>JAKWJD010001757.1:2495669-3695669 GCA_027705065.1 Solanum peruvianum | reverse complement strand
AACGATTATATACAATTTGAATTTGTATAAAATGAGAAAGAGAGTAAGACAAAAGAGACTTGACAAGGAATATACAATTGAATCGAATTGTATAAAACGAGAACGAGAGAAATTAGATACAATTTGAAAATTGTATAAAACGAGAAAGAGAGAAAGGCAAAAGAAACTGGCAGGGGAGTATTTTTATAGTATAATTATAAGTGTATAGGACGAAATATATGTACTTGCATATGTATATACAATTTTCTCACGCTTTATACAAACAGAAACGCAATTCATACATTTCGCTTCTGTTTGTATAAGTAAGAAATGCGAGGGTGGCAAGCGAGATTTGGGAGAGTGGCGAGCGAGATCTGGAAGAGGGGAGAGGGGGGAACAAAAATATATGTATTTATACAATTTTCTCTGCTTATACAATTAGAAACAATTTTTATACACTTGTATTCAATTAGAAACAATTTTTATACACTTGTGTTTGTATAAAAAGTGAAGAAGGGAGCGAGAGATTGGAGGAGAGTGGCGAGCGAGATATTTGGGAGAGAGGCGTCTGGCAATTTTTTGCAAACGTTTGCTATGGAGCACAATTAAATCAAACCCTAGATACTCCATTTATTTTAGGTTACTAGTTTGCTATTATATACAATTTTCCCTACAAATTATTATAAACTAGGATGTATATACACAATTAATTCTAAAGTAGTGAAATTTCTATAAGTTTTAAAAAACTACTATAAATTTTGTATCTCTTAAAATTTAAAAGCTAAAAGCTATAAGCCCATCCCAGATGGGCTCTTAATCACGAGCTGAATTTAACATCTCTTATACACATGGCTGAGTTGGGCCTGATATGAACAAGTCCATATTTTTACAAAGATATGCATGTTCCTAATTATAGTGCAGATTTTAGATATTGCCTTTTCAAATTTTCAATTTAATGTATAGAGTATTTTGCACTAAGATATATATGCATAACAGTACTTTATAACACTCGTATCTTGAGCTGCGACACGTGAGGAAGTTTTTTTTAATTTCAAAAATTCTACGGGAGAAACAAATTAGTAGGTTATATTTTGTACGGTAAACACAACATATTAGGGTCTTAAACACATTATTTATGTGATTTTTCCTATTATAAACTCCTATTGTGGACAGGGGACAAAAAATAGAAGTATTGAAGTGCTACGTCACGTGGTAGATCAGGAGCATATTTAGATTTAGTTAGTCAAGTAACGAGGTG
Organism: Solanum peruvianum; assembly: GCA_027705065.1. Classification (NCBI taxonomy): domain Eukaryota; kingdom Viridiplantae; phylum Streptophyta; class Magnoliopsida; order Solanales; family Solanaceae; genus Solanum; species Solanum peruvianum. The sequence goes on along the minus strand of JAKWJD010001757.1, from coordinate 3,694,432 downwards.
TTTTAAGGCCGTCAAAAGTTTAGAGACAAACGCCAAGTTTAGAAGGGGTTTTAATACTTCTCTCTAAAGATTATAATGCAAAAACATATATTTATATCTAATAATTTTATTTTATTTTGTTATGAGACATAAATTTAAGACTAGCACAAAATAAGAATACAAGAGCTAATTCCCCATCAAAATTTTGTTGAATGAGTTTCACGTTGTTCCTTAATGTGGGGTACATAATAAAATGTTTGCATAAATATATGTTGGCCTTTGAGACATCCGAATTAAATGATTAATAGTGATAATATAGATCTAAATCGTTGACAAGTATAATATAAGAAACTTAAAATTTATATTCTGATGCTAAACAATAAGGAGATAATAAATATAAAATATCACTTATACAACTTGTTTTTTCTATTTTCTTAAGGAAAAAGGGTCTGATATACTCATCAACTTTGTTATTTAGAGCTGATGTACCCTTGTTATGAAAGTGTCTCATATATACTCCTACTTGTAAACAAATGGCTCACATATACCCTTTTTCTCTAACGGAAATGAAAAAAATAATAATTTTAATCTAAATTTTTTATTATTTTTTTCTAAAAAATATAATTTCATATGAGTAAATTTAATCCTCGTCAAATATATTTTTTGATTTTTTTGTTTTAATGACTAATTATAATTATTATTTTGATAATCAAATATATTTATGTTTCATTAATAATCTTGTAAAACTTATTGTAGATGACCAAATTTTTTCTTCGAACACGAAATTAAATTACAATACACACAAAAAAATAGTTCAATTTTTTATTCTTTAAACTAAGGAATGAAAGAAAAAACAAAATAAGAATAAGAAATTCAAATAATTATAATAAAAGAAGTCAAAAAATAATTTATGTGAGACATTTTGTAACGGCAGGGGTATATATGAACCGTTTGTATAACGGTAAGGGCATATATGTATCATTTTTATAACGAGGGGTATATCAGCTCTAAATGACAAAGTTGAGGGGTATATCAGACCCTTTTCCCTTTTCTTAATACAAGTCTGAATTTTTAAAAATATCAACAATCAAAAATAAACATTTTTCTCTATACCAAATACACCCTTAATTAATCTTTCATAATTTGTGTTAAAATAATTATATTTGGATGTTAGGTCCAATTGTTTACTAGCATAGCATGTGAGGTGCTTAAAATTTGGAACCATATTATAGTTGATTAGATTACCCAAATGTAGAATGAGGGATTCCTTGATGTATCATGAGTTGTCAGAGAAATTAGTTGAAGATGAACCAATAACAAAATGCAAGTGACACCTTGTTTTCTAGTTACTACAAATAAACCAATAATCATTCACTATTTTATATTTTATGATGATAGCGGGAATGTTGAATCGATTTGCGTATATCTTGTCAATTATAATAAATATATAATGTACAATATATCCTATTGAAAAATTAACAATTCATACATTTCAAATATGAAGTTGGATAAAATTGTGTGTGATTTAGTAAACATAACGAAATTGTCATCATTCTCAATATATGTATGAGATAGTTCGATCTATCAAAATTTAGACAAATAAAAAGTTTGAACCTAATATTTCTATGTTAATAAACTCTAAAATTTTAATAGGTCAAATTTAAACCTATTTCACCTCATCAGTTTCTTTTATCATCTTTAAAAACTATAATTTCCCAATAAAATCGATAACAATATTTAATCAGTTCCTCTATATATTTTTTGAAAGTTCCCAGACTCAATATTTGAATATTAAAAACTACACGTAGTTTGATCGTAATATTCTATTTTTTGTTTAACAATGTTGTTTCAATTTGAGTATTGTGGTTTAGAATTGAATATTTAAGTTTCTTAAAACGTTGTAGTTTTTTTTTTTTTTTTAAAATAATCTAATTGTGGTTTGAATACTTTTTTTTGTTAATAGAAACACTACAGTTTTGAATTGAATATAATATTTCTAAAACTGAATATTGTCATCTAGAATTGAATATTGCAGTTTGTTCTAATATGGATTTAGAAAATTAATTTCCAAACGAATCGAGAAAGTGCAGTAATGATGGCATAGGTTACATTCATCTATTTTTAGGGAATCAGTTATTATTTAATGCTAAAGTTTTAGAAATATTAATACTCATACTTAAATCATGCTACCATAGTTTTTATATTTTTAAAAAATACGCTAGATATAGGATGTGAACATTTGTAAGATTCTCTATGTAATAATTACTATCATACGTGAAAAAGTTGTATAATGATATTTACTTAAACTATCCTAATCATTTCACAATAATAGTAAAATTATCTTCGTATCATTTATTTTACTTGTGTCAAGTTGTATGATGATATTTACTTAAACTATCCTAATTGTTTCTCAATGTAGTAAAATTTCTCAATAGTAGTAAAGTTATCTTCGTATAATTTATTTCATTTGTGTCTGCAACACCATGCTTCAATGAGTGTGACTCTTTACCGGACCATGCATAAACGTGAGATGCTTGGTGTACTTTTTGGGTTTTTAGGAGAAATTAGGAAGGTACTCAAATCTAAGCAAGATGAAGAAGCAAATGTATCATAAAAGTATATAAAACCTCAAGGTGAAACCTAGACATTGGAAACAGAAAGTAAAAAAACCACCTTAGACTAATCATTAGATCTAGATATGAAGAAGGTGTTTATTTTAATGGTTAAACTAAACACATGGTCATCATTTTCTTTTTTTCCAACACCCCCACTTTACCTTCTATCATTTGTATGTGTTAGTTAATCAATTACAAGAAATCCAACTACTTCATGTTCCCTTTTGTCACTTTGCACCCTTCACAACAAGCAAGGAATAAAGATCAATCATCAAAAATCTAAGTTTTCTAGCTTAACTTAACTTTAACAAAATAAAAAAGAAAAAAAAAAGATAGATAGACATTTTTTTTTGGCTACTCATATTTCAAAGTATCAACATTCTACATATGAATGCCTCCTATTATATCATGGCTTATCAACAAGACAAAACATTACAACTTGGAAATTGGTGATATAGCATGATGGAACCTTATGTAGTGACTCCCAATTATTGATGATCATATGAAACAGGGGAATCTACATACAAAAAAAAAAGAATTGGAGAATAGGTACCAACCAAACCAACTTGTGGAAACAAGAAATTTCACACCCAAACAGTCCCTTAAAACTAATAAGCAAAGATAAAACTTTTTTTTCTTTCTACTAAGACTTACTATTTCAAAGCAAATCCCAATTGAATCGAGGTTGAGCATAGGAAGCATGATTGTTATTATTACTTGGCGTCGTGGTTGAGTCATGATCCAGTAATGGCCCTGGTGCAGGATCAAATGTTTCCCACTGTGTAGTTATCACAACAGAACCCGAGGCTGAGTGCCTGGATGGCTCCTGATGTTTCGCTTGTGTAGGCGAATTGGCGAATGAACGCCTGCTGCCATTCTGGTTTTGAACAGGGGATGATGCTTGCTCGTTGGAATATCTACGCTGATGCTGTTGAGGAGATGGGGAGGATTCTTGTTTCGGAATATGGTTCCCGTTTCTTGATGGTGCTGAATTTTTCATCTTCAACACATCTAGTGTTTCAACATATTTTTGCACTCTTTTCACCTGTGCAAAAAACAGATACTATATTTTTTAGTCCATCTCTAAAGCAACGAAATCGCTCTCTGATAGTGCACAAAATTACCTGCATTTTCCTCTGCAATTTAACATCACCTTCAGCTACAATTCCATCCAATTTAAGCAATTGATTCATCAATAACTCAATCACTTTAACCAAATCCTTCTCTACAACTTTCGCACCTTTTGAAATTATCGATTCGAACGCAGACACCTAACCAATCCAAACCATAAATATAAGCTTTACGCGAATATCTTATCTATCTCTAAGCCTAAACCAATAAAATGAATATATACACCGATAATACAAAAGAATTAAATTTTTACCTGTCCAGCAAGCCTATCGACTTCAAAACTGATGTCTGCTATAGTTTTAGCAGCCTTCTCCATCTTAGCATTTTTTCTCAACTCAAGGTACCGTTTCTCTTGGCAAAGTGGATCTTCAACTACAACAATCTTCGACTTATCTTTAACACCAGAAATATCAAGGAAAGCATTGTTGTCTCTTTCTTTGTCTTTGTATAATAACTTCTGATCTTGGTGGTGCAGCCCTGTCGGCCCCGTTAACATCTTCTTCAATTCCCCTTCAATTCCATAACAATAATAATAAATTCAACTATGAAAAAGAAAAAAAGAAAAAAAAACTTCTTTATTTTTTTTTTTGGTTTGACTTACCAAAAGTTGCTTGAGGACTGATATTGATTTCATGGTAAATTGACCCATACTTAACCCGGACCCGAATCGGAGGTGGAGGAGGACGGTTTTCCGCATCCGGGTTACGCTTCTGAACCAACATTCCACCGGGTCGGACTTCCCATTCGTTGTCGGCAGCAGCACGGTCTCTACCGCCGGCCGAATTATCGTTCATCATCGGTGGCATAGCGGTGGTTTTGGTCTTCATTCGCATCATTTTTTATTTTATTTTTGGTAATGGTAAAACAGAGGATTATTACGAAGAAATTAAATTTTAAAAATATTTGCTGACGTTGAATTTTTCAGAAATTAGATCAAACCATTGACTTCACAGTACATATCCATTTATCTTTTTCCCAAATCCAAAACCAGTTAGAAAAACAGAGCTTTAAGCATTAAGAGGAACGCCACGCGTGAAGAAAAGAAAGGAACAGCAAAACACTAGACAGCACTGCTGCCAAACTTTCCAGCTATTAACCGAAAGAATCAATACCAAAGATAAAAAGAAATAACCGGAGAATCAAGAAAACTCTGTCGGCGACCCGCCGATAAATGCAGTAGAAAAAGTAGACAAAACAAAAATGGTAGATCTCGTTAAAGAATCAAATGGATAAGCACCAAAAGTGAAACTATCGGTACAAAAAATCGCAAAATAAACCGATTGAAAAAATTAATAACAATGAATTTTAGTATCAATGTTGAAAACTTGAAATAGATCAAGAAACAAAAAAAAAAAAAACTAATATTTTTCTCTCTTTTGATTGGTTGTTTTTTTGATTTTTTTTTTTTTTGTGTGTGGAGAAGGCTGGAAGAAGATGGGGGACAGAGAGATGGAAAAAATACGATACTACAAAAATGTATAAATAAATGAATGGACAGCAAATAGAAGAAAATAGGTGAGAACTCTACTGCACATTTACATTATATAATAATAATAATAATAATATAAAAAAGAATTGAACTTTGGTAGTCTATTTAATTATTGGTAGGGCATCACTTTATATGTATATTTTTAGAGTAAGTCATGACAAATATATAAGAAAAAAAAAAGGAAGGCAGACAGAGAAGCTGCCAAAAGCCTTGTGTTTAAAGTCTATTGAAAAATTACCATGTTTGATATAAAATACAATCTAGAAAACTAAGCAACATATTTAAGATTTTACCTAATTTACATGAGAAAAAAAAATTGCCAAAAAATTTATTTTTAAACAGTTGGAAAATCCCTTTCATCAACATAAGTTTTCGAGGTTTAGTTCAAGCGTCGCTTTTTTTTATTATATATTTTATCAAAACGATCGAGAAAAATTATTGCTATTCACTAAATACAATCATTTTAGTAACTGCGGACGAGGTGAATAGTTTGGTCAACTTCATTGAACCGATTTTGCTAAAATATTTAAACAATTTCCTATTTTAACTTCTCTAAAGGGAAATTAATCACTTGGGTATTAATTAATTATACTTACCTTTTCTTTTACAAAAAAAATAAATTAAGTTGGTCTACAGTTTTATTTATTCCTTTACTAAATATAAAATAAATGCATTATTTAAAGAGCTTTGAATTTGACCATAAAAAATCACCAACATGGCAACCAGCTTTTTGGCACAGTATAATTTTTTGTCAATTAGTCCATGTGTGAGGCAGACTTTTTCTTCAAATAATATACTACAATCAAATATTCCCCAATCTTTTTAATTTAAAATTTTAAGATATTATAAGTAAATTTTAACAAAAGAAAAATTTACCTAAAAGAATAAAAAGTAGTCTAAATGGGGTAATGTTTTTTGTTTTTTAGTCAGTTAAATTTATAATTTATGTATTTTTAGCAGCCTTCATGTCTAGTCTCCAAAAGTTAATGTACTAGGGACCCAATTGTCATTCAGACTGAAAAGATAATACTTAAGTATCAGTTTAATCTTTATATATTACTTCCCCCTTTTAAAAAAATATTCTAAGACTATAATTAATCAATATAAATTAATTATTCAATATAAATCATTCTGATAAATTAATTATATTGTTTAAAGACAAGATTTTTACATTTTTAGAATACTTTAAAAAATAATAATTACAAGTATACATACTAGTAAAGGTTTATAATAGACGAAAGGTACTAATATTGCAAAATTTCTTTATTTTATATAAACACAAGTTAAATTTTAAAAAAAAATTAGAAAGAAAAAAAACTATATTCTTAATTGAGGTACTACGTTAACGTACCATTGCCAACCATACAAAATAGTAACACCTACTTACCGGAGCGGAGCTAGTTAAGGGATCGAATTTTATTTTATCTGAACTATTTTAATAAAAATTATATTATTTAATACATACTATATATACTAAATATTGTATGCCTTCTTTTAGTAAATATATTTATTTTTTATATTTTAAACGATATACTTTTATTTATATGTGTCAATTTATTGGACGACGAAAACCCGACACGCAATCAACGGTGACTGTATCTTTAACATTACCTCTCTTGGAAGCCATGCCAAATCTCCACCGACACTATTTGGACGGCTGGATGAGCGCAGCTTTTGCTATCAATTCCACGTGTCAATTTTTATACCGTTGATATGATTCCCACGTGGTCCTCTATTTTTTTTTGTGTGTTAATACCGTGGTCCGATGGAGACGGTACAACCCACTTGTGTATAAAAAGGTCAATGTATAGGGGCCGGTCGTTATTTGCTTTCTTTGTTGACTAATTTATTATTTATTATTATTATTATTATTATTATTATTATTATGGTCATGGAGTATTTTATTTTCATTATTAATATTTTTTTCGAAGATAAAAATAATTAATGAGTACTCCCTTCGTCCACAATTAATTGTTATGATTTTTATTTTTAGAGTCAAACGATAAGAATTTTGATTAATATTTTCAGATGTATTTTTTCATCATATTGATATGCAAAAAAAAATTGTAATTTATACTATCATATAGTTTTTGAATATCTAAATTTTTGTTTAAATATCAATTTAAATTTTGAAAGTTAGTTAAATTGACTTTGAAAAGCGTAACATGATAAATAAAAATGAACGATGAGAATAATAATTTGTTTTATTTGAAATTTAAAACATGGTCAAATACAAACAGCTAACAAAAAAACTTTCCAAATAATTTAGTCAAAGTGCTCACTCTTTCAAAAAAATTTTTATTAAAGTACATTATTTCTCAAGAATCTACCAACAACAAATTTACGTAAAATTGAGCTAATGAATTTCAAACATTAAATACCTAAAACGAAACACATCGTATGAATTTTGTATGATTCTTTTAAATAAAATAAAATAAATAGATTCAAAAATTGCTTAAAATGTAGTGAAGTAATTTTTAATTTGGTAGTTTAAAACATACTAAAAATACTACCATGATCAACACTCTATAAATGGTATTGATGTCAAGCAAAACTAAGACAAAATAAGTAGCTTATTATTTCATCAATTAACTAATTAAGTATTACTAGGGTTCCCTAGCTTCTCTTGTGGGCAAGCAGGAATATATATTATTTTGGAGTTTGTCTATGATTAAATTAATTTTTAAAAAAGAGACAGTGTACCGACACTTTGAATTATTTTAATTGAATTAATAAAGTAGTTATAGTTTATTTATTTGGTAGAACGTACGTACCAGTGGTTTCGTAGAAATTCAATGGGATTAAAGTTTGAATTTTAATTTATCCAAACTTCAAAATTTTGTGATGTTGATATTTTACCTTCTTACGTCGACAAGTGACAACTTGCCAATAGTTTATGTTTGCATATTTGTTGGATGTTACCTCATTTTTATTTCCTCCTAATATTGGTAAATATTATATATTTGATTTATCATGATTTAGTTTAATTTGATATAAAAAAAAAAAGATTTTTTTTGAAATTTGTGATTTAAAATAGTGATAATATATGTGTAGTTATAATCATATCAATGATATCATCAAAAGTAAAATGAATATTTTGAAATTAATTTTGTTGTTGTTTTCCATCCAGTGTTTGGAGCTCACATTAGAGGTCCGATTAAATTTCAATAGCGCCTGCAAGACCTATTTGAGGGTTGCACTCCAACATGATTTTCTCATACTCCGGCTCGAACTCGAGACATCCTAAGTAAGAGTGTAACACTTCCACCAATGTATCACAATTAATGTTTGTAAATTAAATTATTATTAAATATATAAATGTCATTCTTTTTGTAACTGACTGAATAGAGTAATTTGTCATATTGTTTATATCACCCATCTTTCTCCTTTTTTTTTTTTTATATTATATATATATATATATATATATATATATATATATATATATTATATATATATATATATATGAAGGACATAGATTAGGATTGTTTGTCGGAAAATTTGAGTAGGTACAAATTAAGTTATATTTGTAAACATGGAATTAAAGATAAGTGAATTAAATTCGATTAAATATATTTTTCTTTTAACTAGATGGGAATAACTAAAATTAAACAAATCAAATAATATCACGTGAATAAGATCTGATTTTAGGTTCAAAGTTGATTTGTGCCTAATATAAATTATTACCCAAGGTTAGGAAGTACGTACTAGTGTCTTCACTTGATATTCTTACCTATATATTAGTAGTTGTAGTAATATCTTTTTAGTTTCTTGTTTTTATCGCATTAGCAGTTGTAGTTACTAATGATCACATGAATATTTTGTTATGCTTTCGCTTTTATTAGCGTATTTTTTTTATGACTGTTTTGAACTGTTTTTCTTTAAATCGATGATTTATCATAAATAACTTTTCTATCTTTTAGGTAAGAATAAAATTTACGTACTCTATTCTCCCTACTCCCCTTTTATGGAACTATACTCGAGATATATGTTTTATTTGTCATTGGCAAATTTGGCAAAACTTAATGGTAAAAAGACTTCAACTTGTTACTACATGATTTAAATCTAAAACAAAATTATGTTACTTTATCAGGCTGTAATTGGAACAGACGCATAAAGAGAAATATATATGGAGACGGAACGAAAACATTCTTTCACAAATTTCATATATTTCCTGACACTTTCTGTTTGTGGAATAGTACTCATAATGTTATTAGCAACAGTCGTTCGCATGAACATAAGACTCACTATATCAGAGCGTTCCCATGATTTATGAAAAGACTTCTCATTCTCAATGCTCTTATTAGTAATGGCAGTAGGTTTGCCATTGAGCAAAGTCAAGTCAAGATCTATCACACCTAAGTGGAACTACACTTGTTCATGTCATTCAAAGAAGTTCAATCCATTGAACACAATAACAGGAGAAACATGTGAATGAAGAAGAATAGCTGCAAATAGATACACACTAACATATTAAAATAATGTGAATTCAGTAAAACAATAAAAATACATCGTAATTATCTTTTGGGTAGATACTATAACACACTATCATAATTTAACTGTCATTTTTTAAATCTTTAATACGCAATTAAATCATTTTAACCAACATATACGACATCTTTGAAAATACAATATATGTTTGATTGAAATATTAATTTATCTTTAAGTAAAAAAATTTAAGTTCTACCAATAAAGAAAGTCAATTTATCTATTTATTTTTCAATATAGGCATTTAATTAACCTTCATAGATAAATGACAATTTTATGAGTGCATATTTTTCTAACCGCATTAGTTTGACTACTTTGATGACTAACAAACTATATAAATACAAATGCATACATAATTCTCATAAAATTTTGTGTATGTGAATAATTTTAAACATTTTAGTTTGACGATTTTGACGACTAATAAACTATAAAAATATAATAAATACATCAATTTATCATAAATATGATATGTGTAGACATTAATTTTTCTCTAATTTGGCTATACTGTTGACTAACTTAATTGTACATCTTTCTTTAGTTTTTAACGAAAGATGTTCGATGTGTTGAATCCATCCCATTGTTTTAGTCAACTTTAGCTATTCAATTGGTACAAGCAATTGTTAAAAAGGAATAGTAATTGGAGTTGAAAAGAAAAGATTTGGTAGTTGGCAAATTGGTAAGATTTGCAACCATTCTTGACTTTGAAAGATTTGGTAGTTGCAAATTGGTAAGATTTGCAACCATTCTTGACTTTGCTATGTTACATATGTCATTAGTGACATAGGCATGGTTTTATCCTTCTATAAATAGAGCATTCTTGCTCATTTGTAGAACACACCAAGTTAGAGAGAAAAATCATTTTGAGAGCAAAGTGAGGTATTCCATAGACTATACAAGAAATAGTCTGTGAAGAAAAAAATAGAGTGTGAGCGATATTTTAGTAAGACGGAAACCAAAAGAGTGTTGTTCCTTTTGAGTGTGTAGTAGTCACTTTGAGTATTGTATTCGTGACTACACAGTGTAAATTCCTTACTATAGTAATATCAATTGCTCCTCTTAGTCCGTGATTTTTTTCTTATTCAGAAGGGTTTCCACGTAAAATTCTTGGTGTCGTTATTTTCCCATTTTATTTCCATTACTTTTACCATATATACTTTTGTGTTTGTCCGCGTTTTCCCAACAAACTGGTATCAAAGCCAAGGTTTTATCTGAGTATGCTCTGTGGTTGCAGCACAGTCTGAACTTCCACATCAGAAAAAGATTTACTTTGATTTGCGATAACTATATTTTCTGGGGAAAACAATGGAAGCCAACACAAGTAGAATGGTTACTTTGAATGGTGTTAATTATGCCATTTGGAAGGGGAAAATGGAAGATCTGCTTTATGTCAAGAATTTTTATAAACCAGTATTTACCACTGTAAAGCCTGATAATATAACAGATGAAGAGTGGAATCTGTTGCATAGACAGGTTTGGATTCATTAGGCAATGGGTCGACGATAATGTGTTGAACCATATTTCTGGGGAAACACATGCTCGAACCCTATGGGAGCATCTTGAAAGTTTGTATGCTCGAAAGACTGGCAACAACAAAATGTTCTTAATAAAGCAGAGATGTGAGTTTGAAGTATCATGATGGTTCTCCAATGACAGACCATCTGAATAATATTAAGGGGATTATGAACCAATTATCTGCTATGGGCATCAAATTTGATGAAGAAATTCAAGGCTTGCTTCTACTTGGTTCCCTACCAGATTCTTGGGAAACATTTAGAACGTCATTGTCAAATTCTGCTCCGGATGGTGTGATCTCTATGGATTCCGCCAAGAGTAGTGTCTTGAACGAAGAGATGAGAAGAAAAACTCAAGGTTCCTCATCGTCGGATGTCCTGATAACTGGCCCCAGGGGGAGAAATAAAACTCGTGGTTCTCAGCATAGAGAACAAAATAGGAGCAAATCCAAAGTCAGACTTAAGGATATTGAGTGCTATCATTGTGGCATGAAAGGGCACACAAAGAAGTTCTGCAGGAAGTTAAAGAGGGAGAACAATAACAAAGAGGAAACTAAACAAGATGGCAATGAAAATTGCCTAGCCACCGTTACCACCGAAGATCTTGTTACCGTTCTTGATGCAAACATGATAAATATTGCTTGTGATGAGTAAAGCTGGGTTGTGGACACTGGTGCCGCATCTCATGTGACATCAATGAAGGATTTTTTCTCTTCCTACACTCCTGGTGATTTTGGAACCTTGAGTATGGGTAATGAGACTGTTTCTAGGGTGGTTGGTATTGGTACAATTTGTTGGAAACTAGTATTGGAACTAAACTAGTTTTGAACAATGTGAAACATGCTCCTGATGTTCGTCTGCACCTAATTTCTGTTGGTGTTTTAGATGATGAAGGATATGTTAGTACCAACGGTGATGGAAAATGGAAGCTCATTAAGGGTTCCTTGGTTGTGGCTTGTGGTGGTAACAAACGTCGTGGTCTATACTGGACTACGGCCTCTGCTTGTGTTGATATGGTGAATGCAGTTGAGAGCGATAACTCTTCAACATTATGGCACAAGAGACTTAGCCACATTAGCGAGAAAGGACTTAATGTTCTAGCCAGAAGAAATTATTGTCAAATTTCCAAAGTGCTAAATTAGAAAAATGTGAGCACTGCTTGGCTGGTAAAAAAATAGAGTTTCCTTTAAGTCCTACCCTCCTTCGAGAAAGACAGAGTTGCTTGAGTTAGTGCACTCTGATTTATGTGGTCCAATGAAGACAAAGACATTGGGTGGTGCACTTTACTTTGTCACTTTCATTGATGATTGCTCGAAAAAACTTTGGGTCTATGTCTTGAAGACTAAAGACCAAGTGTTAGGTGTCTTTAAGCAGTTTCAGGCTTCAGTTGAAAGAGAAACTGGAAAGAAATTAAAATGTATTTGTACTGATAATGGTGGTGAATATTGTGGACCATGTGACGAATACTGCAAGTATCAAGGTATTAGACACCAGAAGACTCCTCCCAAGACTCCTCAGCTTAATGGTTTGACTGAGAGGATGAATAGGACCTTGATGGAAAGAGTTAGATGTTTGCTTTCTGAAGCAAAGTTGCCAAACTCATTTTGAGGTGAGGCTTTATTGACCGCTGCACATGTTATTAATATATCTCCTGCTGTTGCTTTGCAAAGTGATGTACCAAATAGTGTTTGGTATGGAAAGGATGTTTCCTATGACCATTTGAGAGTATTTGGTTGCAAAGCTTTTGTACATGTGCCGAAAGATGAGAGGTCAAAGTTAGATGCCAAGACAAGGCAATGCATCTTCATTGGATATAGCCTAGATGAATTTGGTTACAGGCTATATGATCCAATTGAAAAGAAACTTGTGAGAAGCCGTGATATTATTTTCGTGGAGAATCAAACAATTGAAGATATTGACAAAGAGAAGGGAGAAGTTAGAATCTTCAAGTTTTGATGGTACAGTTCATCATGATGAAGTTCCTCACACAAGTGTGCATGATGTTGTTGGGTTTGATAATCATGGTGGCGCCTAGAATCATGTATCGAATCAACATGTTGATGTTGATAATAACAATGATATTGTTATTGATGATCTTGTTGCTCATGAAGTTGTGGACGAATCAAAAATATTCCCTTCGGAGGTCCACAAGACAGCGGTTTCCTTCCTCCGTTATTCACCCAATGAGTATGTGTTACTCACTGACGGGGGAGAACCTGAATGTTATGAGGAGGCCATGGAAGATGAGCACAAGAATCAATGGATTGAAGCCATGCAAGACGGATGAAGTCTTTGCATGAGAACCACACTTATGAGTTGGTAAAATTGCCCAAGGGATGAGAGCTTTGAAGAACAAGTGGGTGTTCAAAGTTAAAGTTGAAGAACACAACTTGAAGCCCAGGTACAAAGCTAGATTGGTTGTTAAGGGATTCGGTCAAAGGAAAGGTATTGACTTTGACGATATTTTCTCCTGTTGTGAAAATGTCCTCGATTCGCACAGTTCTAGGTTTGGCTGCTAGTCTTAATTTAGAGATTGAGCAGATGGATGTGAAGACGGCTTTCCTTCACGGTGACCTAGAAGAAGAGATTTATATGGAACACCTGAGGGCTTCAAAGTAGATGGTAAAGAAAATTTTGTATGTAACTCAAAAAGAGTCTCTATGGCCTAAAACAAGCTCCCAGACAGTGGTACAAAAAGTTTGAATCTGTCATGGGGAGCAAGGCTATAAGAAGACTTCTTCAGATCATTGCGTATTTGTACAAAAATTTTCTGACAATGATTTCATCATCCTTTTGTTGTATGTGGATGATATGTTGATTGTGGGCAAGAATACTTCCAAGATTGACGATCTGAAGAAAGAGTTTGTGTAAGTCTTTTTCTATGAAAGACTTGGGTAATGCCAAACAAATTTTGGGCATGAGAATTACTCGTCTTAGAGATGAAAGGAAGATTTATTTGTCCCAGAAGAAGTACATTGAACGCGTACTGGAGCGCTTCAATATGAATAATGCGAAGCCTAAGAGTATACCTCTTGCTGGTCATATGAAGTTGAGCAAGAAGATGTGTCCTACAGCTAGGGAGGAAGAAGAGAACATGGCCAAAGTTCCATATTCCTCCTTCGTCGGAAGTCTGATGTATGCAATGGTGTGCACTAGACCTGATATTGCTCACGCAGTTGGTGTTGTCAGTAGATTTCTCAAAAATCCGGGAAAAGAGCATTGGGAAGCTGTGAAATGGATACTCAGGTATCTTAGAGGAAGCTTAGATGAATGCTTGTGTTTTGGAGCATCAAATCCAATCTTGAAAGGCTATACAGATTCTGATATGGCAGGTGACCTTGATAACAGAAAATCCACTACTGGATATTTGTTTACTTTTTCAGGGGGAGCTATATCATGGCAGTCAAAGTTGCAGAAATGTGTTGCACTATCTACAACTGAAGCTGAGTATATTGCGGCTACTGAAGCCGGCAAGGAGATGATATGGCTAAAGCGATTTCTTCAAGAGCTTGGTTTGAATCAGATGGAGTATATTGTCTATTGTGACCACCAGAGTGCAATAGACTTGAGCAAGAACTCCATGTACCATGCAAGAACAAAACACATTGACGTCAGATATCATTGGATTCGTGAGAAAGTGGAGAATGAATCATTTCACGTCAAAAAGATTCACACAAGTAAATCCTGCAGATATGCTGACCAAGATGATACCGAAAGACAAGTTCGAGTTATGCAAAGAACTTGTGGGTATGAGCTCTCTCTAAAGAAGTTGAAGATACCTTCTTCAGTAAATGGGACTGGAGGGGGAGATTTGTTGAATCATCCCATGTTTTAGTCAACTTTAGCTATTCAATTGGTACAAGCAATTGTTAAAAAGGAATAGTAATTGGAGTTGAAAAGAAAAGATTTGGTAGTTGGCAAATTGGTAAGATTTGCAACCATTCTTGACTTTGAAAGATTTGGTAGTTGGCAAATTGGTAAGATTTGCAACCATTCTTGACTTTACTATGTTTACATATGTCATTAGTGACATAGGCATGGTTTTATCCTTCTATAAATAGAGCATTCTTGCTCATTGTAGAACACACCAAGTTAGAGAGAAAAACCATTTTGAGAGCAAAGTGAGGTATTCCATAGACTATACAAGAAAATAGTCTGTGAAGAAAAATAGAGTGTGAGCGATATTTAGTAAGACGGAAACCAAAAGAGTGTTGTTCCTTTTGAGTGTGTAGTAGTCACTTTGAGTATTGTATTCGTGACTACACAGTGTAAAATTCCTTACTATAGTAATATCAATTGCTCCTCTTAGTCCGTGGTTTTTTCCCTTATTCAGAAGGGTTTCCACGTAAAATTCTTGGTGTCGTTATTTTTCCATTTATTTCCATTACTTTTACCATATATACTTTGTGTTTGTCCGCGTTTTCCCAACACGATGGACCATATAGGGCTAGCCACTGTCAAATACAATCATATATGATATTATAATTATATTTATTCAATTTATACCTGGTAATTCTGTGAAACTTTTGTCCTAAATAAGAGGTTTTATTTTTCTTTATAATAAATGATGAGTACGGACTTTGCTTGATAGTTATTACATAGTGTTTTATATATTGTATTATTTTTGTGTCGTATAATGTTATGTTATATTATTTTAATGAATATCAAATAGGTTGTATTATTTTTTATCATTTTTTGTATAATGTCACATGTAATAATTTGAAGAATAATAAAAAGTAGAATATAGAATTATTAAATAATAAGTAAAAGATAAAATGAGAAAAAAAATTAAGGTTTCGACACGATCACATCAAATTGATTGTTATATAAAAGTAGGACTTTTTTGTTTTATAATAATGAATTTAGCAATACGATAAAATAAAATTTAAATAGCAATCAACATCGACATTATATTTAAATGAAGGGAGAAGGGTAAAAAATAATCCCTCAATTTTTATTTATTAATTGATTTTACTCGTTAAAATAAAATTATTCTTATCCTCGCCGATCAAAAACTTGTTACTCATATCCTTTAATTGGATGAAAAATTTCAAATCAACTAAAATTATTCAATTTCGATTGAAGTGAATTATTTTTTCTTTTAATTCAACTCAATCCATTAAATCAAATAAATTCGTATTAAATTAAGACCCAAACTCACTTCTCTAATCTTTTTGATCTCCTTCCACCGTCGAAACATTTGATGCTGAAATCATCGGACGCACTTTGCTCAATTTTACTTTTTTGTGGAACAATCTAGCCATTTCATTTTTAATAGGGAAATTGACTTTTTTTTTAAAAAAAATATCACCAATATATAAAATGCCTTGATATCATATGCAGATATTCTGTGTTATACTTTTGGAACAGTCGTTAAAAAGCTAAAGCATATATACCTTTTATAATAACAGACATGCACGTGTCACAATCATATTCACTGACCCGATGTTTATTAAATATAAAATTGACGAACAAGATTGCGTCACGTGTTTCCATATAATCTTTCGTTAGCGTGAGGTGAAATATATACTTTAATTTTATACGACAAAAGTATTAATATCCCAAAAATATGATAGAGAATATCTACGTATCATTTACGATAATTCAAAATATATTTATCATAAAATTGCCCTACTTGAAAATTAAGTTTTGACAAGAAAATGAAAAAACCAAGTAGTTTCAACATCTGATTTCAAAATTGAAACAACCACTAAGTCAAAGATGGAAGAAATCATTAAAAAGCTTGAACTAGTAAGTGCACCGCCACCAAAACCTCGAGATCCACCATGAAGTGTTTCAATGGAGGAACAGACGAGTAAGATCAGAGATATGGGTTTAAAGTTTTAAGAGCCCGTTTCGCCATAAATTTCTCAAATAATATTTGGAAAAATTTTGTGAATAGTATTTGATCATACAATTTGTCATTATATGATAAATATTTTAAATTCTCAAATACTAGTTTATTTCTAGTATTTGAGTCAAATCTCATTATTTGAGATTTTTTTAAAATTAAAATTACCCCCCAATTTTTATTTTTTACAAAAATAGTTCTATTTGTTTGTGTTGTATTACATAATTTATTATGTGAACACCAAAATAATGATGAAATCAGGGCGGCTCAACGTAATTGGGGGCCTAAAGCGAAATTTCGATTCGCGACCTAAAATATAAATAAATTTTATATACGTATTTATTCAAAATTTATTTTTCTTACACTATTTAGATGAAAACTATCAGTATGTAATATTATTTTTTCAGTTATTAGTTTTCGTTAATTTTTTTCAACTTAACATTAAAAAACGTCATTTTAGTGAGACAGTTATTATATGTATTGTTAACATAATGCTATAAGTAACAAGTCGATACATACTAAATAAAGATAAGAGTTTGAATCATAGAATTTCACTCAATAAGTTCATCATTTGATATACCTCATTTTAACATACTTGTAGTAATGCTTGAAACTAAAATATAAAAAGAAACAAAAAAGAATTTAGAATTCACTTTTTTAAAAACATTGTTCAGTATTAATTCTTATTTTTAGAAAGTACAAAGGAGGTTAAAAAAGGATAAAATAATATATTTTTAAAAATTATATTTTTATCATAACTAACGAATTTTTCTATAAAATTTTCAACACATAATTTATTCTTGACAAAAAATTGAGGCCCTCGAAATTTAGGGGCCTAAGACAAAGACCTTATTTTCAATAACAGAGAGCCGGCCCTGGATGAAATATTCAGAAAATATTTAATGATGATATGATTATTGATAAAAATGATAAACAATAGGCTCAATGTAACAAAGTCATGTGTTTTGTCTACTTCACGATGTATGGAATGATACTTGTTGCACTCACTTCAAACTACCACATTGTTCTAGTGTCATGGATTTGCAAAGACATCCAGTTGACTTGTAATACAAACTTATAGTTAGTTTTGATATTTTTTTAAAACTTACGGGTATATATCATATTTTTCTATAAAAGTAAAAAATATATTTGTTATATATTATGACCAACACATGGTGAAATTTCATCCAGAATTTTCACTCAAGAATCTTTGGAAATCTATAACCAAACGCCAGTTTAATTGGTATAAATTAATTTGTTCGAGTGGGTTAGGTTCCGACTAAAAGAGAAACATGTCATTTTAATTTAACTTGGAGTAATTTTAATTGATTTGGAGTTTTCTATTCAACTGAAGGGTACGAGTGATAAGTTTGTAAATTGCTTGACTAAAAACAAATTTATTTTAACGACAAGAATAAAATTAACTAATAAATAAAATTAAAGGGATATTTTTGAATCTTTGCCCTTAAATGAATCCAATACAATGAAATACCACCATACAATTAGCAAGGTATTAGTTTTCCATCTTATTACATATATGTTATAAACTCCGTTGTTGCGAGCTTACGTATAGAGTGTATTTGGTACGAAGAAGAATATTTTTTTAAAATTTTTCTCATATTTAATTGTCTTAAATATTTTCTAAATTAACTTATTTTTCTCAAATTTAATGAAAATGACTTTCTTTTAAATTAAAGAAATATTTTTCAAAATTTTTTTTCAACCTCAAATTTTTACTTTTTTTCTTACTCCACTCCGTACATGACCCTCCCTAATAAAGAAAAGAAATTAAAAAATCAATTTGGTTTGTCCTTATCTTGGCCCCTAACCCCAAACTAGCCACTCTCCCAATTAAAAAAAAAGTTAATAGCTTAAAATTTTATTTTTGAAAAATAGCTCAAATTTTAAAATTCTTAGTTATTTTACCCCATTGGATTCTAGTATGCCACACATCAATATGATCAGTATCATCATTTTGTAGCAATTATTTTCTCAATGTTAGAGTTATTGACTGACTAACACTGTGCATTATATAACCTAGTACGTAGGTCTAATCATTACCATATAAAACTTGTCTTTTAACGGCATCTTCTTTTACACAGGATTTTAAATGCAAACCTTCATTTTATCTATCGTACACCAATATGATGTATGATGTAATCATAGTCAATCTTCCATTTTCTGTGATAGTAGACTCAAAATACTTGAAATTACCTCTCGTTTGGATAGTATATGTATCGAGCCTCACTTTTATGTAGGGGCAAACCCACTCTATGTCTAGGGTGTCACCCGACACTGCTTCGTCAAAAATTCTTAATATTATATATATATAATTTGAAAAATAAAATAAAAATTAATAATAAAATAAATTAAATGATGCTTTCTAACCAAATGTGTTGCTTGGCTTGCTGGTTTGACATTCGGCTAGAGTGCGGTAATTGTCCTAGCTGCCTAATTTCGAGCCTCAGGCAGCTATAAAAGTTGATAGTGTTGAGATTTGAACCCACAACATTCGATTCCTAATAAAAAAGCTGGACCAGTTGAACTAGGATTCTATGATATTTTAGTAATTTATGATTTGTTCGAAATGAAATTAAACAAAATAATAAGTTATAAAGTTAAAACTTAGTCATCTAGATTGTTGTTATTTGTTAGTAAATTTTAAACAATTTTATTAATATAGTGTTATCATACGTACGTCACTGCTTTCATGTTATTTTATTCATGTGTTATGTCACAAAACTTGCACTATACTACATCAAAAATGATCCTTAGCTGCAATTAATTAATGACAATAACTGAATTGCCTCTACATATGTTTTCTTAGTGATAACTGACAATTAACACTGATTAATTTGCAAATGTCCCTAAAGCCTAGAACGATTTCAATGACAATCAACTAATGTCCGCAAAGAATTTAACACTCTTTTTATGTGCATATTTATTGTCACTAAAAGTTATTTTTATTGTAGTAATTCAAGCTTATTTTTATTGCATTAGTTTAACTCTAAATCTTATCAATCAAAATTATATCATACACAAATAACATATGTTATGACACTTTTCTTTGAATTTGTCTTGTCAAAGTATATGTATCACTTAGGCAAATCCTCACAATAAATATGATGAGGAAATTAAATAGACAGTAAAAGTTCATCCTAGGATCGATCTTTTTGGGGACAAAATGAAAGTTAATATAATCAACTAATTAGGTAAGGGTGATGTTGTATCCACATTTGAGTCTTGGTCAAACTCTTTCTTGAAAATAAAATAAAATGTTGTAATTACGAGCAAAATAATATAAAATCCTTGTATGTGGACATAATATAACCAGATTAGAGATTGCAAATATAAAATTTAACCTATGATCAAACTCGCATATGCACTACAGCTATACATTTTTACATCTTTTCCAATTTCAAAGTGTTATTATTATAAGTTTTACAGATTTAGAAAAACTGCAAGTCAACTAATTATAATCTTAATAACGCATCAAAAGATCATGATTTTATATATATATATATATACGGTTTTTATATTAGCATTCATGCCATAAAAAATTTAAGAGGGGCACCAATTTGGAGGGAATAAGTGAAAAAGTCATTTCTCTACTATTAGTAGAAGAAGAAAAAAAAGTTATCATTATATTAGGAAATACTTTCTTTGATTTTTAAAGGGTTAAGAAATACTTCTTTAATTCTTAAAGGGTTAAGTAGAAGGTGCCGCTCGCACCGTTGTCACTTGATGGCTTTGGCTTAAGTAAATAATTGATAAATTCACCCGTAACTGTGAAGTCATTCTGAAAGGAATTGTTCCTCCACTCTTGTTCGAACAGATGTTTCTTGCTGCATGTCACGACCCGTAAGCACATCTTAGAAAACATGACGCTCCCTCGGATCGCGGCACGGCGTATTTGGCCTCTCAGAGGTCTTGTACAAGTCCTTTGACATCATTCATTACATGCATGTATGAAAATAGTGAGAAATTAAAAAATTTCACACGAAATAGTAATACTTCAAAATATCTCTTTTATAGAAAATCATAAGGAAAGGCTAAGTCTCAAAGTCGTCATCTTAGACACAAGAATATCTTGAGACACGGCTCTTACATCAACATGTAGAAATATCTAAGTCTATTACAATACTTTCAATCAAGAAAACTAAACATAGTAATGTACTTGAATCTAGTGAGGACATACCAATATTTGGAATGCTAATATCCAAGCTTCACTACATGACTCCTCTCAAATGTCACCTACACCTTTAGAGATACGATAAAATATATGGAATTAGTACATTAGAATGCACTAAGAGTGTGTTTGGTATGAAGGAAAACGTTTTCTGGAAAATGTTTTCCAATTTTCTCATGTTTGGTTGGGGCAAAAGTTTTGGAAAATGTTTTCCAAATCAACTCATTTTCCTCAAAATTAAGGAAAATGACTTCCCTTAAAAAATTAAGGAAAACATTTTCCAAAGCTCTCCTCCAATTTCAAAATAATTTTTTTTTGGAAAAAACATCAATTTTATCAATTTCAAAATTTTATTTTTTCACCCGATCTCTAACCACCTCCCCTCCCCCCACTCCAAAAAATTAATTTTGCTTTTTAAAAATATTTTCAACTTTAAATTTTTATTTTTAAACTCCTACCTCCCCCTATCCCCCCCCCCCCCCTACCAGCCCCCTCAACCCCCAACCCTAACCCCCCAAAAAATTATTTTTGCTTTTTAAAAATACTATCAATTCAAATTTTTATTTTTTCACTTCTAACCCCCTCCCCCTGCCCCCACCCCCACCACCACTACCCAAAAAAAAGTATTTTTACAAAATATTTTCAATTTCATAAATTACTTTCTACTCTAGTAAAAATAAAAGATGTTCCTCAAAAACATTTTTCATTCATAAATTAAACACTAAAAATCATTTTCAGAAAATATTTTCTGCGCACCAACCAAACATTAGAAAATAAGTCCAAAATCTACTTGTTTTCCAAGAAAACATTTTCTAGGAAAACATTTTCCATGGAAAACATTTTCCTTCATACCAAACACACCCTAAGTATGGTGTGATGCAATAAAATCATGCTAAAAGGACATTTATATAAAACATGCTCTTTTTTAGTAAAACTTCATAAAACAAGTATAAGAGATCATATTAAGTCAACATAAGCACATATAGTCACATTTCACAATATAATATCAATATCACTTCGATTCACATAACCATGTGACCCTCCTACCAAAGGTGATTCTAAGGCTAACTTGAGTAAGTTATGAATCGACCTCTCATACAACCCCTTCACACGCACCAAAGTGATCCTAAAGACTACTTAAAACTCACCTAAGTAAGATATGAAGAGAACACTCATACACCCTCTCCAAGCCTACCTAAGCAATCCTTAAAACTAATCTAGATAAATGCCTTTTCATTAACATACTTTTAACTTAAGTCACTATGTTCATTAAGTTATTTAAGAGACATTCAACAATAAGTACTTTCACATAATGGTTTTGGTGAAGACCTAGGAAACCTACATACCTACATCTTTAAAGCCTACTCGTGCAATGTCTAGATAGTGTCTCATTCAACTACCTAAACTTCATAGAACTTATCCAACATTGACATGTATCCCACATGATGAGAATAGGCAATAACCGACATAGACCATACTAGCTAGGCATAGAATTCGGAGTCAACCCTACTCTGACGGAGGGTGTCCTACTTGGCAAGGGTAGAACTAGGACATAACCCTTGTAGGCACATGGTTAAGGAATATCAAGGGTTTCTTGGCACTTTAATCTCTATCTCAACTAGAGCTACTCCCCAAGAATATTATCTCGTGCTAGCCTTTGTTCTCATAGAGTAATTCAATAAAGAAACATATGAAGAGGTACCATATCTTAGTCATAACTCAATCATAACACACCTTACCAAAGAGGGTCCACTAGGGCTGCCTACAATGGTTATTAGGATAACTCAATGACTTTCTTAAGGAGGATTTCATGTCGTCCAGTCAACCATTCCTAAGTCCATCATTCACACAAGAAGGATATCATTACGACTTTCGACTTCAAGGATATCATAACCTCTTTTCTAGAAGGTTCCACATAAATGACCTCTTAACTATATTCAAGATCATGTTCCATCATACATATACATTTATGACAAAGGTGCTTTAGCCCACTAAGTCAAGATTCATATTCACATTCTTCATGTATCAAGTAAGGGGCGTAGGTCTAGCAAAACAAGACACACTTCATTACCATCTTATCACATGTACAATATTATTCATGTAGCATATAGAGTCAACTAAGTATACTTGCAAGTCACTCTACACAATTCTATAGAATCATCAACATAACTTATCATAATGTTCATACAGTCAACTAGGAAGATTCATACTCCAACATCAAGTATACACATATAAGACATCACTATAGCCTATCATGATCACATATAATCACTTAGAAGAACACATATTTTGACTTCACAAATACACATAAACCATATAGAGCTTCACAATGATCACATATTCATGTTATAACATGATAATATCATAATTCATAAAGTGATGCTAACAAGGCCACATTATTTCACAATTCGTAAAGTAATGCCGACGAGACCACATTATTCACAAGTATAACACATAAGCATCGCCACCATAAGTAGAGCATACATTATCATAATTCAAGACCTATACAACACAATATATAGAAGGTTATCAATATACCACGCCAATCCAATCTCACAACTCCAATCCATAGTCAATTTAACCAACTCAATACTCAAAGGCTTTTTCCAATAGTCATAGTCACCAATTCGACCCAATAATCACAATATATAACGAATCTAGATAATACAATATGAACTCATCAATTTAGGACAGCCTACATATAATTCTAACATGTTCCTTTCATAATTCAATAGCCTACATCAAACTACACAAGAAATCAACACTATTGAGGCATAATCATATCACCCATTATATAGTAAAAATTATGATTGCTTGGTTTGCATGATTCATGGAATTTTTAGTCTAAAATCATCAAATTAACATCAATTCAATCATAATACATTGATACAAAACATTTTATGAAAGAACACATGGCTAGATTACAAAATAGAACAATTCATATTTTGAAAAGATCTTTGAAATCACTTTGAAGATTGGCTCCTTGAAGAAAAGAGATTCAAGGATAAAAAGCATACCTTAATTGATGCTAAACCACGAAATTGAGAGAAAATGATGGAGGAATCAAGCTCCAAGCTCCCTTTAAGCTTCAATGGTGTTCTAGAGAGTTCTTCTTTGGGTTTGGGGTTTTGATTTTGAATAATGAACTTGGTTAAAGGTTCTAGACTTATAAAACTACTTAAAATACCCATAATAACCTTAAGAAACCGCCCAACTAATTTTTAGAACATTAGATGAAATACCTAAAATGCCTAAGGCTTGGCCGAGACCCTCAGAAAATTCTACAAGTGTCAATCGACGACCTCAATCTACGGGGCGTAGACCCATCGACATGCCGTACTGGCAAGTCGTTGATTGGGTCAGAGACTCAACAAATGGGGCTCAAGCTCCCTAGGCTAAGTGTCAACCTACGCCTCAAACGATGGGGCGTCGACTGACCTACTGGGTGTCGACTGCCTCTCATTGATTGGGCTGGTTTTGACAGCTTTTGGCTTACAAGTTGGGTCCTCCTCAAGGACCCTTAAGTTGGTCCTTGGAGAGTCGTCCCCAGACGTTTCCAACTTAAATACACTCGTACATGTTAGGGACCTCTCAAATCAATTTCAACCAAAACGAACACGTAAAACATGCAAAGGCGCACCTAAACATACAAGTACGTCTCAAGGCAAATCTTTCGAACTTCATGGACGTTCTTGGGCGTTTGACCTCCAAACTTTAGACATTGCCTTAAAACATTATTATAAACCATTTTAGGACTTTAAAACCTCATGACGCACGTGTTAGGCTCTAGTTTCACCTAAGTCGTTTTAGAGGTGTTACACTGCAATTGACTATAAATTGAGAGAGATCTCTCATTTTTCAAACACTGGAAAAAAAAATTGTATACATTTTGTTAAAAATGATATTGTCAATTGACTGAGTCTGTGTGCTCTCGTAGCTATTCTTGAGTTCACTGAAATTATTAAAGTTTGAGGTACCACTACTTCTCTAATAGTTAATCTGTTTTATGTTTATAGGAATTAATCTACAACCTCAAGTATTTGAGGAGATTAAGTTTCTTAAGGAAACACAATGGATTCTATAGACTCGAATTATTTATTTTCTGTCTATTTCATCTTTTTCTATTTTTGTTTTTCCTAGTCTAAGTACAGGTGATAATAGTTTGTTTTTTTTATAAAAAAAAAAACATATTTGAGACTTTTTATTATAACTAAAAAAATTGTAATTTTGTCATGCTTTTTGTTTTACGTTCGCCCATTATACTAAAACCTAAATAATTTAAATTCGCACAACAAAGCTTTTAAAGGAAAAAATATAATTTAGGAGGGTGTTTAACAGTTTTTATATCCAACATATCTAATTAAAATTAAAAATTTTATACTCATTATAATATCACAATTCTTGAGATTGATATATTATATATATCATACAAAATGTGGTTCTGTTCGAGCAATCTTTCCAGTAGTTGGCACCTTTAATTAGTTTCACTCTAATTTTTTATTTTTTATTTTATATTTTAAACTTTTCTTTCTCAAAGAATGATAAAAGTTCATGTTAATCGTTAATGAGATAAATGAATTCATTATAAGGCTTAGACAATTATTCTTCTTTTGAATTAACTTTCGACTGATAAATTAGGTCCGAGGCCTAATTTTCCGCTTTTCCGTTTGTGTTCCTATCACTTTATTAATTGCCACCTAAAAAACTTATCTATACTTGACAGAATGATAAAAACAACACTGAACACTACCATCTTCTCAATATAGAAAAATTCCAAGACATCTTTTTGTTCAAATTGTGTTTTGTAATATTAGCAGTTTTCTTTATTAAATTAAAAAAATTAAAGAGATTACCTCCACCTTCCTAATAAGTTTGATTTTTTTTATTTACGAAACAATTCTATATTCAAATAATAATAATATATAAATTTACGTATGTGTCAGTGTTTCGCATGTTGGATTAATATATTTTCTATCGGAAATTAAATTCCTTAAAATTTAGTAAAATAACTTTCCTTAGTACTAAAAGTAGAAAAAATAATTTTACAATTGATAGTATTTCCCATTGATTATATCAATCCTATACTTAACACACCTAACTTGGTGTAAGTAGTTCTGAGTTAATACCTCAGATGGTCACTCAACTATGCACTCTTCTCTTAGAAAGTCAGGCAACTTTCAATTTTCACTCAAAAGTCACTTAACTATGCGTTTTTTTTCTCAAAAGTCACTCAACTATCTATTCTTTCCTCAAAAAGTCACTCAACTATCCACTCTTTCCTTAAAAAGTCACTCAATCTATTAATCTTTTTTTTAATTAAAAATTATTGGTATTAATTATTTATATAATAAACTAAAAAATTTAAAAAATAAATTAAACCATTTAGTGATCCATCCACCTAACCCGATCCATTAAAAATATGATATGACCCATTTTATTTTGTCTTTAATCCTAAATTAATCCCTCTCTTTAAACCTTGAATTAAGATTAAAGACAAAATAAAAATGGATCATATCATATTTTTTAATGGGTCGGGTTAGGTGGGTGGATCACTAAATGGTTTAAATGGTATTTTTATTTTTTAAAAATTTTGATTTGTTATATAAATAATTAATATCAATAAATTTTAATTAAAAAAATAATTTAATAGATTGAGTGACTTTTTGAGGAAAAAGTGAAAAGTTGAGTGACTTTTTGAGGAAAGAGTGAATAGTTGAGTGACTTTTGAATTAAAATTCAAAGTTGAGTGACTTTCTGAGAAAGAAGTGCATAGTTGAGTGACTTTTGAGTGAAAATTGAAAGTTGAGTGACTTTCTGAGAAAAGAGTGCATAGTTGAGTGACCATCTGAGGTATTAACTCAAGTAGTTCTGTACTTTTGCTTAGCCCACCCTACAGTTGCATAGGTGATGTAGTCCATTTTGTTTTATCAGAAAAAGATCAAAATTACTTTTGAATTATACAAAATAAATTATTTATATCCTCGATTATATTTTTGGATAAAAAAATACTTTTGTTATTAATTTAAGAAATCAAATATATTCTCGAGAGTTGACACAAATTTTTAAGTAATGTGACAAATCATGTAGAACTAATACATCTACCTAAGCATTGCTTGGTAGGATTTGTTACAGCGACGACTACATCATTACAAAATTCAATAATATCGCCACTAATGATTTTCACAGATTTTTAGGTGTCAATTAGAGGGCTACAATAGCCAGTAATATTTAGTGGCAACTAAAAGTCGCCAATAAAATCTATTTTTCAACTAGAGATAATAGTAATTAATTTTCGATTACAACTTAAATTTCTAAAATCAATATATATATATTTACTATCAATATTAAAAATATTCAATATTATTACGAAAAGATCCTAAATTATCTTATTAACTCGAATCTCCTGCTACACAATGTATTATTCTACATTTTATGCATTTACATATGACATGAAATTAAAAAACATGTAGTGTCTTCAAAATTCTCCTTAATCGACGTCATTTGTGATTTTCTAGAGATAATGTGCTTGTTATGAAAAAAAAAACTATTCTTAGAATTTAATACTAAAAATCAATAAAAATCTTTAATGACAATAATCTAAGATTTTGTGACCACTTCTGTCGCAGTTAAAGGTTCAATTTTCTTGCAATGAATTCTAATCGACAATGCTTAACTGGAGAGATTATTTTTAAGTAGCTTGCTACGTCACTAAAAAATTAAATTGTTGACTCTTAAGAATATTTATAGTCTCTTGAAATAACAACAAAGGTATTTATTATTTTAAAATATAACAAAAGATAATAAATAATTTATTTGGCATCATTCGCATATCCATTTTCCTTTTTAATTAATTCCTCTGTCAAGATTTGTAACTTTTGTATTGACTAGTTACTCAGAATTATCAGCTATACATAATATTAGCTACTCATATATATATTAATTGATGAATAACAGAAATATTGAAACAACCTATGTAAACAATTAAATTAAGAATAATGTAAGAAGAAGAAAATCATCGATATATTTAAAATTAAAACTAAATTTTAATTCACTTATAACTTTTCGCTTATAAGTTAAAATCAAAAAGTCAAATTTAAATCTGACTCTGAATTATTTCTACCTATATATTACATGCATATTTTTTTATATATACGACTTGTAAAACGACTCAAGTTATTTAACACTTGACCCAAATTTTGGTATTAATTCTTTTTCAACTTAATTATTAGGGTCCCTAATTTTAAAAATCGTATAAGCCCTATTTAATTTCACTTATCCGAATGGGTCAGCAATTGAAGTTTTCACATCTCAACCTATTAAATATACATTTAATTGTTTTCTCTAATAAATAATTTATATGCTTGATCCTTCACAAAATTTGTATTATATCATAAATTATCTTACAATAATTAAGATTAAAAAAAAAGAATACAATAATTAAGACATAATTTAATCAAAGAATTCATGCATATAATATCTTGTTACTACTTTAATTTATCCATTATCATCGTACAATTACATTCAACATCTACTATGCACCTTCACCAGCAATCTCTACCACCATCAACCAATGCGGAGTCACGCACAATAATTTTTTTTAAAAAATATATTTTTAAAATTGGTGAGGAATCATAAAAGGAAAAAAAATAAAATTGAAAGGAGATTACAAGGTACAAAATTAAACTCACACAAATAAGATGAAAGTTTAGATAGTCAACTAATTGAGCTGATCTATCAACATCCATCGCACAAATCACAATACCCCACCAATCATTACGACAACAATCACCACTATTGTCAAATCACTATCACCATTACGCGGTCCTAATCGATCGCGGGCGAGTCCAATTGAACAAAGTACGTCGCGTCCCAACAAGGACATAATGAAAGGCAGGAAAACCCTTATCTTTTAACACACAAAAAAGTGAACTTTTTATCCAAATTTTGAGAAACAGAGTAACCAAAAGACTGTAATCATATATCCATGGCGGTTTTGAGCTGCCAAACATTCTTTATCAACTCTAAAAAAATTATAAAGACAAAGCCATTCATCTGTTGCTCATCATCATCATCATCTCAAAACAACAATGTGAAGGTAATCATAAATGGAGCTGCTAAGGAAATTGGCAGAGCTGCCGTTATTGCTGTCACTACAGCCAGAGGAATGGAATTGGCTGGAGCTGTTGATTCTAATTTTGTTGGACAAGATATTGGACAGGTCACTATTCACTTGTAACAAAAAATTTGTCTCCACTATTCATTCACTTGTAAAAAAAAAATTGTGTTATTAAATTTCAGATTTGTGACATGGAAGAGCCTCTAGAAATACCAATAATTAACGACCTTACCATGGTCTTGGGTTCAATATCCCAGGTAACTTTTTATCCTTTTTGCTTCGTGGTATGGCTTGAACTTACAATCTCAGAGTCAGGAAGGTGAAGGGTGTTTACCATCCGAGTATTGTCAAAAATTATGTTATTGAATATTTGAAATGACCTTTCTGTCGTTGTGAAATTCAATTATTGTAGTTAAAAGCAACGGGAGTAGTCATTGATTTCACTGATCCTTCTACAGTTTACGACAATGTCAAACAGGTCCAATCTTTTCTTAATAGTAATATTACTTCTTTAACAAAATCGAAAATTGAGAAGGCGAAATTTATGATGATTTAATTTTGTTTCATAGGCAACAGCATTTGGGATGAATAGTGTTGTTTACGTTCCCAGAATTAAGCAAGAAACTGTCATGGCTTTATCTATGTTATGCGAGAAGGCCAGCACGGTGAGGGTGCAGGGTGAGATTTACAAATTTACACAACAATTTCATCATATGACCAATTACATTCTCAAAACGATGGGTTTAAGTACTTTAATGTCAAGTCAATGGGCACGTTTATGTATTATGTCGAGAAATAGTACTTAATTTTTGGCATTGATGTCAGGGTTGTTTGGTTGCACCAACTCTTTCAATTGGATCCATACTTCTTCAACAAGCAGCAATTTCAGCTTCTTTTCACTACAACAATGTTGAGATTGTTGAGTCTAGAGCTAATCCACTGGTAAGTACAACTCTGTGGCTGTTGACTTATTTTCATGCGTGTGCACTAAAATGTTGAATCTTCTCGACTTCTTTTAAATATTATGAAGATTGTAGTTCCGCCACTTGAATGGAAGAAGATATTTTCCGCACAACACATATAACTAATTGAGGGGAATTCTATTAATTTCAACACTAGAAGGGTCCATATGGTTAGTAATGCCATAAAATTCTTCTTTTCGAATAAAATATTAATGATGATAGTAAAGCTTAATGCATGGGTCCATAACCTAGCTGGATACAGCCAATTAGGTAACCAAACTTTGTGTAGAATTTATTGTCATCTTAATCAAACAGCAAATGCTAACAGTGACCCGCTCGTCCTTTCTACACCTTTACACTCCGAATCTTCTTCTTTATTCTTTTTCGTCGGTATTGAAGCTGTTCAAAATCGAATCGAAACTGATAAATCGAATCAATAAAAAAGTTATTGATTTATAGCAATGAGTTATTGGTTTTGTGGTTTTGATTTTTTTTTATCGGATTATCGATTCTTAACGATTTGAAGTTTTTCTTAACGGATTAACTGATAACCCGATAGTCAATTAAATAATATTATTTATATCATTTTATATATAAAGTCCTCGACTTAGAATTTAATTTCCTACTTTTATTTTTTATTGTCTCAGACACTTGGTTATTCAATAATGTAAAAGTGTTTACTTTTAACTAAGATGTAACTTGTAAACTTAAGTGCATGGTTTATTAGGTTTTTCACCTTGTTTCTAAGTGATTTTCAGTGTTTTTTCTTTTGTGTCAAATCTTAATGGTTAAACCGATAACGATGAAAAAGTGATAAACCAATAATCGATAAGTCAATATCTTAATAAATCTATAATGGTTTAGCATCTCTACAAACTGATAATCAATAAGACAACCCGATAAACTTCAAAACCAAACTGAACCAACCGATACACAACCCTAGTCGGTATGATTCATAAACAATAACTTTTCGGAGTAGTCTTTGTCAATTTGTCATGGAGTTTGTATTTCACCTGTGAAATTTGAACAATTACAAGGTCTAAAAGTGACCAGTTGGTGTTATTCCTACTTCTCCACCACATCTTTGGAAGAGCCTAAACGACACAAGCAGGATCAATAGTGTTCTCACTTACTCTCCAACATGACTTGGACCCTCAACGAGTAGGTTGAGAGTACTTGAGCAGATCTCAATTGTCTCTCGTCTTTCTGATTCTCTAGATCAGTTTTTAAGCTAATTTTCTTAATACAAAGAAAGCGACTAGAGATTCAACTGATGCATTCCAGAGTTAACTGTCAATACTATTAATATTCTCGTGCATCATGATCTGAACATTTCATGCATTTCAATCATAATAGTAAGTTAGTATAAGAAGAAGAAACCTATCGTTCATTAAATGCTACTTATTGAATTACCAAAATCAGTGGTCAAGAGTAATGAAATTATTGCTGGCTGCAGGATTTTCCAAGCCAGGATGCAGTTCAAATTGCCAACAACCTTTCCAATTTGGGTCAGCTGTATAACAGAGATGACATTTCTAGTGATATTCCGGTAAGATGCAACAAATCTTACAGACACGGTGCTTGCTACATGCAATTCATAGTTTTCAAGCTTGTAGTTGAACATAACGAAGAACTATGAACTGGTAAATCCTTCAAAATAAGCCAAATCAAATAACATGAGAACATTTATAACATAAGACCGTTTATAACCCAGCAGAAGTTTGGAGTAATTGGGTCTAAGGACAAGGCAATTTCTTGACTTCAGGAACGATCTGATATTTGGCTGCTTTTATCTTCTGTTCTTCAAGGCAAGGGGTCAAGTTCTTGGGGAAGACGGAGTGCGTGTTCACAGCTTGGTTCTACCAGGGCTCCCATCTAGTACATCAGTTTACTTCTCGAGGCCAGGAGAGGTATGTTGCTGAACCATACTCTCGGTTCACTACGGTAGACAGTGGCCATAGATTGTTGTAAATCTTATGGAAAATACCTTATTCACAAACACTCCGAGGGAATTCTCCATAGCTTGAGATATGTCAATAGACGTTGTCCGATATTTCTCCCGGTATAGGTGTGTCCCCCGAGATTCAACAAGCTCTTCTAGTATCAAACTAGGAGCCAAAATCTAATAAAGATTTAATAGAGAAGAAAACGCAGCAATAGAATCATAATCAGGATTACACTTTTGCCCATTTCATGAAAGTAAATGCAAAGAATCCTATGTAGGCAACAAAAGGGCTCTAACGTTCTGAAACAACATCCAAAGATTAAAGAAAAAGAAAAGTTAGAGCCCTTTTGTCTCTTTTGTTGCCTATATAAGATTCTTTGGGTTTGCAAAGTGTAACCCTTCCTGATTATGGTTATGTTGTTGGGTTTTTCTTCTCTATTAAATCTTTGTTAGATTCTGGCTCCTAGTTTGATACTAGAAGAGCTTGTTGAATCTTGGGGATGCACCTATAGTAGGTCAAATATCCTTAAGGACCGTGTCTTTCGACACACCTCAAGCTAAGGAGAATTCCTACAAGTGTTCGCGAAGAAGGTACTAAGATTTACAACATAGATCCCCCTTGTATTTATGAGAATCTCATTTGTAACTGTTGTTGATCAGGTTTACACACTAAAGCATGATATCACAGATGTGCAATGTCTCATGCCAGGCTTGATTCTGGCCATTAGAAAAGTTGTTCGCCTCAAGGTACCATCGATTAACCATTTCTTTAACATATTTCAGCATCGATTTCACAGACTACACAACTCTCTTTGTTTTTCCTGGGCAGAACCTGGTCTACGGCTTGGAGAAGTTTTTATAAGAACAGATACTAAGAGGCTAATGGGACCATAGGCAACACTGAGATATCTTGTGAAGAGTACATGAACGGAGAGATACGAAAGATAGATGCAGCCAAGAGAGAAATTCCCAATATACTGCTGTTAAAAGAATGTTACAAAAATGTCGGATCACAATAAGCAACTTATTAAAGAGCTGATGAAATCTGAGAATATTTTTTTTCCATGTCGCCTAAAAGCCGGAATATAGAAATTGTACTCTCTAAAAGATGTCAAATTTAAACTGAATAATATCCCACCACCCCCACACCCCACCTTTTTTTCGAAATTCATACTTCCAATAAATTTGAGACAGCTCTTAATTCTTATTGCAATTCTTCTTTCCTCCCCTGCCTCACACCTGGTTGACAGGTAGTAATCAGTAAACAGCATTTGTTTTACTTAAGATTTCACCGAGGGAAGCTCAAGTTGCATTTTGGTATCAAATCCATCTCCGTGCTCTAAACATAGAATCCAGCCAATGGGGCGCTAAATCATTGTTGTTATTTTAATTTTTTCACCTTTTCCTCTTTAGATTCTTGCTCCTTGCATACTCTATAAAGATTCATCATTAGTTGTATATTCTTACACATCAAAGAACCAAATTCCAGCCATGGCATTTCGAAGACTAGTTGTAGTTCTAGTCGCACAATCGAAAGAACTCCCTCAAATACAGATTTCAATAGAGTACATGGAAATTTCAAATTTTGCCTATAAAGAAACAAAGCAAATTGTCACAGGATGCTGTACACTTTAAATTGACATTTCACATGATCAAGATAAATAGCCAAAGACTAGAAAAATAAGAGACTATTCAATCCAAGCTTACATACGAACCAATGACTAACCTTAAAGATAATAATTAAGACAGTTAGCTTCTAACTGTTTAAGAAAAAAAATAAATATATGTGTGTGCGTATATATATATATATATATATATATATATATATATATATCACTAGGCCTAAAGAACAGAGGTATATTTTTATATCTGAACTTCATAGAATGGATATCAATTTCTCCTATTGCACAAACCATCCTTATGATGGATCATTTACAATATACTGACATGCTCAAACAGAACCGAGTATAGTAATTTGCAGAAAATAAATAGAGTAAGGACATGTAAAGCCAATAAAAGCAATAAAGAAAATATAATCAGATGGGGAGGTCCTAGAGACTAAAGGAAGCCATACCCTGGGTCATTAATTTGCTAAGCACCATTAAGAAATGTTCTGCTAGCTCCCATTAAAATCTGGGATATGGAATTAAAACTCTAATAAATTTTCATTAACCTCTATTGGTAATTAAAGCATGTAATGTTCTCCAACCATATGCTATCCAGATTTGCTGTTCTAAGAAAATCTTTAATGTTGAGATGTACATATGGAGAACTATTTTTTGGGGACAAGCTAAGGTAAATAATTTACACAGCAAGACAGAAGAAATTTAATGGTTTGTGATAGTTTATGGTTTCGTCAAGATTTTTGGAGCTATTACTCAATATTGCTTGAACTTACTGATGGTCAAATGCAAATAACTGAGTCACCTACATGAATGCAATTATGCCAACACTTATGCACTGGATCTCATTGGAACTCCATAGTGAAGCACTTATTAGAAAAGTGTTGCCACCTACATAACATGTCAAACAGAAGTTATTGTCACCTACATTACTCCCAGTTTGATCTACCACAGCATCATGACCCACCATTATCAATAAATAAGCACTCTTTTTTCTATTAGGATATCTAGTATCCTTATGCATGAAGATAACCTATTTGGTCTTTAGGCCAGACTCTCTTATAGATTTCTACCCACATTCTAAATAGGGTCCTCTTATCTCTTTGATGTTTTTTTACACCTATCTAGATTTAGCAACCTTCGGGTTGAAGCAGACAGTAAATGTCGTTTAAGTCTTTAAGAAATGATTCTTTGTCCCAGAAACAGTTTTATCCCTACAATATTTTAAACATTATTCAAATCAGAACCAAACTAAGGTACAGTGCAAGCTCCGCTTAGAGAATTCAGATGTGAAAGATCCTAATCTTATGCAGCATCTTGATATCAAAAATCAGGAGGACCAATTGTCCTTGCAGGGCGTAACACTTTCACAAAATTGTGTTAATGTCCTTGCGTGGAATTTGTGGGCATGATTAGGTTCAGTATTGACCATCTTTCTTGAAACTTATGGGGGCCGGTGATGTTTATTACAGGGGAAGTTCAGGTGCCATGCATTTCTTGACCATATTATTGCATCCCTACTCAATATGATGCTACATGCCCTATCGAGCTAGGAGAATGTAGCCTGATTATGGAGAGAAATGAAAAAATGAATAAGCTTATATTCAGGCGGGTTGAACCAAAAGAGGATCTACTACATACAAAAAATTTGTGTCTATAGCCTTCTGGAGGGGAAAGACTTCAATTAATTTACAAATACCACAGCGTCTTGAATGAGACATGTAATATCGTAAGTTCTGGATACCAGCTGCTAATCTTGCTATGGTCAGAAACTAAGCTTTCACTTATTCTCTTTCCACAGTGGACGAGAGAGGAAAGGGTGAACTAACACATAAAGCTTAAAATTAAAAAGACTAGCTATTAGATTTCAACAGCAGAAAACTGAAATATTAAATACATTCAGAATAAAATGTCATGGATAATATCCATCGCAAGCTTATTAAGTACCATCTACCAAAATATAACTCTTCTTCACTATCTTTTTCACAAAAGCGTGTCAAGCATACAATGAACACCATGGGTGAAACTTTTTCCAAAAGTAAACATTGAATACTTCCCTGATTTAAGTATATGGTAAAGAAATAAGACATCTAGCAGCAAAAAGGTTAACTTAAATATTTGCCTAGGGCAGCAAGTAGAACCAAGAGATGTCAACATAAAACGGAAATTCAACTAGTACACACCTTAGCATATCTGCAACCAAGTTTGCACCTAATCGCAGCTTTGAAGCTTTATGGATGTCATTAAATTAGCTCAACGAGCAAATTTTGAACAATTTTTTATATAAAATATGTAAGTAACTTTCAGCAGCATTTGTTTATAGCATACTTTGAAGAAATATTACAGGCTCTATAGATCTGCATGGACACACTTACCTCCAAACTTCTTTGCAACAGCTCCAACCCATGATCTATCTTTATTGTTGTATGCGTAACTATTACTGGAAGCCACAAGCACAAAACCATTATTCTTCCACTTCTGGCTGGAAGCTAAGGTTTCAGATTGTATTAGAGGTTGCACGAGGAGAGAACGGGTTCCTTTTGGAAGCATTTCCCACACTTCAGAGTCTAGATTATCACAAAAATGTGGAGAACCACATACCGTAACTTAGTTATAATCAACAGTGTAGTTTTCACCTTCATCCAAACTAGACAATGCGTAATTTACTATTTAAATGGACATCTCCTTCATAGAAACGCCATTAATAAATGATTACCTGAGACCTGTGGAAAATAAAGTGTCTCCTTCAAATCATGAAGACCACTTTGCTGGATCTGTTTCTCAAACCAGTCACATAAGTGAGCTTTCAATACATCTTTTGGTGTTCTCCAGTAGCCACGAGCACAAATTGTATCTTGAAGTGAGAAAAGCTACAAAATCAACGTTACCTTCACAGTTGTAATTTTTAAAACTTAAGAATTGTATCTGTACTATCTTCTTGAAAGATCTTCTGACTACTCCAAGTTGATACAATCTTGTCTATGGATACTATGGATACATACCACTGATATGCTGCTTGTGTTGCGCAACAAAACATAGGTTCCCCATGCCAAATCCTCCTTCAGAATATCTGATATGTTCTCTGAAATGACAAAGGCTTGCTCAGCATCTTCAGGAAGATTTCTTTCTTCTACTAGAACTGAACCCTGAATCCAATTTTATTCATTAACATATCTTAAAGATTTATTTTTCAATAGCATATCTTCCAGTTTAAGAAGGATGCTATAGATCTCATCTCTTAAATATCTACATAAAATATGAATACAACAGGTTAAAGGAAATTAACCGTCGAAATGAATATCATATAAGCATGTTGCGAACCTCTTTGGTGCTAAAGATAGAACAACGAATGCAACATGAGTGACCAGATGTAGTTTCAAACTTAAGTGAATTTCATTTAAGCATATCTTCTTCTTTTTTCCTAAAACTTGGTTGATGCTTGGTCCATTCATTTGCTGACAAAAGCTAAACTGCTAACTGAACCGATAATAACGGCATTTAAGGGGCGGGCATTAAAAGCATTAAAGAAACCAATTGCTTGTAATGTCAATACTAACAAACCATAAAAATCTCTGTTGGGTGGAATCACATCTTGGACTACAAGATAGTTGTCCTATGCAGGCAGAGTCCATTTGATTAACAATGTATTATATAAACATTCTGGTCCCAAATTTTTGTTCAGCCAAAGAGAATTATTCAATTAACTGAGCACCAGTAGAAGATTCTTATGGACAGGAGGAACAGATATATCTGAAAGAGCTTTGTTAGCTTGGAGAAGGTTTGCTATCCAAAATCATCTGGAGGACTACATGTCCTTGATATTTTCACATGAAATAGAGCTGCATGCAAATTACTATGGAACCTACGCAAGTAGAAAGATACTCTAAGGGTACAGTGTGTACATGTATACTACGGAATAGGTAGCGTAATATGGGAGGCTGTACCTAGACAAACAACTCGAATGGTACAAAAGGTTTTCGAAACAAAGAATATGACGAAGATGCTTGAGTCATGGCGTCTGAAATGCATTCCATAAAAAGAACTGAATCAAAAGATGAGGGGGATATTTCAAATGGTTACATGGAGGAGGCTGGTATGTAATAACCATGGATTCCCTAAGTGGATCTTCATCCCGACTTTCGCAGCATGTGGTAATCATAGCACTAGACACAGATTGGCTCCAATGGGATATAACAAAAAACTAGGTTTGGATGTGGTAATCATAGCTGGAATTTGGATAAAATTGGTACAGCAGAATCACATGTGAAAGGGAAGAATGAAGCTGCTGATATCTGCCGAATGTCCTTTCCTAGCTGCATTTATTACATATGCACATGAGCTCAGATTGGAGAAGCTAAATTTCTAACCTTAGAATAGTAGCTTGGATACATAGTTGCAGACACATGCAACTTCAGTTACTTATTTGTTTCTGTACATATTTCCACTTGTTAATAAAATATATCCTGATTTTTAATTTGATAATTTTATAAACTGATCAGGCTCAAGTAAATTGCTTGATTTGTTTTAGCAGCCAATGATGTACAGAACAAAAATGGTGCATTTATCTCAACAGAAAATACGTAGACAGAGAAATTACCTTAAGAAACTTCCCAAGGTAAGGAACTATAACAGAGAACAAAGCCAGAAGAAGACCTAAAACTTCCGTTCTCTGTAGAAAACAGTATACACTGGATTAAGATTACATTTTTGCGGAGAACAAATAACAAAAGTGTTAAATACAATTTTTGACTCACTAGCTGCGCTGCGGTGATGGCTGATGGGTCTGAACCGAGAAAGTGATTCAATACCAAAAGAAAACCAAATGCATAGCCAATGTATCTCGGCAAATAAGATTCGTCCAATCCAGGTATTCCTTTGAAAGAATAGCCAACACAGGCACAAATTTTAGAGACTAGACAATACATGCGTATATACTGATTGAAATCTAGAGACAAATAGAAGACTTTTGGGTCTACCGAGAGTGAAACGAAGCACGGAGAGGTTAAGCTGTTGCTGTTGAGCATTGGTGCTTTCGTTAGAATTCTCAAGACGACTATAGACTATCAATGATGATGACTTTCTGGTTTTCCGGCACCGGAATTCCGACGGCCATATGGATTTGCCGTATCTTTTCACGGGAAACACTGACGGCGTTAATGAATTCAACAATAGACAAGTATAGCTCATTTTCGGTAGCTTCCGTCTCCCTCCGACAAACGGATAATGTCAGTGAAAACCTCGCCGTCGGCTAAGCGTCGCCGGAATGTTGTTGTACCACGCTCCAGTAACGAGCGTGTTCTATTGAATTCTCAAAAGAAAATTAAAAGAAATTGGAAGTTTTCCTTTTTTCTTTTTTTCTTTTTTCCTTCTCTTTTTTACTGGATAAAATAAAAAGAATGTACGGAGTGAGGACGCATCCAATTATGGAGAAAATTTATTTTGCATGTCACACAAACAATTATATTACCCAAAGTTATGTGAGTGGTTTAGATGGTTACTGTTAGACCCGTAAACTACTTGATCTAACTATGTGCAGACATGTCAAGGATTTGAGCATTGGTCTTGACATGAATGAGGGCAAAATAGTGCAACACAGGTTCAAGGTGCTTGGGTGTTGGCAAGGCAACTTGAACATGCAAGGCTTACATGCGGGCTAGAGTCATCGGCAAGGCAGCGTGTAGGCTTGACAAGGCAAAGCTGTGAAGACTTGACGATGGCAAGAACAAAGGCATTTCACGTGAATTGCTGAAGTAAAACTAAGTGTTGGAGGGCAGTTAAAATATTCTAAGTATTGGAAGCTGGCTGAAATATTCTAAGTGTTGGAATGTAGCCTGTAATATTCTAAGTGTTAGAATATTAATATTTCGTGTGGATAAGGATGTAATTTGAATTAGATTCTATCTGTTAGAAATATAGTTGTTGGAAACTTAGTTTGAATCCTGTGATGACAAGTGTCGGACAGGTGACATTTGTAACTGCCGCAAGTAACCGTCATGTGCAGAAATTTTATAAGGGTGGAAATTTTGTTTAAGGCTATAGACTGTGTTTCTGGCCTTAGACAAATTCGTGAAGTCTTCCCTTTGTATTAATTATAAGATTAATAAAGTTTGGGACGAGTTCCTGTACATCCTGTCCGTTGTTTAATTTTGTTGTCAAAGTATTTTTATACTTAGTCAAATTTGTGAGTGTAAGGCTGAGTGTTGCAGGCGTTTGCAAGACTGCCTAGAATGGTGTTCGGTAAAAATAAATCAATCTTCTTTCAGTTACCTAGTTAGTTTACTACGATATTTACTTTGATAACTATTAAATTTTACTATATCATGTAATAACAAGATTTTATTTTTATATGACCAACAAATTGATGAAAATTGATAAGAGGTGTTGTAACATTTATTGTTTTTGTAATGATGAAAGGTTATATAATAGATCAAATTAATGTTTTTTTTTTCTCATTTTATATTTCTTTATTAATAATTATTTTTTTATTTTTTATTATCTTTTTATATATAATAGTGCTATACATTTTTTTTAGGTTTGTTCTTTAAATTGTTAATGTGTAACATTAATTATATAATAATGCAATCTTCAATTGTATTTATCAAAATAATGCACTATGATATAATACAATACTATATATTATGAAATAATAGTTATTAATGTGTTATTTAGTTTAAGACAAATATTAATTTGTTAAATTAGTTAATGAAAACTTGTTAGATTAGTTTCATCAATGTAGTTACATACTTATTAGTTAAAAATTGTTAACTAATTAAATAGTATGTTCCATAGATGCACGCTAGAATTTTATAGTAATAGATCAAAAGTTTTGTACATACCAGGTTTAAAATTAATATGCTATGTCCAATATTTGTTTTGTTGTTGTTTAAGGACTTTATGTTACGATATATAAATTGTAATTTTTTAGATGTTAGTATATTTTTTCATGACTTAAACTCTAGTTTTATTAGTACGTACATTTTTTTCAAGTTCATTTTTTAGTTGTGTTTTAGCTCTTGAAGTTACAAGATCCAACCCTAATTCTTTTGAAGTTATATTAAAAAAAAACTGAACTCTGATTTTTAAGTATGTTTATTATTTTAAAGCTGAGAAAAATGTCTGAAATATATTCGAATTGTGATTGAAATTTTTATAATAATCTCGATTTTTGGAAAGGACATTTTACCTCTGGACTATTTAATAGTGCATTTTAAAGGTGTATATATATGTGAAGTGGACATCATAAATTATAAATAGTAACTTGTCCATGTGGACATATATATACCTTTAAAATGCAATATTAAATAATGCAAGGGGGTAATAGATCCTGCTCAAAAATTGGAATTGTTACTGTAATTTCGATCAAAATTCGAATATACTTCAAACCTTTTTCCTTTAAAGTTTATTTTGTTGGTATTTTAGATCTCGAAGACTTAAACCCTAATTCTATTTTTCAGGTTTATTTTGTTTGTGTTCATTTATTAAACATTTTTGCCAACTATTTCTTATTAACATGATTTACACCTCTTTTGGTGAGTTTGAAGTTTGTTGTCATGCACTACAACAAAAATGATTATTAGTGATAATTAATTTTATGTATTTTTAACGGCAATTGTCACTTTTTGTATATGTCCCTAAAGCCTTGAGCGACATTGGTTTTAATGAAACTTAACTAATGTCGATAAAGACTAACTCTTTATTAATGTCAATATTTAATGCCACTAAAAATTATTTTTGTTGTAATAATATCATTCATAATATTTGTGGTAAGTTTGAAGTTTAATGTTTGTATAGAATCTAATCAAATACTTAGTTTGCACGATCATTAAATATTGTTTCACTAGTAAGAAAGTGCAATCACATGTATATTAACACGAACTACATCATACAAAGTCACAATCTAAAATCGTACATATTATAATCGTTTGCTTCAACACTTTTCGGAAAAAAAAACCTTCAAAAAATCTTCACGCGAAATTTATAAAATTGGAGAAGGAACCAGTGTTATTTAATCACATTATTTTGATCACTTTTTATTTTTCATTCATCCATCATTTAGATTTTGGATAACACATGACATTGACATATAGATTATAGATGTACTAGAGTTTGGATAACGTCAGAAAAAAAAATGCAAAAAAAAAGTGTTTATTATTACGTAATTGTTTTATTTGTAAACAATTACTAATATTGCCAGCCTCATATTTCCATCCCGTGAATATACTAATGATAATGAAAAGGGAAAAAGGGAAAAAAATAATAATAACAACAACGAATTCCACCGGTGATGCACATTAAACATGTTATTATTAAAATATATTTATATATTATATTCAATTCTAACATTGAGTTCCAACAGAAAATCAAAAAATAAAACATAGTCTTTACTTTAATTTATTTAACTTTTGAAAGCAAACTGGTCAAAGATTCTCCACTCACTATCCTTCTTATTTTTTCACTTCATATTTTTCTCCTTCTTCTTCTTCGTATATTTTTTCTTAAA
This sequence comes from Solanum peruvianum, assembly GCA_027705065.1. Taxonomy (NCBI): domain Eukaryota; kingdom Viridiplantae; phylum Streptophyta; class Magnoliopsida; order Solanales; family Solanaceae; genus Solanum; species Solanum peruvianum. The sequence goes on along the minus strand of JAKWJD010001757.1, from coordinate 3,652,037 downwards.
AAATCCCCACCTCCATTACACCTGCCTAATTAAAATAAAAATCTCAATAGCTCGATTAATTAATTATTTATAATAGTTCATCTAATAACGAATAAAATTGTAGTACTGTTATAATAGTTAAATTCTAATTTTTATAAATAAAGTCTAAAAAATATAAAGTTTATGATCTAATTTATAAAGATATTATTTAAAAAAAAAAAAACTTGAATTTTAAATAACAGATATCAAAGCAATCTTTTTTTTAAAAAAAATAGGCAAAAGAAAAGACATAACAAATACTAATAAAAAAACATTATAATATTTATCGATCTATCTATTAAGAAAAATAGAAGTAATTAAGACATATATAATTTATTTGTGATGGAAAATTCATAAGGATATAAATTTAGAATATTTTCGGTTTAGTTTAGATTTTGATGATTTTTATTGTCACGTCATAACGTTGTTGCCAAGCAAATCAAACAAAGTCAATATATTTAAGAGTACAACATATTAATAAAAAATAAAAATGTATATACGCCAATGAAATCAAACCTATTTATTTGAAAGAATACAACATTTTAATAAATGATAGGAAACTAGAAGAATGAACACATTGGATGTAATACAATTAGGGGCGTTTGGTAGGATGTATTAAAAGAAATAATTCATGTATTAGATGTGGTATAATTTAATATTGTGTTTGGTATTAATGTGAGCCTATGTATAACTAATCTATGGATTAGTTAATACATCCCACATGGTATTATGTGATGTATTGCTAATACATTCCATTTTGAGGTATTAACTCTAATACCATGGACTATTCTAGGTAAAGACAAAAATACCTCTCAAATCCTTTTAATATTTAATTTATTTTTTTTGATTTTATATTTTATATTTATACTAATAAAGTTATTTAAATAAATTAGCTTACAACTTTTATTATTTAGATATAATTTTTGTTTCTAAAATATGAATTACTTAATCTATTTATTATTAATATAAAATATTATAATCCGACGAATATGTTAATGTTGATGTATGAATTTAAGAACAATTCATAAAAGGAAAATATTGTCTCTTAATGAAAGTTCATTAAACATTACACGAGTAGTATAAAACAAGAGTGTGTGTATATATATATACACACACACACATCTCGAGTATAAAAATAGTTTAATTTATTTTTCTATATTTATTTTATATTTTTATTTTATTTTATGATAAAGAGTTTTTTAAAATTTATTGATACAAAACAAAGTTCAATAAATTTTCTCTATAATCATTATAGTTGTATGACCTTTTGAGTTATTAACTCTAATTTAGTTTAGATTTCAATGATTTTTATTGTTACGTCATCCATTTAAATTGATCGTAACGTTGTTGCCAAGAAAATCAAACAAAGTCAATATATTTAAGAGTACAACATTTTAATAAAAAATAAAAATGTATATATGCCAATGAAATCAAACCTATTTATTTGAAAGAATACAACATTTTAATAAATGATAGGAAACTAGAAGAATGAACACATTGGATGTAATATAATTAGTAAGACACAGCCATCTATGTGATGGAACATGCAAATGACCGTGTAAACATATACATAAAATCAAATATACCAATATATAATTAGAAAATAATTACAAAACGAGAATTAAGTTAGAGATGTGTATCGGTCTGTTCGGTTCGATTCGATTCGATTCGATTTTATGTATTATCGATTTGGTTTATTCATTTTCGGTTTTTAAATATTCCAACCAAATAACAACCAATAAGATATTTTTATTGTATTTCAGTTTATCGGTTTTTGATTATTATCGCTTCGATTTCAGTTTACCCAATAAGAAAATTTCCGTAAAATATTATGTTTTTCCACTTCTCGAAATGTTTTGATATAGTGAAACAATAAAGACAATGAGAAATTGCATCAATAAGAAAAATTATAGTATGAAGGTTATAATTACTTATTACCACCAAAACATAGTATGAGATTTTTTATGTTAATCAAATTACAGACCTTTACAAGCTTGCAAGTGTTATAACCTACAATTATAAATTAAAACTAAAATAAAATAGTCCAACAAGACTAAAGCTAAAATCAAATAGCTACAATGTGAACCCTAGAGTAAAAACTAGTGAAGCAGTATAGTGTGAAGTTGGTAGAGTATTAATATTTGATATAGTTATAAAGTCTAATTATATTTTAAATTATTAATATTTAATAATTAGGAATGGTAAGATAATAAACTAGGGACTTTCACATATAGCAAACAAAAAAATCATATTGTATAATATAGCAAACTTTGCATAATGCGTTCCATAGCAACATAAAAACTGTATAATTCGCTATATATATACAAGTGTATAATTCGCTGCCTAAATTGTATAATCGCTGGCCTAAATTGTATAATTCGCTGGCCTATTTCGCTGTAATTGTATAATTAGCTTTACATACAGTTGAATCGAATTAAAATGTATGTATATTGCATAATTATAAGTGTATAGCAGAAGATATATGTTTTTCTCGCTTTATACAAAAACAGAAACACAATATATACACTTCTGTTGTATAAAGCTAGAAAAAATTGTATTTCACTGCAATTGTATATTCACAATTATATAATTCTTGGCCTTTTTCTCTGCAATATTTGAAGTAAAATGTTTGTAAATTATATAATTAAGTGTATAACACGAAGATATACATTTTTGCATGTGTATATACAATTTTCTCTCGCTTTATACAAAAACAGAAACAGAAATTATACACTTCTGTGTATAAAGCGAGAGAGGCGAGAATGGGAGAGTGGCAAACGAGACTTCTGGGAGAGGACGCCTGGCAAATTTTTGCCAATGTTGCTATGGAGCACAATAAATCAAACCCTAGCTATTCAATTTAATTTAGGTTATTAGTTTGCTATTTTATACAATTTTCCCAATAAACTATTACCGTCTTATTGGGTTATCGGTTTACCCAAAAACTCAATAGCAAAAAATTGATACTGAATCAAAAATCCAATAATTTTTTTTATAAGCCCATTAAAAATTCAATAACCAATAACATTTTTTCGGTTCAATTTATCGGTCGATTCGGTTTTTGCACACCCCTAACTTAAATACAGTTTTTAGCCTTTGTCACGATTTAGATCGTCGTAAACGACACCGACATTAACTCTCCGGTGAGAAAACCATTTACCAACAACTCAATCATTTAAAGGAAAGATTAATTACTTGAGTAGATTTCTTTTAAAAAATAATTACTTATTTTAAATATACTCTTTAATTATTACCATTAATAGCAATATATGACAATATTATGTATTTTATTAAATTGTCCCTCTCGCTTTTTTTCTTCTTTGTCGATCTTTTTTCTTCTTCTTATTTTCACTCCTTTTTTTTATGTCTCTCGCACTCTTTCTTCCTCTCTTTTCTTTATCCAGTTCTTTTATGAGCTCTTTTTTTATCTCTCAAAAAAAGAGAAGCAACTACATTGAATGCAAAATGTGGCAAACAAAAGAGCATCTTATTATTTGTAAATTGAATAAATTTTGTATCAATAATGAATTAAACAAATAATTTAATAGTAACAATCAATAAACTATAAAATGAATAAAACTTGTATAAAAATGTATAAAACAAATATTAGAGTTGAATTAGAAGAGAAAATTAATCGTGAATAAAAAATGTAACTAATGAAAGACCAAACTTTGATCTTTAGAATGAATTAAACTTGTATTAATAATGAATTAAACAAGTAATTCAATAGAAACAAATCAACCAATAAACTGCAAAAATGAATTAAATTTGCATTAAAAATGTATTACACAAATAATAAAATTAAATTAGTAGAGGAAATAAGCATGAATGAAAAATATAACTAATGAAGACAAGACAATGATCTATAGGGTGAATTAAACTTATATTAATAATAAATTAAATAAGTAATCTAATAGTGACAAATAACAAACTACAAAATAAATTAAATTTGCATTAAAAGTGTATTACACAATACTAAAGTTGAATTAGAAGATAAAATTAAGAATAAATGAAAACGTCACTAACGAAAAAGATGACAATAATCTACAGACTAAATTATACTTGTATTACTCTTGAATATAATCTATTGTTTATGATTTTAATGCATATATAATAAAACTTTAATACAATTGTGATATAGTTTCATAAAATTAACTTTTTTTTTACTTTCAATCTTATATTTCTCCTAAAATCACTTAAAAACTTACAAAAACCCTCTTAAAATTGAGATATAATCTCCAAATGACATTTTCAATTATTTGTGAGAACAATTTATCAAAACTAATCAAAAAATCGTATTCAAATAATAAATTTAAAATTTTGAAGCTTTATAATGACCATTATTTGTGAATTCTTGCTGCTTTAATTTTATAGATTTCAAATTTCTGCTTGAAAAACATAATTTTGTGCAAATTTCATATCTTTCTGTTACTTTTCTTGTCGTGTTTTTGGATAAAACTGAAAAAATATGAACAAAAACTAATTTAAGACTAATTATTTGAATGAAATTTTAAAGAAGAAGAAAATAACAAAAAGGAGAAAGATAAAGAGACATAGAGAGAGACGAAAAATTATAAGAATAAACAGAAGAAGAGAAGTAAGCGGAAAAAATGCCGAGAAAAAGGCTAGCGTGTGTACAATTTGTTTAATTCCAAACAATTATTATATTTAGTTAGAAAAATTATATTGACATAGATGTTAAATATTTTTTTAATGTAACATATTTATTTATCTAAAGCGTATTGCCTTCTAGAAAATTATTTATTTATCTATTCCAGTTTCAGGCATATCATATGCTATAGCGAGGTTATTGTCACGACCCAATCGGGGCCGCGACTGGCACACATTTACCCTCCTATGTGAGCGAACCAACCCATATAAACCTTAACAGTTCAATGTATAACAACAGAAATAATGCGGAAGACTTAAACTCATTAATAAAAACAATCCAAAACTATATTATGATCCCCAAAATCTGGAGTCATCATCACAAGAACATCTATCCTCAAATTACTAAACAAGAGTATCTAAGAAAAACAAAACAAATAGAAGCTAGTCCATGCGGAAGTTCAAGGCATCAAGACTCGAAGAAGAAGACCCAGTCCAAGCTAGAGCGTTTTAGCTCACCCTGAAGATCGGTTGTGACGAAGACTGGCTTGATTTACTGCTGAGTTGAAGTTGACGGAACGTTTTTGCTGCATTCCACAAATAACAAAGAAGAAAACAAAGTAGGGGGTCAGTACAACCACAAGTACTGAGTAGATATCATCGGCCAACTCAAAATAGAAGATAATATATATCAAGTAATATTATAAATCAACTATAAACTCAACGTATAGCAACAACAAGTACTATAATCATCAACAAATACCATCAAGTTCATCCATGAGGACTCAAGCCTCAATACCATACTCATTTGGGAAATTAAGTTCATTATGTTGAGTAAATTATCATCTTTCAGGATTCATTATCTTTCTTCCTCTTGTGTCGGTACGTGACACTCCGATCCCCTACTACTATGTGTCGGTACGTGACACTCCGATCCCCTACTACTATGTGTCGGTACGTGACACTCCGATCCCCTAATTCTACGTGTCGGTTCGTGACACCCGTCCCACTAATACTATGTGTCGGAACGTGACACTCCGATCCCCTATATGTGTCGGTACGTGACACTCCGATCCCCTATATGTGTCGGTACGTGACACTCCGATCCCCTATATGTGTCGGTACGTGACACTCCGATCCCCTAATTATACGTTGTTCGGTGACACCGTCCCACTAATAATGTTCGGAACGTGACACTCCGATCCACTAATCTTTCTATCCGTTCATCACGCCTTCTCTATACCAAGGCATATCAATCCCATTACTTTAATTCATCAAGCCTTCTCTTATACCAAGCATCATCATTAATAACGTAGATTAAAGTTTCTTTCAAGATTTGGGATTCAATGGTTTTCATCATGCTTGTTTTTATCAAAATCACATAATCATATTCATGCAAGCATACAATTAAGCATATAGACAGGTTTACAAAACTACCAATACATATCATTCGCTATTAAGAGTCTACTACGAATAGCATGGAAACCATAACCTACCTCCACCGAAGAATTGAAATCAAGCAAGTTAATCCTCAACGATGCTTCGTTCCTCTCTCTCTTGATCGATTCTCCCTCTCTTTGTTCTTCCAAATTTTCTTATTCAAACCCTCTTTCTTTTACCCTAATTAATATATAATTAAGAATGAAAGATGGTAATAATGACCCACTAATTAACTTAAGGTTACCTCTTTTAACCCCCAAGTAATTAGATTTATTAATATTAACCCTCAAACTTTATAATTAAGGAAAGAATAGTCCAAAACGTCCCTTAAAACGTGTAATGAAATCCGACTCTAACTGGGATTACGCAGTCTGCAACGGGCCGTCGTGCCTACGACGGTCCGTCCTGCTGTCCGTCACATGCTACAGAAACTCGATTTTAAGTGAATGGCCTGTGACGGACCGTCGTGCCTGCGACGGTCTGTCCTGCCATTTCGTTACGAAGTTCAGAGAGTCGATTTTCAGTACCCAATTTCAGAATTTCTAAGTGTTTTGAAACGAGACCCTGCGACGGTCCGTCGTGCCTGTGACGGTCCGTCGTAGGGTCCGTCGTTTCAGCCAGTTTTTCAGAAATAAAATCTGCTGCTCAAAACGACTAAACAGGTCGTTACAATCAATTGCATTAATTAGTAATATGACTAAATTGATCCTCCAAAGAAAATTATAAAATATTTATCTAGAAAAAATATAATTCCACTCCTCAATTTAATTTGACGTCTTTCATTAAATCTTATAATTATTACTACCTTCTCGTGTTAAATCTATTGATATCAATACATTAAATTTCTGATAATTTAATTCATTTATTAATTTAGTTATTTACACTCACGCTTAACTCGTTTTATGTGATGGAGTAATATCTATGCTTTTAACTCATTTCATGTGATAAAGTGATATTTATGCTTATATCATGCAAATAAGCTAGCTGAAATTTGTTTCAAAGGCGATAATCGATTAGGTTTAACCCTTATATTATTTTTCAGTATACACTATTTCTTCCAAACAACAACGATTTTCTTAGAGGTTTTACAACTTCCAATTCAAATAATGTGCAATAAATATTAGTAAATAATTTAGTCATTTTATTTGGTAGAAGAAAACCTCAGACCAATATGTCTCCATTTGAATAGGTACCATATATTTTAGAAGTCCTTAATTAATTTTAAATATTATTAAGATAATTAAATAATAATTTAAGAGTACAAGTAAAGGACAATTTTGTCTATTATGAAGTTTTTGATAAAAAAAGGTGAAAACTCTAATCAACATGATCTTCATGCTTATAAAGTACTTAACTAATAATTTAAAATACACACTTTACGTGTGACATATATTTATTAGTATATACCGTTTAAAAAAATATTATTATCAAATAAAATTAAAGATAAAAATGTGATTATATTTGTTTGGATCAATAAAAAAATTATGTCATACAAAACTCCTCAAACACATATGCTAATAGGATGAGATGGAAATCTAAAATAAAATATTGAAGCGCTTTCTCGTGTTTAGAAAGATAAAATTCACCCTAGATTATAAGTATAACTATTTGTAAATGATATGAGATTGAGTTCGCTTATAAATCACATTTAACAAATCTATACTTCCAAAATAACATAAAATCGAACATCATAAATATTTGATATTATTATATTAGACCACCACTGCTTCCACTATATCTTACAAGAATGACATGTATAATTTATTTAAATACCAACATACATGATCCATACATCAATGATTAATCATTAATTTAAGTTGGCCTCCTAATAAAAACTTAACTAGGCACTATTATCCTCCTTCATTTTTTTTTCCAAAAATAAAATTAAAATCTGAAATAGTAAAATTATAACAAAATATCTAACTATAGTTTTACAATAAAAATACATGTTATGCAGCAAGTGTTACACAAATAACAAAACTTATAAGTAACAAAATTGATATAGATCTTAGATCGTTTTAAATTTAATGACACAATAATCGTAAATCTAAAGTGTAATAGTGAATAATCTTATTTTGTGTAAAAATTAATTTAAAATAATTACGTCATTGATTTTATACTTTTCTTTAAAAAATGTAAAAACATTAGAATTTTATCTTCCATAAAAATTTAAAGAAAAAATGTAATAATAATAATAATTTTATTTCTTAAAATAATTAACTATATCTTCCATAAAAATTTAAAGAAAAAATGTAATAATAATAATTTTATTTCTTAAAATAATTAACTGTATAAGGAAATTTCTATATACATGTACCAAATTTTAATATTTCTAAAATCATTAAAAATATTACGATCGAACGGTGGTGATGGTTTTATCTCTAGCTGGCATGACTGTAGAGAATCACTGCCTTTAAACGAGACCTACATTGTTAAATCCTCCGTTACAAGATCAGCCAACAAAATAACGCCACGTGTCTCATCAAACCCTACGGCCTCATATGCCCACCGTATGATCTAAGCACCGCTACGTGATCTTATTACAATTGCAACGTGTCCATTATCAACCTGCTACAGCCGGTTTTTGTAGGGTTAAGTACGGGTCAAGCCGGTCATTTACCTGGACAATTCCCGCTAGGTATAAATATTTGTCATCGAAGTTTTCTCCGATTAATTAGTCGCTAAAATCTATCGCTCTCTCTTTCTCTCTCTGGTTTTTGCTCTTTCAAGGTTCGTAGCTCTTCCGTTACACTCTAGTTTTTCTTTTTTCTTCTCTCTTTTTTTTTTTCATTTTAATCTATGTTGCGTTAAGCTTTTTTCTTTTTTTTTTTGATGTTGGTTGTAATTGTTAATAGCATGATTTTGATGAGCTGCAAGATGAGAAATTGTGTGTTGTTTTTGTTGTGTTGCTTGATCTTTATGATGTTAAATTTTCAGTGGGGTGAAGCTGATGCTGCTAATCAGAAGATGAATTAATGTTATAGCGATGTTTTTTGTGTTGAATTTGTACAGGATTTGAGTAATTTCACTGATTTTTGGGGGTTGGGTTGATGCTTAAATGTTTGATTTTTGAGTGTTTGTTTGATTTCACATTTTTCACTGGAATTTTTAACTAAAGAGTATCTGTGTTTAAGTCAGAAAAAAAAAGAATCTGGTTTTCTCTATTTATTTTCAGTTGTTTGTAAGATTAGGGTTTTGATGGATTTTTCTTCCTTTTTTGTCTACAATGACGATGTAGGGTTTCGATTTTGGCTCTCTCATACATGCATTTAAACACTTCTTGTTGTGTTCTTCACCTGGTTGATACATGATCTTTATAGTGGCTCTAGGATTTTCACTTAGGAGGTCCAAAAATTAAAATGTGGTACCTTTTCAAGTTTTGAACTTGGAATCTCAAGGTAAATTTTGAACCCTATAAATCAATTAACCTACCTCTTGTCTTGTGTTCAGGCAAAATCTATATATATATATATATATATACCCAAAAAAGTAAGAAATTACTTTTGTATATACAAGGGGTTTTGGTGAAACCCTCCGGACCCCCTACTGCCCCTGGTAGCTGCTAGGATAGGAAGTTTTTACTTTTATTCAATGCTTGGTATGTCAAATTGGGTTCTTCATGCGTAGATTGTTGTTACATTTTTATTTTTTTTTAAAAAGGATGTGAGTAAATTTTTTGTCACTACACAGGACAAAAAGATCTGGTGCTTCTTTTGGTTGGCAAGGATAGTAATTTAATCGGATGATTTGATGTTTCCAGATTGGTTGATGAAATTTTAAAGGTTATATACAAAGGCTTAAATTTAGTTCTGCGCTGTAGAGCCTGAAATAACACAAGGGGTAAGCACTGGAGAGGTACTTGGATTCCAGCCACCAGGGGATTGTGCCTCCAATGGCGCCTTCTCGTATGGCTGGAGGGATGGCACATTCTTCTTCAAGTTCTGGTATTTTTTTCCAAGGAGATGGGCAGTCTCAAGTTGCGGGAAATTCTCACTTGACTTCATCTTTTGGGAATTCATCAAATTCACTACCTGGAAATGCACGCTCAAGCTTGGGTCCTCTTTCTGGGGATGTCAGTAATACAGTTTTGAATAGCGTAGCAAGCTCAGGTCCTAGTGTTGGGGCAAGTTCATTGGTTACGGATGCCAATTCTGGACTTTCAGGGGGTCCCAATCTTCAGAGAAGTGCCAGCATTAATACGGAGTCCTACATGCGGTTGCCTGCATCACCGTTGTCATTTTCTTCTAATAACATAAGTGTGTCTGGTTCATCAGTCATGGATGGATCTTCAGTGGCTCAGCAAAGCTCTAACCAAGATCCCAACTCCCAACAACCTCAGCATAATCAGCAGCTTCATGGAACTTCTAGTGCCACCTCTTTGCCAACATCTCGAGTTGGGCAAGTTCAGCTGGCCAACGGTCAAGGCCTTAGGGTACCAGGATCATTCATCCAGGATCCAGTTGCTTTGTCACAGATGCAAAAGAAACCGCGGCTAGACATCAAGCAAGATGATGTTATGCAGCAGCAAGTTCTGCAACAGTTGTTGCAAAGACAAGATCCTGTGCACATGCAGAACCCCAGTCCTCAGTTACAAGCCTTGGTTCAGCAGCAGAGGCTGAGGCAACAACAGCAACAGCAGCATCAGTTGTTGCAGTATCTTCCACCGTTGCAGAGAGCCCAGTTACTGCAGCAACAGCAGCAGCTGCAGATAAGGCAACAAATTCAACAACAAAGCGTGCAGCCTGTATCAGGAATGAAGCGTCCCTCTGATGGTGTCTTGTGTTCTAGACGGTTAATGCAATACTTATATCATCAACGGCAACGACCTTCTGTGAGTGACTTTGTTTCTCGTTGTGAAAACCCATATGGAACACGTTCATGCGTCTCATTTCTGTTTGATGTCTTTTAGGATAACTCCATTGCATACTGGAGGAAGTTTGTCGCCGAGTATTATTCCCCACGGGCAAAGAAGAGATGGTGTTTGTCATTATACGAGAATGTTGGACATCATTCACTTGGCGTGTTTCCGCAGTCAACTATGGTAATGTTTACCATCATGTTTTTTTATTTGAATTAGTTTTCGTTTCCATAAGTTAGAAATTGGTCTACCACCACTGCTATTGGTTTGTGCTCTTTTTGTTCAACATTATGTGCTATGCTGAATGCTTGATTGAGAGAGAGTATTTGTTTAATCATATGGTTGGGGTTATAACTTATATCTGGCTATTATTTTGTTCTTGTGTTATTGTCCTGCTTGCTTGATATAATATGATGTCTGGTCTTCCATTACATTAATTCATTTTCTCCTTAAACTTATTACGTAAGCAGCATATTCTAATTATTTTTCTTGCTCTTCCTTTTTTTTTTTTATGTGGGGCACCAGGATGCATGGCATTGTGATATTTGTGGCTCAAAATCGGGCAGAGGATTTGGTAAGTGGAACAGTTGTCAATTAATAGTCTATGATTTGAAGCTGGCACATCACTAGAGTATGTCATGTTATTGATACCATAAATTCTATTGCTTGTGTTCTATCAGCTAGTAGCCATTCTTGATATAAGAGTTAAACCACTATTTATGTAGGAAATACAATTGCTTTACTTTGAACTTGAGAACATTTCCTTGGGGCTGTAGGAGGTATGGGGTAGAATTGGTGAATATAACTTGGTCTGCATGGAAGTTAAATTTCAGTTTGTATCAGACACTCATATGCATAATTACACTATATATTGTCTAGTTTCACCTCCGTGGGGCCGTAGTGATAGTTGATGTGGTCTTTCTTGGATCAAAAGGAACTGTTATGCAACAAAGCTTCAATTTACCCCTTTGAAGAAGAGGGTAGAATTCTTGGAGGAACTGACACTTCGAAACTGCATTAAATGGAACTGTGTAAATATAGCATTAAAAAATGCATGTCCCTTGCTAAACCTGAATGTTGCTAGTCGAATATGTAACCGTGCATATCCAAATTAGAATTTCAATAAATTCCTAACCTGGAACTTTAGAGTCAATGTCTCTTGAGCACCAAAAAGAACCCAAAAAAGGAAGAGAAGTGTAAACCTATATTTGAACTCTTAAGATGCTCATTTATACAGTATGGTCTTGGTGGATTAGTATAAGTGCTAGAACCGTTGGTGGATAGTGCTCTTGAAGTGTTGCTTTAGAATTGTAAATATCGAATATACGTGATGTAATATCTTAAATACATTAAAAAAAAGAAAAGGTCACGGGTGGATCCAAGTGACTATTTTATTAAATCGAAAAGGTCTGTACGGGTGGATCCCAGTGACTAAAATTGAAGAGCAGATTGGTGAAGTGACTGTGCCAACTCTTATCATATATAATACATTGATCCTTGGCCCATGTGATTGTCCTTTGACATATGTATTGCTGGTCTCATCCTTCCTTTGTACCTTTAGTTGTCAGAACATGTGGAAACCGATAATTGTAAAGCCTCATAAGTCTTAAGGCGTCTGACTCAGCAATCATCAGATTATGCGGTGAAGAGGAGGAACTAAACAATGAACATAGATGGAAAACTGATTTATAATTGATAGAAATATTACAGGGGAATTGTTACTGATCAGGAAAATAGAATTAGATATTAGTACACGATGAAATCAGTGACTGAATCTGATTCTGCAACTTAATTGACACGGTTTCATACTTCCGAAAAAAGAAGAAGACATGTTTTTTACTTGATATATTTCTCTTTATTGCATTTTTGGCCCCTTATTCCTTCAACTGTTATTTTGTGTTTATCAGCTTTTTAATTACTCGAGTGTGTTATCTTTCTTTATCAGCTTTTTTCAATTGCTTTAGTTGCTTGGTGCTTAAAGTCCCTGCAGACATTGATTTTTCATGCTATCCGGTCTTTTTGCTTTGGCTGCTGCCCTGCAAACATTATTGGAAATTAGAAGTATGAGCTTCTTAAAGTTTGTGAGAACAACAGAGTTATTGTTTAGTTAGCTACAGGTGGCAGAACTTTAAAAGAGCGGCAAGCTTGTGTTTGGACATGCATATGAAGTCATGATTTTAAATGATGATTCCAACTGCGACTTGGAATCATGATTTCAAATCCCTATTTTTTCCAAAAAAGAAGAAGGAATGATTGCGTAGTTATTAATACCTGATATCTGACTTGCTTCGTTTTTGGTGGTCTTCTACAGAGGCAACTTTTGAAGTTCTTCCCAGGCTGAATGAAATCAAATTTAGCAGTGGTGTCATTGATGAACTCTTGTTTTTGGATTTTCCGCGCGAATGCAGATTTCCCTCAGGGTTAATGATGCTGGAATATGCCAAAGCAGTTCAGGAAAGTGTATATGAACAACTTCGTGTGGTTCGGGAAGGTCGACTTCGAATCATTTTTACCTCTGATTTGAAGGTACCGTAAAAAATGATTAGCTGTGACCATGAGTGCCTAGTTTACTCAATTCATTTATAGCTTTTCTTTTCTGCTTATCCCCAGATATTGTCATGGGAATTTTGTGCTCGGCGTCATGAAGAGCTTCTTCCGAGGAGATTAGTTGCACCACAGGTATTGAACTGAATTTAATTTCACTGGCTCTAGCTCTTCTAAGCTCTTTTTTTGTTCTTTCAGTAAACTTTTGGATCATCCTCAAATATGAAGTTGCATTTTAGGGTTTTTATATTTAATACGTTCACTCATTATGATAGCCAAGGGTCTATATTTTTTTTTTCTTTGTCCAGTATTCCCATGTGCAGGTGTTTGTTTCTCATGTCGAATATGTATGCAGTTTTGTGGCTTTTTGGAGAAATCAATGTTTAGAGGATTTCTGAATTTTGTTTATATGACCACCTCTGTTTGTTTCTTGAATGGAATCATGCAACTAATATATTGGATATGTGTAATCTGTTCAACTGTTCTGTTTCCTGGTTATTTGATTTGACTGGGACAAGCCTGAGTAAAACCCTCTTTGCTGTGGAGGTCCTGGAGATTCACTTTGGAATAGAATGAGATGATTCTGATTGACCCGATCCACCACTTGTGCAACAATCCCTTTCAACTTAGTCTTTATGACTCAGCTGACAGCGAATGAAAAGCAATTTCAGTGTTTAGAACTGGCTCTCATAACACTGTTCTTTGTAGGTAAATCAATTGGTGCAGGTTGCTCAGAAATGCCAAAGTACATTAACAGAAACTGGACCTGATGGAGTTTCTCAGGAGGATTTACAAGCGAACAGCAACATGTGAGTGAAAAGCTACCCGTCCCCTCCCCCCTTCTCCCAGACCCCCACAAAAAAGGCTTTGTTTCACTTTCTCAGTATGTAATTCATTTTGTTTCTCCTTTTGTTTTAGCTTTATATGTACTTCCTGTCTGTCTACTAATTTGTGTATATGATTATAATTTCTACTGTGAGTCGTGTCTGTTGCTGTATTTTCTGGGCTGTCTCACTTAGTTCTACCTCTTCCGAAATGATGAACCCATATTAGTATATGCTTTCCAGTCTACGCTTGTAATGACTTTCTATTACTGCTAACAACTAAGATAGGCCCCCAAAAAAGGAATTTGTTTGATTCTCAAGTAAATAGAGAACCACCTGATGAGGACTTCTTTTGAACTACAAGCTTCCATTATGTCTATTTTTGTAATACCAGTAGTTCATAGTGGTTAATGCATTTCTAACCATAGAGAATAAACTTCTCGTTAATTTCGGGAGATGTATTGTCTCTTATATCTGACAATTGGTCTGAACTATGATCTCATGTCACATTTTTTATGTTGTGTGTTAGGGTCGTCACGAGTGGACGCCAACTTGCAAAGAGTTTGGAGTTACAGTCACTGAATGATTTGGGATTTTCCAAAAGATACGTGAGATGCTTACAGGTATGTTTGGATGAGTCTGGAATGGGAAGATAAGACTTTTGGGGAAGAAAACATGAGGACAATAATTTTTCTCAGTCCATGTATATAAGTGTGTAAATCTTCGTCTATCTTGCTTTCTAATGTTCTAGTACTTGATTCTTTGACATGTGATGTTCAGATTGCTGAGGTCGTGAATAGCATGAAGGATTTGATGGATTTTTGCAGTGAGCATAAAGCTGGTTCCATTGGTAAATAAATTTGTTCCTTTTTATAATTTCGATTGTAGTTAAAACTAAAAATATCCGTTCTTCCAATTATTAAGTGTCCCACATTAGTATTTAACTATTAGCTGTTTTTGGGCATGTTGAATTCTAAATAAAGGATTACTGCTCTGCTTGTTTTGCAGAGGGCTTAAAGAGTTTCCCGCGACATGATAACACAGCCAAGTTTCAGATGCAAAATATACAGGAAACAGAGCAGCAGGTGGGTAATATTCAGGGTCTGCCAACCGACCGCAGTGCGTTGAACAAGCTTATGTCTCTCCACCCTGGGCTTAATAACCAAATCAGCAATAACCAGCAGATGGGTGGTCGGGGAGCTATAAGTGGCTCTGGACAAGCTGCTCTTTCACTGTCAAACTTCCAAAATTCGCTTATGCGGCAGAATTCAATGAATTCAAATGCAAACTCAACCCAACAAGATGCGTCTTCTTCTTTCAATAATTCAAACAACTCTCAATCTTCACTGTTGCAAGGGTCCAATGGTATGTTGCCAGGGACAGTGCAGAACTTACCTGTCAGTGGGTTGCCAAGTACCAGTCTGCAGCAACAACAGCAGCAATTAATGAGTAGCGGTTTACTCTCGCAAAGTCAATCTCAATCCTCGCAAGGAAGCCAGGCGCTGCAGCAGCAAATGATCCAGCAGCTCCTCCAGGACATGAACACCAACAATGGTGGGTCTGGAGTTCAACAGCAGTGCCTTTCTGGACAGAGTGGAGGTGTTAGTGCTTCGAGGGAAGGGGTTGCATTTGACAACAATGGTGGGTCTGGAGTTCAACAGCAGTGCCTTTCTGGACAGAGTGGAGGAGGTGGTAGTGCCTCGAGGGAAGGGCTTGCATTTGGCAACAATGGTTCTATAGCTGCTGCAACATCTTCTCATGGGCCGGGGAGCAGTTTAGGACCCACACCGAGTAGAATCTACAGTTTTAAATCAGCATCCAACCGTGAACCCTCTCCATTGGCTGGCAACAGTGGTTTCAGTCAAAAAGCTCCAGATTTGCCCCGAAGTTACAGTTTCAAATCTGGATCTAACTGTGAACCGTCTTCATCGGCTGGCAACAGTGGTTTCAGTCGAAAAGGTCCAGATTTGCCCACAAATATGCATGTATCAGATGATGATATTCTTACCCCTGAGATGGTTCAGGAATTTGCTGAAAATGGTTTTCTTAGCAGTGATCTTGACAACAATATGAGTTATCCTGGATGGAAGGGTTGAGTTGCTCCGTGGGGTGGGTGGGTTTTGATGAGAGATAAAAGTACTGCTAATATACATTTGTACAGGTTGCTTGTGTTAGATTTTTGTTTCCTTGTGATTCTCCCGTATTTTCTAGTTTGAGGCTGTTGTGGTTTTAAGCACTTGCACTCTTTAGGTATTCAGCCTTGGTTTCTTTGCTTGTTTACACCTTGAAAGTCATGCACAAGTGTAATCTATGGAAAATGTACTGGACAACACATTATCAACTGCTTACTGATCTTCTGTTCAGTTCATTGCTTTCTATTTTTCGGTCTGTTCGTAGGGATATCCAAATACTTCCTATCATGCAAATTGATGGGAACTTGGAAGATTTGCCTTTTGGCTTTCTGTCTCTTTCCATTTGCTTTAACGATTGGATGTATCTACTATCGAGCATATTAGGATTGCTCGTTCAAACTCTTGTTGAACTTATTAAAAATTGAAACCCAAACTATTTTATGTTAACCAGATCCTCCTAAACTACCACACATCTTTTTTAATGCAGAATCGGATTAAGTGGAGGCTTGCCTTTGGATTTCTGTGAGATAAAAAGCTATCATCGAAACTCAAAGGTCGATTATTAAGTGATAGTTAAACTGATATTGTTGTACGGAATGCATTGTTGGCCAATAAAAAGCTTTCATGTCTAGATGATGCATGTTGAGGTACTAAGAGTGATAAAATTAGAAACGAGGATATTCAGGAAGAGGTGAGACTGATTACCGTGTGGGTAAGATGAGAATAGCGCAACTGAGATGGTTTGAACATGTAAATAGGAGATGTGTAGATGCACCACTAAGAAGGTGGGAGTGGTTGGTTATAAAGGGTACGAGGAGAGCCAGATCTAGGCTAAAGAAGGAAGAGGAGAGGTGATAAGACAAGATATGACACAACTTCAAGTTATCGAGGTTATGACCTTAGATAGGAAGGTGTGGAAAACACGTATTAGGATAGCAGGTTAGTAGGTAGGTAAGTTTGGTGGCTGCCATTCTACTAATTGTTTTAGTGTAGTTCCTGATTTTGATATATAATATTGTTAGTTCTTGCTTTTAATAATCTGTCCTAATATGTTTGTTTATTAATTACTCACTATTCTATTGTTGTCTTTTCTCCTTTCTGACAGACTTTGCACCTTTTCCTTGGTACTTACTACTTACTATATATTAGTTAATTTGAGATTACTTCAATAAAATTTATGTATTTTAAATTCTGAATATGCGTCTATAAATCACAAAAAACCATCTCAACTACTACTACAAGGTAGGTGAGCACTGAGCATGCAATTTGGATCCGAACAAATAACAAAGTAACATAGGTCCAAAAACTAAAATGCAGTCAGTTCGAGTGATGAGAAATACCTGTCTCTATTGACCGTCACGTAAGACGATCTCACGCTCGAGAAATCATATATCTTGCATACGTGGACGAGTTATATTATTATAAAGAGTAAAATTCGTATTGAGAAGACTGAAAAATGTTGCAATAATCGTAAGATAGATTTGTTTTCTCTCTCGAATCTTGATGAACTTGTTTTCGATTTGTATTTGAATTCAAGATCCTCTGAGATTGATCTTGAATCCTAGAACTTGTAGGGAAATGTTGGAGTGTTTATAGAGAAATTTGTGA
This sequence comes from Solanum peruvianum, assembly GCA_027705065.1. Classification (NCBI taxonomy): domain Eukaryota; kingdom Viridiplantae; phylum Streptophyta; class Magnoliopsida; order Solanales; family Solanaceae; genus Solanum; species Solanum peruvianum. Next base: position 3,634,005 of record JAKWJD010001757.1, on the reverse strand, counting down.
CATTTGATCCACAGGCACCGTAGAATTTTGGTGAATTTTATGAGTTATGTACACCCCTATTTATAGTTGTAGAATTAAAAAGTTGTGATAAAACAAACTTCTATAAAGTAATCAGATTTAAGTGATATGAAAATATTTCATTGGTTGGAACATGTGATATATTTCTACCATCCTTTAATTTGGATATATGTATCTCATTTTGACACGTGGCATGATTCTATTGTTTCTTCATTCGACTTATTGAATGGAACATGTGATATATTTCTACCATCCTTTAATTTGGATACATGTATGTCATTTTGACACGTGACATGATTCTATTATTTCTTCATTTAACTTAATATATCATGTCATTAACACGTAACATCGACATCTAGAATGAGATGGCGTAGAGCTTAACATAAAATTGAACTTCAAGCAAATGCTTATTTATTAATGTTAAATAATCAATTTAATTATGTTAATCTAAAATATTTATTTGAAGTAATATATCTTTAATTTAATATATTTGCATTATTTTTGAAATTTGTATCCAATAAATTTTAAATAATTACAAATTGTATTATCTTACCTATCGTAAAGACAAAATAAGAAGTAATGAGTTACCTTAAAAATAGAGCAACAATATACAAATATTCAATAATTTCAATTTTCAACTTTTAAACATATTATACTATAATATTATCATATCAAATCAATTTGGTATATTGAAATTTGAAGTTTGATCTCGATATGTTATGATACAATAAATTTAATTATCATAATTTGTTCGATTTTGATTTACAGATTCTCATGTATTTAAGAATTATGATTTTTAACTTTGTAAATAATTTCTCAATTAATGATATATCAAACTTAACACTTTACAACAAGCAGAAGTATTTTTTTAAAAATGTATTTCTCTTTGTTAATCAATTATAAAAAAAAAACATTTCAATTAAAGCAGCATAATTAAAATTATCAAAATCTTTAACAATATTAACCAATCCTCTCTTAGATACAAAATGACATTAAATGAGATGTGATATATAATATTGTACTAATGCTATTTTAAATATCTGTAAGTAAAAATATTATGAATCATATATATAACTAAATATTTCAACGCAATATTCATTATTTCAATACAATATGAAATGTCCTATCTTTCTTCCGTCATGTAATTCGATATCTATCTAAGCATACCCGCCCTTAATCTCTATTACCGAAATACAATTCTTGTAATACTCTCCTATTTTTGAAGTTCCTCGGTAATAGGGAGTATTACAAGAATTTATCACTGACACGAGGTTCAGCACCATTATGTTTGTAAACAAGTAGATTAACTGATCATTATTTTCTGAGAGACGTGCAAAGTTCAAAGTGGACGAGTGAAAGTGAATAGAGAGAGTTATTCTTTCTCATATCTTCTCATCTTTCTTCTTATTTAGAAAAGACAGTTAAGGACGAACACTGCATTATGAATGGTACTAAAAGTTATAAAGGTTGTATATTAAAGATGTGACAAATGATAAGAATTCTATTATCTTATTAGCTAAATGGTAAATGGTTATTTCTAATGTTCATACATGTCTTTTTTGGGCTAAAATTTGCCTATGTAATTGTATACATGTCAAATATGATGCTCACTTCAAAATCTTGACATCAATTGTTTTCATTTCATCAGTTTAACAATTTTACCATTTTATATGTTCTCCTCGTGTTTTTTTTTGTGTTCTTGAAATACTTGTATTACTAACATCCTTTGGGTTTTTTTCTTATAGTTATTGCTATTTGGGCATCGGAATCGGTGTTATAATTCGTCTGTCGCAATTTGTATCAAAGTGATTTAATTGAAATTTTGAAATTTAAACTTCTATTGAATTTAAATATATATAACTTTAAATCTTTTGAAATAATAACGAATAATTTAAAATATTTAAAAGACATAAAAATGCTATCAAAGGAATATTGAAGCCCACCAAGTTGGGGAGGGAGTATCATTTGTCTAATATTTATTTTTCACAATAGAGAAATGTATCTGACACAACAACAAAAATAAAGACCAATATATTCGACAGCAGAGGAATATATCCGACGCAACTGAATCTTAAGTAATGTATAATTTGCAATGCATCAAACAACCGAGTAATGTATCTGAGAGCAATGAAAATTACAAAATTATTGTAATTAAGAAGACTTCCGAAATAGGATGTAATTAGCATGGTATGCGATTTCTCTATTTTATACAAATTTTAAAGAACATTTTAGCACAGGCTATACCCATCTATAAAGAAGACAGTATTTAGCATTTGGAATGGCAATAGAAAACAAAGCTATAGATTATTGAACATGTTTATGACGATATGTGCCTTCCATACATGGACATGGCATCTGTTTATAGATAAAACTACAGCAGAGATGCCCAAAAGCAAGTCTAGTGACATATTTTAACACAGAAACGACTGCTACGCCTTAAAAAGAACGAAAGCTAGACGTCTTAGTCATCTGAATCATCATCAACCACGCCAGCTCCGGCTCCAAGTAGTGTAGTCAGGATCATTTGCTCCCATCCCCTTAAGCTTGCCCTGAACCTGTGAAACCGAGGAGGACTACTTGACTCTCCTTCAGTAGATTTGTTACTTGACTCGCACAACAACCTTTCTTTTGGGCAGTACTTCAGACTGCACTTCCCGGATTCATCGAGTATATCAACATCAAATGTTGACAAGAGTGGCCTTCCAACAACTTGGACATGCGACACACTATAAAAAGGCAAATTAATAAAAAGCTATTTTAGAAACCTCTCAAGTCCTGAGCTAATACTCATGACCTTTAAAACCGATGAGTTCATATAGATATACAACAACCTTATGGTAGACTATGGCGGTAGTACTTAATCACGGATAATAGAAGTCAATTAGAATTTTGAGGCCGAAAAATCATAAGAAGGGGAACTAACCATATATAATATAGACCATCCAATTGTTGTTTCTGAACTCTGCCTAAGAGCTCGACTTGTAGGATCCCGCCAATGCAAAGAACAGGTTCTGGCAGCTTAAACTTCTGCAAGATGTTGTCCTGTACCCATAAGAAGCCAAAGTTGGTTGTTACTAAGTCGAGACACATAAAAGTAGAAATCTTAACCAAAACTTAGCTGCAGCTGAAGTTGGTTTTAAATTGGTTGCTTTCGTCAGCAAAAGAAGAAGATTAGTTCATTAATGAACAGTTGAACAACTACTAGTTTTTTAAATAGGTGATATACTTCCAACAAAGACATGCTCCAACACTAGTAGGATCAGGAATAATTTAAGTTTGGGGAAATCGTGCAGTACTATGACTTGGGAACTAATTACTATCCCAAAGAAAGATGTCAGCCTAGAGTATCATTTGACCATTTCAGGGGTAAGAACTAATCAGAATAAAGGAAACGGAAATACCACTACTGTTTATTACCTGAACCAAGGGAAATTCTGGTGAGGTATATGTCCATACAACCTTGTCAGAGAAAGATCCGGCTTGACCAGCCACAGATTCTTGTCCGTTGTCACTTTCTACGTCTATTTTAACATTAGGATGTCCCACCCGGAATCTCACAGCTTTTGCTGAATAAATGGGAAAGCCAAACTGGAAATATGCTGTTACAAAATCATAATGTTTCTGGTTAATGAAACCATAAACAAATAAGCAGAAGGAACAAATCCAAAACGTCATAGAAGATTAGAGTTTGAGTGCAACCTTGAAATGGCTGTACATGAATTTCTGAAATCAGGCACAGCTTTGAGATTAATTTATATGTTAGTGTCTCCGGAACTGTAGGATCACTTTGTCCTCCACTTGACCAGTATGAAGCTCTGCGCTCAACACGATCACCTGGTTTTAATGTATTCAGAATGCTTTCTTCAGGATAGTTGTCAGTGCTTGATGCATGAATTGCATCTATTAAGCAGTCTTCAGTCATACAGTTGGAAAGGCCGCGTGACAAAAATGCATAAACTCTATGATTCCTCTCCAGACATAACCACTCTGTAGACTTTTCAGGCTGAGATACCACTGGTAAAACAGTGTTTTCAACTTCAATCATATTTCCAACACTTGATATTTCAGGAAATCTCTTTAAGCAGAGATGCTTACACAAGTCATTTCCAATCACTGCAAAAGAATTGAATATCAAATATAAAAGGCAGTCAATAAGAAAAAACAGAGTTGCATACTACTCCTAAATGAATGATTTAAGAGATCAAAGTAAAAGCAACCCGAACACAAGGATGTCTTGGTCTGAGTAAACACAAGGAACTATCAGTTCTGACAAAATTCAAAAGAACCAGACAGGCGGAAAATGCACTTAAGAAAAAGAAGGCAGCCTGGTGCACTAAAGCTTCCGCTATGCGCAGGTTCTGAGAAAGGGCCTGACCACAAGGGCCTATTGAAGGCAGCCTTACCTTGCATTTCTGCCAGCGGCTGTTTCGTAGGCTTGAAACCGTGACCTCCTGGTCACATGGAAGCAACTTTAGCAGTTACTCCAAGGATTTTAAAAGGGGTTAGAGAGTGTTCATATTTCATGGTGATTTCAACATTGTGTACACTAAACTAATGTGACATGGGAAAGAGAGAAAAAGAACAAAGGATGGGGAAATCTCGATCTTTTCATTCCATCAAAGAAACTCTTGCGTCATATTCTGATCCAAATCTTTTAACAGCACAAGGCCAGTAATAAAAATTGACAATGGCACTAAATAAATACCAAAAAGAATTAAAATCTCGTCAATAGAAATAAGGACACCTCCATCAGGCTATGGATATAGAATGGAAGTAATGGAATGTAAAGAGATGAAGGAATGGCATTTTATATTATACAACAACAACATACCAGTGTAGTCCCACAAAGTAGGTTTTGGGGAGGGTAGAGTGTTACACAAACCTAACCCCTATCTCAGAGGTAGAGAGACTAGAGAGACTGTTTTCGGTAAGACCCTTGGCTCAAGAAGAAAACAGTCAAAAAAGGAATAATTGAAGTACAAGAAACAACAAATAGTAACAAAACAGTACTACAACAAATTAATACGATAGTCGAAGTACAAGAAACAACTGAAAGTAATAATCAAAGAACAAGAGACTGCATTTCATATAATCATAGCCATTTTCAAAGAAACCCTCTCATGGTCATGCCAAGTGATGGACAGATATAGGAGGATCCAGCATCCAACAAGTATAATCAAAGAGCATAGCATAATCACCAATCCTTCAAATTTATTCAATTTGATCGAAGCTGAGACTAACAAAACTACAGCTAGCACAAATAAGCTAATGAAACAGTAGTAAAATGAAGAGCATAAATAGAATAGTTTACCGAATTGACGCCAAGAACTAGACACAGCAGAAACCCGGATAAGATCAGACGGGTCATCCAAACAACTTAGGATCTTAATAGCCATATCAGGTAAAAGGCATTGCACAAAATCCCCACAACCCTCCATTTCTTTTGTTACAAACTTTTTACTTTATTCCCCTAAAACGAAACCTCGTAAAGCTTCAATCTTTATCACTTTCAACGATCAACAAGTTCAGTCACCTATCAAAAACCCAACAAGACAAACTTAAAACCATATAATTTGAATCAAGAACAAACAAGTGTAGAACATATAAGTCATTCAAAACATACTACTCCAAAGCATCTTTAAAGTTGAATTCACAATTCCAATCCAAATACATAAATACAGAAATTTCATCCCTCCTTTTTTTCGAAACTTGGGTCGATTGAATCTATACAATCAATTTACCCCTAATGTGGTATCTTAAAAGACAGAAATTTCACGTTTTTAAAACAATTGGGTTCAAACAAATACTTCAGACAGCAACAAAAAGGACCCATAATTAAATTAGATAGCTTTATCAAAAACATACAATGGAATCTGGTGAAACCCAAGTACAATTAAAAGGGGAAAAAAGGGTAGTGAAGAAAGGAATTCACCTTTTTTTGCAAGAATTGGAATAAAAAACAAACCCCAGGTGAGAGAAAACTTCAAGGAGAAAGAAAAAGAAGTTTTTATACAAATTCAAGAATCAAATGTGGTTCTTGGATACATAATTTTCAGATTATTTTTAGGTAGAAAAGAAGGATAAAGTAAGTAGTAGTTACCTGCTAAATTTGGAGTTTTTTTCTGAAGCAAAGTGCAGAGAAAGAGAGAGAGATAAGAAGATAAACACACAAGGAAAATGACAAACATGGGTTTTTATGACATTTCACACTCACATTTTGTCCTGCACGTGTACACTCAACACCTATTTATACACCATTATTTTTTAAAAAAATTTATTTGCTATTCAGTGAATTTATTTTTTTTTCAGTTAATTTTTCAATTAATAAATATAAATTAATTTATTTTGACTAATTAATCAAATCAATGAATATGAGTAGTTCATTTAATTTTTTTATGTTAGTCAAATATATACTTTCAAATTTAATAAACTCATAAAATTAAAATAGAAAATATATTAAAATTTATGCGTTTTTTTGTTTTATGAAATGATAAATATTATGAACTAACTATTTATCTTAAAAATAGCATGTAGAAAGAAACAGAGGAAGTAATTTACTTTTACTTTATATACACTTAAATATACTTACACTTAGAGCCATCAATATGCGCTAGACGCATTGAACCGGTCTGGTCTAACTCGAGATTTAATAGGGTTGTGTTAAGATTTTTGAAGCTCATTTAATAGAAGGACATACTAGTCCTGAATAAGCATGTTGAATTTGTGGGGTTTGAGAAATATCGGTACACTACAAGAAAACTGTGAATTACATGTGGATTTTCATGGGCATTAGTATGAAAATTTGCAGGAAAATAAGTTTTCTACAAATTTTCATACTAATCCCCAAGAAAATTCCCAAAGTAATTCACAAATTTCTTGTAGTGGTAAGGATGGGCGGTGGGCCAATAAAAAATAATTATATAATATATATTAAAATTAAAATTAAAGATAGTCCAAACTCAAAACAATTAGATTAATATTTCTATTTAGATATTTGTACTTTCACTTAAAAACAAAACTTGATAAGTATTATAAACATAATTTTATTTGTGGATTTGATTAACAAGTAGTAATATTAATATCATGTGATATTTTATCGATATTTAACATCATTTAAATTATAAATTATAATTTAATTTAATAATTATAAAAATAATATAATTTTTTTAAAAAAATGAACCAGACAGACAAATCTGTAGCCACATACTTGTGAATTGAATCGAACGTTTTCTAACCTACACAAAAAATAAATTAACATAATCTAACCTGTAAAATATCAAATCATATATACATTAAGCTGAATGAAGTAGGCTAACTTATATTGACATCTCTATTTACACACGACTATATGTTATTAGTGTGCATGATATAAGAGTTTACTAGAAGGCTTCTGTTAGTCAACATGTCTACATGTATGACAATGATATTTTTGTTTAGCTTATTTTTAAATAATTACGCATATGTTCTATCAAAAATTTATTTTAATTTAATTTTTGTGAATCCACCTACTTTATTGTTACTATTTTGTATTGTTTTTAATTTAATTTATGTCGTACGTCTATTTTAGTTGATTATATATTTAATAACTAGTTGATTATATATTATTAATTTACATAAAAAATAGTATTATATAATAATAATTAATAATTTAAAATATTAATAAATTATATAAAAATATTTATGTGTCATAATAATTTAATACTTACTTGACTCTCCAAATTTAATAAATATCACATTACTCTCTCCCTTACTACTTGTATACCACCATTTTTTATTTTATGTGCATTAATCAATGCACTAAATTTATTATTCTAAGCTTATTTAATTTTTTTGAAGTCAAGAATGTGACTTAATTTATTTTGATTAATTAATTAAATTAATGAACATTAATTATTTATTTAAATTTTTTAAATTGGTTAAATATATATTTCAAGTTCAATAACTCACAAATTAAAACAGAAATAATATTACAATTTATATATTATTTTATAAAATAACAAATATTAATATGAACTAACTATTTAATAATGAAGACATAAAAAGAAATTAAAAATAATAATTTACTTTTTACTTTTTATATATAATTATGTATACTTTACAAAATTATGTATTTATTACTAGGCCCCTAATTATTTTACTATTACGACAAATATATTTTTGTTACTTGCTTAATTTTTGCTGCTGTATAAATGTACCTTTTTTCATTAGACAAAAAGGCAACTACGATAACATTTAAATAATGATCCATATGTCCTATCAAAAGTTTGCTTTATTTAAGGAAAAAACTACAGAAAAACATTAAGTGTGTGTTTGGTACGGAGGAAAATGTTTCCATGAAAAATATTTTTCTAGAAAATGATTTTCTGAAAAATAAGTAGATTTTAGACTTATTTTCTAATGTTTGATTAGTGAGTAGAAAATATTTTTCAGAAATAATTTTTAGTGTTTTATTTATGAATGAAAAATATTTTTGAGAGACATCTTTTATTTTTACTAGAGTAAAAAATAATTTATGACATTAAAAATATTTTTTAATCAAAATTATTATTTTTTGGGGTGGGGGTGGGGTAGTGGGTGGGGGCGGGGGAGGGGGAGGAGTATAAAAAATAAAAATTTGAAGTTGATAGTATTTTTAAAAAAACAAAATTAATTTTTTAGGGGATTGGGGTTGGGGGTGGGGGGTTAGGAGTTTAAAAATAAAAATTTGAAGTTGAAAATATTTTTAAAAAGCAAAATTAATTTTTTGGGGAAAGGGTGGGGTTGGGGGCTGGCTGGGGGGGGGGGGGGGGTCAGGGATTGGGTGAAAAAACAAAATTTTCAAAGTGTATTTTTTTAAAATTAAATTTTCCGCAAAAAAAATATAATTTGAAATTGGAGGAAAGTTTTGGAAAATGTTTTCAAGGGAAGTCATTTTCCTTAATTTTGAAAAAAATGAGTTGATTTGGAAAACATTTTTCAAAACTTTTATCCCAACCAAACATGAAAAAATTAAAAAACAATTTCCAAAAAATGTTTTCCTTCTTACCAAACACTCTAATTGACGCATGTCCGGTGAGAATTAGTTACTACATATATTGTTTAGGAAAACATGATCCCATTTCTAGATCATGCTATTTTGGAGGAAAAAACTTAGTCGCATCAATTCAATGTAATTTTTATTTTTATGTGATTTAATAATGAACAAGAGATTTGTTGTCGAAGAGGATAAGTATCAAAGGAAAATTATTTGACCATATTATCTCACAACAAACAACAACCCAAGGATTGTGTTAAAATTATGTGGAATTAGATAGGTGAACAAAATTTTTATATATTTTCTCAAATTACCACTTCAATTATACCAAAGTTTGAAATATCCATATTTTAACTAGTAGTATTTCACAAATAATTAATTTCGTATTTTTCTACCATTTTTTTTTGCTTTTCTACTTACTTTTAGAATTCAAATCATATTATTAAAGATAAAGTATAATCTAACGCGATGAGTCAGAAAAGAGCAACGATCGGTTCGATTTGGTTTTATATATTATCGGTTCGATCTATTGGTTTTGGATTTTTAAATATGCTAATCTAATAACAAATCAATAAGATATTTTTTTTATCAATTTTTGATGATCGATTTTTGATCATTATCAATTCTTTTACCCAATACATATATATCCGTAAAATATTTTATGACTTTTCACTTCTCTAAATGCTCTGATATAGTGAAACAAGAAAGATAATGAGAAATTGCATCAATAAGAAAATATAGTTCAAAACTATAATTACAAAATATAAAATGAAATTTCTTATGTTAATCAAATTAAGACTTTTACAAACTTGCAAAAGCTACAACCTATAATTACAAACTAAAACTAAAATCAAATAGCTACAATTGCGAACCTAGTGTGAAGTGGATAGAGTAGTAATAATTCGATATAATTATAATGTCTAGTTATATATTAAGTTATTAATAATTAATATTAAGGTAGAGTAAACTTATAATTATTATCGTCTTATTGGGTTATCGGTGATTAATATCGAACCAATAATCCAATAATTTTTTTATAAATCCAATAACTTAATAACCCAACAATATTTTTTCGATTCAATTTTTGCACTGCCCTACTTATATTGGCTCATCAAATTTGACTTGCAAAAAGATAATTATAACAACTAACAACTCACAACTGTTTGTGTTGTAATAAAAAAAAAAATCGTATTAAACGTCTACATGACTACAAGACCATGACTTGATCTAATTTATGGATTACAAAGTCATTCTAGATAGTAAGACAACTAATTATCTCCATTTGGAACATGGTGGTAGTTGTTTAGTAGGATAGTAAGCAACCCATATAGTTACTCTTTTTTTTTTTGTTTTACATTGCGACCAGCAGACACATATCTCAACTATTTCAATAAATATTAATTGTATTAAAATCGGATATAAACTTTTGATTACAATTCATTTGAATTCATAACATACGACATGAAAATACAAATATAAGATATACAACTAAGATTTACTATTTTAGGGGGGATGACAAGTTTTTGGTCTCCAAGATCGAGTTGTCCTTTTATTCCCTTTTTGGGGCTATTGGCATTATTTTGGCTAGATTGGGCCGATAGACTTATTGGATCTCAGCCTATTTTGAGTATGATGAATTTTATGGGGAAAATTAAATAAATTAATATATTTTAAAAAATAATTACTGATTTTAGCTATATTTTTTATTTATTATCATTTATAGCAATGCGTTGTTAAATCTGTAATATGTATTAAAAGTGAATTATGTATGCAATATATATAAATTATAATTGTTTTTTAAATATATCATGTTTGTTTGGTAAAAAATCACATTATATTATAAGTGTATTAAAATGTGTTTAAATGTATTATTCATCATTAAAATTTGTATTATATGTGAATAACAAATTGTTCATTGTAACATGTATTAAACTTGTATTATAAATGAAACAAAAGTGATCAAGTGAAAAAAATATTATTGCTATAAGTGGTAAATATTTTTTTTATTATAATATATTTATGTAAGTTCCCCAATTTTATAAGAAATAAACGGACCGATGGTCCATAAAGCTATTAAGAGAAAAAAACAAAAAAAACTAAGATTTACTAAAATATCTTTTGATATGAACGCATAATTTTAAGAGTAAATTTTAGAAATAGCAAACATAAAGATCATATTAGCGCTCTATAGTTATAATTTTGCTATTTGCATTCCGCAGCAAACATAAACATCTGATTTATATAAATAGCTGCGATTTGTATAAATCGAGTGTTTGTGTCTATGAAAAGGACATTGTATATGTATATATTCATTGTGTTAGGATAGATGGTGAGCGACAATAGGAGAGAGATGAGAGAGCGAACGAAAAAGGACAGCGAATTGAGAGAGGTGAACTGTATATGTATATTAGATAATTCTGTGTGTGTGTGTGTGTGTGTGTGTATATATATATATATTAATGATTGTATTTGTATATCTGCATAAAATTTGAATTCGTATACAATTGAATAGATTAAAAAATTTATATTTGTGTAGCAAATCTCTCTGTCGCTTTATACAAACATAACTTGTACATTGTATATGTATAATTTGTATTTTGTATAAAGCGAGCGAGAGAGAAAGACAAAAGAGATCTGAGCATGGAAATTTTGTATTAGTGTAATTATAAGTGTATAAGATATAGAGATATGTATTTGTATTTATATATAGTCTCTTTCGTATTGTATAAATACAAACACAAACTCAATTTATACATTTTTGTTTGTATAAAAATGAGAGAGGCGAGCGAGATATAGGAGATAGAGGCAAGAATGACAATATATTAGCTACGAATTTAAATTAAATGAAACTGTAGCTATACCATATATTTTATTTAATAGTTTGTTATATTGGACAATTTACCCTTATTTTAACGAGAATTCAATTTAACGTTGAACAAAACTCATAAAAATTCAAAAAATAAATTTAAATTCAGAATTTATCTTTGCTTGCTACAATTACCAATAATTTTATCCACAAAAGTTTAACCATTGAGAAGAAATTACCAGGCAATTTTCAACGGTTATAGATTCAATGCTGAAAATCAAAATAATTCAACGCATTAGTTTAAATTCGGAATCTATCTTTACTTGCTACAATTACTAATAGCTATGTCCACTAAAGTTTAACCGTTGAGAAAAACTTATCGAACAATCTTTACCCTACTTATACTTAAACCCTTACATACATTTCATTAATCGCTAAGTCAAACTCCGGCATGTACAATTCAAAAAGTTAACATACTTTTTTTTGGTCCAATGTGAGTAGGGATAATGAGCACAGAGTCTAAGCAAAGACCACCTTTAGTATGAGTGCAATCAATTTGAGTCATTGAGAACTTTAACTTTGTTTGCATGCTGTCCACAACAAAATCTCCAACATAATAATTTATCCACTTTCCTGGCTCATTCAAGTAATATTGTGCACTTGCCTGCTGGCCGTTTGATGTTGATAATTGAAATTGAACGGGTTTGATATTCCACCCGTGCACTTGATCAACGGTGCAGATTCGTCGCCCTAGTCTTGTCGACGTTTTTCCCAGTTGAAGACGAAAGAACACGCTGTAGCTCCCCGCTGGGAATTCGAATTCTAAGTTCCCTTCCACTTCAACCCACCATATTTGTTTAAGAAATGCAAATGTGTTGAACCTGTAGAGTTTTCTAAATTATTAACCAATCAACAAGGGTGAAAAAAATACCCTTATCGTTACACTCTTGATCAGTTAAAAGGACATATTTAAACATATTCAATAGTTCAAAAGTATTTTTAAAATAAATAACAATATGAAGAGATTTTTTTTTCACGCTCATCATAATGATGATATATGTGTGAAATTACGTCTTACGCCTAACTCACACCCCAAAAGCTAGCTCAAAGGGAGGAGGATTGTCCAAGCCTTATAAAGAGTTCACTCATCTCATCTTATTAATCACCCCACCTCACGCCCAGTGCTTAGCATCTGTTGCGTGAGCAATTTTAATTTTGGGGACCCCAGCATCGGGTGAGACAGGTCCTGCTCTGATACCACGTGAAATTAGGTCTTAGGCCTAACTCACACCCCAAAAACTAGTTCAAAGGGAGGAGGATTGCCCAACCCATCTCATTAATCACCGATGTGAGACTTTTGTCATTCTTTAACAATACTACAAAAGTACGATGCAGCTGGAACACACTCATAAGTCCAACATTAAGAATTATATATGTACCACGTTTTTTACGTTGGATAAGACTATAGTCTATAATCATAAAAGTGCTTATCAAAAGGGTTATTTTACGATTAGTTGACTTCTTTACAATATCATCGTTAAATGATATAAACTGCCAGCCACATACATTTGCTAGATCTAATATAGAAAGGTATCTTATATATATTCACATTTAAAAGATTTTCACTCATTCAATCGTGCATTTTAACCTGTTGTTTGATGCAAGGTATCTTATTATAAATTATACTTATAATATGATACGAACGTACTATTAATCGGTTGATCACCGACACTAAAAACATTTATATAAAAAATTAACTATAGTAACAATTTTTTTCTCTCTCGAAAGTTTCCCTATATTTTAAGTAAAAGCAATCCCACTAATCACTATGGAATTCATTTAATTTGTTCAAATGTCAAATTTTCATCCTCCCACGTTTTCTCCGTATCAAAGAAACCACTAGAGTGTATATAGTGTTAAAATATACACCAAAGGGTATATTTGGATTTCAAATTTAAAGAAATTTATCTTTAATTGTTGATTTTTTATATAGAGTTTAAATATTTTGATTGTTAAATATTGTGACGTATGATACTTTTTAGCTAGTTTATAAATATATAAGTTTTATTTCATATAAAAGTTGGAGATTTCATGAATAAATTCTCAGTCTAACTTAAATATTTGACTCTAAAAAAATAAAAAATATCATATAAAATGAGATCAAAGAGATACGTGAAATATTATGTGTATGTGGAAGGACTTAATTTTTTCTGACAGCTAGATATGCATCATTTTTTTTAGAAAAAAGAAATTGTCTCTCCGCACAGTGTAAATCCAATTATTTTAAAGATTTGTAATTAAAAATGAACGGATCCTTTTTTCATAATTTGGTTACGTTTATTTCTTTTCTTTTAAATGACTCCAACTCCCTATTCATATTCTAATATAGTAATTAAAAAAATCTTTTAATTAGCTTATTGATCAAAACAATCTCTTTCTTGATACACCCAACACGCCAAAGTATTTTCTTTTACATTATTCAACATTCATGTCCCATAATCAAAGACATTTCTAATTTCTTTATTTTATAATGAAAATGTAATGCATGATTATTACGTTAAAATTGAAACGTACTACTCTTTTCAATGTCTTGTTTAAAGAGATAACTTAATAAATTATATAGTAGAAAAAATTAAAACGACAATTAAAATAGCGTGAGAAGTGAGTTGATGGAGAAACCTTGATTCATCAGATGTAATATGGGTCCAATATCTGCGGTCTTCTATGCCTGTTATCTTCATTTCCTTCCACGATATACAAACACACATTCCTCTATTTTTTTCCATCCAAAATGCCTGCCATATATAAACATTAATATCTCCATCAAATAATCAATAAATATATTTATATAAAGAAATATAAATTAAATGTTTTTTAAAAAAAGTTGAAAATTTTGTTCTCCTTGTTCTTTATTTTCCCTTCACCGAATACCGAAGGATTTTTGAAAAGAAAATTATACTTATCCAATAATAATAACATATTTAATGTATTATGTTGGAAAAACGCGGATAAACACAATAATATACGATAAAAGTAATGAAAATAAAAAGAGAAAAAATAACTATACCAATAAATTTACATGGAAATTCTTCTCAATAAGGGAAAAAGTCACGAGCCAAGAAAAGCAACTGATATCACTATAATAAGGAATTTTACACAGTGTAATCACGAATACAATACTCAAAGTGATTATACTACACACTCTTTTAGTTTTCACCTTACTAAAATATCGCTCAACTCTATTTTTCTTCACATACTATTTTTCTTGTATAGTCTATGAAATACCTCACTTTGCTCTTAAAATAATTTTTCTCTCTAACTTTTGGGGTGTTATACAAATGAGCTAGAATGCTCTATTTATAGAAAGATAAAATCATGCTTATGTCACTAATGACATAGGTAAATATAGCAAAGTAAAAAATAAATACAGATTTTACCAATTTATCAATTACCAAATCTTTTATTTTCAACTTTAATTATTATTTCTTTTTAATAATTATTTATAGCAATTGAATAACTAAAATTAACCAAAAAAATAGAATGAATTCAACATAATATCAGACCTAACAAAAAAAAATGAAATGAATTCAACATAATATCAAACCGAAAAAAAAGGATCATATGCACACCTTGTAATTGCTACTCCCAAAGTGATTCGGACGACACAATCTGACGAATATCTCTTTCTTCGTCGAGTGTTTGCTAGCGTTTGACAGTAGATTTTTATAATTTTTGAGAAGAGTTTGATAATTTTGAGGCAACTTTGGCTCCCAGACAAGGTCAGTTAATGAAGCTTGATGGAATGTCCTACTGACTCTACTAATTTTAGAGATCTGAATTGGGTCAAGATGTGTAAGGACCAAAGCTATGCAGCTTTCTGGCAAGTCTCCAAGTCCTGTCTCAAAAGGACTCATATTACTTGTTAATTTCTCATGATCCACCAAGCCAGAAATATTAGCCCCCATATATGAAAATAAAAACTCCTAGCTTGAATATTGTGATCATAAAAAAAGCAAAATAATGACAATTGTGGAATGGTATAATATGAATGAATTGTTGAGTAAAGAGGAAGGAAGGACTTTCTCCAAAAGAGAGGAAAAAGAATTTAATTAAGGAAGAAGAAAGAAAGTACTTATGTGGTTTTGGAATTGAAGACTTTTTCAACTTTATAATAGTAGAGACATATTTCTTTAAGTATATATTTAAACTATTGATTATTGTGACTTATCATATTTTTAGATAATTTAGAAATATATATAAAAATGAAATATGTATAATAAATTGAGATAGAAAAATAATAATATTAAAAGAGATAATTGTATAAAATAATAAATTAATAATCTAAAATAAATGGAATATCTACTGTTTGATTTAATTGTGCCGCGTATCAAATGTTTGTCAGTCGCCTCTTTCCCTAAACTCTCGCTCGCCACTCTCCCTCTGCTCGCCTCTCTCGCTTTATATAACAGAAATGTATAAATTGCATTTCTGTTTTGTATAAAGCGAGAGAAAATTGTATATACACATGCAAAAACATATATTTTCTTCCTATACACTTATAATTATACAATATACAATATTTTACTTCGATTCAATATACAAATACAAATTTTATACAGATATTGCAGCGAAATAGGTCAGCGAATTATACAATTACAGCTTAATAGACCAACAAATTATACAATTGCAGCGAAATAAGCCAACAAATTATAAAATTGCAGCGAAATAGGCCAGCGAATTATATAATTACAGCGAAATAGGCCAATAAATTATACAATTGTATATGTCTAGCGAATTATATATTTATATATTATTATATATTTATATATTTGCTATAGAAAGTGATTATACAAATTTTGTTATAACATACAAATATAATTTGTATTTTGCTATACCTGAAAGTTATCATAATTAAAAATACAAAGTTGTAGTATGAGCATGTGGTCACAGTAATAAGTATGCAGGTCATCTTGGGAACATCTGTCAAAGGGTCTTGTGTCCTTTTGTCTACCAAGTTTAGTGATGCAGCCGCAGAACTTGATCGACTACCTTCTTCTCAACCATGGTTAAGTTATTACAAAGTATATAGCTCATCAGGATTGTATAATGAATGATATTGCTCCTTTTGTAAAATTACACCTATCGATAAATTTAATTTTCGTAACAATCATGATTAAATTACAAATAAAATCACCATCTACTAAAAAAAAATTAAACTTTCGTTGGATAATATTTTACTTTATTTTATTATACATAATCTAATAAATATAAGAGGTTAGTTTTTGCTTACCTTTCGTAAATAGGTGCTTAAATTTAAATAGTTTATTATTTTTACTTACATTGTTACCTTGAAGATTTAAGATGAAAATAAGAATAATTTCTTTTTCTTCATAAAGTAAGATTATTTCGAGTATATGATATATGGTATGTATAGAGATCAAAATGATATACTTTTTTATACATCAAAAACTATTTTGATTATGTGGTATATATAAAAAACAATTCCCAGTCCCGTACATTCAAGGAACATTATAATTTGATCATTTTCTCACCAACATACACGAAAATATTATCTCAATAGTAACATATATAATTTTATTTTCGAATTCCACATTAGTTTTGACAATCCCATTGGATTTTATAGTCTTGATCAGTTTCATTTGTTACGTCATCTTTGAATAAATCAAACATGTAGTATAAATTAATTTCTCCGTCTATTTTTAATTTTTTATAATTCTTTTAAAATCAAATTATAATAAAAAAATTAATCAAAATGTCCCCACTTTCATAATTAGATAATGACTTTGTGGAGATATGCAACGACATACGATTATTATTATTCAACAACTTATATATGTCAAATCAACTAAATATTTTTGAGCCCACATTCATTAGAGCTATTTGCATCGTGTCTAAATTTGGTTCACACTGCTAACCGTCCATTTAAACAAGTAAAAATTACATAAATTAATACATTTTAAAAAATAATTATTGATTTTAATCATATTTTTTTGTTTATTATCATTTATAGCAATCATTTGTTAAATTTGTAATATGTATGCAATATATATGAATTATAATTGTTTTTTGAAATATATCATGTTTGTTTGGTAAAAAATTGTCACATTGTATTATAAATGTATTAAAATATGTGATAAATATATTATTCATCATTAAAATTTGTATTATACGTGAATAATAAATTGTTCTTTGTAATATGTATTAAACTTGTATATAAATGAATTAAAAGTCATCAAGTGAAATAAAAATATTATTACTATAAGTGGTAAATATTTTTATTATATAGTATATTTATGTAAGTTTCCCTTTAAAAAAGAAATTGCTCTTTTCATTTCACTTAATCTAATGATAGTTGTGATTTTTGTAAAAAAATTTAAGCGACTAACTAAAAAAAATAACAACGAATACTACTCATTTAATTAATAAGAATCTGAGTTTCAAGATGAAAATAATTATGATAGGCTAATTATATATTGAGTGGAATATAATCTTATTAATTATGAAACCAAATCCACTCTTAATTATCTGTCAAGAAAGATAGTTTACTTGTATTATCATCTATGTTGTCATGAAGAATAAGCATTCAACTTGTCTTCACGTTTAGGGTCTTATCCTATTATGTAACCTTTTAAGCTACTCTAATTAAAGCACTCTATTTGTACTATTTAAGTGTGTAATTAAGACAAGCTGGCCATGTTACGACTATTAATTATAATTACAACTATGAAATTAAAATTAATATCCATAAACACGTGAGTCACGACTCACGACTCACGTCGTTTACCTAGCTTTCTCCAATATGCTTTCATCATTTGAAAAGACTTTGGATATATATAATATTAAATAGACAAAAACTAATATATTGGCCATGTTATAAATATAATATAACAATTACAACTTTGAAATGGAAATTATTAGTATTAATATTAAAACACGTGAACCACTTCGTTTTAATTTTGTCTTTTTTTTTCTCCGTTCTTTGGGGAAAAAAAAAATACATGAACGTATTAAATTGAGAATTTCCCAATCATATGAATATAAATAATATTTACTTCAACTCATAATATGAAATTAGGGATAAGATTCTAGATATGCTAATTAACATACGATATTAGTTATCATAATTAATACTTATGATAACTAGCATAAGTATTTTGAATTGTGTCAACAATTTGCAAAGAATTGAATCTAGTGATCTCTTGCGATGGTGGATTTGAGATTCACAAAAAGAGATTGTTTTGTAAAAATTATTATTTAATTACTATTAATTATTTCTTGCTTATTGCCAAAAGTTTACTTGTAACCCAAGTAATGCCATAAATAATATTTAATAAGGAACATATCTCGTCTGTAAATTGGTTATCGTATTAAATCATAACCTCTATAAATTGGTCCTCCCTCCATCCATTAAGGTTACCACATATTCTCTACATTAATTTCATCGCCGACGGTTGTGATAACATAAAGTTAGGACAAGAAGGTAGAAACCAATTTACAACTAAAGCTTCTGCTTTTCTTTGTGATAATGTCTTCCTCATTAGGTATGTGCCCTTAACGATTCTATGTAAGATTATTGTGTTCAAGATCCTGATATTATATTATAAAGTATTTAATCTTATATGTTTGTCCAACAACTATTCATTAGGGATCTTTATCAAATTATCCGCAAATTCGAATCTAATTTGAATAGTTCATTGATGAAGAGGGGAAAATATTGAATTTTGAAGTTGTTGGTTCTGTTGAAATTTATGTCATAAAAACAAACGTATAAGTGTAATATATGACACAAACGTATAAGTGTAATATATTATGTAAGTTGTATCTAGCTTTACTAATCTAATTCAAGTATACAACAATTTATTTCATCTTATTAGGCCGACCAAATTCACATAATTTTCATTTCTTCCTGCCATTAAGGTGAATTCATCCTTTTTTAAAAAAAATAAAAAATAAAAAATTAGAAGCAAGAAAGGGGAAATGTGGGATAGGATTTCAAAATGAAAATCGAACCCTCAACAAAGTGAAAGCTCTGAAAGCCAACCAACGAAGCTACTAAAACGAAGTCATTTCCTTTATGAAATAAAAGCAAGAACTTCATATGTGCTGGTTGCAATCCGAACATTTGCAAATATACATACATTGTTAAAGAAGGGCATAGTTAATTGGTGAGTGCATTTAAAATAAGAGCAAATTTGAACCAAAGTATTGGATATTTGTGCTAAAGTATTACCACTAGGTACATATCCGCTTAATTTCACATAGTTTAGGGGCATAAGTCAATGTCTAGCAAGATATGCTGATACCAAGAGCAGGACTAGACAGTTCTGTTTGCTTAATGGTCTCATTCATATGTCCAGATAGTGAAATATGGGGAACCAAACCACAAGGATATTTACAAACCAAATATAAGTCCTTAAAAGAGGCTGATACTCTCTATTACATGAAAGAAAAGTGATGTTTGAAGGCAGATCAGTTGAGCAACAACACATTGGATCTGCAAGTCATTCATCTTTCACCTCTTCATAACAGAGGGGGCAATTCTGTTACAACAACACATGCACAAAAGACAAAGATGGTGGTCAGTTTTGCTGCAGTGGAAAAAACAGGCAGTATTGAACAACAATAGCAATCAACATTATCCAGTGTAATCCCACAAGTGGAGTCTAGGGAGGATAAAATGTACGCAAACCATAGAGAGACTGTAAAAGTGGAGTATTGAGTTCAAATGAATAACAAATTGAAACTTCCAAAGAGGTATCCTTTAGCAATTAGCACCAAGATATGTTAATTATCCAAGAGGTGAATTTTGCACGTTTATCCGTTTCAATTTAATCCCGAACTAGTCATCCTTTTCCTATACTAGAGTGTTTATTCTAGAACTTCTTGTGTTTAACCGATTAAAAGATGAAAATACTATCTGTTTCAAAATAGGATTTTAGGTTTCAAGTATTCGCTTTTGTAACTTTGTAAAGCTCTGCAAGTATGCTTTAGAAGGAAAGCCTAAACATGAGAATAAGAACTACTATAAGTTGGTGAGAATTTGACGGGTCTTAGAGACGAGAAAAAACTCCTTACAGATACTGCATCTAAAAAAATGTTGGCACATTTCAATCAGACTAGGATGCTATGATCCAAAATCTCATTTTCACACGAATAGTGAGAAGCAATGCCAAAACTTCTCGTTCAGCCTCTTTGATGTTTTTATCATATGTTCTTACTTGAGTATTGGAGGAAAAAAAATTAAAACAGGAAAATAGTGAAGGGGACATGATCCTAAGTGTGAGGATATGATTTCTCACCTTTCTTTCTTTTAGCCAGCGGTTAATACATTCTGAATGAAACATGTGTGCACAAGGCAAAGTGGTCAACATATCTCCGCTTCTGTATGCAGCATAACATATAACGCACCTGCATACAATGAAATTGGAAGGACCAAGTTAGACGATCATATCTTTTTCTCAGCTTGTTTGAAGGTGTTTGTTTCTACACTCTAATCAAAATGAAGTTATTGACTAGATCAACCTCTACAAACATCTTTTCCAGGAAACCTACTCAAAATATTGTCAAATGGGCTACTTAAAAACAATAACTGACCGCTGTTTTAGCTATTAACAATGTATGAATGGTGAATGGTGGAAATGGGACTGAAGGGCAACTTATGTCGACAGACTTACTCTTTAATTAATAAAAAAATGGAGACAAAAAAATGACAGAGACGATAATGTTAGGGAGGGCAGTGACAACAGTTAACCACAGAAATGCCAAAAAGATAAATTTAACATTTCCTCTTTTTTCTTTTTTTTTTTTTATGCAGAGGGGCGGCGTTCTTCTGATATGCTGAGGGGGCTCTAATTAAGATGCAGGACTAGGTCTTTAGAAGAGGAATCGCTCATCATGAATAGCATTTTCTTTATGGTCCATTCTCATCTAGACACTGGAACTAAGAGTCAGAAACACCAAAAAAAAAATGCCAGTAATGCTTTATGCTGGTAAGAATGAGACACAAATCATCAACAGAATGGGTCAATTATTGAACTAGCACATTTATCAGTAAACTTTTGTATAAGGACCAGTGCACTTCTTCAAAATGCTGACACAAAAGAGTTAAGTCAGGGTAGAAAAGATACTATCAGAAGGGAATTTATTCCTACTCTCCCATCTTCTTTTTCTTTGAGAAGAATCCAGTCTTGTATTTGAAACTTGGTAAACGACTTATGAGGTCGTGTGAAAGCCCTCTGCTCTGCTGGCCAACAGCTTCTCCTAAAGACTGCAATTCCTACCAAAAATGAAAGAAGACAATCGAAATGGAATAAAAGAAAATTCACCTGGTGGCAAAAGATAGAAGAGCAACATTTATCTGAGTAAACAACCTGGTGCATAAATTACAGTTCTTGCACTCAATTTTTACTATTTCAAGCTTAATCAAAAAGATGAAAAAGTGATTCCAGTCTAACCTCATAGGTCATACTATCTGGATCAATATCATCTTGTCGCCTCGTGTTCGGATTCTCAGCCTGCACTTAATAATAGAAGCTTGCATTAATTCTTGCATACATGATACGATATTATTAAGCATAAAAACAACAAGAGAACTATAAAGTCGAAGCAAACCCTGACCGGAGGTGATTCTCTAGGAGGGGATTCCCTGATGCCTGCAGATGATGTGGAGGTTACTTGATTATGAGTAATGTGGACACTTAATCCAATCATATACTTGAACTGAATATTTCCAAAACAAAAAAACTATGTTTCAAACACCCGCAAAGTAGAACCTGTTTTATTTATTTACTTCCTACTCTTCTATTCACCCACCAAAGTTGTTTAGATGTACAATCTAGCTTTTTGAGTAAACTGAACATGCACACACCTATTTTGAAATGGTTTTAGAAGACTGAAGAACAATAATACACTATAGCGTGACACGAAATATTTTTCGCACTCCTACATCATATCACTTGCTCCTATAAAGGTAAGCACCATTTTCACTTTTTGCAACTTTTAATAATCACCAAACACCAAATCCTCATGCTCCACTCCATTATTGACGAATGAAATTCTCAACTAATCATCACTAAGCTAAAACATTGGCAAAATACATAAATAACACTGGAAGTCTGCTGCCAGTTAGCCATCTAAACTAAGGTAGTGATCATATGTGTGCCTTGTGGACACCCGTGTCCACCAGATTTTCACACATGACTTACAATCACCTATTATGTGTCAAAAACAGGCATACCAGTGAATCACACGTGTATTTTAAAATAATTGTTACTTTTATTTTTAAATAAAAACAGGATAACAAATACTTGATTCACATGCACACTTTGCATCACAAAGGTAATCAACTGCATTTTTTGGTATAAACAGTTCATAAAACTGGTATGCATTACAAGTACAATTCATGCTTTTCACTATCTCAATATTAATGTTCATTCAGTGAGTTCCTTGTCCTTTGTATTTAAGTTGTGAGACTACAAGCTACTATCCTTTTGTCCATTCTACAGTTCAGTCTTCACTCATCAGTGTAAGAAAGACTTCATTTTAGCATAGTTTTAACATCTTGGCATCTATATATCATGGTTCAAGGTTATACATATGAACCATTCAGAATAAGATGACTAACATCTTCTATAATCACAGAGAAGAACATCTATGGTTAAAAGTAGAAAATAAAAACAGGTAATATCATGCAAATTGTACCATTAGACAAAGCAGAGATAGAAGCTGTATGACCAAGAAATTTTACTGAGTAAATGAAGTTCTTATGCAATTACCAGCCACAGTAGAATTAAGCTCATCTCTACAAAAATCCTCAAAATCATCCCCCAACTGCAAAGATCTAGCTATAGCTTCATCCAGAGCCAACTGTGAGTCAGGGCTTTGAGAAGAATCACCCTTTTGTGCTGATAACGGATGCCCGCTACTGGTTTGACCGTATTCAGAGCTCATACTCTTGTTTTTTCCATTTGCTTGAAATGATAAGTAAACAGTTTCCTGCAAGACAACAATCCAACTGTCAACAGAAAATACTGTTAACTACTGAATAAGGAATAGGAAGATGGTCAACAAAAGGGCTGACTGCTGTTGAACCTTGTGCAAAAGCATCTATTTCTTTCTGTGATACCTGTTGCAAAAGAACTTCTTCATAACTCAAATCGCCATCCTCAGGAAAAAAATCTTTTAGATTCTCAGCAATCTCTGATGGGATTCCACCACTCGAATAATGACTATGTAACAAGCTGTTACTCATTGTAAATGTTTCAGGTACAAATTCACACTATTCTTCTTCAGACAGCAGGATCCTTTCACTCTCTGTAGAATTTAGAGTTGATCAGGTAAAAGATATATCAGGTGAAGATGATAAAAGGACTTGAAAGAAGCTTATAAAGAATATCAAGTTTTCACACACAGAATTTCCAGTAACACCCATTTCCAGAAATAGCTGTCTTTCTCACATTCACCTCATATACATGTATCTAACCTCTTATATAGAATGGTGTACAATTAAGGATAGGATAAAGACAAAGAAATATACATCCGTAGAGGGATTATAATGAACCATTCATGACTGCAAACCAAGTGAGTTCGACAGAATAGATTGTCTTTTAGTTTTGACAATCTCTCCCCTCTTCAAAATATTGTACATAATGCCATAGATTGAAAAGATATGAAAATAAGACTACTTGAGAAGGGTTCGAAAGCTATCAGACACTGCATATGACCAACAACACACTGCAAATTAATTAAACAAATTCTGCAACTTCACAAAATGCCAATAATGACTGATTTTGACACCTTAGAAACTATGAAGACTCATAATAAACACGCCACAAGCACCAGACAAGAAAATGTACCAATTCAGGTATAGGCAAGATAAAATGTCTTTTAAAATAGATAGGGAAATGCCAAACACTTATCTGAAAGGCCTTTTGGTATAGGTAATAAATATACCAGGGCGAAGACTATTTGACTGGACATGTGGCAAGTGCAGAAGGAACTCATAGTCTTCCTCAAGTCAGCCTGGTCAAAAACCGAAGAACCCTTAGCCACCTCAGAACTTGTCCCTGGGTCCGGTTCACCCATATCAGACAACAGTTTTCCAGAAGGATACAACCAGAAAGTCCAAAGTATCCCAATCATTAAATTCCCTACGACAGCCAAACTTTAAGATATCCGAAATTTCATTATATCACATCTAATAGTCACGATCTTATCACTGAAACGTGCGAGATTCACATTGCCGGTCACGATTAGATTATCCTATAGATACTCCCATCTTTCCATCATTGTAAGACATCTGATTACACACATTATAATGCCTACGGTTCAGCAACATTATTATGTATCTATTGTTGTTCATTGTTGTTCGCCATCAGTCGGCCCGGAAAATTCAATAAGAATCACTCTCTCTATTTCTTTCTCTATTGCTTCAGTTTGACTATTCATTTTGCTACTGTTATCATGTTATTTTCACTAAACTCATTATCAAATGATCAATTAGATTTGGATTAATCGCACTGCTTGTGACCTCAACATTATAAATTTAACTGGTTGACATAGGTCAAACAGTTTTTCGCCCACAGTAGGACCCTAGTAATTGTGTGGCTGTTCCAAAACAATATTGATCCTTTATCGATATTGCAATAGTTGTTTCTGTGGAGTACAATGGCAGGACAAAGCAAATCACAATTGCCACAGCGACTTCAGGCTAATCTCCTGGGAACTCAGCAAAGCACGACTGTCAAAGGAGATGTCACCTCAAAGAGTTCCAAACAAAAGGAAAGAAATCGCACAACCCCGTTGGGAAGAAAAGGTGCAATGATTGGTCACACACAAGAATAATTTAACAACCGAACAACAAGATTGGAACAGGCAGATCAGCAAGGTGTTGATGGCCTTGACCGAGAATGTCAACACGTGATCGCCTGCACCACCAAGAGTGGAACCAGGGCAGGGACACTCCAAATTTCATACCAGGAAGCTCTCTTACCGAGGGACTTCCCAGCGACTTAGGAACTGAAGGATCGATAACTGGTAGAATAGGTCAAGGCACTGGTGCTCCCGAACTGCGTGTCAATGTCTAAATACCATTTTTCATTTTGAAAACAAAAACTACTTTTTCAAATTTCACATGGCCAAACGAACCCTTAGCTCCGCAGGAGACTCTTTTGAGACAAATTTAAGAAGCAAAACAAGTGTATTGATCAGAACTCAGAGGCTCCACCCATACTCAAGGGTATAGATGTGGAAAGATACTCTCAATAACCAAGGAAACTAAGTGCTGCCCCTTACCTATATCGATTGAGTTCAGAATGCCAGATTCTCGTGAAGTACAATGGAACCAAAAGGTGTCAGGGACCATGTCACAGCCTATAAAACCGGAATCAAAGAGAATGACCTGACAAAGCTAGAGATATAATAGGTACTAGTTAAAAAGCTTGGAGAAACGCTCAGGAAGGGAGCATTAACCTGGTCTGACTCTTGCCTGAAAACTCAATAGGTTCATTCGCAGATGCCTTCATTAAGGCTTATACAGGGGTCCAGCAGGTAGAGAAGTGGATGGAAGACATTATCAAGATACAACAATGAGGTACCAAGTTACTCTCCCACACTGTATTCACACTGAAAGAGAAATCAACAACAAACATAACCAGTGTAATCCCACACACGGGTGTGGCGAAGCAACCTTATCCCTACCTACACTCCGTAGAGAGGCTGATTTCGATGGACCCTCCACCCAAGTAACATACTGAAACAGAAATCATGCTTAAAAACTTAAACTACCTTAATTTACCCCAAAATTCACAAATCTGGAGAATTCATGATAACAAGAAAGGCAAAAACAGGAATCATGATTTAATTGCACAACAACACCTTACATTGATTTCCCCTTTCCACAGTAAAATGACCGGGTCACAGGGTTCGACCCGGGAAAATCTTGTTTTTACTCAATTATGACAGATGAAATCATGAGTAAAATTGGCAAGATTCAAAGGTTGTGACTTTACATTTAGAATCTTGAAATACAAATCCAAACAAGATGGGTTCTTGAAATTTTGACTCAATTATTCATGAAAATGGCATTAAAGGTGAAAACTTTTACCTTTTTGAGGAAAGAAGACGAGTTGGGGTTCTTGACTGTGAGTTCATCTTTGTAACTGTAGACTGTAAAATAGGTCGAATGAAAGGAACCGATGAATATTATATCTAAGTAAGGTAGACATTAAGGGGTCCACTTTGCTTTATGAAAAATGGTACTGGTGTATAATGGTGCTATTCATGGTAAGTTTCAGAAGAAGCCACAACAGTGAAAACTTTTCCCTTCTTCACAAAGAAGATACAAATCCTTCTTACATAGCCTTTTTGCCTTTTTGTTTGATTTTTGGGGATAAAAGCTTCATCCTTTACTAGGGGTCACCTAAAGTCTGCAATGTGTACTTTCCATATATATAAACTGTTGTTTGTTTGCAAAACACAGTAAAAGCTGGTATTTATACACAAAGATAAAAGACAGTATGAACATCAAAAGAACATAATGCAATGAATAGAGATGATATCTTTTTCAAAATTAAATTTTTGAATGCTTGAGTGAGACTGTTGTAATAAAAAATTTTGAATTCAAATTCTAAATGTAATAAAATATTTTTTTATTGAACAAAAATATTAAATTCGAATTACATTCTATCGTCAATATCAAATATTAATTTTAACAAAAAAAAACTAATAAAATACAAAAGGCATATGGACACGGTAAAGAAGGCGACTGTCCGCTGGTCCACCCACAGTGAATTTTCTTCTTTTGTTTGGTGTGCTGAAAAAAATTTAGTACTGTTTTATTCATTACAATATGATTATAAATTTTAAAAATAAATTATATCATAATCAGAATCAATACATAACTTATTTCATGAAAAAGTGTCACAATAGTATTAAAATTAATTATTTCATGATAAATTAACTTTTTTTATCACGTACCCATTACAATACATTAAAATGGTTGAAAAATATTAGCAGGCTTCCATGTTTTCTATACATCATTATTATATTTATAAGTAACAATTTGTAAAAACAATAAAAATACAACTACGAATGTATTTAGTACTTGCTTATGGGATGAATCGACACGTGAATTTGTTAATATAAAAGTCTATTTTAATTGACTTAAAAAAAGTAATTTTTAAATTAAAATAAAAATTCAAATTTAAATAATCTTTCAATCAAAAAATAAAAAATTATCTTTTATCTTGTAAAACACTTTTAACTGATTTATGTTTTCTTCAACTTATTTTAAATTATCTTTTTATACATATTAAATACTTTAAAAAATAAAAAAACTAACTTAAAAGTAGATCAAATCTAATCAAAAAGTCGTGTTCTATTGAAATTGTCCTAATAAAATTTGTACTTGCTATTTTGATATGTGATGTCAAACTATCCTTGCCACGTGACATCTTATATAGTGGTTCCTTTATTTGCTCTAATTTTATCTATTTAATTTTCAAATTCAATTTAGTTTCTTATTTTATCGGCCTGGTCCTATTTTAATTTATTTGAGTCTAATTTTTTTATAAATTTTTTTAATTGAAACAATTTATTCTATTATATTTATTTTGTTGGTTTGTTATGAGAGTGTATATATTATACGTGTAAGTTATCTTATTTGAGATGGTTATAGAAGAAAGATAATAAATAATTATGAAGGATCAAGAAAACGAATGTAATCTCAAGATCTTTCTGGATACTATTTCTATATCTGTTCATTAGGTGGAGTCCACTTAAATGTATTACTTTGTGACGATAAAATAACACGACCAAAAATAATGACTAAGTTATGGTCGAAGCTTGTGTTTTTCACTTGTCTCAAATAATAATATTGTCACATTAAATATTGCGTAAAATAATATGATTATTGCTAATTTACCTTCCAAAAGGTGATGACCATATAGAAGTAAGGGAAAAGAAAAACAAGATTTATTATTATTATATTATTTTATTCATAAGAGAAAGCACTTCTACCACAAAATAAATAAAGATGGTGCTCATGATGACACATTACTTTAAAAGTATATTATAAAATGCAGATGCAAAGAGGAATCTCAACGACAAGAAAACATTTTGTGATGAGCTACTGCATTTATATCATTCGATCTTTATATTCATAAATTCGACAAATATATCCACATATTATTATATACGTGTTTATAAGTACTTTGATTTTTGACCGATAATCTTGCACCAATCTCTTTATGTTTAAAATCGTAAGTTTGATCTTTGAACCAACCATCTTGCACCAATCATCTGTTACACTTTACTAGCTTGTGTAAATTATATATTCTAATGCTTTGTATAAACTAAAACTTTGAAATAGTTTATATCCATATTTTTGAAAAATAGTCACCTGACATGATATTGTTGAGTTAGACATATGATGTAAGATACATTTGACAAAGATACTATAATTTTATATAGTCATATTCTTTTTATTTGATAAGTTGAAAGTGATTTGAGTGAATCTTTTCGTTGGATCTAGAAATGCGAGCTTTATTGTACTATATAAAACTATGATTTTATTTAAGTCTTATTATGTTTCTAATATTTCAATCTTGTTCTGTGTTGGTCTATTAACTGTTTCTTTTTTTTTTATGAAATGATTTTATTTTCAAATTTTTATTCTTTCCATGAAATATTAAAGTTGGAGTATGTAGTTTGTATTAAAATATATATATATATATATATATATGAATTTTTAATTTATAAATACAAACTATTCATTTTAGTTTGACCTTAAGATACTATAATTATCAAAACATCCTTAATTATAGTTTAGATTGTTTTTAAGAATTAAAAAAAATAAAAAATCTTGTACTACAATATAACAATATAAAGTAAACTAGCCAATAATTTTCTATAGGAGATTATAGCATGAGAAAGCCACTATTGAAAATCGTTTTGATGTTTGCTTCAAACTCAAAATCAAACTCCAGCCTAGCAACACTTTTGTAAGCCGTTATTTTTGACAAAATCTATTAGGGTGATATAATGCTTGATACAGCGAGTAACTTATTATATATTTTTTCCATGTGTGAAATAACGGATTAGAATTTTACGACAGTGAATGCTTAATTTTTTTATTTTGATATAAATTTATTACCAATTACATAGCATGTAATTGTATACATGTAGAACAATTTGATTGCAATGGTTTTTCTCTACAAGTAAAAACAAGGTAATGAAAGAATTACCATTAGTATCACCGTTGTGAAAGAAAACTAGTCAAAAATAACAAATGTACACACCCACTTATATATTTTGGACTGGATATAATTCACAATGTCATTGCTAACACTTGTGAATATTAAATGTTTTGTATAGAAAATAAATAACATTATAAAACTTTGACATTATTATATTATAATATTAATTTGTGATATAATTTATGAATGAGAAAACTCACATATAGGTATATTTTGCTTCTTTTATTTAAAAATAATAAATTATATAGAACTATTCAAGCCTTCATGAGTGGTAATTTATTGAAATTTTTTAAAAGGTTCTTTCTTTTTTTTGCTATAAGAAATTTGTAATTCTACATTTTTCTTTCCATTTATCTAAAATTAATTTAGATAAAGAAAAATAGTAAAAGAAAATTAAAAGGTCAAGAGACTTAATTTTATGGGTGCTCACTACTATTTTATATTTTTTTCTCAATGCTTTTTTTATCTACTTAAATTTTACATCGAGGTCATAGGTGCTCGAGCACTCACAACGCTATACGTAGGTCCGCCATGGATGTGTTCTAACATGCAACCACTAACAAGAGTCTTCTAGCACACCTAACCTTAATAGGACACCCACTAAACAATAACACTTTGACATGAGTTTTGAGAGTGATGCTTATGATTCTTGATCCTTTTAGATTTTGAAGATTGGTTGACATTAGTTACCTTGTATGTGCATGATAAGTGGCTTGTATAGGGTCTCTTGGGATCCTATACGCCATGTTACGATTTATGATTATTATGTACTTTACGTCATGATATTTTCCTATATGCTAAGAACCAACTCCTAAGTCCTAATACTAGGCAACCCCTAGCTAGTTTTAAAGAAAAATTCATACTGTTTTTTTGAAATTGTTACTTTAATTTGTGCCTGAATTTTGAAGTTTGTTTAAAATCCTGCAATCATCCTTTCTTGGATTGATCTGTGTCTCTCAGTTATTCAAAGCATGTTTTAAAGTAAAATTAGTGTAACCTTGTCTTTTCCATAAGTAAATTATGTTGTCATATCCGTTCGTCATTAAGGATAGAAATAAAGATACATAAAGAGTAATTTATGAGTTTTTGGCTTAACTTCAATTATGACTCAAATCTAACGTACATCCTTATATTATCTAAGTGAACATAAAACCTCTTTATACTATTTAAAAAATAACAAGAACCATCTTCCAGTCTATTTTTGTTCTAATTGAACCAATAGAAAAAGATAATTTTAATTTGGTCATATCTTAGCCACGACGAGAAGATCAAAATTACCTAAAAGGAATAAGGATATGGATAGAAAATGAATCTTTCATTCTCATAATTTAAATTTTTTGTATTATTTGTATATATGTTTTTTGCATCATCAAATAAATTGACTTGCAATAATACATAAGTTTGAAATATTTATACACTAGATTTCGATGGTTAATATAAAGATTATGTAAAAAATACTACGTCTAACTTTTTACAACTTTTCTTTAATAAAATATTTAATGCGTATGTACTATATATCACATTTTATACTTCTTACAAAGAATATTCAGAATTTGAATGCATTTTGTTTTAAACCCTCAATTTTTAAAAATTAAAAAAAAACATTCAACTTGACTAGCTTAACCATGTGAACATATATTCATTCGACTTGACACATTTTATGTTGGTGGCATAAATTTCTTAAAAAAATAGAGAGAAAGATGAATCTTGTAACTTTTTGGATAGCACTAATATAATATAAGAATCTAAATGCAAAGATATTTTTTAATCACTTATATAACATAAGAATGTATTTTAAATTTACGTCATTCTTCCGTACTTTGGAGATTTAGTGCTTTTTAAGGGAGAAAAAGTCGCACCAGTATTAGGGGAACATTTCAATGGAGTATTATACGCTGCCAGGATCATTTCTTATCTTCATTCCCTTCTTCTTACTCATTCTCAAACAACTCGTACCAAAATCTACAAATCTTCCACCAGGTCCACGACCATGGCCTCTGCTAGGAAATCTTCTCCAAATTGGGAAAACCCCTCATATTTCACTGGCAAAATTTGCCCAAATTCATGGCCCATTGATTTCTGTCAAGTTGGGAACTCAACTGGTTGTGGTAGCTTCATCTCCTGCTTCTGCAGCTGAAATCCTCAAGACTCAAGATCGTCTGCTATCGGTTCGATCTGTGCCCAAAGTTGCTACATATGAACTCTCTGTTATTGATCAACATTTAATTGTATTTTCAAGTGATTTGAGCAATCAGTGGAAGTTCTTGCGGGCATTTTGTCGAACACATCTCTTCTCACCCAAAGCGGTAGAGTCACAGACTGCTCTCAGGGAGAAAAAAGTATCGGAAATGATGAATTTTCTTAGGTCTAGAAAAGGGGAAACTGTGAAGATTTCTGAAATTCTGTTTGGTACCATTTTAAACACGTTAGGGAACCTTTTCTTTTCAAAAGATTTATGTAATTTGGATTATGAAACGAACACCAGCGGGATCAAACATGTTATTAGAAAATTTGTTGAATTGGGAGCTATGCCAAATATATCAGAATTCTATCCTCTGTTTGATGCTCTGGATTTGCAGGGATTGAGAAAGCAGACTGAAATATATCAGAACCAATTGATCAACATCTGGAGTGAAATTGTAAAGGAAAAACGACAGGCGATTAGTCGTAGTAGCTCGGATTTTTTAGATGTCATGATTGATAATGGATTCTCGGATTTACAGGTCGATCTCTTATTGATGGTAATTTCTCAAATCCCCTTTCGATTAATTTCATAGAATTAATATACTCAGGTTTGATCCCTGTTTCAAGTAGGAGAATTTGATGGAGTAGATGTAAAAATTTTATCAAAAATGATTGAGACTCGTGCTTCGATTTCAGGAATTAATTTCTGCGGGTTCTGATACTACTACCTCAACCATTGAATGGGCAATGGCAGAACTGCTAAGGAACAAGGGCGCCATGCACAAACTTAAAGCTGAGCTTACGAGTAAGTTCGGAGAAAATGATATAATCACAGAATCAAACGTCAGTGAACTTCCATATTTGGCTGCTTGTGTCAAGGAGACATTGAGGATCCATCCGCCTACTCCCTTCTTGATTCCTCGTCGTGCACCTGAGACGTGTAAGATCATGGATTACACCATCCCAAAGAACTCGAAACTGTTTGTGAACGCTTGGGGAATCGGGCGTGACTCAAACACTTGGGAAGATGCATTATCTTTCAGGCCCGAGCGATTTCTTAACTCTAATGTGGACTTCAAAGGTCAAGATTTTGAGTTTATACCATTCCGTGCAGGGAGGAGAATATGCCCTGGCTTAGGTTTTGCTAGGCAAGAAATTCAATTGATTTTAGC
Source organism: Solanum peruvianum (assembly GCA_027705065.1). Taxonomy (NCBI): domain Eukaryota; kingdom Viridiplantae; phylum Streptophyta; class Magnoliopsida; order Solanales; family Solanaceae; genus Solanum; species Solanum peruvianum. The sequence goes on along the minus strand of JAKWJD010001757.1, from coordinate 3,600,537 downwards.
TAGTTTGATCCATCACTTTGAGTGGTCACTTCCTAATGGTGAGGATCCAATGCAGTTAGATATGGAAGAAAAGTTTGGTGTTACTCTACAGAAAGAAAAGTCTCTACTAGTTGTTCCTAAATAATATGTGCATCTTTTTTTTTCCCACTCTTCAATTTATTTCAAGTTAATGAAATTAGTAAATATATCATTTTTATGTATGTTAAAATTATTGTGAGCTTAAATTTTAAAATATTTTGTACTTCTAGGGCTCCGCACAAGATATCCTTTAGTAACGAACGGATCGGGTTGTTATAACAATATATTGAATAGATTACATTATTTTTTATTGTTACATAATGTCACATATGTTTGTAATTTGAATGATAAAACATACAAGAAAAGTAGAGTACAAGATAAAGTTAATATAAAAATGTATGTTAAAAGATATAATATGTGTATTTAAGAGATGAGTGTCAAAAACACATATTCCTTCTTTTATGAGTTTCATAACTAAACTATTTGGAAGTGATAGTTTAAGTGTGAAACTCAAATTATCAATAGTTTAAGTATGAAACTCAAAATAGGAGAATAGTTTAAGTGTTTTATACCTTTATCTCATTATTAAATGATAATAAAGACACAATAAGAAGAAAATAAAAGGCTAACTATATATGCGATCAAACTAAATTGATTGGTATACAAAATGAGACTTATCGTTGTCACCTAACAATATGTTTAAATAATACGATACAATATATTTAAGTAGTAACCAGAACAAATATTATATAAATTAATAGTATAATACAATACAATAGGTAACAAGTACCAAAGAGGGGTGTCAAAAATAAGCTCAAATATAAGTAACATGTTCAAAATTTTAATAGTTGGGCTCAAGATATTTTTAATTAGATTCATTTTAAGAATTTTTTAAATTCTACTCAATTTAATCTCCAATTTCAATCAGTTATAAAACTCAATTTACTCAGTCGCACATTATTTGATTACTTAATAATGCAAGATAGTTAAAGGGTCATATTCAAATTCATACAATAAAGTAATTGGTTTAAAATAAATATTGGCATGCTTAATTTACATAAAATATAGTCAAAAGTCATAAAAAAAATGTAAACATTGACGATATCATATAGTTTGTCAAAAGTCAAAAAAGTATTCATTGATTGTACAGTATGGCTTACATATACGTGAGTTTTATGAATTAAATATAACTAACTATTCATTAAGTATACACTGATTATACATAAAATATATATCGATTATTTAATTTCGAACAACTCAATATCACCTATAAAATTTCCTGATATTTTGAGTTTTTCGATTTAAATTCATATTTACAGTACATTGAACTTTTTTTAAGGCACTGACTTTGATGATTATGCTTCAGCAGAAACATAAGAATGAAAAGGTAAGAAGAAAAGTAGAAGAAGAATAAGATCATGTTTTCGCATTGTTGTTGGGAGTCAGAAACACTTATTTTAAAAAATATATATATTTTTCTTGAAAATTTAAGTGTTTAACAACTCAGTAAGAGTGTTTTTAAACAAAAAAATAATTTCCTCAAGACTAAAATATCTTTTTCATATATACATATTCAACAATATATGTCTTATTAATTTAATAGCATATTTCATAAGTTGGTTAAACTTTATTATTTATTTTTATACAATAAATATTATAATCTATTTTAAGTTTATATATTAGTATATAATATTTTGTAAAATTAGAGGGAAAAAAAAAGGTAACAACAATATTTTTTACAAGATTAGAATTTTTTTTTTAATATTGGGGAATTGTTGACGTGACATTTTAATATAAATAAAAAACATATATTATATGTCACATTATATATCATGTTATGTCTATTGATGGGCATTACGTTTGTGTCTCTTTACTCTCATCAATTGTGGAACAGAATGGTCATTAGCTTTTAGTAACTTATGTAACCACCAACTCTTAATTTCATCTATTATTCTATATTTATGTCTTATAACTTATGTAACATTTGAGTCAATCATATGGCAAATTTACTACCCACTATCTCCTATTCATTTGCAAGGAATAATTCATCACCTATAAATAGTGTAGTCTTCATTTGTGTTGAAAAGGAGAAGAAACAAGAGAAGTACAAGAAAATATAGAATGAAAAAGATGAGTGGTATTATATTGACGTTAGTGTAGTGAAAGAGGGAGTTGAGACAGAATATATTCTAAGTCTTCAACTATATTTACTATACAAAAGAGAGTATTATATGTTGAAGGGAAGGTGTTTTTTGTGGAGCTTTGGACTCTTCAACTAATCCGAAGTTGTTTGAGTTATACACTGTTGTTGGGCTGTTGTGTCCTGGAGGGGACAAGTCAAGATTTATACTGCTGAATCGGTGTAGATTATGCCGCAGTAAGCTTGAATCTCCTTAAAGAGAGAGAGATATTCGTGCCTCAGCCTAAAGATTTGTTTATACATTTTTGTTCATTTTATTTCAAATGTGATTATTATATTTGTGATATATTACAGCATCAGATGCAAATATTACCAATACAAACATTATTAATGCAAATATTACTAATACACTCTATTTAATATTATATTTATATACTACACTAAACGAATCCTCTTAACTATTCATCCGCCTCAGAGAAGACGATAGCGGAAAAAGAAAAGGAAATTAAAAATAAATGCACTCTAGCGCCGCCCCTATTGGTTTGTTACATGCACAATGATAAGATTGTTCTATTCATAGTCAGATATATTGACTTATAACCCTAGATATAAAGAAAAATTTATTGAAAGTGCCTCTCCAAACAAATCTTATAAAACAAATTTAATTTAATCAAAATTTTAATGTAGATTCTGAACATTGAACGGAAAAAAAAAAAGGATCAACTATGCTTATTCCTTATGAAATGGGGGCAATATTTTCTTTTTTCTATGATCAATCTAATATAAAAAAATGAGTAAAATAATGTTAAACGTGAGTTTGACCTGTTCACTTTAAGTACAGTTCTTAGCTTTCTTTTCTTTAAATTATTTATCGGTATAACAAAAATATTAAGTGATTTTTTAAAATTTCATCTTAACTTTATTGAACATAGTACATTCAAATATACAATATTTGCACTATCCGAAAGTAGCGAATACAAGTAAAATTATTACTCTTTTCATTCATAATTAATTATCATATTTATTATTTCAGAGTTAAATTATAAAAAATTTGATAAAATTTTAAGATATATTTTTTTTATCATATTGATATATCAAAAATTGCAATGTATAGTACTTTTCGTATAGTTTTTGGATATCTAAATTTTTTGTCTAAAAAACTAAATTAATGTAATCTAATTTAATTTAAAAAATGCATCAAATTAACTTTCAAAAAGCGCAACATGACAAATATAAATGGACGAAGGGAGTAGATGCTTGCATATTAACTTAGCCACTGTCATTAAAAATAAATATTTTTTGCGTCCTCCTTTTTACACTTTATTAAGAAATTATAGATATAAAAAATTATCCCTTTATTTCTTATTAAAAATAAAAATTTACAAATAAATATGAACACTTTTAAAAGAAATTAATTGCCAAAATAACATAGATAAATTTTGATTAATATTTCTTGATTTAGTAAAATAAAAATTAATCAATATATTCTTTTTTATTCTGCTAAAAAATATTGATAATTGTTATTTGGAATTTAAAAATCTTGAAAACTTATTTTATTTTATTTTTAAAAGGGTGATTCTAGTAAAAAAATAAAAATAAATTTTTAATTATTTTTTCAAATCATTCGTGCACAATAAGAAAAGTTTTAATAAAGTCAGTATAATACTTTTTTTTTTTTACCCGGAAAACACTCATGCTTATTGAAATTACTTATTTTCTTATGCACGCTTAGATTCTCGAAACTCGTAGCTTGCTTAGTTGTTAAGTATTATTTCATAATGTATTATATTATATTATTATAATAAATATGTTATTTGTATAATTATTTTTTATTATTACATAATGTCATATAGCCATAATTTGAAAGATAAATCTATAAAAAGTAGAATATTGAACAAAGTTTCTATAAAAAAGTAGAATACTGAATTAATTTATAAAAAAAAAAATTTACTTGTCATTATTTAATTTGACTATCAATTAAGAAATATAATTATTGATATACGTATTTTGTCACACTTTACTATTAATTGATATTTAATATTGAGTCTTAAAAAATAATATTTATTGTTAAAGATAGAATTAAAAAAAAAGGTCCTTTTTTTTATACATATCAAAAGTAACTAACTAAAAAGAAAAGTATATTCTAAGAAAAAGTACCATATGAAAATGAACTTGAGGAGTATTTAGGAAGTAAAGTCACCTATATGTAGATGGACATGTGTTGTAAGTCAACTTGAATTATTTGTAGTAATATTCTCTAGTTCAACATAAGTAATAAATATAAATAAATTATTAAAAACGTGACAAGATATTATATACTTTTTGACACTTCTAAAAGTATAGGTAATTATTATTTGGAATTTTAACACTCGAAATTTTTTTTTTAAAAAAAACAGGGTAAATCTAATAAAATAAATATATAGTGATTAATAATAATTTTTTAAGTTTTTTAAAAAAATCATTCATTTTGGACTATAATATTCTTTTTTAATTCTAAAACTCTCGTCATTTTGCTCCCTTACACTTTGTTTGGATGATTATTACACATTGTCTCATAATGCATCATATTATATTATATTAATGAATTTATGTATGTGTATCTATCAAACTATATATAATTATATATCTGACAAGTAAAATTGGGAGAGGAAGGAGAGAGACGAGCAAGAAAACGCAGAGAGGGGAGAGATATTAATTGCACTTGTATATTGTTATATAATTTGTAATTGTATTTGTAATTGGTGAGTATGACAACTTGGAACATTTTGGTGTTATATAATATGTGTATTGACCAATTATGAAATATCTTCTCAATATACTTACTTGTGTTGATTTAATGGAGTATTATATGCTGCCACCATCCTTTCTTATCTTCATTCCATTGTTCTTCCTCATCGTTACACAACTCATAAAAAAATCTGGAAATCTTCCACCAGGTCCTCGATCATGGCCTCTCTTAGGAAATATTCTCCAAATTGGGAAAAACCCTCATATTTCACTGGCAAAATTTGCCCAAATTCATGGCCCATTGATTTCTGTCAAGCTGGGAACTCAAGTGGTTGTGGTAGCTTCGTCCCCTGCTTCTGCAGCTGAAATCCTCAAGACTCAAGATCGTCTTCTCTCAGCTCGGTCTCCGCCCAGTGTTGCTCCATATGAACTCTCTGTTGTTAATCAACACTCGATTGTCTTTTCGAGTGATTTGAGCAATCACTGGAAGTTCTTGCGGGCATTTTGTCGAACACATTTATTCTCACCCAAAGCGGTAGAGTCACAGACTGCTCTCAGGGAGAAAAAAGTATCGGAAATGATACATTTTCTTAGGTCCAAGAAAGGAGAAACGGTGATGATATCTGAAATTCTGTTTGGTACCATTTTAAACACGTTAGGGAACCTTTTCTTCTCAAAAGATTTATGTGATTTGGATTATAAAACAAAAACCAGTGAAACCAAACGTGTTTTTAGAAAATTTATAGAATTGGGAGCTATGCCAAACATATCAGAATTCTATCCTTTATTAGAGGCTCTGGATTTGCAGGGATTGAGAAAACAGACGAAAATGTATCAGAATCAATTGATCAACATCTGGAGTCAAATTGCGAAGGAAAAAAGGCAGGCAATTAACCGTCGTAGCTCGGATTTTTTGGATGTCATGATTGATAGTGGATTCTCAGATTTACAGATCAATATCTTACTGACAGTAATTTCTCAATCTTTTTTGAACTAGTATACTTTGGTTTTAAATAGGAGAGTTGATTTCTCAGACGGTCACTCAATTAATAGTAACGAAGTTGAGTGACAATATGAGAAATCAACCGGAGAAAATTTGAGGCTGACATGACACAATCCTGTTCATGAATTTCAGGAATTAATTGTTGCAGGATCTGACACCACAACCTCAACAATTGAATGGGCAATGGCAGAACTGCTGAGGAACAAGGGCGCTATGCACAAACTTCAAGCTGAGCTTACGAGTAAGTTCGGAGAAAATGATATAATTACAGAATCAAACATCAGTGACCTTCCATATTTGGCTGCTTGTGTCAAGGAGACATTGAGACTCCATTCGCCTACTCCCTTCTTGATTCCTCGTCGTGCACCTGAGACGTGTAAGATCATGGATTACACCATCCCAAAGAACTCGAAATTGTTTGTGAACGCTTGGGCAATCGGGCGTGACTCAAACACTTGGGAAGATGCATTATCTTTCAGGCCAGAGCGATTTCTCAACTCTAATGTGGATTTCAGGGGTCAAGATTTCGACTTCATACCATTTGGTGCCGGGAGAAGAATATGCCCTGGCTTAGGTTTTGCTAGACAAGAAACTCAATTGATTTTAGCTAGTTTGATCCATTACTTTGAGTGGTCACTTCCTAATGGTGAGGATCCAATGCAGTTAGATATGGAAGACAAATTTGGTGTTACTATACAGAAGGAGAAGCCTCTACTCATTGTCCCAATGTAATATGTATATCTTTTTTTTTTACTCTCTCCATATGCAACATGTACCTTCACTTACAAATAAAAACTATACTATTATTCCTATATCAGGTGTGGATGTAACTGATTGTGAATGAGTGTATTTCTGGTATATGTGGGATGTATGTATGGTGTATTTTTGTGATTGTATGTCGTATATATTATTACTGGACTTATCGTGTCGTTTCGGTAGAATACTTAAAAGGGCAACTTTCACATGTAGCAAACAAAAAAATCATATTTGTATGCTATAGCAAAGTTTGCATAATTGCGCTCCATAGCAAACATAAAACTGTATAATTCGCTATACATATACAATTGTATAATTCGCTGGCTATTTCGCTGCAATTGTATAATTCGCTATCCTGTTTCACTGCGATTGTATAATGCACAATTATATATTTCGCTGCGTATTTCGCTGCAATATTTTTATAAAATTTGCTTTGCATACAGTTGAATCGAATTAAAATGTATGTATATTGCATAATTATAAGTGTATAGCAAGAAGATATATGTTTTTCTCGCTTTATACAAAAATAGAAACACAATATATACACTTCTGTTGTATAAAGCTAGAGAAATTGTATTTCACTGCAATTGTATAATTCGCAATTGTATAATTCGTGGCCTTTTTCTCTGCAATATTTGAAGTAAAATGTTTGTAAATTGTATAATTAAGTGTATAACACGAAGATATACATTTTTGCATGTGTATATACAATTTTCTCTCGCTTTATACAAAACAGAAACATAATTATACACTTCTGTGTATAAAGTGAGAGAGGCGAGCGAGAATGGAGAGTGGCGAGCGAGATTTTTGGGAGAGAGACGCTGGAAAATTTTAGCTAATGCTTGCTATGGAGCACAATAAAATCAAACCCTAGCTATTCCATTTAATTTAGGTTATTAGTTTGCTATTATATACAATTTTCCCTATTAGTTATCCGAATTTGGTGGACTATGTAGGGTCGATCTGAAAGTACTATGATCACTTTCTGGGCGAGTAATATTGGGCCTCATAACCCAACTAAGCAAATTCCATGAGGCCCATCTAGCGCAGTTTTTTCTTTTTTACCAAGTAAAATTTTGACACACATATATCACTTGATGACTCTATCTTAGCCTATTTTGTAGGAAAAATTATAAATTGATGGGAAAAAAATTCAACCCGTTTGACACCAAGGATATTTGGAAAAAAATTGGAAAGTGATGCTTAGTTATTATATATTTGCCAAGTTCACAAAAAACTAGTATTTGGAATTGGGCCATGTTCTGATATTTGAGAATTTTAAAAAATTAAAAATTATCCCAAGCTTCTATATTTTGTAAAAAAAATACTCATTATTTATTAAATTCAACTAATATTTATTACTATCTCATTTGGAAAAATATGAATTCTAATTTAAGTGATAAAATTGAGAAAAAAGAACAATTTGTTTTAATTGATTATATTTATAATCGAATCAATGACAAGTTTAAACATGCAATTAATGTATTGCTCTTGCATATATTGTTATTTCATTATTTATTAAATTCAACTAATATTTATTACTATCTCATTTGGAAAAAATTGAATTCTAATTTAAGTGATAAAATTGAGAAAAAAGAACAATTTGTTTTGATTGTATTTATAATCGAACCAATGACAAGTTTAAATATGCAATTAATGTAGGGAAAATTACATAAATTAATACATTTCAAAAAATAATTACTGATTTTAGCGATACTTTTTGTTTATTATCATTTATAACAATATTGTAATAAATCTGTAATATGTATTAAAAGTGAATTATGTATTCAATATATTTGAATTATAATTGTTTTTGAAACATATTATGTTTGTTTGGTAAAAAATTGTATCATTATATTAAAATGTGTGATAAATGTATTATTCATCATTAAAACTTGCATTATATGTGACAATAAATTATTTTTCGTAATATGCATTAAACTTGTATTATAAATGAATTAAAGTGGTCAAGTGGAAAAAAAAAATGTTATTGGTATAAATGCTAAACATTTTTTTATTATAGTATATTTATGTAAGTTTTCCATTAAAGTATTGCTCTTCCATATATTGTTTTAAGTGATAAAATTGAGAAAAAAGAACAATTTGTTTTAATTGATTATATTTATAATCGAACCAATGACAAGTTTAAATATGCAATTAATGTATTGCTCTTGCATATATTGTTATTTCATTATTGTTGATTGTTATCATTTATGTTATCATGTTATTTTTTAACTGAACATATTCATTATAAATAGATAATACAAATTTATAGGTATTTTTAATAGTTTTAGAACTTATACGTATAAATCATATTTTTTAAAATAATCGAAATTCTTGGGAAAACTTGAGGACTAACGTGGTGTAATTTCACCAAAACATAGCCCAAATGTTATTTATCAAGAATATTTGAAAACTTAAGTCAAATATTGGTTAATCGAGTTCGCTTATTGTATATAATTTTCTTGAGTCGACGACGATTAATGTATATCCTTTTTTATAAGAACAAAAAAGGCTGGAGAAAATATTTGGGGGCCCAGGTACTCGTATCACTAATTTATAGTTCTTTTTAGGAAAAATTATGGAAAATGGCAAAAATGTCTAACATTTTTATGAAAAATAGTTTGTATCAATTTTACTTGTATTCATACGAATACAATATGCATTCATCTCTTTCCTGTCAAATATATTCAATATCAATGTTATCCAATTAACTAGCAGATGAATATTATTGTATTTGTTGTATTTCGAATACAAGTAATACATAATACTAAACAGTCATGCACTAAATTTCAGAATACAAATGCAAAATAAATACAAAATACAATCCTTTCTCGATCTCGCTCGTTTCTCCTCCTAATATGTACTCATTTTGATACATATTGTAGCTTGTATTTTGTATTTTTTTCTCTCCAAAATTCACGAAAAAAATATAGATATACAAATGGTAACAAAACAAAATATTGTAATGAATTTTAATTTAGTTAAACTATAGCTATAGCGTCCTATTTAAGGGGTAATGTTTGTTATTTCTAAAAAAAAATTCCAATTTATCTTTTTTTGAGTTATGAACAAGAGCTTGAAGAAAAATAATTTATTCAGAATATCATAAATCTCTCAATAATTTTAATAACTCTCTACTACAAGAAACTAAAACAGAAAGTCAAAAACTTATTCCTATACAAATTTGACTTTAAGTTCTATTTAAACATGAATTATATAAACTATAACAAGTATCAAATCCTAAACAAAATTAAATATATATATGAATTAGTCTTTTAACAAATTAAAATTCTTAATCTCTAGTACATCTTTGAATAAGAGCTTAATTCATTACTCATACTTAAAACTTAATCAATAATACATATAGAATAATAGGAGGGACATTTTAGCAGCAATAATATAAATATCGCTATATTATATCTAGTAACAATAATGAATATAAGTATTTATAATCAATACTTTATAGATGTCTGCTAAAATTTTTAGAGAGACTCTGAATGTAATATCATCAACTCAATTATCAAAATTTATTGTCGTTAAGTGTTTTGTGGTTAGCGTTATTTCAAGTAAAACGCGTTTTTTTTATTAGCTACATATAATTTTCTTGAAAGAAAAAATCATACTTGAATTTATTATATATGGAGAATTTTTTCTTTTAGTATAGAAGATCAAAATTAATGATCTTAAGCTAATTGGTTGGTTAGTTCAAATAATGTTAAAATAAAATTCATTGGATATATTCCCTAGGGGTACCTCTCACGAGATATTATGCATCCATCTATAATTAGATCATGTACTAACATCTCACAATGGGAAGTTGATAAAAAAAAATTTATACGAAACGTAACAGTATCTTAATCGTTTTGAAATTTTTATTTGAGAGAACTATAATGGATATGCCTAAATCATAGCTAAAACTTATATAGCAATCTAGGTTGAGAACTTTTTTCCTTATATATGATTCAACAAAGTTAAAATTTTAAGACAAATATATTAGTACGTGATCATCCTTTTACTATTTAAAAAATATTCTCATTCAAACATTTCAAAAGAAAAAATAATAGTAATTAACAACTGGCACTAGCAGAGAGCTATAAATATAACTGTGCACATGCACTAATCTATAGCTATTCTATAAATAGTTAACTCAAGATTAAATGCAAGGTGAATTAACGTGCAATTTATCTTTTGCTTTGAGATCACAAACAAATGAATATATCTAATTAAGCATTTGAGGAAAATCTTACTCTTGAAAAGAAAAACAGTTTTGAAAAGAATATATACTAACTACTACTAGAAGTAGACTATATTATATATTTATTATAAATTTAGAGATTACGTACGATAAATGAGGGTGGAAATTAAGGTACGTTAATCATTTATTATTTGACTAGCTAGACTAGCATGCATGTCAATTCGGAGGTTTAATTATTTAAATTTAGTTTAACCATTTTCTTTTCGCTTTCTATGAACATTAGGGTTTGTCTAAATATCAATATTTGCACTGAAAAGTCTCATATTAGGAGTAAAAGACTTTTCCTGAAAATAGCGACTTCATATTTGATAAAATTTAAATTTGTTACCTTGATTAAGAATAGAGAAGTACTCCACTTAAAACAGGACGATGAAAGACGATTAGGCAAGCACGTGGGTTGTACCTGCCAGCTTTGAGCTGTTGAGTGACCATTGACCGAGGGGACTTCCATCATGTAGCTGGGTACAAATAAACCAATTAAAGATGAGTACTGATCAAAGATCGAGCAGCCGCCCGATTTAATGATATGTTAGAATTTCTTCTTCTTCAACGAAGATTCAGATAAAATCATACCTTTAGTAATTTTAGTTTTATTTAGTCCAAGCGTGTGGCCCCATTTGATCTCGAAGTAATAAATTAGTAATATTTTTCTACTATAAGTCAAAGTCGTTCGCACACGCTTCGATACCATATGTTACGTTCAATGAAATATTAAAATTTATGCACTTAGCTGTGTAGTTAGACAAATTAACCAAACTAATTAATATATTCATTAATTAATCCCATTAGTGGGCATATTGTAATGACTTTCAAATCTAAGAAGCCGATTTAAATATTCATTAAGTGGTGGGAGAATTAGTCAATATTTATTCTTTTATTCGTCCACCTGAGTATTCCATTGGTATTTTATTGGAAATTTTTATTTATAATTTTATTTTTTATTTTTTTAAAATATAATATTATAATCATATTAAATTAAATTTAGTATAGTTTGATGTCACTAGCTATCTATCCTGAATAATTATGTTCTACTTTAAAATGGTTTATTTGGTAGAAAAAACTTTTACTTCAAAAGGAGAAGTTACAAATAGAAGATTTTAATTTTTTAAACACAATATATATAATAGTATTCATAATGTAATTCTTTAGGAGAGATTTTTCAGTATATAATTTTTTAATATTAGTTTCTCTAGATCGATATATCAATTGACTAAATTCTATTAAAATATAAAAAAATATCATACATTTTAGCTATTCATTTGTTTTCTGATTTATATGTAGACTAATTGAACTGCGAAAATTTTCAAACACAGGGGTACGTAACATATATGAATATTATATCTAGATAAATTGAACTAGAAAAGTTTTCGATTTTGATATAATAATACATTTATTTTTATCAAAGTATACACCCCCAACCTTACGTTTAGCTTTTTGTGTAATTTGTACTCAACGCCTAATATAGAAAAAAAGAAAAAGAAAAACATTAAAGTATGAACTAGTTGATATAAAGAGTAAAAAAAAAAAAGAATGCGTAATGTCGGTGCCACAACGAGCTCAGTGATCTAGACCAGATTTCAACATTTTATTTTTTGTAAATAAATATTTAAAATTAAAATCTACATTTTCTAAGTATAGGCTATAAGCTATAATCAATTTTATGTAACATAATATCTTAAAAATATAAAGTTGTAGCAGCATGCTGTAACAACTTGCAAAAAAATATCTCAAAATATAAATCTAACGCATGATGTTCAATTACCAGTGCAGTACATTTATAATTACTTTTCTATTTTCGAATTGACACATATATTTAAAAAAAAATAATTTGATATAACGAATTTATCAATTTATTTTTATTAGTTATGAAGTGATTAAATTAAAATTTAAGATTTTTCGACATTTTTCAATGTAATTAATTTAAAAATATAACAGATAAAAAATATTATTATTTTTTTAATCTATCAAAATAAATAAGTAAAAAAGGAAAATTGAACGAGTAGTCGGAAAAAGAGCATTTGGGGATTTGAGAAGAGCCTCCGTTGCCTTCACGTTTGGTGATCACCATTAATTACATACTCCTCCTCTATTCGAATGTTTCCCATGAAAAACCATATGACTTAAAAGATAATATTTTTTTTATTAATCATCGACGCGAGGCTTTTGTCAATTCTTTAACACTCCACCTCATGCTCAGTGGACCCTGCTCTGATACCATGTGAAATTAGGTCTTAGGCCTAACTCACACCCCAAAAGTTAGCTCAAAAGGAGGAGGATTGCCCAAGTCTTATAAGGAGTCCACTCATCTCATTAACCACCGACGTGAGACTTTTATCAATTCTTTAACATATATACATATTAAACACAAAAAAAAATAATATATTATTTATTTTTTAATGAATGCTCAGCAGAATTTCACTACCGTAGAATAGACAAAGAAAATGAATTGTTATGTGATATTTCACTTTTTTTATGTTCACAATTTGCAAGGGACCAATGTAAGTAAGATATTCATTTAAAAGGCAAAACCTAACTCATATCTCACATTACCTTAAACAGAGACAGACATCTATGGGATGGAGAAGTCAACACCTAATTCTAACGGTACTCCTATTTCAATTAATTTAATTTACTAAATAACTGTTAATTTTAACTAATTTTATTTAAAAGTAAAGGAGGCATTTAGTATTGCACTAACAGTAGAAATATCAAATTATTAAACCACATAAAGATTTGGATAAATCATGCGTGGCAGATAAGAGATTAGCAAAACAAAGTAAAAAAAAAAGGAATATGGACTTTCACATGGTGGTTATTGACTTAGAAACTATTTATTGACAAGATTCCGAGGAAGGTTCTATTAGGTGCACGGAGGCTAAAGACGTTTTTATTATATATACTAAAGCGATTACATATATATATATATATGATAGAGCTACGATCTAGATAAAGAAAATATTTGAAAACTAAGAACACTTTTCAATTGTGATAGGATTGCACCAAGGATTAACTCTCAGTCTATTTTTATTTGCCTTGGCGATAGATATTGACTTTGTGTATTTAAGGAGAGGTACCATGATGTATATTGTTTGTCAATGACATACTTCTTCTACTAGACTCGCAATGAAGTTAACGCTAATTTTGAGGTTTATTTGTTACAAATATTAAAGTCTAAAAGGTTCAAATTAAGCAATGAACAGATATACAATAGGAAAATTCAATTAATTTTTTCTTAATTCTATATATTAACAAATAATTTGGGCAAATATTTTTAATAAAATAGACAATTCATACAAGAAGGAGAGAGTACTAATTACTCTCCAAGTTTCAATATTTTTATCCTACTTTCTTTTCTATATTAAATTAAATATATATATATTCCTTCACTCCTTTTTAGCAATTTTATTCTTCATTTAATAAGATTTGTTAATTACTTTACATTTTTTTAGAAGAACATTTTGAAAAACTATCAAGAAAATAATGATGGAAAATTGTCTTTAATTTATATAGTTAAATAAACCCACTATTTCATAATATAATTTAAGATAGAGTAAACTCCCCTTCACACACACACCCCACCCACCCCACCCCACCCCGAGCTTGCTTGTCTTCTTCCTAACTCCTATAAAATTACCGGCCACCAAAATTTATCATATCACTTAAAAACCAGAGGACCATTTTTGCTCTGCCATGGCGGGTTCTAACCAAACCCCAACCCCATACTACACTCCAACTTCCAAACCTGCACCACCCAACTACCCATTTTTCTTCTTGGAAAAAACTCAATCTTTACTATTCTTTAGCTGCCATCACTTTCCTCTGTTGTGCTTGTTATTACGCCGGTCAATTACAACACACCACCACAAATGTTGGCCTTCACCTCTCTAATACTGCCTCTAGTTGTTTCTCTTCTCAAAACACAACTTCCCCTGTTTCTTCATCTTCCCCTGTTTCTTTATCTTCCCAATTGGATTTCACTACTCACCATTCCGCCGGCGATGGAGCCGGAGGAGCTGTGGTTCCAGATGACACAGTCAAGATTTACCCACCATGTGACGTTAAGTACAGTGAGTATACTCCATGTGAAGACCCTACAAGGTCGTTGAAGTATAACAGAGACAGATTGATATACAGAGAAAGGCATTGTCCAGAAAAGAGTGAATTCTTGAAATGCCGTATACCGGCGCCGTACGGTTACAAGAATCCGTTCAAGTGGCCAATGAGTAGGGATCTAGCGTGGTACGCTAATGTGCCTCATAAAGAATTGACAGTGGAGAAAGCTGTTCAGAACTGGATTCGATTCGAAGGTGACCGGTTTAGATTTCCCGGTGGTGGTACTATGTTCCCTAATGGTGCTGATGCATATATTGATGATATCGGAAAATTGATTAATCTTAAAGATGGTTCTATTAGAACCGCCATTGATACAGGCTGTGGGGTAAATTCTTTACTTTCTTTATCTGATCAATTTCTTGCTGAAAAAACAGAGTATAATTATGTGTGTTTTCTTCTTCATTGTTTACGCTCCATGAATCTTGATTTTTTTTTTCTCATTTCTTGATTTTTTATGTAATAAAAGCTAATTCCCCACATTTTTAGAAATCATGAGAAGTCTACAAAAAGTGTTAGTTTGGTTGAACTTCACATGTTCATCTCTTGGTATGTTTCTTCCTAATTCTACAGTGACATTTACCAGAAATTTGGCAGTATTGCATAAAACCGTGTTTTAGATCACAAAATTCAAAAGTCGTGGTTGATTACTATAACTTTGTGTTAATGTCAAATGACGGTTATATAAACTGGGACGGAAGGAGTAGTATTTAAGAAACTGTTAAACAATTTACGCAGGTGGCGAGTTGGGGAGCGTACCTTTTGTCAAGGAATATCCTAGCTATATCATTTGCACCAAGAGATACACATGAAGCACAGGTTCAATTTGCTCTTGAGCGTGGTGTTCCTGCTTTGATTGGAGTTATTGCTTCGAAAAGACTCCCTTATCCGTCTAGAGCTTTTGACATGGCTCATTGCTCTCGTTGCCTTATTCCTTGGGGCGAATATGGTGCGTACTAATTCTGTTAGTTTTGATCATTAATAACATTACATTGTGATGATATTGTATTTGATGTTTTGATGGATGGATCGTTCAGATGGCACGTACTTGATTGAAGTTGACAGAGTCCTAAGGCCTGGCGGATATTGGATTCTTTCAGGTCCACCGATTCATTGGAGGAAATACTGGAAAGGCTGGGAAAGAACGAAACAAGACCTAAATGCGGAACAAACAAAAATCGAGAAAGTGGCTAGGAGCTTGTGTTGGAAAAAGTTTGTTGAGAAGGATGACATTGCTATATGGCAGAAGCCATACAATCATTTACAATGCAAGAATTGCGAAAGGCGTCCAAGAATCCACCAATCTGTCCTGCTCAAGATCCTGATAAAGCCTGGTTTGTCCCTTTTCGAATCATACAACGTTGTTTACAGTCTATAGTTTTATACTGACGAATCTAGTGGTCTTATTGATGTATATATATTCAGGTATACAGATATTGAAACATGTTTAACTTCCTTGCCTGAAGTTTCGAGTAAAGAAAAGGTAGCTGGTGGACAGTTGGAAAAATGGCCTAAAAGATTACACGCGATACCACCAAGGATTAGCAGAGGAACTGTAAATGGGGTCACGTCTGAGACTTTCAACGAGGACTCACAGCTATGGAAACGAAGAGTTTCGTACTACAAAACAGTGAATAATCAACTCGGGCAACCAGGGAGATACCGAAATCTATTAGATATGAATGCTTACTTAGGTGGTTTCGCTGCCAATTTGGTTGATGATCCTGTTTGGGTCATGAACATAGTTCCTCCTGAAGCTAAGGTTAACACACTTGGTGTTATCTACGAACGAGGATTAATTGGAACCTATCAAAGCTGGTAATTTCCCAATCCCAATCAAGTCAGGGTCGACTATATTACAAACATTAGTATATATTTTTTTTTAATTTACCACAAACATTTGTTGCAGGTGTGAAGCTATGTCAACTTATCCAAGAACCTATGATCTTATTCATGCTGACTCTGTATTTACTCTGTATAAAGACAGGTTTGTACTAACGATATAATAGATATTGAATCTCCTTAGTTATTTGGTATGTTATATTCTGATTCGTTCCTCGGTTTTGTGTGTGTATGTGTAATACAGATGTGAAATGGAGGATATATTACTTGAAATGGACAGAATATTGAGGCCAGAAGGGAGTGTAATAATAAGAGATGATGTAGATACATTGATCAAAGTAAAGAGGATAACAGATGGACTAAACTGGGATAGCCAAATAGTGGATCATGAAGATGGACCATTGGAGAGGGAAAAACTACTCTTTGCAGTCAAGTCCTATTGGACAGCTCCATCTGTTCAAGAATCTTAGATATCTTTTAACATTTTCTTCTTCATAAGATTCCTCTATCTTTTTACAATTGTGATATATTATTGTTAAAGCTCATATCATTCTTTAGCTACTTTTTCAATCACTTGATATTATTATTAGTTTTATCTCTGATCCAAAATTTAAAAAAAAAATAAAAAAAAATACTTGTCCCAAGAATAGTTATGTAACTTGAATCCTGTTTTCTAGTGCTACACGAAGTCTGTATGTGTGGGGATGGGAAAATATTTAATTTTATAGTCCAAGATTGCTGACAACTTTTTAATTATGCAGTTAAGCTGTTCCCTTGTTAATTAATTAGTGTAAGCAGCCCTGTTTGTACTACTTCATCTACGTTTATTAAATTCATTTTTAGTCAAACTCCCTTCACCAGATACATTTTAGGATCTTTCTTTCGATTAATTTGATATAAACCACTGATGTTAAAATAAGACATGTTGCGTCTATGTCAGTTGTCACCCATATATTAAAATATGAAAACTCATAATCAACGTCACCTAGTCAAGATGTTTAACTAAAACTTGATGTTAATTTTAGGGGGTCACCGATAATTTTATGTCCCTATAACTTCAGACACTTGTTAATTCCATTAAAAATTAATACTCTCTTTCTTCTTATAGTATGCACTTAGCTATGTCCCTATTATTACAGACATTTAAAAAACTCTTAAACTTATTACAGAACAATAAACAGTACACCAGAATCAAATACTCTAAACAAAGAGATTCATTCTTAAACAACACAAGCAATTTGTTATTGTCCATCGAATTTATGTTGTTAGTAACTCAAAGTTAATTTTTCATTATTTGTGTTTAATTAGTTTTAACCATATTCACTGGTTTATATATTATACTGCATCACTAGCTGTTTAATGTTTTTGTAAGTGAATCTATCAAATAGTTAAAGTAATTTTTCCAACTTAATATGTAGCCCAATTCATTAGTAAAATACTTGAGAAAACCAAAATTGAAGATATTTAAAAGGATTTTTGTCTCTACAACTTTTTCTCTCCATGTACACTTGTATATTATTGCAAGCTATATGTATATCTATCTATACAATTGGCATACCATGATATATACTTACATGCACAAAAAAAACACAAGATTTGTACATCCACACAATATACAGACTTGTTTATCCAGCAGTTCAAACTCCAACATCTTTAAATGGTTTAGGGAATTAACTACTCTCTATTCGTCCCAATTTATCTGACATACTTCGAATTTTGAGATTCAAATAAGTTTATCTTTGACTTGTAAATTATTATTTTTTTTAAAATATTTTGGATAGTTAATTGATAATATTTTTTATGTAATTTATAAATATATAAATTTTATTTTAAAAAATTAAAGATTTCATGTACAAATTTTTGATCTGACTCTGAAAAAGAATAAATTTAAAGTACTTCGAATGGAGTTTAAATTCTTGTAAAGGGCAGCATGTTTAAGTGATAAGCTTGAATTCCGTTATGCAATTATTCAGTTAGAAAGCTCACAGAGACCGAGAGTGCTATAATTACTCTTAACTAGTACGGTAAAATGAGTTCATATTTTGATGACTCGCTAAAATTGATCATATTTTAATAGGTTGGGTGAGTAATTTTTTATATGGATAAAAAATGAGTGTATATCTATATTTGACCCATAAAAATATAGGTAAAATATGAATTAGCCAAATGAGTTAAGTTTCTAAGTTTTATTGATTCAAACTTTACGATATTACTAAAAAAAACTGTAACTTCTCTTGTTTTGTAGTATTCTATAGAACTAGTTATTCTTCTCTCTAATTGAAAAATGTGAAGTCTTTGACTTTCCAAAAGTATATAATTTAGATGTATATTTCTTTTGTTAATTATAATTACATTTTATTTGTTTATTTAATCTTATATTGAATTATCAATAATAGTGTAAAATAAGCAAATCATGTATTAGCATTTGCATTGTTTAAAGTGCATTAAGCATGTTTTAGTCCTAAATTGCAACTATTCATTCACTTCTATATTAAAAATATTTTCATCTTGTTATAAATTTATTTTATATTGAAGAATAAGATTTTATTTTTATTTTTATGATACAATAAAAACTAAATGAATCATATTCAACATTTTCATCTAAAAAAACGACTAAAATATGTTCTCCATATTGAATTCTTAAGTAAAGTATATTTATTGATGAAAATATGGATAATATATGGGTAAACTAGTATTTTGCCCGACCCATTTATTATCCAATCAATTTTTACCGATATCAAATATGGGTGGATTGAATGATTACCCATTTTATATTTTTTTCATTTTCAACCCGCCCACATTTGATCCATCCCGCTCATTTGCCACCATTACTCTTAATTCAGAGAAGCCAATAGTAATTTGTATAAATATGTAAATTGAGCACCTTGTTTTAAAAGCAACTTCAAATTAGAAATAGTTAAGCGAAAAAATTCTAGATTCGCCTCACTAGTCGTTCCTACTCCCTAATTAATCCTTATGCATTCAGGGTAGCGACGTATTGCAATTAGGGATCGTTTGATAGATTATATAAGAATAGAAGTGAATATGGTCTGTTGATAAGGCTAAGATTTAGTTATGTTGGGACTAGTAATATTGTGATTAGTTTTTTATCCATTGTTTGGTTTGATATATTGAGGATAAAATTCTGTCTTTAACCATGTACTAATAAGTAATAATATCTGTATTGCTAATATCATGATTTGTTATGTATTAGTTATACACCCTAAAATACTAAATATCCTATCAAATAAATGACTAACTATTTAATTATAATGTGAAAAAGAATTTGTAACCTGCAAAATAGGAGTGTTAATCTGTTATAAGTTGTATCCATATATATATATATATATATATATATATTTATATATATATATATATGTGGAGGCAGAGCTGACTGTTGTGTATGAAAACTCTGTATTAGGCAGTGACGGATCTAGGAATTTAAGGTTGTGGGTGCTCTAAAGTGAAATTATAAAAAATATGTGTTAACAGTGAGATTCGAACCTTGGTACAACAACACTAAAAAAATCTTAAAGTACCCATTGAGGAGCCATTGGGCCAACTAAATCATTTATTTATTGAATGTTCTATGTTAATTTTATATAAATACCTATCAATTTCTACATAGATATATATATTTCGTAACGAAGTTAATAGGTGTTCGAGCAACTGGCGGACACCATGTGGGTCCGCCTCTGGTATTAGGTTGTTCATGCATAATGTCCCTTGAATAATAATTATATTATAAATAGAATCACAAAATATATACATTAACTCAGCTGATATATTGAAGAAATAAATATCATGATGAAGTCCATTGTTTCCCTTGTGGTACTAGCAATTGTGCTTCTTCAAAGCCAAGTGATTCAATGTCAGGAGCAGATCACAACCTGCTCAGCATCACTTAACAACTTGAACATCTGCGCGCCATTTGTGGTGCCAGGGACGATAACCAATCCAAACCCCAGTTTCGATTGTTGTTCTGCCCTCCAATTAGTAGACCATGAGTGCATCTGCAACACTCTCCGCATCATCGCTCACCTTCCTTCTCAATGCAACCTTCCTCCCCTCTCTTGTTGGTAATGAACATATTCATTTCTTCAAATTTAAAAGGGAAAAGAGTCTGATAATACCGTCAACTTTGTCATTCAATGCTGATATACCTCTAATTATAAAAGTGACTCATATATACATTTACGGTTATATAAACAACTTTGTCATTCGGTGCTGATATACCTCTAGTTATAAAAGTGACTCATATACACATTTACTGTTATATAAACAACTTTGTCATTCGGAACTGATATACCTCTAGTTATAAAAGTGACTCATATATACATTTACTGTCATATAAACAACTCACATTCTTAATTAGTATCATTGGCATAGTGCTTACTGACTTTTATTTTTGCTGCAGAAAACTGAGCTGTATGTTGAATGCTGTCAATTATTCCTAGCTACATGAGCCATAGGAGAATAATATCCAGAGTTTCTAAGGCAATATATGTCGTCGCGAACCTTGCTTTATTTATTTTGTTTGTGTTGTTCTTTAGGGAAATATGCTATGGTCCTATGTGAACTGCAAGTTAACAATATATGATGTAATGTTGGTCAGTGAAGAGTCCTTTGTGTGTCATGTGAAATCAATAAGACAAACATGTTCTTATTTTCAAACTAGAGACAGCTCTTGTGTTTGATATTTGGAGCTAGTTTCTAAATTTGTGGGGGCAGAAAAGATTTGTCTTATAAATCTGATTCTATTTCACAAGAGAATTATGACATGGCTTTTGCTTTTATTTGTTGAAATTAAATCAAACATGATTTTACATATCATAGGTTTGTCATATAGAACAAAGAAAAGGATAATAAAAAAGGAATTTCCTTATTAGTAATTGTCAACAAATTGTGAGGACCAATTATGACCTTTTTAATTTGGTTTTAGCTAGTATTTATATTCATTAATTTTGAGTGCGCATAAATAAATAGTTAAATTTATATAAAATAAAAATAAATAGACACACACATCTTATATGACATAATACATGTAGAATGCCACATATGATATAAAATTGACATTTAATAGGATCAATGTGTCTGATTATTCAATTTTATATATGTTGAAGTGTCTACTTATAGTTAGACAGTTGAAATCAAGCTAAAGAACACATTTACGCTTTTGATACTTCTACTTGGGGAAAATTATTATAATTAAAACCATCATCATTGTTCCATTGATCTAAGAAAAAAAAATTAAAATTATGATTAATAGAGGACTTTAGAGTACACAATTTAAAGCATCAACCCAACAAAGCTAGTCCAAGACCAGGTTACGAGAGTAGGGGCCAACATTGCCCTAATGGCCCATGGACCTGTGTTTGTTTTGTATAAGAGGACGATCTCCAATATGTGAAAGATCTTTTCCAATAAGTGACAGAAATAATTTTAATTGGTTAGCTATCTTAACTTTCGATGATGAATCGTCAGGGCCGGTTCTGTACTTTAAAAAAGGAAAACTTTCATATATATTCACTAAAAAATAATTTAATTACTCTCCGTATCTATATTTTGATAATTACAATTCATAACTACATGTTATAGGGAGGAGAAAGGCGAGCGAGACTTGGGAGAGAGAGGAAAGAGGCGAGAGAGAGAGCAAGAAGTGGAGAGAGGTGAATTGTATATGTATATTGGTTGGAGAGAGGTGAGTATATGTATATCGGTTAAATAATTGTATATTATACATATGTATTTGTATAGGAAAAAATACTCAAATATGCCATCGAACTTTCAGAAAAGACTCATTTATGCCATCCATTAAAAGTTTGACTCATCTATGCAATAACCGTTCAAGAAGAGGCTCATTCATGCCATTATTTTTTTAATAGTGGTTTTGCAAAATCATTTTTGACACGTGACCAATTATGATTCGACCACATCATCAATTTTTAAAATAAAAAATTGAACTGACGACATAAATGAGCCTTTTTGAAAGTTCAATGACATATTTGAGTCTTTTCCAATTTGTATATATAGCAAGCGAAATGGGAGAGAGATGAGAGAGACGGAAATTTGTTTCTTACATGGCTAAGGCCTCATTTGTTGGCCTCATTTGTTTGCACTTAATGGAGGTCTGAATCTTAATAATTCAGATTCAGCCTATTAACTACGTTTGGTTTTTAGGTCTGAATCATTCAGATTCAACTCATTAAGTTCATTTGTTTTATTTTTAAAAAAGTCTCTTAATGGGTCTGAAGAGGTCTGGATGAATCAGATATGTAGGAGACTTTTAATAGCATTCAGACTCATTTAATAAGTTATCAAATAATAAATCTTCACTTCTATGTTTTGAGCGTGCATTCAAAACACCTGAATTTTAATGCAAATCTTAATATTTAAATGTGTATTTTCTCTTAATCTTAATAGAAATAAATGATGCTAAGCATGTGTACATACACATTGTACACATATTTGATACAAATAACACTGATTATGTTTATCAATCAATCAAAATGAATTCTCTGATGTGGACATTGTGCTATTGGTAACTCTTGTTGAAAAAATGACTGTAATTAACCCAAAAAAAGTATATAGAGAAGCAAGAGAGATATTGTGATGTGAGGACGGAAGAGTGGGCGCCAATGGAGAAGCACAAGGACCCAATTCTTACCTGTCAAAAGTCGTCGTCTTTACATTTATAGGGTCCCAATTTCCAACCACCCTTTATATACCCACGCCCATGCTCCCCTCAATTCATCACCACTGTCTCGAGATCCACTCAGAATATGAACTTATGATACATGGGTAAAGCCAGCAGATGGTTACGTTCACTTCTCGGTTCTAAGAAATCATCACCGCCGGCGAAAGAGGGAAAGAACAGCAAATGGGGTCTCCGCAAATCTTCCAATGGAACTGGAAGAACCACTGGAGCTGAGATTGCTTATGGGAATGAATACCCACCGGCAAGCCCTTACGCGGAAGCACTGGACGCGAACAAGCACGCTATAGCGGTTGCGGCAGCCACTGCCGCGGTTGCAGAGGCGGCACTGGCTGCCGCTCAGGCTGCGGCGGAGGTTGTTAGGCTTACAAGTGGTAAGAGGTCCACTTCGGCTTATGGAACTAGTAACACCGAACGCCGCCGTGAATGGGCTGCCGTTAAAATTCAGTCAGAATTTCGTGCTTACCTGGTTAGTGTTTTTTATTTAAATTCGATTTAATTTGTTTGTTTGATTTTAATTTGAAACTCTTTCGAACGACGATTAAAATTACGATAAATGAATTGAAACGCAGTGAGTATAATGTCAATACGATTTTAGTAAAATTAGTTGTTATCAAGATCGGTGGTTTGGGAGGAAGAATTGAAGGAGACAACTGACAAGTTGCACAGTAACCTCGCAATCGTAACGAAATGATACCATGGGTATCAAAACTATCCACTTCTTCGTGTCTGTTAAGTCACTGTCACTTCTTTTTTTTGAATCTTCCATTAATTTATTTTTTGACTTTGTATCCTCTTCACTTCTCTTGTAGCATCAATAATTGTTCATTTTTTCATTTTTTTTTAGCTAAATCTGTATAAAAGATTGCTTCTTTTTTGCTTTTTTGGCAGTATCAGCAAAGAAACACTGTTCATTTTAAGGTTTAAAAAAGAAGTTAAACTTATGTTTTTGACAAACCTCATTATCCTACCTACCTAGATCCAAATCAATAATTAAAACAAGGAGGGGGGGCATAGCATACTAGAGAGTTGGTTTGTCTAATGTCTTAGTGAACTTAAGTAATGGACTAGGTGAAGTGACTTGTCTTTCTCTACTATAATGGAGTGAGATTTTTTTTCTTCTTATGTTAAGTGGTGTCAAGATTGAGGAAAAGGACATGCCAACCACCCTGTTTCACTCCAGTTAACTTAACAAAATAGCTCATTCGTGTCCATACTAATATTATAATTCTCATTAATGGTGATGAATATAGTGACAAGTCTATAATCTTGTTTCCGGGAGAAATATATTGAGACAAGTCGACAATTTTAGATTGATGGGGGGTCATGGTACCACAGCGCTTTGTGATTTTGGGTGCAGGTTTAATATAATTAGATGTTTTTTCAACAAATTTAAGTTGTATATGTAGAGTCGGATAGGAGGACAATGAGTCTACCTTCAGCTGGTGCCGACAGTATAGAAGATCTGCAATAGGTGCTAATTGAACACTTAAAAGGTTCAAAATTAAGCTGCCTACAGACCTCACTAGATAATACCTACTAGATAAAATTAATATAACTCATAGACATGATTCAAGAAGAGGATCGAGCGCATTACTGCTGTTTTTTCTGTTTGCTCCTTTTATCTCCATTGTGCTTTGTATTCAACTACAAAGAATTATTGCTTTATCTAGTGCTCAAATATTATGTCAATTTTAGACTCGGGCAACCCACCCTGAGGTATGGGATCAGATAAAACTGCAATATTTCTTTGGGTAATACAGAATTTTGATTCAAGAACTAGGCACTGGATGCTACTGGTTAATTGTGATGGCTAAGGTGGATTGACATTTTTGTTCTGTGGGGCATGTTGTAGGCTAGAAGGGCACTGAGGGCACTAAAGGGATTAGTGAAGCTGCAAGCACTAGTCAGAGGTCGTATAGTGAGGAAACAAAGTGCAGATATGCTCCGACGTATGCAAGCCATGGCTCGAATCCAGGCTCGAGCTTCTGCCAACCGGAATGTAACTTCAGATCCCTCTCATTCCAGCATCAGAGCTTCACGATTTGAGCATCCTGTAAGTATTATATTTTAGAGATGAGCCATGGACAGCCTTGTCTAAACATACTGTAGTCTTGACCTCATGATTTCAGTAAAAGCTAGGATCTTTTGAATGTTCTTTTGTCAACAAACTATTGTTAATCTACTTTAACTGGTAAGATCTTCAAGTGTGCATGACTCATGCAGGAATGTTCTAAGATAAAAATGTTGCCTCAATATACTTGGTCAGAGAGACTATTGATACTGACCAATTTTGAACTTGCACATTGATTGGATTGTATGGTAACCATTTTTTATTTCACTAAAAATCTTGCAGGGCATTGCAACTCCGAGAAAATATGATCCACAGCAGTATTCGTTCAATTGTAAATATCATGGGCCAAACCTGAAGGTAGCACTCAACAGTAATTTTGAATTATATTTTATTTTCTCTTCGCAAGCTTCTCACATGATTGGACCGTGGAAGCAATTCGTTCTCAGAAATGTCGGCAGCTCCTAGAAGTAAAAGGGACCTTATTTATCCAGTAATACTCATTTCAGTTAGATGTCCGCCAATTACAATCATGCATGCATTAATGCATCTTTTATTTTCGATATTAAATGCAGAAATCTGGTTCCAAATTGAAACCGCATGAGAGCTTTGGTCAGGATAGGTCACATTTGGCTTCACAGTATATACATCACTGGATGGAGGAATGTGCAAAAAATGGCTACGGAGATACTTCCCTGAAAAAAAATGGTGGAGATCATGATGAGAGCACTGACAAGATACTTGAGATAGACACATGGAAACCACGTTTACACCCCAAACCAAGTGAGAAAAAGTCTCACAATTCACGTTATTCATCTTGGAACGATAATGCTCACGGAACAAGAACTGTCAACTCTATGTCGAAACTTTTGGGAAACCATATGAAACCAAATCCTAGTATATCTTCAGGGGAAGTGTCATCTTTGAGGTCACTGACATTTTGTCAAGATACTGATCAGCCAGCTGCTTGGACTGTTGAGCGCAGCCCTGGAGTTCATTCCACGTTGTCCAGACCAGGGAGTAGCAGTAGAAGAGGCCCCTCTCCTTCGAGAAGTGATTGCTCACGAAGCTTGTTTGGGGACTACCTAGGTCACCCCAACTATATGTCTAATACAGAATCATACCTTGCGAAACTTAGGTCGCATAGCGCACCCAGGCAAAGAGTGCAGTTTGAGAAAATTGGTTCGACAAAGTATGTTGATGGACTTGTGGATGCAGATACAAATTCAGAGAAGAGTTGGAGATCACTTGGTAACTTTATGAACAAACCAAAGCCAGGATCAGGTCAATCAGACCGAGTAGGGACACCTGATCATCGCAGTGCTGTCCGTTCTAGCTCTCCCTTCGGCCCGAGACAATAGAGTGATAAGCAATTTAGTCTTGCAGTACAAATCAACCTTGGTCTCAATATGACCTAAGGTAAGTACTTGCCAAGTTGATGACAAGACTTATGTTTGTAGAGTGAAAATAACAGGTTGCTTGGATTGTCTTCTGTTGAGTTATTAAATTTTGCTTGTAACAATGTTGAGTTATTAATTATTAATGTTTGATAAAATGTAGTACTACCATTCTTAAATGACTTGTAACATGCCTGATTTACACTATTAACATGCCACTAAGAACTTTCTTTTTTTCATATAAAAATAAACTAAGAAAATTTCATTAAAGAATGTCAATAATAACAGCAGCTAAGCAAAAAAGTTAGTTCATGTACAATGAACCTGTGATTACTACTAGACATCTAGATTTTTAAGTGCTTTTAAAAGGAGAAATGACATCCTCAAAACAGTGTGACAGGAATAACTATGAAGGGACCAAAAGAATTTGCATCAATCAGTGACTCTCTCTTACATGAACTATGCATTCACGAAGGGAATGCCTTTTATGTTGGGCTAAAAATCTTAACTTTAAGCTGCCTTTTCAATGACATTAGACCCCAAATGACAAAAGAAAAGTAGCAATCATATGTTCCAAGAAAGTTTTCATCCCACATACTTTAATTTGTGTCCCATCGATGAAGAAAATGCCTAAAATAATATTCGTCCCATGCTTTTGAGCCAAACAGCCCCACAACATGAAGCTGATCCCAATGTTAGGAATTACTTGAAGAGATATACATACAGCTGCCATTTTTTTAGTTTTTTCTTATGTTACTTGTGGATTTACCCAAGAAAATTGAAAAGCAACAAGTAGGGAAAAGAGAGAGTCCGAAATCTAAATAAGTCACAAAAATATAGAAGTGATCAAAATAAGTCATTATTTTAGTAAGTTAACTAAAATAAGCTTAGTGGAAGAAAACGTTTCACTTTATCCAATTTTTCAAACGTTTTCCGTTAGTGCCATAACGTATATTTTTAATATATAACAAAAAAATTTCTTACACTTTATAAAGTGTAAATTTTTCCTACACTTTATAAAGTGGAACTTCTTTTTCCACTATACAAAGTGTAAGAAATGTAAATTTTTCTTACGCTTTATAAGGTGGAACTTTTTCTTCCACTATAATAAAGTGTAAGTTTTTCTTATACTTTATAAAGTGAAACTTTTTCTTACACCTTTATAAGAGGAATATTTTTCACATTTTGAAGAAGCTTTTTCAGTGTTGTCATACAATTATATAGATTTGACATATCATAAAACCGAAAAAAAATATTACACTATATATTTTTATTTTTTTATTCTGAAAAATCTTTCAATTTCTATTTAAGGACGTTTAAACATAATTGATAGCATCTACAACATAAAATCTTCTATATTTGTTCAATCTCAAAAAAAAAAATGTCTTCTACACCTAAAGTTAAAGTTTCAATTTATTGGGATGGCGAAATTATACATAACGAAAATACCATTTATCATAATCGTCCTCCCAAACACAATGCTAAATATCCATTTAATGTTTGATATCATAAATTTATTTCATCAATTCATAAAAGGATTGGTATAAACGATACTGATTATAATTTGATTATAATCTATAATATGACGAATCGTTGAATGACTTTTTGAGGGTTCCAAATGACTACATAGATCAAATCAAGTTAACAATACTTGAAATCTATAATAGGAAGGAGCCTAAGTCAGTTGATGTCCATCCCCAATTAGAAAAGGGAAAATTGTATAAAATAGCAAACTAATAACCTAAATTAAATGGAATAGCTAGGGTTTGATTTAATTGTACTCCATAGCAAACATTATCTAAAAATTTGCCAGCGTCTCTCTCCCAGGAATCTCGCTCGCCACTCCCATTCTCGCTCGCCTCTCTCGCTTTATACACAGAAGTGTATAATTTTGTTTCTGTTTTGTATAAAGCGAGAGAAAATTGTATATACACATGCAAAATTGTATATCTTCGTGTTATACACTTAATTATACAATTTACAAATATTTTACTTCAAAAATTGCAGAGAAAAAGGCAACGAATTATACAATTGCGAATTATACAATTGCAGTGAAATACAATTTTCTCTAGCTTTATACAACAGAAGTGTATATATTATGTTTCTGTTTTTGTATAAAGCGAGAAAAACATATATCTTCTTGCTATACACTTATAATTATGCAATATACATACATTTTAATTCGATTCAACTATATGCAAAGCAAATTATACAATTGCAGCGAAATAGGCCAGCGAATTATACAATTTAGGCCAGCGAATTATACACTTGTATATGTATAGCGAATTATACAGTTTTAATGTTTGCTATGGAGCGTAATTATGCAAAGTTTGCTATATTATACAAATATGAATTTTTTGTTTGCTATATGTGAAAGTTGCCCATTAGAAAATCGTAATAGCATTGATGGATTTCCGATAACTCAATCTACTGATTTTCCTAACACGACCCATTATCAAAATACTCTTATCGGCCGATATGATTTTGATTTAAACGAAACTATCAATGAAAGTGACCGGTAATGCTCAATAGTTATATTTCGATTATTATTTGTTGATTTTGTCAATTATTTATTAATTTATATGATTTATTATTCTTATTCTTATATATTTTGTAGCGGTTTACCTCAGCAAGATAGAAATATTGCTCTAAGTTATGGACTACATAATTATTTTGGTCAGTCATCACACTTTGAAATTGACTAGATAGGAATATATAAAGTTAGGGGTGGGCATAAACACCGAAAAACCGAAATACCGAACTGAACCAAATTTTTTTAGAATTTCGGTTTCGGTATTTCGGTTTTCGGTTCGGTATTCGGTTTTAATTTTTATATTTTTCTGTATTTCGATTCGGTTTTCGGTGTATATTATTTAAAATTCGGTATTTCGGTTTAAACCGAAATATTATGCTATAATTTAATAATTTATAAATTATATTATATTAATTAATAATTATTAATATTAAATATTTTTTTTTAAAAAAAGTAAAAACCCTATACCCTACTCTTTCTCTTTCTATCAGATCTCCTTTCAAATTTCAATTCACTCCTCATCTTCTTCCTCTTATTTTCTCCTCTTCCTCTTTACTCCAACCACTCTTCAGCTCCAACCACTCTTGTCTTCAGCAGCACCGCCAGGCGCCATCCACAACAAGGGAAGCAGCAGCCAGCCGCAGCCAGCCGCCGCCCGCCAGCAGCAACCAGCCGCCAGCCGTGACAGCAGCAGCCAGCCGCCAGCCGCGACAGCACTCAGCAGCAGCCAGCCGCCGGACGTGCAGCAGTCAGCCGCCGGACGTGCAGCAGTCAGCCGCCGGACGTGCAGGTATGTTTTTAGGTTTTTTGATTTTTTTTTCTTGATTTTTTCATGTTTTTTCGTTCTGATTTTGTAATTTTGTTTGTTACTAGACACTGGTTATTGAGAATTTAAATTTATTTTTTTTTTTTTTTTAATATATATAGATTGTAAAGTTAAAATTTTAGAAAGCCCACTAAACAGGCCCATTAAAAAACCGAATTAAAAAACCGAACCGAATTTTTAAAAATCGAACCGAATTAACAAAAATCGAACCGAACCGAAATATTTCGGTTCGGTGTTCGGTACGCAATTTACAAAAACCGAAATCCGAAAAAACCAAAAAAAAAACCGAACCGAACCGAAAAACCGAATACCCACCCCTAGAGACATGTGAATTGCGATTAAAATTGTTCTTATGAAACTGTTCTGAAAAACTGAGGCTTTCTTCTATATTCTATATGCACCTGAAAATTTGTCCCTCTATCCTCTTATACTCAGGCCAACATTCGTCTTATGGAAGAACAAGTAAGTTTACAGTAATTACTTTATTCAACTGAATGACAAGTAACAGTTATGAATCAAAATGTTATAAAGGTTCGTCTACTTTGAACCATCAGCAGTGATTATACATTTGTTTGTGGAGCTTTCACCATAAACATTTTTTCTTTCAATACATTTTCCTAATTAGTTATTAGGTTGCTACCAGTTCTAGCTCGTAGAACATACAAAAATTTGAAGCAGCTGATTCTGTAACGTTTTAATTCAATGATGCCTTGAAATACTCGCTAGAATTTATCCTATCAGTCGTAGCTAGAACTGGTAGCAACCTAATAACTAATTAGGAAAATGTATTGAAAGAAAAAATGTTTATGGTGAAAGCTCCACAAACAAATGTATAATCACTGCTGATGGTTCAAAGTAGACGAACCTTTATAACATTTTGATTCATAACTGTTACTTGTCATTCAGTTGAATAAAGTAATTACTGTAAACTTACTTGTTCTTCCATAAGACGAATGTTGGCCTGAGTATAAGAGGATAGAGGGACAAATTTTCAGGTGCATATAGAATATAGAAGAAAGCCTCAGTTTTTCCAGAACAGTTTCATAAGAACAATTTTAATCGCAATTCACATGTCTCAGTTAAACTTCCTTAAGAAGAATGTTAGCCTGAGAAAATCATTGGCAAGTGGTGATTTTGTGGAACTCTCTCCTGCTTTGAGTTCTAGAAAAATCAGAACTAATTGTACTCGTTCGTTAATTTGATGGTTTACTTATTAGCTTGAGATCGTTTTCCTAAACTCAGAATTCATAATTCCCAAATCCTGGCTCCACCTCTTTTATGGATAGATCACTCACTGAGATCCATTGTTCTGTTATGAAATCATTAGGAGATAAACTACAGAACAATTTAACTTTCTGGGCTATTAGATTCTGTTTTATTCTTATTTGGGTACTCATTTTCTTTGGAACTTTATTTGAAAGCTTTTAGTATAATGACTGGTAATATCTAAATTCATTAGAACTAAAATGAAAATGGAGCAAGATAGTTGCACAAGAGATACATGTGATGTTGCAGTGCAACAAAAGTTGTTTATTTAAAGCAAACTATTAGTACTTACTTTGTCCCGTATTATGTGAAGGTGTTACTGGTTGGGAGTAAAATAATCTTTCTTCTTGGAAGAAAAATAAGAAGCATAAATAGGCACCGAAAGCCAGATCCGTGTTTATGATTAGAGCCACGGGTGACTGTATCAAAAGCAAACTGAGCAAAGGCAACTGATACCGAGAGGATGGAGAACACAGAGAGCGTATTGCCACAAGTCTGCAAAATCATTCACATACCTGAAAAGCCATCCTTTCTTCCTCACCTCCAACCCACGGTTAACATGTTTGCTTCTGTCATTGAACCCAAAGATGCCAATACTCTAGTCAGGAAGTTAAATAAGATTGCACCACTGGAAAATTTGCAACATGTGAAGCGTGTGCAGAAGAAAAGCATTGATGGGGGGAAACCTCAATTATCTCTGATTTTATGTATGATTGTTGGAAATGATGGTGGAGATGATTGCATGCCATACGAGATTCTTGAACTTGTTAAATCATACCAGTTGAGTACTTTCATCACAAAAGTTTGCAAATATGCTGCAACATCAAAAGAAGAATGGGATGAACAATGCAAGCTCTGGCCTACTTCGTATCATCCGCCAACCTACAACATCAGTGGCATAACTGGATTTAGTGAAGAGGAGTCACAATCAGTTTTCAGCTTCATGAGACACACCATTTATTTGGCAACATCTTCTATTGGTCAGGTGGTCAATGCTGCTGTTATTGTAGATCCTTCAACTAAGCAAGTCATTGCAAGTGCTTGTGATCAGGTAATATCCTCAGCCAGTCTTGCAAATGGGGTAAGCAAGGAAGGTAGCTGCTCGAACTATCTAGAAAACCTCAAAGCCTCTAATTTGGAAAACCAGAAAACTTCACTTTTGGATGGTTCAATTAGTGAATTTAAACCTATAACTAACAATGTTGCTTGTGTACATCCTTGGCAATGGGCACTGCGAAGCTCTGGTTGCTGGCATCCTTTGCGGCATGCGGCTATTGTTGCCATTGAATATTCTGCTGCCAGGGATCTACAACTTTTTCCCGATCACAAAGCTCTATCTCCTTTGAAAAGACAGAAGATCGAGGAGTCTGGCTTCCATAGCAATGGCCATAGTTATCAATCGCTCAGACCTTATCTATGTACTGGATATGACATTTATCTGGCCTGGGAACCATGTGCAATGTGCGCAATGGCGCTTGTACATCAAAGAGTTAGACGGATATTTTTTTGTTCCCCAAATTCCAGTGCTGGTGCACTAGGAAGTGTTCACAGATTGCAAGGGGAGCGGAGCTTAAATCACCATTATGCTGTTTTCAGGGTCGTTCTGCCTGAGGAGGTGTTCAGGAATAAAGTAGTAGATGGAAAGACTTCTGGAAGTGGTTGAAACAAACACTAATCAGCTTTTGGGGGAGGTTAGGTCTTATGACACTTTAACTAAGATAAATGTTAATGTGCATAGTTATTCATGACATATACACTTGATCTCCCTTCTTATGTATGCAAGTATGGTTGCTACTGTGTCGATGCAATGATCTGTTCACTTGTGGTTGATAAAAAAGGTTCTTTGACTATAATTTTCTCAAGCTCTTTTAAACATATGTAAAATTTTATTTTGAAGATTCCATACATGAATTCATAATCAACATCAAGTGTTTGATTCTCGTACTCCGAACCCCTTCACATAAATTGGGAAAAAGGGAGTAACAAATAGGAATTCATATTTATGCTGAAGGTAGATGTGAATATTTACGTGGAGAATAGCGAAGGAAAAATGGAGTCATGACTATGAAATGTATTACGTGTTGGATCTTCCAGCTTCTTTTTCCTCGTTCTTTTATTTCTTTTTAGCTTTTCCATCTTCAGAAGAAGGATTTGGTAGTATGGTGATGCACTCACTAGATCTCTGAAGTGGATGGATCACCTATACTACCTCCTTTGGGGCGTTTGACTTGAAAAATGATACTTTCTATATTTTAGTTGCAATGTTTCTGAAACGAGTTCATATATAATTATAAGAATCTTATTGATTCCATATTATTTATTCTTTAACATCGTTTCATTTCTTTTCTCTTGCAGTCTTCAAAAATTAAAGATGAATGACAAGTGACATGTTACCAACGATTCAACAACCAAGAATGGTTAATCAAAATTTGGTTCACCAATACTTATCCATGTTTAGCAAGATAAGCCGAGCTGAGTACGATATCCCACAATATTTCCAGATTGGAGTTTGAATCGAATACATATGGAATTTTTCAATATCAAGATTTGGGAACAGATTTGGGTAGTGCATTTGATTAAAATTTATGTAACCATTAAATTACTCTGAAGAATTTTTCATCTGAAGTTTTCTGATGGTCCTGAAGTGGGTGATTTTAACGTTCATATAACAATATGAAGGCCAGATTTGCTGGTAGAAAACCAGCTTCAGAGAGCCAAGAAAAGAAGATTGTGGAAGGACAATAACATTGTCAAGCACATTTTGGTAACTTTTTTCTTTTACTGGATTTTTAAATGGATTTTGTTTGAACTAGCTGTGGAAACAACATCTTGCAGAAATGCAGGGTCTGGCCCTTGTGGTATGTACAATAGACCCTTGTGGTCTGACCCTTCTCTGGACCCTGCACATAGCAACAGCTTAGTGCACCGGGCTGCCCTTTTTTAGGTCACATAGTGCACCCAACCAAAGAGTGCTGTTTGAGAAAATCGGTTCGACAAAGTATGCTGATGGACTTGTGGATGCAGACACAAATTCAGAGAAGACTTGGGGATCTCTTGGTAACTTCAGGTATAAAGCAAAACCAGGATCAGGTCAATCAGACAGAGTAGGGAGACCTGATCATCGCAGTTCTGTCCGTTCCAGCTCTCCCTTTGGCCAGAGACAACAGAGAAATGCTTCTTCTAGTAGGTAAAAATCAACCTTGCTCTCAATGTGACCTAAGTCAAGTACTTGCCAAGTTGATGACAAGACTTATGTTTGTAGAGTGAAAATAACAGGTTGCTTGGATTGTCTTCTCTTGAGTTATTAAATTTTGCTTGTAACAATGTTAAAGTTATTAATTGTTGCCTGTGCCAATGTTTGATAAAATGTAGCACTACCAATTTTACCATCACTTGAGAGCTGAGGATTACTTGTAACATGCAATTTTTTACTTTGAATTCATTAGTTTCTGTGGAAACTTTTACTATCATTCAATGTGCATTCTGCTGTGAGTCAATGTGGAGCAATCATTAAGTATTATTCACATCATACTTGTCATTAAAGGAAGTCTTTGTTTAGTTTCCCTTTGGACAACTATATTAAAAACAACATACAAACTGTTCCTGTAAGGTTGCTCTTTTTTATTAGAGTGAAGATAAGTGCTTGTTCTTCAGCATCACTTTCCAGACACCAATTTGTCACGAGACGCTGTAAAAAAGAAAAAGAAAAACATAGATCAGACGTTGTACTGAAACTATATACCACCAAAGGTTGTGGTGAATGGTTGGATTCTCACAACCCTTAACCAGATGTCTTGTAGAATACACTTTAACCCTCTTATTAGTGCTAAAAAGAAGTAAGTGTAAAGTATTTGGTGATAAGAAACTCATTGTAATCTTACAATTCACAATCAGTGTTAGGTTCAATGGTGAAACCAAGAGAAACACCACAGAAACCAGGCAGAGTGGCAATGGCAGTAGCATTTGGGTTGTAAGTAGTAATAAGCTCCATCATGCATCTACAGACAGACTGGCGAGTCTGAACGCCAGTGGAGCTAGCTACAGTACTTAGGGTAGTCATAGCAATGCAACATGGTGCACCAGGTACCGGATCTGGTGTGCCATAGTTCACGAAGCTGGCACATGCCGATACCAGTGCTGTCACTGTGCTGCATTCATCATCAGCTCCAGCTTCATGAATTACTAAAGCAACCCCCAAAACCACCACCATCCAAAATACAGATTTCATCTCAGCAGAGTTGTACTTTCATCTCTTCTACTGGTGTTCAAATAAATATTAGGGTGATTATGTTGCCATATTCATCAAGGTTGCATGACAGAGTTGTCAGGTCCATCATGCATCCAACACTAGACACTTATGTAAGTTGATATAGTCCTGTTGCCTGAGTACCTTATGAGTATATCATTTGTCTTTGTTCTGCTCATTCCCATTTTTCCATCTCAGCAACAAATATAACAAAAAGAAGGCAAATATGTTGAAAAGCCAAGGGCTAAATCACCAACAGAAATTATATACTAAGAATCATTTGTTTCACAAGGGGAAAACAGTAAATGAATAAAGACAAACTAAATCTAGATATCTAGTGGTAAAAACTAAAAAGAAGACAACATGCTAAAAAAAAAACAACAAATGATTTAACTACTGCTTTACAGGCCAAATTATGCAAGCATTTCTAGTTAATTTCCATCACACTTCCATCTAGAGGTTGGAACACAGCTGAGGTAGTGACACCAATGGCAGTGATCATATCCATTAACCCCTCGAAACAGCAACACCAGTCCGATGGTAAACCTGCAATTTTAAGCACAGATGGACAATCTGGTCAGGGTGCATTGCGATTTTCTTTCATATGAAACAAAAAAAAGAAGACAAATATGTATATATACTTAGTCGTGTATGTACTCATACTAAAACTTTTAGAGCCAAAGTTGTGTCTTATACTAACCCTGCTACTAGCAGAACAAGAGAAACAAGCCCCAGTCCATATTGGTAAGCCTTGTATTTGGAATTCACACGAACACCAGCTGGAAGATTGCGACGTTGCATCCACCCTAGTTGAGGGCGTGGAAGCAGAACAAAGCCAAGGAGAAATCCAGTCAAGAATCCACCAATGTGAGCAAAATTATCCACATGAGGCAAGATTCCAACTCCTAGATTGATGGCAACTATCACCAAAAGCGTCAAGAGTGCACAAACCTATGGGAAGTATGAAAATGACAATAAGTATACATATATAGTGCATTGTCCTGACTCCATCCTATAGTTTCTAATGGAAACACTATCTGAACCTTTCTTTCAATTAAAAATGGAAAATTGGACACTGTAACAATTGTTTTGGAATCCATTGAGTGGCATTATCACCTTGTTAGTGTAAATTGACCAATTCGTAATAAGCTCTGAAAGCATAGCTCCAAGTAGGCCAAATAGTGCCCCTGAAGCACCAACAGAGATGTTCCTCTGGATAAACAAAGAAGATAGTATGCTCCCGCCAATGCCAGACAACAAGTATATAATTCCAATGCGCACTACAAATCAAAAGATGACTTTAACTAAGTACATAATTGCATTTCAAGTCCGACATTAGGAAGACCATTACATATAACATACCAAAGCCACATTGCTGTTCAAGGCGTATGCCAATAATAACAAGACTCAACATATTCGCGATCAGATGAATAACACCGGCATGTAACCAGATACACGTGACAAGCCTCCATCCTTGATGTTGATGGACCACTTTCTTCCATTCAAGACCACCCAGCCTCTCCAACCTTCA
This sequence comes from Solanum peruvianum, assembly GCA_027705065.1. NCBI lineage: Eukaryota > Viridiplantae > Streptophyta > Magnoliopsida > Solanales > Solanaceae > Solanum > Solanum peruvianum. The sequence continues at coordinate 3,563,098 of JAKWJD010001757.1, read as the reverse complement.
GCAATAACAAAATGCATAATTTACCAGAAGACATTCTTGGATCCTAAAATACGAGTACTTATAGGCGTTGTATATTTGATATTTCATAAGCCAAAAAAAGGAAAAACAATCACTTTCAAATACACCAACTCAAGAAACCACAACTACCATATATGTGGACAGTTATTGAACCTTAAATAGCTAGACAACAATTGATGCCTTGTCAAGGTTTGCCATATTAAAAGGTTAAGAAGTCTTTGCATGCACCAACTTGAGGCATACATATACATGAGTAGGACAGGCATTCGGATAAGAAACTTTCAAGTGGTAACTCCCACCAAGAGACACAACTTGGAGCCAGGTCCCCACAATAAATCTATTCAACAACTGTACAAGACTAGAAGTTTCTATCCTCAGTACCACTTATAGCTTTCTCCGGTGAAGATAAACGGAACTGCAGTTTACAATATGGCTGTAAAATCTCTAAATCTTCTATGTGCAAAACATAGGGATAGGTAAACACAGTCACCAAAACAATTAAACGATGGAAATGATTATCAAACCCCATACGTTTATTGCTGACTAGTTTGGGTATATTGGTGAAACTTTGAGCTCAATGTCAAAACAAGTAGATATAACTAATCGTAGCAATCAAACAGAAAGACAAAAGTTGAAAAAGGGCCACGTAGAGTAAACTGGCGTAAAACAGTAGTAATCTGCTTACTAGTCACCTCAAACAGCAAAAGGAAAAAAAAGAACTAATTTCACATCTCAACCGACACTTTTTGGCCACTAAACAAGAAACAGTAACTGAAAAGGAAATCCTATAAGCAAACCAATTGTATCTCCTATACTTCAAATTTCTTTAACAGAAACAAGCATCAACCATAAAGACTCAACCTTTAACCCAAAAAACGACTCAAATCATTTCAAGAACACAAAATTACAACATGGGGTATCTAAAAAATTCAAACTTACGTTGAAGAAGAAGGTCCAAACAGAGGATTTTCCCTCAAGGGCTGAAAAGAAAACCTTCCAAGAAACCTAGCTACACAACCCTGATTACTTTTCGTACAATTGTTGAAATACATGACAATAACAAACATAACAACATTAGCCACCACAAACAAAGGAATCAACCAAGAAATCCACGGCGTATCTGTGTCTTCGACAGCATAGGAAGAAGCATGATTGCTTCCCCTGTTTTTTTCTCCTCTGCTTTCTATATCTCCTCCTCTCATATCTCTCTTCTGTAAAACAATAACAACTCTGTTTCTTCAAATTTTAACTCAAAAAACAGAGACTTTAAGTAATATAAGAAGGGGGTTTAATGGGGGGAAGGAACGTGGGAATGTGTGTAGAGAGAGAAACAGGGGAGTTGTTATTTTAGTTTGTGCTGATGATTGATCGTGGGATAATGGGATTAGTGCGTTTTAGTTTTGTGGTTTTTGTTAATTACTTGTAATTAATGGGTGGATTATGAGAAATTATAGGATATGAAACAAACTAAACTTTATTCAAGATTTTAAGATATGCTCTTTTTGGCCTCTTCTCTACTATTCTATTATTGGAAATATTTGTCTGGTTATACTATTAGGATAAGTTATTGTTATTGGGGTAAAATAACGATGATAATATAATTTATCTCGACATAAAATAATAATAAATCTATCAAATTTGAGAGGGACGATTAATTTTTTTAAAATTAACTTTTTTATTGAATTCTATTAAAGTCGTAATTAGCCCTTTGAACTCAAATCAAGTTACTGAGCATGTGGCTTTTCTACCATAGTACAAAGTATGGGTGTGTTTTGTGGTATTAACCTGTCTGTTTTGGGGAATTATTTTTATTCATCATCAAGGTCGTTTTAGTCATTTTAAATTCATATATCTCACTCCACGTGTCAGCTAGCCACCACAGTATTGTTGGTGGCATCCGTGCCTTTTCCACCTTGAAGGGGAGAAGGCTCGAATAGTCTCCGACCTTGGGTTAAGACTTAAAGTCGTCCTTGAGTTTTCATATAGGACACTAAATTTCTCATGTTTGTAATATTGATACATTTTTTGTTGTCCTAAACTTTTTCTATTTTTTAACATTAATATTGTTCATAATTTTCTCTAAGGAATCTCCCATCATTCTTTTATATATTTAGTAGAAATAATGACTCTATGTGAAAGAAGGTGAGAAGAAGAATACCTTATTTTGTTCAGTATAAGTATTATTTAAGCTAAACAAAGAATATCTTAACATATGACATTGCTAGAAAAGAAATATTTGTACTATTACACGTGAAATTATCGTGATGAACCTCTCGACTTGAACTGCAATACGAATTCTACTAAACAAAATAAGGTGTTTTTCATTCTCACAATATCTCACATGGAGCTATTATTTCTACTAAATATATAAAATGACGATTAAAATTTCATACAGAAAAATTATAAATAAAATCAATATAAAAAATAAATAAAATTTTAAAAGAGAATCAAAAGTGCACCAATATGGCAAATATGAGGAACTATTAATGCTAGAAAAAATCTTTCGTTTCAAGTAGCTTAAATTTTCTCATGAAACTCCTTATTGGCTCTGTTGTTTCGTTGGCAGCCCTCAACTTCAACTTTTATTTCCTCTTTCTCCATAATTCTATCCAAAAAAAAAAAATAATCATTCAAAATTCAATAAGGTTGAACATAACAATATTTAATTTCTACACAGCTTGAGGGTATGTCTTATTAGACTGAAGAATGTGTTTGTGGAATTCATTTAATTAATTTCAGGTTAGTAATATGGAAGACCCTCTAGAAATGTGAGGGTGAAGGATGAGATTTAGAAATTCACACAGCAATTTCTTTATATAACCAATTACATTGGAAACAATGGGTTTAAATCCTTTATGGTCAAGTCAAATGACACGTTTATGTATTATGTCAAGAAATAATTTTTAGTTATACTTGATTAAAAAGGCGCTTTGTTTTTTACATTGATGACTGGTTGTATGGTGATTGTTTCACTTGATAGATGTTGAATCATATTGATTTTTCGGAATACTTACTTCTTACATAACTTGAGTCCCATTAATGATAATGGTCACTATACTGCGACTATTTGAAGTATTTACTGTCATATAATTAAAATAATCATTCATTTTTAGTCTTACACACCTGATTTTACAAAAAGTTCTTGCAACAAAGTAAATCTCAATTTGCTATGCTCTTCTTTGAAAATCTACCAAAACAAAATGGCAAGACATTCAGAGTTTAAATAAGGTACTTCAATCAACCATATTAGCTATATTATTACTAAGTTATGCCTAGACAACTTAAACACTTCTCTTTGCTTCTTTACAAAGAAGTGAATATGTATAAAAGTGTGAACAAAGCATAGGCAGTGTAATAAGAAATTTAATATATAAACAAGATATACTTTTATATATATATTTATCGCCAACATGTTATGATAATTATTGTCGTGTTGGGCCCGTGCGTGCACGGGCTTTTGTCATCTAAGTATATGCACACAAACTCATAATTGATGAATTCTGAATGGTTTACTTATGCTAGCGAAGTGTTCTCTATTACAAAATACTCCAATCGATTTCAAAAGTAAACAAATATTATGATAATTGATTTATATTTTGTTAAATTAATATATTTCAATTGATTTGCCGTAAAATTAAAAAGCTAAAAGTCTGAAGTTTCGACGAATATCGTGAAATGCATGTTAGATAAAAACATTAGTATATAAATAATTTGTCATAAACTATAAAATGTTTGACAAAAATATAATCTACCAGTCTGATTAAAAAATGACGTGCAATGTGAATTCAATATTACTAAAAGAAACGAAACTAAAAATACAACATAAGTTATAAATTCAAAACAAAAAAGTTAACATAACGCTCTTATAGCAAATTTCAATATAGCATGTATGGATATGATTTATTTTTATTTTTTTCTTAAAAAATAGAACGTAAGTCTAGAACCTTACTTAACAATAAATTCTATTTTAATTTAAAAATTGGAATATTGATAAAATTATACTAATGAGAGAATAAGCATGACGTAAAAAAAATAGATAATACGAAAAAAATTGCGTAGATACACGTAAGTAATGTTGAGAACAAGAAGAAAATGAAATATATTAATAAAAAATAAAAAATAAACTTTACAAATTTCAGAATAATAAAAATAAATAAAGAACTTAACATGATAGAAGTAAAAAAATAGAAATATAAAAGAAAAAAAAAAGTAATTAATCGGTAATTACACCATGTAATTATCAGCAATTCACGTGCTCTGTGAATTATCGAGTGTAATTACTCCCTATCAATTACACCAATTACTTGTTCATCAAGTAATTATTTGTCCAACCAAACAGGACAAACAGTGTAATTGCACCCAATTATACCAAATCCAATTACCAGAGTAGCCTTCCAAACGTGCCCTATAAAAGAATATATAGTATGAAACTGATATATAATATGGTATATAAATTGATTTACTAATATATTTTGGATTAATTACGGAAATTCCACCTTTTAGTTTACTTTTTATCGTTATCCCCTATAAGTTTTATAAATTTTCAAAATTTCTCATTTTCGTGCATCACATTAATGTATTTAGCGCATCAAATTAGTGTATTTCGCGTATTACATTAGGGTATCTCATGCATCAAATTAGTGTATCATGTATAAAATGTACCTGACACATCATATTAGTGTATTTCGCGCATCAAATTAGTATATCTCGCGCATCAAATCAATGTATCATGTATAAAATGTACCTCGCGCATCATAAGAGTATACTCTCGCGCTTCAAATTAATGTATCTCGCGCATTAATTAATGTATCAACGCTTATATTATTGTATTTGTTTTGAGGAATTTTTGTAATTATAAACTTTTAATGAATAGATTGTAATTTTAACTTAAAAGTATGTGTATATATAATTACATAGACTAGATTATTTACAATCAATGTATCTAATGATATATGGTTATACACAATGGCTTATATAATCTTTTTTATATGAGGTAATATACAAACATATATTAGTGTATGGAATGGAATGTATATAATATATGACATACAAATTGATTTACTGAAAGAAAATTAACCAAAATTTTATACAAACATACTTCAGTGGATAAGGTAGGTATAAAATATGATAAACATAATTAATTGAGTGAATTCAATAAAGTTTTTTCTTTTTTTAAAAAAAAAGAAGACATAGCGTATGTAAAAGTGATATCCGATGGATCTTTAAATGAGAGAATACGAGAAGACAAAAATATAAGAGAAACTTATCAAATGAGTGAATGAATATTGAGTTTTGTGGTTGAAAGTTTTTTTTTTTTTTTTTTTTTTTTTGTTTACGATGCCTTTTATTTTTTTGTTCAAATAAAAGAATAGAGAAAACAAATACATAGGGAAAATTTAAATGAATATTAAGGAAAAATGTTATCTCCTTATTTTAAGAAAATAATTTTTACCATGTTTTTTAAGGGAAATTTACATTAATATAATATAATAAAAAAAATATTTACTATTTATAGTAATAACTTCATTTTTTTTATTTGATCACTTTTAATTCATTTATAATACAAGTTTAATACATATTACAAAGAACAATTTATTATTCACATATAATACAAGTTTTAATGATGGATAATACATTTATTATACATTTAAATACACTTATAATACGATGTGTCAAATTTTTACCAAACAAACACAATATATTTCAAAAAACAATTATAATTAATATATACTGCATACATAATTTACTTTTAACACATTGAAAATTTAACATGGTATTGCTATAAATGGTAATAAATAAAAAGTATCACTAAAATAAGTAATTATTTATTAAAATGTAACAATTCATGTAATTTTTCCTTTTTTAAACCCTTGGGAAAAAAACTATCATTAAAATAAATAATTATTTACCAAGAAATATTCACCCAATAGTTTTACGAGCCATAAAAGTTTGTCCCAAATCAAAATAGAGTAATTTTCACATATAGCAAACATATAAAAATCATATTTGCATGTTATAGTTATAATTTGCATAATTGCGCTTCATAGCAAATATATTTCGCTAAACATATACAAAAGAAAACAATTGTATAATTTCATTATACATATACAACTGAAATCAGTTGTATAATCTGCTTTGGTATACATATACAAAAGATCAATTATACAATTTGTGTTTGTATAAAGTGAGAAAGAAAGAAAGAGAGAAAGACAAAGGAAAACTGGACAGGGAAAGATCGTCTTTGTATAAGCGTATATGACGAAAATATATGTATTTGTATTGGAATATACAATTTTCTATAGCTTGATACAAACAGAAACACAATGTATACATTTGTGTTTGTATAAATTGAAAAAGGCGAGTGAAATCTGGGAGAATAGTGAGTGAGATATGGGAGAGAAACGAAAATATATGTATATATACAATTTTCTCTCGCTTTATACAAACACGAGCACATTTTATACATTTGCGTTTGTATAGAGAACGAGAGCGATTCAAGTGAAGTAACAATAATTTACTATGAATTACAATTAAATTAGACTATGACCGTAACATTTAATTTAAATTAATAATAAGCTTTATGGAACCCATTTACCCAAATCAGAAATCCCTAAACACAATGAGTCAATACATTGAATAAGTGTAAAACGGAGGAGATTTCCAATAGTTCTCATAACTTTTGCGGTTTTCGTATTTTATGAGAAAAAAATATTTTAAATTGTATATATCTAAACAAAATTTCTAACTTCAAATCAAATTGATTGCATTGTTGAGGTATGATTTGGCTTTAGTGGCTGGATGTAGTTGCACCAACTTAAGATACGTTGATTATGTGGTGAACTCTCTCTCTTTTAATTTTTTGATGTTGTCAAACTGTGTTAGAAAAATCAGAATTATTGATTATAATAATTTCCAGAAACACGAAGTAACTAAATTTTATTGAACCAGTAAAAGAGATGAACAGAAATTTAATTCACTATAAAAAATTAAAATCTGTAAAATGTACCAGAATCTGGAAAAACTTTTAAATAGGAAAAAGATCAAGTCCATTGAACTCATAGTGTCTCATTAACAGCCTGTTTGGCTCAGCTTAAAAGCTGGTCAAACTGACTTAAAAGCTGGTTTTTGACTTATTTAACTGTTTGACAATACTCAAAATAGCTTATTTTAAGTTAAAAAAAACTTATTTTAAGCCAAAAGTTAAAAGCTGGGGTAGGGGTGCTTTTTTTTTTTTTTAGCTTATAAGCTGTTTTAAGTTGACCACAATTTTATGTTTTTTCCCTTAATATTTTTATACAATCTTCAAATTACCCATTTAACCCTAACATCTCTTTCTTCTATTTTTTCCTTTTCACGTTTGACATAACAACTTCAGCACTTTTATCCAAACGCATAACTGCTTATTTTAAAAATAAGTTTCAACACTTTCAAAAGTACTTTTTTAAAGCTGCTTTTATTAAGCCCATCCAAACGGGCCCTAAGAAAATTATTCCCCTCTAGTATCCGAGGTTTGATTTGGAATATAACCTCTCAGGCTAAAATTATCTCAGTCACCAAAGTATAGATACCAAAAACTCTGGTGTCAGCGAACCAATCAATAGCGGAAAGTACACGAAGAAAAGTTTGTGCAGAAGAAGAAAATCAGAAAATTCGTAAAGAAATATTCTGAAGAATGAATGGTATTTATAGGCAAGAAGAATAGATTCCGAAAGGTTGCAACCCTTTTAGAATCCACACGACCATTAATGAAAGTTTGCAACCTTTCAAATGGTACTGATTGTTCGTGAAAGTTGCAACCTTTCAAATGGTACTGATTGTTCGTGAAAGTTGCAACCTTTCAGAACAATCATTAAGGGAATTTTAAATAAAATGGGAAAGTTCAAATAAACAGCGGGTCGCGCGCGAATCCGAGTTGGATCGGATTTAATCAAATAAAAAATTGAAACGTTTCGGTTAAATATTTTAACTTAAAACGTCAACTAATTAATTGAAAACATTTTGGCTTTTAATTTAATTAATCAAAATAAATAATTAATAATTAAAACAATTTTATCCAAAAAATAATCTCTCGATCGATCATTTGCCAAAGTCGAAGCCGAGCGAGCGACGACCACAGCGCGAGGTCCCTCTTTCCAACCCATTTAACGATTATAGGAGTGATTCTATATTTAAATTCTCCTATTTTACTTACCACCACTAATAAAGACAAATGTCTTTTTCATTAAAGCATAAGATGATTTTTCACGTTCCTCTTTTTTCTTTTTTCCCTTTATTTCTCATCAATTCTTCTAACACACCCGACTCTTCGTGTTTGTTATGGATAGATCTATATTAACTAGGAAAAGATCAATTTAACTTTTTCTGGGCAATTGTATTCGGTTTTGTTCTTATCCTCATTATCTTTGAAACTTTATTTTACACCTTTTAGTGTAATGACTGGTAATGTCTAAATTCAATTATTAATAAGGCTAAGAAAAAAATATTTTATGTAAAAGGAATTCCAAAACGCAAAGGGACCATGTATTCTAGAGTCCGAAACTCAAAGGGTAGAAATTTTTTACAAAAATTCCAAAACGGTATATAAATTTTATATGTTACCAAAACGGTAAAATCGCCTGCTCCGGCAGCGATTTAGCAAAAAAATTTTTTTTTTAATAAAAAAATGAAATCGCTGCCCGAGCAGCGATTTCAAAAAAAAAATTTTTTTTTTAAAATAAATCGCTGCTGGGGCAGCGATTTATAAAAAAAAAAATTTTTTTTTTAAATCGCTGCCCGAGCAGCGATTTATTAAAAAAAAAAAATACATAAATCGCTGCTACGGGCAGCGATTTATTTTTTTTTAAATTTTTTTTTTATTAAAACGTTGCTAGGGCCACGATTTATTAAAGAAAAAAAAATTCCTTATTAAATCGCTGCACGAAGCTTTTTTAAAAAAAAAAATATTAAAATTTTTTAATACAGCGATTTTATATTAAAAAATTATAATATTTTTTAAAATTTAAATATATAACTTATAAGAAAAATTTTATTAAATCGCAAAAATGTTAGTACCGTTTTGATTAATATACAATTAAAAAAAAATTATTAATCGCAAAAATGTTAATATAACGATTTTATATATATAAAAAAATTATAATATTTTTTTAAAATTTTAAAAAATTATAAGAAATAAATAACTTATAAGAAAAATTATTATAATTTTAAAAAATCTTTATAATTTTTTATATATATAAAATCGCTGTATTAACATTTTTGCGATTTAATAATTTTTTTTTAATTTTATATTAATCAAAACGGTATTAACATTTTTGCGATTTAATAAAATTTTTCTTATAAGTTATATATTTAAATTTTAAAAAATATTATAATTTTTTTTAATATAAAATCGCTGTATTAAAAAATTTTAATATTTTTTTTAAAAAAAGCTTCGTGCAGCGATTTAATAAGGAATTTTTTTTCTTTAAATAAATCGTGGCCCTAGCAGCGTTTTAATAATAAAAAAAAAAATTTAAAAATAAATCGCTGCCCGTAGCAGCGATTTATGTATAATTTTTTTTTTTTAATAAATCGCTGCTCGGGCAGCGATTTAAAAAAAAAAATTTTTTTTTATAAATCGCTGCCCCGACAGCGATTTATTTAAAAAAAAAAATTTTTTTGAAATCGCTGCTCGGGCAGCGATTTCATTTTTTTATTAAAAAAAAAAGTTTTTGCTAAATCACTGCCGGAGCAGCGATTTTACCGTTTTGGTAACATATAAAATTTTATATACCGTTTTGGAATTTTTGTAAAAAATTTCTACCCTTTAAGTTTCGGACTCATGTATTCTATTAAGGAACTAAAATATTTTTCAATTATTTGAATTGATATTTATTATCCATCTTTCAACTCCAAAATACTCGTTGACGTCAAATTTTAACTCAAAATTGCAAGATTATTAAATTCCTAAGATTTTATAGGATGGTGAATCATTGTGAAATTTATGAATCATCCTTCTTGTTTGGTACATTGTGCATGGTCCAACATAGCACACGCTTTCTCTTAGTCCTATTTTTATCTTCAAACTCAAATAAATGAGATTCACAATAATCTTATGGATTAATTACTTATGGAGTATAAAACTTATTGTAGTGGTGTACATCTGATTTTTCGATTCAAGTTTTTGATAAAATGTTATCTAATTCTAATCAAAATAAATTTAATTTAGTTAAATTTTTTCTTTGTTATTTAGCTTTTTGGGTTTGGTTTTCGATTTTATCATATGAAAAAACACAATTCTATTATAATTGAACAGTGATAATGATGAATAAGAGAAATAAAGAATGAGAAATGGTTAAATCAAATATCTTAATATAACTTTTTTTAAAAGAAAAAAAAAATTGATTCACATAATTAAAAAATGGATATTATTGACAAGATATCAATATATAATTGATAATAATATCATAAAATAAAATTACATATTATTTAATGCCAATCTATTGTTTATCGACCATGTAACACGAATGAAGAGTAGTATATATAAACACATCTGTATTAAATATTTTTAATTTACGATTTTTGTTGTTCCAAATCATAAACCAAATTAAGAAACTAAAAAATTTTAAATGTTAAATCTAAAACCAAACAAAAAAAATTAAAAAATCAAATCGAACAAGAGAAAATTCAATTCGATTTGATTTTTGGCTTAATCTAGAAAATGCACGCTCTTACTAATTGCAAGTAATTGATTAACGGGGATACCAATTTATCATATTAATCAATTATTTCTTGTTAGGTGAAAGCAAACTAAAGTTCACTCGTTTATTTATTGATGTTTATTATAGTATTCATTTATTTTTCCGTTTTACTTTTTCTTTCATCCGATATCTTTTATTGGAATTCAATTAAATTTAAATTTGTGTCGAAAAATCTGACATATATGATAAAGTTTTCAAGTGAATATAAGTCCTGCTTAAATCTATGTAGAATACAATATTTGAATAAATTAAACCCAAAAACAAATTTCAAACGAACTTATGTTTTATTTGGTCAAAAAGAAGATTTTGATAAAAGTAAAAACTGTACATTGTTTGTTATCTATAAAAATTGTTGGATATTTTTATTTTATAACTTCAAATAGCATTTACAGCTAAAGTTTAATGCTAGCTAAATGGTCCCATATATATTTTTAATAAATATAACTCATCCAATGCAACAAATTTTAGACAAGTTGGGTGGATTATAGATTATTAATTTTATGCTAATTTTGACTCTCATAGCTAAAAGTATGAGTATTAGTATGTTTGTATTACTTAATTAGCTCTTAATTAATTAAAGGAATAATCTTTTTGGCCATAAAAATTTGGTCATAATGGTAAAATGACATATTCACACTATAAACTAGTTTATTTTTGGACATTTTTGCCTTTTAACTTAAATAATAAATACTCCCAAGTATATTAAGTGTATTAATGGTAAAATGACATGTTCACACTATAAACTAGTTTATGTTAGTTATAATTGTATCCTTTAACTTAAAATATTATACAACTCCCAAGTATATTAAGTGTATTTACTGGTTTCAAAATGCATGCATTACAACTTAGTAGTACTAGAAATTTTATAGAATTAAATAAGGGTATATTAGAAAAAAATTGTTGTCATTTCTTGATTTTTTAAAATGGACAAGTAAATAGGGACAAATATAAAAAAAATATGGACAAGTAAATCGGGACAGAGAGAGTATATTCTTCAATTATGTTTCCAAGACATAGAAATGATAAGTGAGATTAATTATTGATGATTTCATAGTTAAACATGAAAAGGAACCAAAAAATTTCCCAAAGATAACATAATTCTCATACACTCTTCTCATTTCAAATTTTCAAGATCTAAAATAAAAAAATAAAAACATAAAAAAAAATGAAATTATATATATATATATATATATATATATTATATATATATATATATATATATTATATATATATATATATATATATATATATATTATATCTTTTTCAATTTCAATTATTTTTTTTCCATTTCTTATTTCTTAATGATAAGAAAAAATTTTAAAATTATAAAGAGAAGTAAAGTTTTAACTATTTTAATTATAATTTTTATCCATGAAAGGATAATTTATATCTAAATTTAAATATTAAAAACTTATGTGAAAAAATAAAAATATGACATTGATCGAGTTGGCTAAAGAATTATTCTTATTTATTTAAAGGAGTTGTTGTTACACATTGATTTTCTAAAAAGAATGATAATAATATATTTTATCCGATTATACTCGGATGTATGTGAGTGAAAAACAAAGAAAGCTAAAATTATCATCATGTTTCCTCTATTATGTGATTTTCTTCATATCTTTGATTACATATGAATCACATCATACACAAAAAAGACTTATTAAAATTAATTTTTATTTATTATATCGGTACTAAAGACATATACAATTTTTTTATAAAAACGTTGATGTTGCTAGATCGAAAATTTTGAATAGCATAGAAAGGATATAGAAAAGTTTTTATGATTACAAAATAAACATTTATGAAATAATTGAAAGAAAAACATCTTTATAGTTCTCAGATGACGATGACAATTACAACACAAACTTGTTTAGCATGAATTAGATTTAAGTTTCATCACATATATATTTTTCTTTATTAGTATTATTTGTTATTTTATAAAAAAATGTTTGCTATTAAATAATATGCTAAAATATTAATTATACATACGTTCAGTCATAATATTATTATTTTTTTCTCTCAAATTAATGTTTGTTTTGAACTAATTTAATAATTTTTAAATTAAGTAATTTTTTTGCATTTATTATAAAATAAATTTAAATTACCTATTTAAATTATATTTTAAATACTTTTTTATAAATAATGTAAAATAATTTAATAATAACAATCAAAACTCAAAATACTTTAGCATTGATAGACAACACATTAAAGAAATACTAAAAAGTATATGGTTCATAAGCGTGGATCCTATTTAACAACAACCCAAGATAGTTACACTTTAATATTGAAAAATTGCATATTTGTTAATCATTATGTTTTGAAAAATCAAGCTACATATTTAAAGTTTATGTTTTAAAAAATTAAACTACGTAGTTACAACTATACATTAAAAAATTAAACTAAATATTTAAAAAATTTAAGCTACATATTTGATTATTGTGTATCAAGTTAATTAAATTATGTACTTTTATAATGTGTGGATGTCTATCAATTCTAAAGTATATTGAGATTTGATTATCGTTATTGAAATATTAAAAGTCTACATTCAATGAAAATAATTTTTAAAATATATATATCCTAATTATGTTATATTTCACTTTATACACGTTAAACATCTTGTAAAATAATATATACATAAATACATATATTTTAAAGTATTATAATTGATAAGTAGGTATTGAGTGATATTTTATTCATTTGTTTTGAAATATCCACTTATTAATACTATTTGAATAACTGAATTTTATAATTATAGTTAAAATTAGTGAAATAATCACCATTTTCTATATAATGTTAATTTTAGTGAGGAATGATTATAATATAACGAGGAATATTATAATATAAAAAATAATAATGTGTTATTTATGACATATTTATAAATGTCTTGTCATCAATTATTTTTAAAAGTATCTAAATTTTAATATAATTTTTTCTCTCAAAAAAAATCCATTATATAGACTAATCTATTTAGTTGATTATATTTAAAGAAAAATATAATTAATATTTTTTAATCTATGCCTAATTACTATATTTTAATAATTTTGTATTACAAAATAATTAAGTATAATCTTTAGTAGATAAGATAGTCATTTATAGTTGTTACTAATGAGAAATTTAATTGTCTTTTTCATTAAAAAAGTTTATTTTAAGAGAAATAATTTTTCAAAGGTACACGTTGGATATAATTGAGTTCAGGGGAAGAGTATATGTAGAAATAATTTGGTATATAATGAAAAAAATATAATGTATAAAAATAAAATTACAAAAAATATTTTTTTAATTAAAGCATACGTTTTTTTAATTAACTAAACAATACTTATTTTTAAAGATAAAATTGGATAAACTATACACACGCAAAATTATACATAAAAAAAAACATTTTTCATTTTCTTTGACAGCCAAATAGTTAATGTTTAGTAGTTCAAGTAGTTTGGAAATTACAAAAAAGTTAATTTTGTTTAGAGGGAAAAGTTTTGAGAAAATAAATGTAAAACTTAAAGTAAGGATATTTTAGTCTTTTTACAATTTTGGCCAAGGTATGGCCAAATTTATCTGGCCATTAGATGACTCTTAATTAAATAGGCGTGTTGGAACTTTTACAACACTTTGATCAATATTTCAACTCATTTGTTATATAATTACATGTGGAATTTTTTATTTGGAATGATCCTAATTATATGTTCGATTAATTTGAATTTTTTTTATTATAAGGAAATTTGTAATCGCTATCCTTGGGTGCACACATGATAACACTCCTGGTTCTATGCAATAGCTCGCAAACCACATAAGTTAGATAACCCGCATTAGCAAGCCTGGTGCGACAAGCTCAACACAGAAGACAGATCCCTTGCTTTGGCAAGGAATTTCGAACTATTGAAACCTCCAACATGTTAAGCTCAAACAAATGGACCCCCAAATGGTATGTTTGGTGAATTTGATTATTAGCTTTAAATTAATTGAGATTTATAGAGTTCTTTTTATTTGAAATAACCTTAATATATTCAATTATATGAAGTTCTTGATTTGGAATGACCTTAATACATTCAACTAATTTAATCATTTTAGCCTCAAATTATTTGAAATTTACTTAGTTTGAATTGGAATGGCCTTAATACGTTCAACTTATTAATTTGATCATTAGCTTCAAATTATTTGATGTTTATGAAGTTCTTGATTTAGAATAGCCTTAATACATTCAACTAATTTGATCATTAGCTTCAAATAAATTTACAAAGTTCTTAATTTGAAATATTCTTAATACATTCATTTATTTTAATAGTTAGCTTCAAATGGTTTGAAATTTACAAAGTCTTTATTTAAAATAGCGTTAATGCAATCTTGATTTAGAATACTTTAATACGATTCAACTAATTAGATCAATAACTACAAATTATTTGAAATTTTTAGACGGAGTTCTAGATTTGGGATGATTTAATACTTTTAACTAATTTGATGATTAGCTTCAAATTATTTGATATTTTCAAAATTATTGATTTGCAATAATTAACAGATTCAGCTAATTTGATCATTATATTCAAGTTATTTGAAATTCACAAAGCTCTTGATTTGGAATGGCCTTAATACATTCAACTAATTTGACTATTAACTTCAAATTATTCAAAATTTGTCAAATTCTTGATTTAGAATGACCTTAATAGCTAATTTGACATTATGGCCAAATTGTATTATGATAATTATCAAAAAGAAAATCACTTTTGTAGTGTGAATATGTATTATGGACAAATTATTCTGGCCAAAAGGATTTCTCCAAAATTTATTCACTCTAAGTTAAAGATTTCAAAAATGAATCTTTAACAAAAAAAAAAGGTTAATGTATATTCATTATAGTAGATTTTATAACGCAAATATATATTAATTGAAACGTAGATTTCAAACATTGAATATAACCACAAAGTAAAAAAGAAATAAAAAAGATGAAAAGATAAGTTGCTTGATTGTGACAAAAATTGAATCACTAAAGAGTACGATAAAATGATAAACGTTTATTAATATTAATTACCTTAAATTTGAGCTTTAAACTTTATATTTGTTTAAAGGTTGCTAATATTAACTATAGTTAATTTCTTAAGCTCATATATGGATTAATCAGAATGTAAATTTCAAACACCAAATATAACCACAATTTTCTAAGCTGAGCCTTGAACATAACAATTTCAAAATAAAACTCTAATATTCATTATAATAGATCTTTATTGTACAATTATTATTTATTAAAAAATAGATTTAAACACGAATATATATTCATAAAATTAAAACTCTAATATTCATTATAATAGATCTTTATTGTACAAATAAGTGTCTCAATCTTCTAAGCTGAGCCTTGAACATAACAATTTCAAAATAAAACTCTAATATTCATTATAATAGATCTTTATTGTACAAATATTAATTATTAAAACTTAGATTTAAACACGAATATATAGTCATAAAATTAAAAAAAATTGAGAATTATTATAAATGTCTGATTATTTTAAAAGATGAATTAACGAAAGATGTCTAATTTTTTGAGAAAAAAAAGCATTAATATCAATTTATTACCATATATTTATATAGTGCGAATATAAATTAATTGAAACAACGAATATAGTCATTAATCACAAAGGCGAAAAAAAAATCATAAAAGATAAGTTGTTAACAACTAAATCACAAAAGAGTATGACTATTTTGTTGAGGATTGAGCTTAATGATATTTTTTTTAAAAAAATAGTAACACTATTGTTAACTATTTTTTCAAAAAAAAAGTGTCAATTTTATGAAATTCTTTTAAATATCATTATCATTTCATTACATTATATTATATAACGCGAATATAAATTAATCAAAAAAACATAGTGACAAAGTTTTTTTTCTAAAAAAAGAAGAGAAATTTATAAAAGATATTGATTGTTAGTAAAGTTAAATCATTAAAGGGTATATTTTTTTCGTTAAATCTTGAACATAACGAATATTTTTAAAAAATGTGTCGCCATTGTTTATGATTTTTTTGAATGTGTATATTGTTAGAGTTTTTTCATAAATTCATTGCGGTAGATTCATATAGCATGAATATAAATTAATCAGAATAACAAATGAGCAATTAATTTCAAAAAAGAAAAAATCACAAAAGTAAGTCGTTGAGAGCAAAAGATCACTAAAGAATATTATTGCCTCGTTGAGCCTTGAATATAATTTTTTTCCAAAAACGTGTCACTATATTTGACGTTTTTACGAAAAAGTAAAACGTTAATAGGTAAAAAAATTATCTAAAAAAGGTATTAATATTGACTCATTATAATAGAATTTTATAGCGCGAATACAAAGAATAAAAATAAAAAAAAAAAACTTTAAAAGGTAAATTGATTGATTATACTAAAGTTGAATCACTAAAGAATTCAATTGTTTTGTTGACCTTAAACGTAACACGTGAGTTTTTAAAAACTGCCAATATTTTTCATAGATTTTTCTAAAAAAAAAGTAGCACCAACATCTGTTCATCAAGGTAAATTTCTATAGCGTAAATATAGATTAACCAAAACAATAAATATAATCAGAGTCAAAAAAGGAAAACCCATAAAGGATAGATTGTTGACTGGGTAGAATCACCAAAATATGGTAAGCCATAAAAGGATACTTCTAAGTCAGTTTTTGACTTCTTAAAATATTTATAAATATAAAAAAAAAATTAAAAATAATTTAAAATAAGTTAAGAAGTGTTTGACAAGATAAAAATAACTTAAAATAAGTTAAAAACAAAAAGTAAGTCATTTCATACTTTTTATTTTTTGACTAATTTTTTAAGTCAATCCAAACGGGCTATGAGTATAAGAGATAAGTTGACTGATTGTTACTAAAGTTGAATCACTAAAGAATATGACTATCACGGTGAACCTGAATGTAACTGCCTTTCTTATTTTAAAAAAAATGTCACTATTTTTAATATTTTTTTTTTAAAAAAAACCACCAATATTATCAATGATTTTTTTTAAAAAAAAATACTAACATCGGATCATTACAATAGATTTTCATAGAGCAAATATAGATTAATTCGAGTAATGAACATAGTCACAAAATTTTTGAAAAAAAATCATAAAAGATAAGTTAAATGTTTGTTATGAAAGTTGAATCACTTAAGAATATGATTGTCTTATTTATCGTTAAATGTAACGTTTTTTTAATAAAGAACAACTATCGTTAATGATTCTTCAAAAAATACCGGTAATATTTAATAATTTTTCAAAAAATACTATTATCAATTCGTTACAATTTTTTAATAGCACAAAATATTTATTCATTATAACATCGAACTTAGTCACAAAGTCAAAAAAGGAAAAATTATATAAAAAAATAAGTTGACTGATTGTTACGAAAATTAAATCACTGAAGAATATAACGTTCTTAATGAGCGTTGTATGTGACATTTTTTGATAAAACACCACTATTGTTAGACGATTTTTCAAATATAGTGCCAATGTTTAACTTCTTTTTTTTTTAAAAAAAAACCCACCAATATTAATTAGTAACAGTAGATTTTTGTAGCGCCAATATAGATTAATCAGAAAAACAAATATTATCACAAGATTAAAAAAAATTATAAAAGATAAATTAATTGATTTATATTAAAGTTGAATCACTACAGAATACTCGTTGAGCTTTGAAAGCAATTGTTCTTTTAAAAAAGCGCAACTATAGTTCATGACTTTTTAAAAATTAGCGGCAAAATTTTTTAACAATTTCTTTTTTTTAAAAAGAAAAAACGTTAAAAGATAAGTTGATTAATTGTTACTAAAATTAAATCAATAAAGAATTTGATTTAACAAAAAGTAGCAACAACATCGGTTCATCAAGGTAGATTTTCTATAGCGTAAATATAAATTAATTAAAAAAATTAATATAATCACAAAGTCAAAAAAGGAAAAATCATAATGTATAGACTGTTGACGATGAAAGTAGAATCACTAAAAATAATTGTAAGCCAAGAAAGGTTAAACTAAGAGATTGTTTGAATTGACTTAAAAGTTGGTCAAACCTATTTTTAAGTCAGTTTTTTATTTTTTAAATTGTTTGACAAATATTTTTAAAAAAATTAAAAAAATAAGACAAAAGTAACTTAAAATAAATTAGGAAGTGTTTGACAATGTAAAGCTGACTTAAAATAAGTTAAAAATCAAAAGTAGGTCTCCTCATACTTTCTAATATTTTACTTTTTATTTTTGAATAATTTTTTAAGTCAATCCAAACGGGTTATGAGTATAAGAGATAAGTTTACTGATTGTTACTAAAGTTGAATCACTAAAGAATATGACTATCACGGTGAACCTCGAATATAACCGCCTTTCTTATTTTTAAAAATGTCACTATTTTTAATATTTTTTTTTTAAAAAAAACCACCAATATTATCAATGATTTTTTTAAAAAAAAAAATACTAACATCGGATCATTACAATAGATTTTCATAGAGCAAATATAGATTAATTCGAGTAATGAACATAGTCACAAAATTTTAAAAAAAATAAAAATCATAAAAGATAAGTTAAATGTTTGTTATGAAAGTTGAATCACTTAAGAATATGATTGTCTTATTTATCGTTAAATGTAACGATTTTTTTTAATAAAGAACAACTATCGTTAATGATTCTTCAAAAAATACCGGTAACATTTAATAATTTTTTAAAAAAATACTATTATCAATTCGTTACAATTTTTTAATAGCGCAAATATTTATTCATTATAACATTGAACTTAGTCACAAAGTCAAAAAAGGAAAAATTATAAAAAAAAATAAGTTGACTGATTGTTACGAAAATTGAATCACTAAAGAATATAACGTTCTTAATGAGCGTTGTATGTGACATTTTTTGATAAAACACCACTATTGTTGACGATTTTTCAAATATAGTGCCAATGTTTTAACTTTTTTTTTTTAAAAAAAAAAACCACCAATATTAATTAGTAATAGTAGATTTTGTAGCGCCAATATTTATTAATCAGAACAATAAAAATTATCACAAGATAAAAAAATTTATAAAAGATAAATTAATGATTTACACTAAAATTGAATCACTACAGAATACTTGTTGAGCCTTGGAAGCAATTGTTTTTTTAAAAAAGCGCAACTGTTCATGACTTTTTAAAAATTAGCCGCAAAATTTTTAACAATTTTTTAAAAAGAAAAAACATTAAAAGATAAGTTGATTAATTGTTACTAAAATTAAATCAATAAAGAATTTGATTTAACAAAAAGTAGCAACAACATCGGTTCATCAAGGTAGATTTTCTATAGCGTAAATATAAATTAATTAAAAAAATTAATATAATCACAAAGTCAAAAAAGGAAAAATCATAATGTATAGACTGTTGACGATGAAAGTAGAATCACTAAAAATAATTGTAAGCCAAGAAAGGTTAAACTAAGAGATTGTTTGAATTGACTTAAAAGTTGGTCAAACCTATTTTTAAGTCAGTTTTCATTTCTTAAATGTTTGACAAATATTTTTAAAAAAATTAAAAAAATAAGACAAAAGTAACTTAAAATAAATTTTAAAATAAATTAGGAAGTGTTTGACAATGTAAAGCTAACTTAAAATAAGTTAAAAACCAAAAGTAGGTCTTCTCATACTTTCTATTATTTTACTTTTTATTTTTGAATAATTTTTTAAGTCAATTCAAACAGGCTCTAAGTATAAGAGATAAGTTGATTGATTGTCATTAAAGTTGAATCAGTAAAGAATATGACTATCTCGGTGAATTTTAAATGTAACCGCCTTTCTTTTTTTAAAAAAAAAGTCTCTATTTTTAATGATTTTTTAAAAAAAACACAAATATTATCAACGATTTTTTAAAAAAGAAATACTAACATCGGATCATTAGAGTAGATTTTATAGAGAGAATATAGATTAAAATCCGAGCAATGAACATAGTCACAAAATTTTAAAAAAAATAAAAAAACATAAAAGATAAGTTAAGTGATTGTTATCTTATTGATCGTTAAATGTAACGATTTTTTCAGTTAAAGCACAACTATCGTTAAAGATTCTTCAAAAAATACAGACAACATTTACTAATTTTTTTAAAAGTACCAATATCAATTCGTTACAGTTTTTTAATAGCGCGAATATTTATTCATTAGAACATCGAATATAGTCACAAAGTCAAAAAAAGGAAAAATTATATAAAAAATTAAGTTGACTGATTGTTACGAAAATGTATCACTAAAGAATATAACATTCTTATTGAGTGGTGAATGTGACGATTTTTTTAACAAAACACCGTACTATTGTTGACGGTTTTTATAAAAAAGTGTCAATATTTAACTTTTTTTTTTAAAAAAACCACTAATATCAATTCGTAATAGTAGATTTTTATAGCGTCAATGAAGTTTAATCAGAACATCAAATATTATCACAAAATAAAAAATAATTTATAAAAGATAAATTAACTGATTTATACTAAATTTTAATCACTACAGAATACTTGTTGAGCCTTGAAAGCAATTGTTCTTTAAAAAAAGCGCGACTATAATTTATGACTTTTAAAAATTATTGGCAACAATTTTTAACAATTTTTTTAAAAAGAGAAACATCACAAACACTAAAAGTTAAGTTAGATTGATTGTTACTATAGTTGAATTACCAAAGAATTTGATTGTCTCATTGATCCTTGAATATAACATATATTTTTTTTAAAAAAAAGTGATAATATTATAATTTTTTTAAAAAAAAGTAACAACAACATCGGTTCATCAAGGTAGATTTCTTATCATATCTATAGCGTAAATATAAATTAATTAAAACAATAAATATAATCACAAAGTCAAAAAAGGAAAAATCATAAAGGATAGATTCTTGACAAGGAAAGTGAATCACTAAAAAAATTATTGGAAGCCAAAAAAGATAAACTAAGAGGGTGTTTGAATTGGTTTAAAAGTTGATTAAACTTACTTTTAAGTTAATTTTTTATTTCTTTAAGTATTTGACAAATATAAAAAATAATTTATAAATAAAACAAAAATGTTTGGCAATGTAAAAGGTGACTTAAAATAAGCCAAATCCAAAATAGAATTTGATTAATTTTTTAAGTTAATCCAAACGGGCTCTAAGTATAAGAAGTAAGTCGACTGATTGTTCCTAAAGTTAAATTACTAAAGAATATGACTATTGTTAACGATTTTTTTTTAAAAACATCAATATTATCAACGACTTTTTTTAAAAAAAAGAAATTACTAACATCAGATCATTACAGTAGATATTCATAGAGCGAATATAGATTCATCCAAACAATGAAGTGATGAACACAGTCACAAAATAAAAAAAATTAATAAAAGATAAATTAAACGATTGTTATAAAAGTTAAATTACTTAAGATATGATTGTCTTGTTGATCGCTAAGTATAATGATTTTCTTGAATAAAGCACCACTATCGTTGATAATTCTCCAAAAAATAGCGTCAACATTTAATGATTTTTGTAAAAAACACCAATATCAATTCGTTACAGTTTTTCTGTAGCGCATATATTTATTCACTAAAACATAGACACAGTCAAAAAAGGAAAAATTATATATACAAAAATTAAGTTGATCGATTGTTACGAAAATTGAATCACTATGAATATTAACAATTTTTTTAAAAAACACCAAAAAATTCAAGACTATAACTTTCTTAAAGAGCGTTGAATGTAACGGGTTTTTGAATAAAGTGCCACTATTGTTGACGGGTTTTTGAATAAAGCGTCACTATTGTTGACGGGTTTTTAAAAAATAGCGCCAATATTTAATTTTTTTTTGAAAAACACCAATACCAATTCGTAATATTAGATTTTTATAGCGCGAATATAGATTAATAAGAACAGAAAATATAATCACAAAATAATTTTTTTAATAACAGATAAATTTACTGATTTATACTAAAGTTGAAACACTACAAAATATGACTATCTTGTTGAGCCTTGAAAGTAATTATTCTTTTAAAAAAAGCGCGACTATAGTTAATGATTTTTTAAAAATTAACCGCAATAATTTTTATAATTTACTTTTTTAAAAAGAAATCATCAAAAACTTTAAAAGATAAGTTGATTAATTATTGCTACAGTCGAATCACCAAAGAATTTGATTGCCTTGTTGATCTTTGAACGTAACATATATATATTTTTTAAGAAGTGCCAATATTATTAATTATTTTTTTATAGAAAAAATAGCAACAACATCGATTCATCAAGGTAGATTTCTATAATACAAATATAAATTAATTAAAACAATGAATTTAATCACAAAGTCAAAAAAAGGAAAAAATACTAAGGGTAGATAGTTGACTGGGAAGTAGAATCACTAAAAAATATGGCAAAGTCAGACAAAAAAAAAGTATTATAAGAGATCGTTTGGTTGGAAATAAGTTATTTCAAGATTAGTTATTTTGGAATAATTTATTTTATTATGTATATAGGATAACTTATCCCAAATATGACAATCAAATACGATACAAAATTTTTAATTAATCACTATTTATTTTCATCTTTCACGCCAAACGATCTCCAAAAATAAATTGATTGATTGTTAGTAAGGTTGAACCACTATAGAATATGACTATCTTGTTGAACCTCGAACATGACCACATTTCTTTTTCTTTTTAAAATGTCGCTATTGTTAAAGATTAGTTTTTAAAAAAACATCTAAATTTTCAACGATTTTAAAAAGAAAAAAATACTGACATGGATGATTACAATAAATTTTTATGGAGGCGAGTATAGATTAATCAGAACAACGAATATAGTCATAAAATTAAATAAAGAAAAAAAATAATAAAAGATAAGTTAAGTGATTGTTACGAAAGTTTAATCGCTAAAGAATATGTCTGTCTTTGTGACTGTTGAATGTAATAATTTTTTTTAACAATGCACCACTATCGTTAATGATTTTTCAAAAAATAGCGTCAACATTTAATGAATAATCACAAAATAAAAAAAGAAAAAAATATAAAAGATAAATTGCCTGATTTTTATTAAAGTTGAATCACTAAATAATATGAATGTTTCGTTGAGCCTTGAAAACAACGTTTCTTTTAAAAATCGCGACTATAGTTAACGACCTTTTAAAATTTAGCGACAACATTTTTTTAAAAAAATAATCATCAAACCAATAGATATTTATAACGCGAATATAGATTTATTTTAGAACAACGAACATAATCACAAAATCAAAAAAAGAAAAATCTTAAAACGAAGTTAACCGACCGTTACTAAAATTGAATTACCGAAGAATATGTAACGTATTGTTGAGCCTTGAACGCAACGATTTTTTAAAAAAGCGCGACTATCGCCAACGACTTTTCAAAAAAGAAAAAGAACGCACCACTATTATTAACGGGTTTTCAGAACGCGCCACTATTATTAATGGATTTTCAAAATAACCACCAACGCTATTAACGATATTTTAAAAAATTGCACCAATATTAGTTTATCATAGTAGAATTTTTATCCCATCACTTTATTATAAATGGTGAGATGAGTTATCTTAAATATGACAACCAAACAAGATACAAAAATTTTATTCAATCACTATTTATTTTCATCTTTCACGCCAAACGACCCCCAAAAATAAGTTGATTGATTGTTACTAAAGTTGAACCACTAAAGAATATGACTATCTTGTCGAACCTCGAACATGACCACATTTCTTTTTTTCTTACTTAAAATGTCACTATTGATAAGATTTGTTTTTAAAAAAACATCAACATTTTCAACGATTTTAAAAAGAAAAACATACTGACATGTATGATTACAATAGATTTTTATGAAGCGAATATAGATTAATCAGAAACAACGAATATAGTCACAAAAATCAAATAAAGAAAAACATTAATAAAAGATAAGTTAAGTGATTGTTACGAAAGTTTAATCGCTGAAGAATATGTCTGTCTTTGTGACTGTTGAATGTAATAATTTTTTTTTAACAATGCACCACTATCGTTAATGATTTTTCAAAAAAAATAGCGCCATCATTTAATGAATAATCACAAAATAAAAAAAGAAAAAATTATAAAAGATAAATTGCCTGATTTTTATTAAATTTGAATCACTAAATAATATGTCTGTCTCGTTGAGCCTTGAAAACAACGTTTTATTTTAAAAATCGCGATTATAATTAACGACTTTTTAAAAGTTAGCCACAACATTTTTTTTTTAAAAATAATCATCTAACCAATATATATTTATAGCGCGAATATACATTATTTAGAACAACAAACGTAATCACAAAATCAAAAAAAGAAAATTTTAAAACTAAGTTGATCGACCGTTACTAAAATTGAATTATCGAAGAATATGTAACGTATCGTTGAGCCTTTTGAACGCAACGGTTTTTTAAAAAAAGCGCGACTATCGCCAACGACTTTTCAAAAAAAAAAAATCTTAAAAATAAGTTGACCGACCGTTACTAAAATTGAATTACCGAAGAATATGTAACGTATCGTTGATCCCTGAACGCAACGGTTTTTTAAAAAAAGCGCGACTACCACCAACGACTTTTCAAAAAAAAAAAAGAACGCGCCACTATTATTTACGGGTTTTCAAAACAACCACCAACGTTATTAACGATATTTTAAAAACTGCACCAATATTAGTTCATCACAGTAGAATTTTTATCGCGCGAATATAGATTAACGAGAACAACGAACATAGACACGAACCAAAAAAGGGAAAAGAAAAATGAGACAGGCGGCCGATAAGCGCGCCACATCATGGTAAAAAAATCCAGCTAGGAGCAGACACATCAAATATTCACTTGTTTTGGTAAATAGAACAACCCCACCCCCCTAAACCCCCCCTACCCTAACCCCCAGATTGTCATTTTCACCCTAGCAGCAGCCGTACATATCCACTATATATATATTCCTTAGTGCTTTTTTCCTTATTCATTTTACTGTTCGAAAGTTAAAAAGCAATTGTAAGTAGTACTAGAACTTGTTCTTTTGTTAATTTTATAATGATTAATGATGTTTCCTTTGTGATTTTAATTTTGATATATACATTTGTTTATTTGTTTTGTTTAATGATAGGGCAATCGATCGAATCAAATTTGTATTGACTAGCGTGCGTTACTCTCTGGTAAGTCAGGTCTTAATCTGCTAATCAGTAATCACCATTTTTTTTTCATTTTAATTAAACTTCCATTAATTTAATCAATTAATTAATCTACTTTTGGATCCCAAAATGAGCATCTGAGAGTTATGGACTCTTCTGGAACTGTGTGTTTTTGGTGTGTGTGTGGGGGGATTTTCAATAGGTCCACACAGAATCTTGAAGCTTTTTTTCTATTTTACTTTATACACAGAAAAAAATAATATTCTAAAAAGTCTTTTTTAACTTTTATGCGCTTTTTTGTTGATGGAAGAGTCAACAGAGTCTTTTTCTTTTTCTTTTTTCTTCTGATTTGTTGGTTTGTTGCAGTTTTTTTTTGTAAGGTAATGAAAAGTCCACCTTTTTTTTTTATATATATATATGTACTGGTTTTATTTAGCCCCATTTATAAAACCTTTCATTTTCTTCTTTTATGGTAGCGATCCCACTGTTTTTACAATGACAGCTATAAGCAGTGAAAACCCATATCTCTTTGATTGAATGAATGAAGTAATCTTGTTAGGGTTTCCTTTTTATTGTTTTAGCCAACCCATTTTCTCATTTGTTTAAAAGAGTGGAGTTAGAGGGGAAGGTGCAATAAGGGTTCTTGGTTGTCTTATACCAACCCCCTTTGCGTCTTCTTTAATTTTTGTGGGTTTGGGTTGTTGAGTTTTGTGTTAATCACTAATCTTGGGCTAAATAAAAAAACACTATTTTTTTTGTGGGTGTATAAATATGAAAAGTGTGTTGGGAAAGTTGGGATCTTGAAAGTGATTGAAAAGGGTGTTTTTGAGATTAAAGTTTTGATTTTTTGATAGAGTGGGGTTGAGTTTTGATGAGTTTTGGAGGTTTTATTGGAAGTAGTAGTGGAGGAAACGGTGGTGGGGTTTCAAGATTGGTGGGTGATACTTCATACGAAGCCATGCCTACTGCTACTATGGCTCAGTCACAGCTTATCACATCATCTTTATCTCATTCAATGTTTAACTCTTCACCGTTATCTCTTGCTCTTGTAGGCCTCCTTTATTTAAATTAGTACTACTTATTAATTTTATTTTATTTGTTGGTTGGGAATTGCGATTAATATGTGTTTTTGGGATAATTTTTCAGAAACCGAAAATGGAAGGTTCTGGTGATTTAAGCTTTGATGGAATGGGAAGGAACTCCAGGGATGATGAGTACGAGAGCAGGTCTGGGACTGGGAGTGACAACTTCGATGGAGTTGGATCGGGTGATGAAATTGAAACTCACATTGGTAGCTCATCCAAATCGGCTAAGAAGTACCACAGGCATACTCCATACCAAATCCAAGAGCTGGAGGCGTTAGTGTTTATAACCACTTTATGTTTATACTTTTTGTCTTTTAAATTGTTTGTGAATTTTTTTTATCTATCTATCTGTCTTGTGCTGACAGTTTCTTTAAGGAGTGTCCACACCCGGATGAGAAAGCAAGGCTGGAACTTGGTAAGAGGTTGACATTGGAAAGCAGGCAGGTTAAGTTCTGGTTCCAGAACAGGAGAACCCAAATGAAGGTAAACGACAACACATTTAACATTATTTTCTTGTGTTTCATTTGTGTGAATGTATAAGTGAAAACCTACGTTGTTTCAGACGCAGATGGAGCGTCATGAAAATTCAATGTTGAAGCAAGAGAATGATAAGCTTCGCATTGAGAACATAGCGATGAAGGACGCGATGAGAAGCCCAGCTTGCCCACACTGTGGTGGTCAGGCAATTCTTGGTGAGATACACATTGAAGAGCATCATTTGAAGATTGAGAATGCTCGGCTGAGAGATGAATACAGTAGGATCTGTGTTGTGGCAAACAAGTTTCTGGGTAGGCAGGTGGAATCTGTCCATGGTCCAATGTCAGCTGGAATGGCTAATTCTGGTTTGGAACTTGCTGTGGGAAGAAACGGCTATGGTGTTATGAATTCTGTTGACACTGCATTGCCAATGGGTCTTAATTTTGGCAATAATTTCTCAAGTGCTCTACCAGCTATTTCACCTAGGCCCACCCTGAGCATGGCCGGTGTAGATGTATCCTTTGATAGGAACATGCTAATGGAGCTTGCTTTTGCTTCCATGAATGAGCTGATTAAGCTGGCTGATATCGGTGCTCCTCTGTGGCTTGGAAACTTTGATGGAACTGCTGAAGTATTGAACCTTGAGGAGTATGCCAGGTCTTTTCCTCCATGTATTGGCATTAAACCTGCCCATTTGACAGCAGAAGCAACCAAGGCAACTGGTACTGTGATGATTAACAGTCTGACCTTGGTGGAGACTCTGATGGACACAGTAGGTTTCCTCATCCTAAACCTGTAGTTGAGATTTTTAATTTCTCTGAACCATTGCTGAATGTGAAAATGTTTCTCTAATTTGCTTCTTGACATAGGATTTCTTTTTTATTTAAGGAGTGTTGCATTAATGGCTGCATGTTCTTTTGATTAAAGTTATTTTAACTTATAAGTAGAGGAAAAAAGCATATTGTTGGCTTTTGTTCGTGCTTTCCATGTAACATGTAACTTCTACTTATGCAGAGTCGATGGATGGATATATTTTCATGCATTGTTGGCAAAACCTCTACAATTAATGTGATCTCCAACAGCTCAGGTGGAAGCAAGGATGGCAATATGCAGTTGGTACGTTTTTGTTATTTTGGTGGAAGTCGCCCATTCTATAAGCTACTTTTCTCGCCTGTCCTGCAATAGAGGTCTGAAAATATTGTTTTGCAGATCCAAGCTGAGTTCCAAGTTCCTTCTGCTCTAGTTCCTGTCCGTCGAGTGAAGTTTCTACGCTTCTGCAAGCAGCATGCTGAAGGTGTCTGGGTGATGGTGGATGTGTCTATTGATGCTATTCAGGAAGGTCCACTACCGCTTGATGGAAGTTGCAGGAGGCTTCCTTCGGGATGTATCGTGCAAGAATTGCCCAATGGGTGCTCCAAGGTGACTAGTCCATTTACTTTTTAACATTTAGTATTCCATGCAGTTCTCAATAAGTTGCTGAAATTTACCTAGCTTATTGTTCTATGTAGATTTACTTTTCCTTGTTGGTTTGTGTATGTATTCCTTCTTAATGAAGGGGTTTCTCTTGTCTTTTTGCTTACATAGGCTTTTTTATGCACTATACTATTTGGTTTTTGAGTGTTGATTCTCTTGACCTTTGCTTCTGAAATATATTTTATCCTCAGCATCTTTTGGAAGTGATGTCAGTAAAATAATCTGACAGTTGTAGCCTAAGAATCTGAACCTTCTATTGTTATTTTATTCTGTAGATGCTTCTCTATGTTTATTTATGTTATCATCAAATTCAAGGCTAGATTTTTTCATATTTGCTTGATTAGGCTTCTGTCAGATTAGAAAATTGGTCAATCGAGGATATCAACCTTACAGTATTGCAAGATGCCTCAACTCCTTTTTCTGTGTCTTGAACTTTTAAATTTATGATCATTGTGTGAAGGCAAAGCCTCGGTAGTTTCATCTCAACTGTATAAGCAATATAATGTGATGCTTCTGTCCAACACCCTTGCACGTGCTTGTGAAACTCTGCTTGCATGGTGTTTACTTGGTTACCACTTGTGTTATTTTACCTCAATATAGACTTCTATTGTACTCAACCTATCTAGAATTCCAAGGTGATCTTATTTGTGTAACAGTTAATAATGTTGGTGGTTAAGTTACCTAATTGCCTCCATGCAGACCAATTGATATCAAAGCTTGTCTTAATCTACATAGTTTGTGTGTACAAAACTGCTAGCAAAATTTTGATGGAAAAATTTCAGGTTATTTGGATTGAGCACATGGAGTATGATGAGAGTGTCACCCACAATTACTACCACCCTTACATCAGGTGTGGGCTGGGGTTTGGTGCCCAACGGTGGATCGCCACCCTACAAAGGCAATGCGAGTTCATAACAGTCATGTCTTCTCCTGTGCCCAGTGGTGATAATTCAGGTATATCACGTCATATCGTTCATTCGACACTCTCCAACTTTGAAATGATAATGTGGATTCTTATCAAGTTTCATTATTGGCAGTGCTTAGTTCCAGTGGACGGAGAAGTATTGCGATGCTTGCTCGACGCGTTACTCGCCACTTTTGCAATGGTGTTTGTGCAACCTATTACAAGTGGGAATCAATCCAACTAGGGACTGCAGAGGAGAGCAAGTTTATTATGAGGAAGGGCGTTGGTGAACCTGGCGACCTTAATGGTATGGTGTTGAGTGCTAGCAGGACCCTCTGGCTGCCGATAACACATCAACGTTTGTTTGACTTCCTGCGAAATGAACAGACGAGAGGTCAATGGGATGTGTTGTCCCAGGGTGGTTCCGTGCACCGAATAGTCCACATTGCCAAGGGTCAGGATCCTGGCAATAGCATCACTCTGTTTCGTACTACTGTAAGTGAAATTGGTGTGGCTTTTAGAAATTTTGACACAAAACCACACAACTTAGTATTCACCATTGTATAACTGTGTTTTCGCAGGTGGCTAACAGCGATGGTAGCCAAAACGGTTTGCTGACCTTGCAAGAGTCGTGCACAGATGTATCTGGTTCGATCATAGCATATACATCACTTAATACCGGAGACATGAATGCTGTGATGAATGGTGGCGATTCCTCCTGCGTGACGTTCCTTCCATCTGGATTCGCCATTGTTCCAGATTGCTACGAGAATTCCAACGGGGTAGCTGGCATTGGAATGCTGGAGAATGGTGGTGGTAAGATCAATGGGTGTCTATTGACCATGGGATACCAGGTACTCATGAGTAACCCGCCTACAGGCAATCTCACTATGGATTCGGTCAACACTGTTGACTCTCTCATCACCCGTACAGTGCAGAACATCAAGCTTGCTTTCCAGTGCAATTAAATCTCCAACTGGAGGTTCGTTGACTCACTACCCTACAAGTTATAGAGTTGTTGCTTTTCTGTGTTGTGATGCAAGTAGTAGTATACAAAGAAGACGGGTTTGAGTCAATGAACGAACCGAGGTGGTTCCCTCGGGTTGACTAGTTAGTTAGTATTTGGTATGGTGTCTTGATGAGGCATAGAGGATATTGGTGTGGTTCGCGTATTGACTTTCGTTCGCCCTTTTAAGGTTACTGTGTGATATGATAGTCTCTACAGGTGGTTTTTTTTTTTATTAGTACTGTTGGTTTGTTCGTGTTTGAGTCTTAGTTGTGTTTTTGGGTGTTGTTAAACTTATTTGGATGGTTTTTTAATATATTTGGATTTTGGTTTATCAATATCTCATTATGATTTATTTGATTTTCGTGGTGAATTTATGATATGATTTCTGCAGGGAATATTTACAGTTAGAGCAAAGTATTCTATTTGATTTTACTACTCAACTCATTTAACGTTAACTTCAATTTTTGTACAACATATACTTATTATTTCTTACGAAAAGATAACATGTGATGCTTTCTGCATTGGGAATATAAGGTCTCATGCATGGAAACAAGGACCACGTGTCTAGCCTGTTCGACTAAACTTTTATAAAATATATATATATATATATTTTATAAAAATTAATTATTTGAAAAATATTTTTAACAAATCGCTGCTTATTTTTGTCTGTTATTTTTTTAAATGCCAAAATAATCACTCAAAGTCCCATGCATTTTTTCTACCATAGTAGAAAAATATATTCCAATTTAAGGGTGATAAAAATTTAACGTGCCATTTGTTGTAAAATTAAAGAGCCACCGCATTAATGTATGTATATGTGGCCTCTATTCAGGAACTTTCTGTTTTTTCTATTTTGACTTCCTTTCATTTCTATAATTGATCTCTCTTACTTCTCAATAAGGTTATAGATTTTGCTTTTATTTTGTCTGATTTTTGTTTCATCCCCTTTAATTTGCTTACTTCTGCCTCTTCTTCCATGGCCATAGCCATGCTGTTTCTTTTTGCTTAACGTGTCTTCTTAAGTGTGCTTTATAGTTCCTTGTTTTCCTCTCTATAAATATATATTTTCTTCGTTTTAAAAAAGTAATTCTATTTTCTTTTTTAAAAATAACTCTGTTTTTTCTTTAGTTTATTTGAAAAAGAATGATTTCTTTTCTTTTTGGCAACACTCTAACTTTATATTTTCACGTGGTATGTTTAAAATAATAAGATTAAAGACATTATGATATATTCGACATAACTTAAATTTATAATCACAAAATTTGAATCTTCTGTCTTTTCTTAAATTTCGATTTAAGTCAAATTAGATTATCCTTTTTAAACAGAAGGAATATCAAAGTTATCACTAGCTTTTGCACCAAATATCCTAATGTGGACTGTCAATTAGAATATGGGTTTGTGGATCGATCAATTTACTTAAAAAGATCACTTAAAAAGTTACTCAACTTAAGTTTTTTACTTAGAGAGTCATTCAATTTTATTTTACTAACTCAAAAATCACTCCGCTCATAATTATCTTATTGACCAACTCTAACTATTTGATTATATTTTTCTTCTGGAAACCGTACCGTAGCGACTGGAAAAAAAAAAGAAATTTATTTTTCTATAACCGCAATTGTCTAACTGGAAATAATGCTGAAAATGATTATTTTTTTTTTTTTAAAAAAAAAAGGTTGGAATCAAGAAGTTAAGAATCCAAAAAGAAAAAAAAAAACACTGTAGTGATCTTATTGATTTTTTTTAAAAAAGTAATTCAAGAATATATATATTTAAAGAAATTTAATAAAATAACTAAGAACATCTTATTAATTTTTAAAAATAAGTTTAAAATAAAAATTATATTTTAATAAAATTTAATTTAAAAATATTTAAATTAGTCGAGTGACTTTTTATGTAAAATACTTATAATTGAGTGACTTTCTTAATAAAATACTTATAATTAAGTGACTTTTGAATTATAAAAATAAGTTGAGTGACTTTTCAAAGTACTTTTGAGCTATAAAACAAAGTTGAGTGACTTTTCAAGTAAATTACTCTAAGTTGAGTGACATTCTAAGAGAACTATTGAAAATTGCGTGGTCATTTGAGATATTAACTTACTAAAAAATATTTTTCCTAATATCGCCCTTTTGTTTTATGAAAGAGATCTTCACAGCCATTTTGATTTTCCTACTCAATGTTGCTCTAGGAAATTTACATTTCGAGCTTGATTGTAACATTTATGAAAATCCATAAATTTGTAATTTCATTTTTATCTATTCAATATCAATAAGTTCAGAATATTTCCTTGCGTGTATCTTTGTAATTTGGATCCAAACATGTAAGAAATACTCAAAATCACATGTCGGGCCGTGCATAACGTCTAGTATATAAATACTTGTTACATATATATTTATTGATTTGGTCTTGATCATGAAATTAAATTGAATAGGAAATAATACCTACCGTTAAAGTGAGGGTACACTGTTTATGATAATTCAGAACATATATTTGTCTTTTTACTATATAAAAAATAATGTGTGATTGTAGCAATCCATTTTTAATACATAGTTCACAAATGTGACCAAAATTATTACTTGTAGATCTATTGTAAATATCAATGTCCAATACTTATGAAGAATTTTAACAGCTCAACTGATTAGCTATCTGATTTTTCTAAGTTTTCGGTGAGGATATCATATCTTAGTTGGTAAATCTCCGCTCTCAATTTCTCCTTCCCCTTACCTTGATAAAATAGTATTAAAATAAAAAGTATTTTTTATTTTTTAATTAGTTTAGATTCAACCTAATATTATCAAAAAGCATACGTCCAACACCCTCTAATTAATCTCCTAAAGTTTTAAATTAGGACGTCACTTCAAAGCTAATTGCTACTCCAACTTGCTACCATAGTCAAAATAGTAATTAAAAAAAAATATTCCCATAGAATAAGTCAGATTTGGTACGTCACTTCCTTTAATTAAATTTTCTTTAATAGCTGTATTATGTAGCTGAAAGAGACTTAAAACGATGCATGCAATTTTAATTAATTGCTCCTTTAAATTATACTATTAATGTATTCGGCTTTGCAATTTGAAACCTAACCCCCAATTAAGAGAAAAGGATATATATATATATATATATATATATATATATAATATATATATATATATATCCTCGTTACCAATTAAATAAAAGAAAAAAGATCTTCAGTTTGTTAATATGTAAAAGTAGTAATCTCTAATAAAAAGGATATAAAATTATTTACAAGTTTATAAAAGTTTATTTTTTAAATCAAAATTTTCAAATAACACAAATATGTCACAAGGCACTACTTAATCTAACAGAAGGGGCGGCTCAACGTATTAGAAGGGCCGGCTCAACGTAATTGAGGCCTAAAGCAAAATTTTAATTCGCGGCCTAATATATAATATACATTATATACGTATTTATTCAAAATTTATTTTTTTACACTATTTAGATGAAAATTATTAGTACTTAATATTGTTTTTGCAGTTACTAATTTAGGTAAAATTTTATCAACTCAATATTTTTTTTTTCTTTAATAGAACTTTTATAAAAAAAAATAAATAATGATACTATTTTCTTACACAAGTTATTCACGTATTTAAATCATATGTAAATTTGGATCTTTCATTCATAAAAAATATATTTTTTTTTTCAAACTATATATCAACTCAATATTGAAAAAACATACTTTAAGTGAGACAATTATTATATGTATTGTTAACATAATTTTATAAGTAATAAGTTGATAAATATTAAATAAAGATAAGAGTAAGAACCATAGAATTTGACACAAGAAGTTGATGATTTGGTATACCTCATAATGCATGAAACTAAAATTCAAAAAGAAATTAAAAAAAATTGTAATTCACCTTTTTCAACACTTTTCATTATTAATTCTTATTTTTAACAAAGTACAAATTTTTTAAAGTAAATAAAATAATTTATTTTATAAAAAATTATATATTTTATTATAAATAATTAATTTTTCTATAAAAATTTTAACACACAATTTAATCTTAACAAAAATTTTGGGGCTAAGGCAAAGGCCTTAAAAGGCCAAAGCATAGAGCCGCCCCTAATCAATGTTATTAAAAAACAAGAAATTAACAATCGAATTATAAAGGAATGGAGGTCGTGATTTAGGGTAAATGGATAGAAGGGGCGGAGGGTGTCTTGCTTGTGAATTGTGAAGGTTTAGTTTGTTATGCTAAGGATGTTCAAAATATGTTATTTAATTATTTTCTGTGTTATTTTACTTGTATATACCACGATAATTTCGAACAAAGGTGTCCAACTGGACACGCTGACCACCATGTACCTATGCCGCGGGTTCGATATATTTGAGCCGATTTCAAAAATAATTTTTTTTATCTCCATAAGGTATAGTAATTAGGTATGCCTATACCCTATATCCTCCGGTACTAGATCCCACTTCAGTTGTTATTGCAACAGAAAAAATTTCATACATAGATTAACAATAAAAAGCTTATGATAATTCCATACTACTACAGACTATAAGAAAATTCTATCAGCTAGAAGTATTTTAACACCGAATTAACTAAAAAATCGATAAATTTCATAGCTAGATTCATGTTTTCTGGTAGCTATGATTGAGATTTGATTTATTGACTTTTTATAGTGTTATGTCATTATCAGTGTCATTTTTTTCTTAAATGAAAAGACCAATTTTCATGTGTTACGTTTGAGTCAATAACTCAATGATATATATATATATATATATATATATATATATATATATATATATATATCATGAATTGAAAACAATGGTTTTGGTGAGTGTTACGTTTAATTTACTGGTATGTATAATTAATATAATAAAAGAATATGCATGTGTAATTTCTACAAAAAATAAAATAATTAAGAAGATTAAAGTAAGTATTTGGTAGATATTTCTGTTGAGTGAGTGAATGACTAGTAATTAATTAGCAGAGGGACCAAATTCTTAATTTTTTCCATTATATATATATATATATATATTATATATATATATATATATATATATATATAATATATATATATATATATATGAGCCAATGGAATCATAGGAAGTTTTACAGGTAGGTCTCATGCTAATGATGTTTGATGATGGTTGTTAAAACATTAATTACTGGTTATCTACAAAAAGAACTTGACCTTATAGCCATGATCAAATTTTTTTTTAACAAAAAGTTCTTGTTATAACTATGATGTGATGTGAAATTATTGAGTGTTGGGGTGCATATGTGCAATACTTTTTTTTATGATGTGAGATTTTTTCGAGAAAATTGTATGAGTAGATAATTAATAGCACAACATGTTAAGATTTAAATAGTAATTAATTATAAGTTCAATAATACTTATATTAGAGTCAATAATTCAGCTAGACAGGTTGATAGAAATATGACAAACTGATAGTGTAAGATTTGACTAATTGTCTTTACACATTTGATTTGTTGAACGATTTGTCAATTTTTACCTTTAGCTTTTGAAGACACAAACAAGGAAGACGATTATGGACTTGGTGGCCATAAATATTTGTAAGTTAAATCTCAAAATTAGTCCATGAATAATATGATAGATCATGTGAATGTAATCTTAATTAGTTGAAAGTATTTAGATAGTCTTAACTTTTAATAGTGTGAGATTGTATACATGAGACTTTTAATGATATTACTAAATGATAGCTATTTGAAGAGATAAACCAAACTTTATATAAATGTTATAATATTGTATGCCAAGATTTGGAGATAATTGATACCAAACTTTAATTTTATCTTTGCTTAGAATGCACATATGTATAGGGATTCCTATTTTTCTTTGAAGTAAGGAATGTTAAAAGTGATTAAATGATGGAAACAAAATCTCCACATTCCTATCCACCATTCTCAACTTTTTTGAATAACACGAAACACGTTTGGAGTTCAGAATTTAAAGTTTAAAATTTTGAAGAACGTAATTATATGTAATATAAATAAAATAGTAATTATTTTTTTAATCTTTATATCACTCATTATTTGGGAAAATAATCAAAATGCTAATACTATAAAGCAACTTGTGAGGTTGATAATCATCCTCATCTACCGTACTAATAATTAAATTAGTATCACTAACTCTAATTTTGAGTAAAAAATCATTTTCAACTCTTTACAATAAAATATTGCCTATGGTTAATAATGGTTAGATTCAATTTTTGCTATTCGATATTCGATATCTATTTTGAGCTATTTAAGACGATTTCATACTCATGGACTATGGTTCGAACCTGAAAGCGTTGAAAAATATTTGCCACTCTATTACTACCTTTCAAGGTCATGATCGAATTCATCTTAAATGAATGAAAAGTTAGTAATTATAGCATTCATCTTCATTTTTTTAGAGACAAAAAATATTACGAACTCCGAAAATAGAGATTAAAATTCTCAAAATTCAATAAAAATGATGGAATTTGGCCTCGCGACGCGCAACTACTTTCCAGAATCGTTAAAATCGTATTTTTGGTAATTTAACTTAGTAAAAAAAGACTCATTTAGAAGGAGGGTATGTCGGATAATTCATGGAATTTAAAGTAGAGAATGTAACAACTGAAAGCAACAATAAAAACACCGAAATATAAGATAGAGAAGAAGGGGTAGATTGAAATTAAAGAAAAAGATGTTAAAAGTAATTTTACAAATAAAAATAAATAGGATGATATATTTGTATTAAAGATCATTCTTTTCTAAACAATTATATGATCGATCAAGATTAAATATGAGCTACTATTATAATATATATTTTTGCACATTTTAAAACTATTGAAAAGAATATTAACAAATTTTTTAATTAAATTTTTACTCTGCCGCTATGGGTGATGATTGAGTCTTTTTGATTTGTGTAAATTAAGCCTTTGTCGATTCCTTTTCGCGGATTTCCTGTTACCTTTTTTAGTGGAGAGTAGCATAAATGTTATTTTTAACAAAAAGTTCTTGTTATAACTATGATGTGATGTGAAATTATTGAGTGTTGGGGTGCATGTGTGAATAAGTTTCACCTGAATAATAGGAAAAAAAGAAGAAGCTACTTATGGATGTATGCAATACTTTTTATAATGTGACGTTTTTTCGAGAAAATTATACGAGTGGATAATTAATAACATAACATGTCAAGATTTAAATAGTAGTTAATTATAAGTTCAATAATACTTATATTAAAGTCAATAATTCAGCTAGACAGGTTGATGAAAATATGACAAACTGACAGTGTAAAATTCAACTAATTGTCTTTACACATTTGATTTGTCGAAGGATTTGTCAATTTTTACCTATAGCTTTTGAAGACACAAACAAGGAAGACGATTATGAACTTGGTGGCCATAAATATTTGAAAGTTAATCTCAAAATTAGTCCATGAATAATGATAGATTATGTGAATGTAATCTTAATTAGTTGAAGTATTTAGATAGTCTTAACTTTTAATAGTGTGAGATCGTATACATGAGACTTTTAATGATATTACCAAATGATAGCTATTTAAAGAGATAAACCAAACTTTATATAAATGTTATAATATTGTATGCCAAGATTTGGAGATAATTGATACCAAACTTTAATTTTGTCTTTGCTTAGAATGTACATATGTATAGGGATTCCTATTTTTCTTTGAAGTAAGGAATGTTAAAAGTGATTAAATGATGGAAACAAAATCTCCACATTCCTATCCACCATACTCAACTTTCTTGAATCACAAGAAACTCGTTTGGAGTTCGGGGTTTAAAATTTAGGGTTTCGAAGAACGAAATTATATGTAATATAAATAAAATAGTAATATTTTAAAAAAAAAATCTTAATGTCATTCATTATTTGGGAAAATAATCAAAATGCTAATACTATAAAGCAACTTGTGAGGTTGATAATCATCCTCATCTACCGTACTAATAATTAAATTAGTATCACTAACTCTAATTTTGAGTAAAAAATCATTTTCAACTATTTACAATAAAATATTGCCTATGCTTAATAATGGTTAAATTCAATTTTTGCTATTCGGTATTCGATATCTATTTTGAGCTATTTAAGGCGATTTCATACTCATGGACTATGGTTCGGACATGAAAGCATTGAAAAATATTTGTCACTCTATTACTACCTTTCAAGGTCATGATCGAATCCATCTTAAACGAATGAGATGTTAGTAATCATAACATTCATCTTTTTGAGAGACAAAAATATTACGTACTCCGAAAATAGAGATTAAAATCCTCAAAATTCAATATAAATGATGGGATTTGGCCTCGCGACGCACAACTACTTTTCAGAATAGTTAAAATTGTATTTTTGGTAATTTAACTTAGTACCAAAAGACTCATTTAAATGGAGGGTATGTCGGATAATTCATGGAATTTAAAGTAGAGAATGTAACAACTGAAAGCAACAATAAAAACACCGAAATATAAGATAGAGAAGAAGGGGTAAATCGAAATTAAAGAAAAAGATGTTAAATAGGATGATATATTTGTATTAAAGATTACTCTTTTCTGAACAATTATATGATCTATCGAGATTAAATATGAGCTACTATTATAATATATATTTTTGCACATTTTTAAAACTATTGAAAAGAATATTAACAAATTTTTTAATTAAATTTTTTACTCTGCCGCTATGGGTGATGATTGAGTCTTTTTGATTTGTGTAAATTAAGCCTTTGTCGATCCCTTTTCGCGGATTTCCTGTTACCTTTTTTAGTGGAGAGTAGCATAAATGTTTATTTTTAATATTTTTGGAAATAATTGACCTATTAATAAAATTTAATTTAATAAAAAAGGCGTTTCCATTATATATTATTTAAGAAGTGAAAATTTAGAATTTTTATTCTAAAGTGTATAGTCATTCTGAGCAATTGAGATGATTTTCTTAATTTATTAAAAAATTAAAGTAAATATTTTATATATTAATAATATGTTAAATTTAATATATAAATATATTTTATAACATATTTCAAATATAAATATAACCTACGTCATAGACTTCTGGTGAGTGATGACTTGACGACTTTGGTTCTTTACTCTTTAAACTAAGTTTTACTTAATTAGGTTTAAATTAAATGGTACTATAATAGATACATTATCAAAAAAAATACACCTAAACGTATGCCAACACTCTTATTAAATGTTTAACGTCAAACAATAAGGTAAGAAGGTTTTACATTCTTGACTTTTTGGTGAAGAACCAAAATGCTTCTTTACGAATATATTTGCGAAAGAAATATTTTAATGAGGTGATATTTTAAAAGTAAAATAAAAATGAAGATTAACTGAATCGTACCAATATTAAAGAGCCTCAATTAGATTTAGATAATTTTAAAAGTCTATTTTTGATATTTCTTTTATAAAAGTCTAATTTTAGTTCTACCTTATAAAATAAAAACAAAAATTGAGATGTTATGACCGATCTGTCCCATTTCTCGATAAGACGTGTTTTCATTAAATTAGTACTTATATATTTTTGATTATTCAAATATTCATTCTTCTAAATAAGGATAAAGATAAATTGAAAGGAAAAATTAAATACCTTTTAATTATGGATAAGACTATTTATTTTTGGATTACCTATCATAGTTAAAAATATCATACA
The DNA here is from genome assembly GCA_027705065.1 of Solanum peruvianum. Taxonomy (NCBI): domain Eukaryota; kingdom Viridiplantae; phylum Streptophyta; class Magnoliopsida; order Solanales; family Solanaceae; genus Solanum; species Solanum peruvianum. The sequence continues at coordinate 3,522,705 of JAKWJD010001757.1, read as the reverse complement.
ATATAAAGGTTCGCAAATTAACTTATAACAATTTTAGTTTCAAATGTAAGAACAAAAAAATTTCAAAGACCAAACTGTCGGCATACATATGCAAACATGTAATGCCTTTTTTACGATTACTTATCTTAAACATTTCACGTGAATTTTGATAATTAAACAATTATTTAATCAGAAAAGAGATATTAATATTTAAAAAAATTCAAAAAAAAGAAATAGACAAATAAATTAAAATAATAAGAATATGTTTCAATTTTGACATCTTATAAACCCAATTTTCAAAGTACGTAAATGTCTTTTCTTTCTTGTTTGAATAATGAAAGCAAACATGAAAAGTAGAGTTGTGGGTAAAACAAATATTTTCCTTATTACTGAATAATAATAATAATAATAATAAAATTGTTTTGTTTTTCTTAATTACAAGTTGATCTTAATTCACCAACCACTCTATTGGCTAGCTAAACCGTGCAAATTAGTTAAAAGATTTGTGGTTCAAATTTTCTTAGACATAAATATTATTAAACTACTACAAGAAAGCTTAAAAGTAGCTTATATCTTAAGTTATATCAGTGCAAATTTGAAATTAGGGTGTGTTTCATACCGAGAAAAAAGTAAAATATTCATACATCAAAAAAATTATATCTATAATTTACTGACGAAAGAATATCAATTAATAATTCTAATTCTATTATTAAATAAAAAGAAACGGTTGCTCGAATATAAAACACCTTCCATTTTTTATGTTAAGATTGCATATTCAAATTATAAAGGAAAACAAAAAAGTATAGCAAAATATTATATTTGAAGTTCAAAAGTACAAATTATCAAAGATCAAATGTTAGACATGACTCACATTTTTGAAGATAAAAAGAAACTTTATTCATCACAATAAAATAAATAAATAAAAAATTACTCCACTTGCCAAAAAAAAATAATGATAATAAATTAAAGAGATGGTGGTAAAAATTTGTCTTGACAATGGCTACAAGTGCAACCCCACTTTTTATTCTCCAAGTAACCAACAAAACTTTTACTTTTTCAAAATAAAATAAAAAATATTTTTTGGGTCTTTGGTCCTTATTTTATCCTATATTTTTCTTTAATTTATGCACCTCTAACTTTTTTTAAATAATTTTTTATTTTCAAATTCCTAACTTACAATTTACTCCAGAAAAGGAAATTCCACTAAACGTTCTCTTCTCAACTACCTCATGCCAGAATACAATTTAAAAAATACAAATATCTTTTATTTTATCACTTTTTTCGAAATAATCCACCGTCATCCTTTTATCCAAAATTATAGTAAAAGTATACAAACATTTCTTAAATATCAAATATAAATGCGAGAGACATGTATTGATAATACTTTCGAATTTATTATAAGTTATTAATTTCATCTTCAAATAATTGATATTTTTAAAAGTATCATTCATTTTACTTGATCGGCTAAATTAAATTACGCCATTGATATTTTACATGTCATAATTCTTGAAGGGGTGTTATCTTAATTAAAAAATTAAAAAAATTATTAAAAATATCTCTAAATTTGTAAAGAATTTAGAAATATATTTCATTAATATAATATAATCACGAACGCATTTAAATTTTATTGTCAGATAGATAAATATTATTAAGACTAACAATATTAAAATAATGTAGTTAATTAAACACAAATCAGTTACTAGGTAGAATGTTGAAATCTTGCTATTATTGTCATAACCTTATTTTCATCTAATCAAATTAAATAATCTATAGGGATCAAAAAAAGAAAAGAATCCAATATATATCAGCACAAATATTGTTATATCTCAATATCAAACATATCTTTATTAGAGTTTTGAGTATAAAAAATTCAATTAAAAAATACTTTGAATATAAATTAAATTGAAATTTTAATATAAATTTAAGTTAGTCAATTTTTTTTTTTAAAAAAATCATTATAAAGCAAAAACCACTTGCGTGATTATCATTTTTTTTTTCAAATTTTGTTTAAGGACAGTTGACCTAATTTTTTCCAAAAACCCCAATTTTTTAATTTACTAAATCCTTGTAAAAGACATATACTCTGTTTGAGTCAAATTTGCTTCATCAGATACTGCCATTTTTCTGCAAATCTTGACTTGACATGTATATATATTGAGAGAGACAGCTTTGATTTTTCTTAAGAGAGTAAAAAAAAAAGGAGGAACAGAGAAAATGGGTAATTCTTTTGGGTGTTCGGCCTCCGGTGAACGGTTGGTATCGGCGGCCAGAGACGGCGATTATGTAGAAGCTAAGATGTTGCTTGATTGCAATCCATGTCTTTCAAAGTACTCGACTTTTGGTGGACTCAATTCACCTCTTCATTTTGCTGCCGCTAAGGGACACAACGAGGTATTTAACCCTTTTCTTTTTTGTTGACCTTTTTAATCGCATGTCGTTAAAGTTTTTGATTTGTGTGAATAATTTTCAGATTGTTGCATTGTTGCTTGAGAATGGTGCTGATGTTAATTCTAGAAACTACTGTGGTCAGGTAAAGATTTTTTTTTTTGAAAAAAAAAAAAACCCTTTTTGTTGATTAGTCCTGTTTAGTTTCTTTTCAAATGAGAGATCAGCTTCATGGGTTGGGTTATTTTTGTTAATTTTAGTCATCTTGGGGGATTTTGAAGTTTGGGTGTTTCTTTGTTGAATCTGATGTTTGATTTTTTTTTTTTTTTTGAAGACGGCACTGATGCAGGCATGTCGATATGGTCACTGGGAAGTTGTTCAAACCCTTCTTCTCTTTAGATGCAATGTGAGTTTCCCTTTGATTTTTTGCCTCATGGGTTTTTTTCTTTTAACTTGTCAATTTGGCTACTAGAGCTTACGCAGCCTTGTGCTTTGTCATTCTTCTAATAGCATTTGTCCCTTTTGGATCTTGAAACTATTTTTTCAGGTTACCAGGGCAGATTATCTTAGTGGAAGAACAGCTCTCCATTTTGCAGCAGTGAATGGACATGTTAGATGCATAAGACTTGTGGTGACTGATTTCGTTCCTAGTGCCCCTTTTGAGTCTATAAATGCTCAAACAAATGCTGACAGAGGAGACAGTTCAAATTCAAAAGGCAAGCATGAGCAAAGGTTGGTGATCTGTTCATCTTCATTCTAGTTATCAAGATTCTCGTTGAGTGTGTTAATACAGATAATTTATTTATGAAGATATAAGGTCCCAAATGAAATCATTGATTGACCTGTGATGTCATTGATTAAGGGCTAAATGCAAATCGTATAAGACAACCATAGAAGACTGAGGTGGCAGTATACAACATATGCTCTAGTAAAAGAAGATACCTCGGGAGTTCTTCATTTGTGAGCTTTGTGTTTACAGATGTCTAGGTTCTGATAAGAGAATTAGTTGAGAAAAATGAGCTGATATACAACCATGCTCATGAATTCTGAGACAAAATTTATTGACTTTGAGGTTTTGACTTCTTCTTGGAAAGTATCTGGTTTACTTGGCTAATCGCTGTATTGGCTTCATTTCATTGCAGTCCACTGTCAAAATTTGTAAATAAAGCTGCTGATGGAGGTATTACTGCTCTTCATATGGCTGCATTGAATGGGTATTTTGATTGTGTCCAGCTCCTGCTTGATCTCAATGCAAATGTTTCAGCTGTGACATTTCACTATGGGTCATCGATGGATCTGATAGGTATATGTTCAGTCGAGGCATAATTAGATGTTTTCGGAAATTACCTGATTGTTAATTGACATTATTTTCAAATAAATCGTTCTCTAGGAGCTGGAAGCACTCCTTTGCACTATGCTGCCTGTGGCGGAAATCTAAAATGCTGTCAGGTGATTGTTTAACTCATCTTCGCTGCTATCTGATAATTTTGATTACCAGAAGTAAAGATGTTTTACTTCCGATGCCAATTGGTACTTATGTGGTTGTTTTCTGATGCAATATTTTACCCTTGCTTGTTTCTAAATGAGTATTTGCTTTGTGTTTCTGCAGATCCTTATTGCAAGAGGTGCCAATCGATTGACATTGAACTGCAATGGGTAATCTATTTAGGACTTGCTTCTCAGTTTAACCTTACATCTTTGAATTTCTAGACGTCACTGAACAGATATATGGATTCTTTCAGGTGGGTTCCTCTCGATGTTGCCAGGATGTGGGGACGTCATTGGCTTGAACCATTACTTGCACCAAATTCTGAGTCGATAATTCCACCTTTTCCATCTTCAAGTTATTTATCGTTGCCTCTCTTAAGCGTGCTTAACATCGCAAGGTAAATGGAAATTATCTTCTTTTTTTAGTCATTTGTAAGCTAGTTTTTTGGACTGATAAGTGATAAGGGAGGGATGACCTATAGCGGTAAGGACCCTCCACTTCCAAACATAAGGTTTTGTTTTGAGTTACCAAGTAAGCAAACATGGGAAATGCCCACTATTCAGCTCGTAGATACAGGGATTTAGGGGAGGGAGTTTAACGTATTTAAAAAAAAAAAAAAAAAGCTTTTTCTGAACTAATGGTCTTTGTCATCTGAAAAAATTTGGAGTGCCCTAATTTCTGGGTTGAATCTGTTTTGGTGCATCAAATTTGTTTAAGATCGAAGTTCAATATCTACCCTAAACCTGGTCCCATATTGTCTGACATATAGTAACTTTTTGATTATCAAGTCTCAATTAATAGAGAGATTTTGTCATGTGATATTTCACTTTAGATCGTCTAGTGTTTCTTGTGGTGGCCAAGTTGGGTAGTTACTTTTTGAAAATCAAAACAAATGATTGCATTGATGATACTTAAGCCATTTGATGCAAGTAGCAATAGAAATGGGTTACTGGCTTACTGCAAATCTGTTTGACAAATGTAACATATGCTAGGGAAGTAAAACAAAGTAGATTTTTACTAATTGAAGATGTGGAAATTATTGCTATGGATATTGTGTGTTCGTAACTGCAAAAGGGTACTCCATGTATCGGTATAGATTTGTAACAAGCAGTTCAGTCACACTACTCGTTGCTGCGTTCAAAGTTTTTGAATCAATGTATATTGTTCTGTGAATTCTATCTGTATGATGCACATTTAGTTTGCGAAGGCATAAGCCGGAAAAATTATGATTGATCCAACTCCCCATTGGTCAAGCTTTCTTTTGTTTGTTTCTCTATACTTTGTCAGTTTGTCTCGCTCTTTTGGTTTTCCTTTAGTTGAAGTCATCTTTAGGCAGTCTAGTGATCAATTTTAGTCTGTTACTGCGCACCATTCCGTTAAGAGTCAATAATAGAAAATAAGCAGTGAGGCTGCTATTTGAGATGAAGAACTTTATTGTTATCTCAGGCTTATCCTACCCTTTCCTGTGTTCTAGTTTGATCTATTAGACATTGCTTCTTCTGGAAGCTTAAGAAAACACCTTAACCATTAGTCCTGTGGACATTGGATTGAAATTTTCTTCGATTGAGCCTTCTGATCTATTAATGATTCATGTTAAAGCACTAGTGTGATGGACTTGCTAATTGGTTCTCATTTCCACTAGTGGAATGTTTTAACTCTAAAGCCGGTCAGGGATGATTTTCATTTGACTGCTTGTAGTGGCTGTTAAGTGAGTGATAGAATGAGCACTTGTTTTGTACTTCCGTGTGATTTTTCTCAGTCTCTCCTTCGCTGGGAAATATTTTACGTGTGGTGCTCTTTTCTTCCATGGGGGTTTTGGAGGAGGGGGAGCTGTTAATCTATGCTTTTAAATAATCGTGGATCTATTAGGGTACTGTAAAATTAAATGTCAACCATATATAAGTTCTTATCATTGTGAATACTTTTTGCAGAGAGTGTGGGTTGCAGTCTTCAGGATCTTCCTCTGATGATTCTGATACTTGTGCTGTTTGCCTGGAGAGGGCATGTTCAGTGGCTGCCGAAGGTTTGTACCATTATTTCCTTTCAATCTGATTTTGTTCAATATATTAATCAGACAGATTCTTTAAAATGGTTCTGGCAACAATCAGTTATGCAACTATGTTGTATAGGAGCAAGTTTTTGGGACTTTTAAGGTCCAATCTGTCCACAAGATGAATGTCGTATAAATGCGCGCATTTAGATGAATATGCATTCATACAAGATGGACAAGATTAGAAATGATTTACATCTGATAAAGATTGTGTGCAACATATATGGATAAAATTAGTCGCCTTATATGTTTTACCTTCTTCTACATTGATCTCCTTATGTATAGATTAATTAGTGTGCTAGTATGATGTTGAATGTGGTAAAAGAACGAGGTAGACCTAAAATCATGTGTAAGAAATTGTCTCTAAAAATTCCTCAGTATCAATACAAAACAAAATCTAATATACTGTATACTGTATATCTAATATATCAGTTTATTGGGAAACTTATTTTATTGTTACACATCACATTAGATCTGGTTCTTGTGAGGAGCTCTTTTATTATAGTTGGAGAAGTATTCTCATCATGTAGGAGCAAGTGTGAGATCAAGGGAATAAGACTAAATACGTAGTATTGGAATGAGATATGCCTGAATCAAGCAGATGAATAAATTTAGACAACTCATACAACCAAATCTCAACTTTTTTATAATCTGAAGCATAGTTCATTTGTTGAGATGTGTCTGGCAAATGGTGTAAAAATCCCCTCTAATTGAGAATTTTCGGTTCCGTACATGATCTAGCACCAACCTAATCATCTATTCTACTTGAGTATGAAATCCTTTCTTGATTTATTATGCGAGTAACACTTCCAAAATTAAGCCTTTGCACACCCTAGACCTATCGAATCTAGATATTGTAGTTGAATCCTAGCGTATGGTCTAGCATTTGGTGAAGCTGGAGGGAAAATCTTAAGGATTGGGATTTAAATCTCAATAGAGGCAAAAATGCGAGGAGATTTCTTTCCATCCACCTAAACTATTGTGTAAAAAGTTATCCTATACATGTATTGGTGGAAGGATGCAGATACTTATGGGAATAATTGAGGTGTGTACAAGTTGGTCTAGACACCGCCTTTATAATTATTTTTTTAAAGACTTCTAGATTTGTAGTTATGAAATAAATGTGTAGATACTGCAGTTGTTTGTCTTTTGTTATACTTGATGTTTTTCAACTATCTGATATGGAATATCTGATGCCTACCCAGTCTTGTGCTTGTGTATAAAGCAACTTGATTGGTTCACCTGGAAAGCTGTTTTACATACTCTTTCCGTCTCATTTTATAGGAAGGAGTTTGGGATTCGAGGGTCAACGCATAGATTTTTCATGTGTTCTGAAATAAAACTTTTACATATTTGATGATTACATGTCTAGTGTATATGCTAGTGTAATTAATAATTCAAAATATTAAAAGAAGTTTGATAAGTCATAGTCAATGACCAAACTGTTCGACTTTCCAAAGAGTGATAGTGCCACATAAAATGCGACGGCAGTACTGATGAAAAATAGGTACCAATGTGATCTCCCCCAAACTCGAACAATTTTACCCAGAGAGTTGGGAAATATGAGATCGACATCAGATTCTCTCGCACTGTTAGGTTTCTGGGACACATTGTCTAACCATGAGAAGACGATAACAATAAAATGACAGTATGATTCCTGTAAAATTAGATGAGAATCGTCATATTAATATAATATTTTATTTTGTATCAAATACTTTCAGGTTGTGGGCATCAATTGTGTGTAAGATGTGCACTCTATCTTTGCTCTGCAAGCAACATCCCATCTGAATTATTGGGTCCGCCTGGATCCATTCCATGTCCACTTTGCCGACATGGGATTGTCTCATTTGTAAAACTCCCAGGATCTCCTGCAAAGGAAATTAAGTTACATCTATCCCTTAGCTTATGCACACCATGCATGCTTCATTCTCGTGACCAAGAACGATCAACACCGCCTAGCGCACATGAAATTAGAAAGAATCGTGTTGCTTCAGTGTCTTCAGATCTTTTCTGTCCTGTGACTTGTAGTCCATTTCCCTCTGTTGCAATGCCTTTGTGTACCTGTGATGAAGGACCTTCTCCAACCTTGGAATCAAGAGAAAATGATACTCAAGAAGAAACTCCTAATCAGTCACAGTCGACATCAACGGATCAGGACAAAATGAATGTGAGATTGGAGAAAACTACTTGCTCGAACATGTTTTGGGGTAGAAGAAGCTGCAGCAGGGAGCATCAGTGTAATGCTGAGATAAATGCTTAATAAGCTTGCCTTGGTGCCGGAGTAGAAGAAATTTTGATCCAAGCAGAGCAGCGCATGGTTCAACGCGTAGCATTACTACTTTCTCATGCTTTTGAATCTTTCTTGCAGCTTATATTTCTCTCGCTTGCTATGACCCAATGGATCCAGCACTCCGGTAGGTATCTTGAATACCTTAAAAGTGTGACGTTGATTATTTTGGACTCGGGGCTTGTAAAGAATTCACAAGTAGGAAATTGGAGTATTGCAATGGAGCATCATTGGTGAGAAGTCTAATATTGAGATTGTTCTTAGACTATTCTTCTCTGCTGTATGTAGTGCCGCTATTACTAGTCTGGTTGAAGCAGAGAAGTTTTTAACCTGTTTGTTCCAGTACAACCCCATCAAGTTACAAAAGATAGTTTGAGTACTGGTGGGATTTGTGAAGGTAAACGTTAGGTGTCTGTAAACTGACAAAGATAAAAGAGTTAAATAGGGAAATTTGTGTAGGCACATTTACTCTGTTTTGTACACATTTTAATGTTCTGCAGTAGAAAGTAATGTGTTTGGGTTTGTCAATTTAAGTTGTAAGGTTGGTTTATCTTGTAAATTAGGTGTAATGCGGCACAAAGTAGCAACAATAACAAACATCGTGAAATTTCACAAGTGAGTTTTGGGTAGGATAGTGTGTATATCGACTATACATCTACCTTATGAAGCTAGCGAGGATGTTTTCTGTAGACCCTTGGTTTGAGCAGTAGATAATACGATAATCAAAGTGACAGTAATGTTAATCGAAAGAACAAAAAGAAAAATATACAAGAATAACACTAGTACTCTAATCTTCGATCTTGAGGTCATGTTCGTGGTAAACTGAAATTTCCAATATGGTCTATTTCTCTTATTTTGCAATCAATTTCGCTACAACGCCTGCATCTTACAATATTTATTATGCAATTACATCTATCTCTATCTCTCCTCTATCGCACTATAGCCAACTTCTTATACCGATCATTTGTACATTTTTTCTTTACATATTTAAACTATTTCAGCCTCGCTTTTCATATCTTTTCCAACACAAAATCATTCTCATCTTATCCCGAATAACTACGTTTAGATCTAATCTTTATCTTTCTTGATGCATCCACACAACCTAATTGAAAGCAATTGTTGTTAGGCTTTTGGCATTCGAGGAGTTTGATGTTAATTTGGAAATGAAGTAAATGGAGAGTGAGTCATGTGGTGGGGTGTCTGAATTAATTTGATTGTTGTCATCTTCAATTAATCGTGACATTAGTAACAGTAACAAATTAAAGTTGGCCAATACACAATTTTTGTCCTCTTTATATTAATTATTATTATTTATACACACTCTACTTCCTAGTTGTTTCTGTTATTTTTGTTGACAAAATTAGAATGTCTAATTGGACCAAATCACCACGTCCTTTATTTATTCGACACGTATACTCATACTAATCTTTGAGTAAGTCTTATCTAAATTACTGTAGAGGCCTTAATCATTTGCCATTATCATAAGTCTTCTCACAACAAGTATAGTGTCAGTGTCAAAAGGAACACAAAAAATCTAGTTGATACGATTGTGTAAACTGCAGTCTTATTAGCTTTTTGTTTGTTTCCCCGTACGAGATGATTATAGCTCTGAATGAATTCGAATTATGTACTTCTAGGTCCATTCACGAGTAATGCTTTCAACAGAATTTTTTCCATATCTAAATTTTTAGCAGCTTCATATAACCGAGGACATAAGTAGTACTCTAAATAGGAAGGAATAAAGGATAGAAGGTTAGTAGTGTCCGTCGTTGTACAATTGTAGTTGTTGCGTTATGTTGTCTGTTGTGTTTTGATTATCACACTATATTGATGTTGTTACGATTTATTTCTTTCATGTAGACTTAACATTGCTTTTCTTATTAACGGTTATGCTTCCTTCGTTATTTCCTTCTTCTTTACTTGAATTTGATACACTTGATCTGAGAGTAGATAGTAGTAAAGTCTGCTTACATTCGACGTAACATGTTTTGTTTCATATGTTAGTATTTATTTATAAAAACAAGCAAATGAGTAGGACAAACACCATATATATAATATAATTGGTTACAATATGCTTGAGAATGACACTGGAATCTCTTAAACCAATCAGTGCTGCCCTGGGGGAGTACTATTTTTGTCTGTGTACTATGCAAAGTGCATTTTAGCTTATTTTGTGTGTGTGAAAATTCATCTTCTTCTAGCTGCAGTTTCTCTCTGGGCATTGAAATAAACAGCAGCAACAGGGGACCCAATCCATTTTCCGCCGAAAAACTCCTCGTATTGAACTGATCCCTTGTTGCTGGTGCTCTCACGGTTTGCCTTCCTCTCTGTTTATACAACAAAAATACATAACGATGGATCCCAATTACCGGCTTTGGCGTCTCGTAGCTCACTATCTCCCTTCCTGAGAAGGTTTATAATCAAATTATATCATTGTCTTTTGACCATCTCAGAAATCAACTCGATAATCAAACTTACCAAATGAAATGTCAGTTGTACCAGGTATATCCGTCACAATCCTGATATTATATTATAATAAGCAAATGAATAAGAGATGTATTTAAATTGTACATTTGAATCATCATATCAGAGTTTAGAATAATAATTACCAGTGGAGATGTTCCCTCAAGTATGGATCACTAGGACTTGGAGCATCAGGGTCCGTCATGATCTTCCCAAAGAAAAAAAGTAGACAAACAATCAGACAACAAAAACACAATGTACAAACATAAACCTCTGTTTTCATTTTATACAAACACAAACACATACGAGTGTATAAGCAGATCTCATGTCTTCACCACCAATTTCGACACGAGGTTGAGTTGCAACAACAGCAGGCATAATCTCATGGCCATTAGAGACTTGTTTGCTCCCATTGTATAGAACTTTCATTTTCACACTTGGACTAAAATTGTCTACTACTTCACCTATTACTCTACCTACTGCAAGTGGTTCACAAGTACTTCTAGAAGACATAATTTTAATTTTTTTTTAGAAAATGTTGTATGTTGAGTGAAGAAATTAAATATATTGCAAAGGAGGAGGCTTTATATATAGATTTTTTTTATTTTTTTTGGAGATATTAGTGAAATAAAAAGGAAGGTGCTTGATTTATAAGTTTAAAAGATTCGAAAAATCAATCAACGTGCCAGAATAAAAGATGCCTACATACATATATTAAAAGTTAAACATGTTTGCTTAATTGTTTGAACAACTTTTAATAATAACAACACATGTCTCTTGCTATAGTTTTCATGTCGTTTAATTTGATTTTAGCTTACATTTATGTTTTTTAATTTTGAGTGTGGACAAATAATCATTTAAACTATTGTAAAGTTGAAGAGCTAATAACTTTGATGGTCACTCAACTATCAATTATTTTTACCATAAGTCACTCAATTTATATTTTCAACTCAAAACTCACTCAATTATTATTGTTCTCGCAGAAAGCCACATAACTTTCATTTTCAACTAAAAAATCACTTAACTATGACTTCTTTGTACAGAAAAACATGCATGTCAAATCTCATGGGCGATTTATCATGTAGGACATGTGTGTCTATTTAATCAACTTTATGCATGATTGTTTAAATAACTACTTGTGCCAATCAAAGTTAGAGGTTATATATATCAAGCGAGATCAAGTTAACGTGCACATTCATTTATTACGTCTTTCACTTTCATAATATAGTTACCATTTGTTCTCTTAATACATAAATGTATCATTTAACTTGGTTTCAACTAACATTTATGCTCTCTAAGTGCACAAGTAATCACTTAAACTATCATAAAATTGAATAAATAGTCACATGCGTCCTATACATGACAAATCGTGTTTGTCTATTTAACTTTATGCATGATAGTTGGACTTCTTGTGTAAATCAAAGCTGGAGATCATAGATATCAATTGAAATCAAGTTAAATGGCATATTCATTTATTACGCCTTTAGCTTTCGAAAAGTAATTTATCTCATTTTCTAGTTTCCATCTTTAATGAGATGATTACCTAATCATGCAAATTTATAAACTATATTTATCAAATATACCGAGAGTTTAAGAAATTACTCATCAAACATAGTGATGTATATAGATAGAGAGCAAATTATTGCATATGCAAAGCTAATTTCAATAACTATTTCTACATCTGATAATTTTACAAACTCTCAAAATTTTTAGTAATTAAGCCTCAGATTATTGCTTTTTTTGAAAAAAAAAAAATCATTTCTGATTTACTCAATTTAAACACAATTAGTTAATTAGGCCTATCTTAGTAGCAAATAATTGGCAATATAAGATTTTGAATTTGAATTTGACATATTCAATATTTAGGTTTTTACTATCGAACTCATTACACTTTTGAAATTATAGTTTTAACCTTTAATATATTCTGACACTGTCCATAGTGATTATTCAGTGTGTAAGTAAGATTTAGAAAAGCTACGATATATGTAAACTTACCTTCGGCTCAAGATAGTTTTCAAAAACAAGTTTGACAAATACAAAAGTAAAAATTAGGATGAGAACACTTTAAGAAGAAAAAAACTACTACAATGCAAGTTGAAGAGTACAATAGTTAATAATAGAACAATAATATTGATAAATCATAAGTAGAAAAGGAGAATGGACAATGTTCTTTAATTGAGTTAGAACTGTAAAATTAGGTCTTAGGCCTAACTCACACCCCAAAAGCTCTCACACCCCTACAATCCTCATAAGGAGTCCATCCATTTCACTTTTGTCATTGTTTAATACCCATCTCACGTTCAATGCTTAGCATCTGGTGCGTGGTCAATTATCGGGTGAGACGGACCCTACTCTGATACCATGTGAAATGAGGTATTAGGTCTAACTCACACCCCAAAAGCTAGCTCAAAGGCAGGAGGATTGCCCAAGTCTTATAAGGAGTCCACCCATTGTGAAACTTTTATCACTCTTTAACAAGAACCATGCTCTTCCAAAAAAAACAAAAAAAATAATTGATTATTTACTAACCTTCCGATTATGACGATCTTATTTTTTATATTTACATTTTTCTATAAACAATCATGTGTTCGATGAGTTGGAAAATGTTCATGTCACGTATCAATGCACTAGTATTTTGTATGTTTTTTAAGGTGCGGACATAAACTACAAGTGGTTTCTTTTAATTGGCTTGAGAAGAATGAGGAATATATACTTTTTTGTGTGTTGATAATAATATCCTGGACAAATGATAAAACACCTTTTGAGGTGCTTCCAAAATTTTACATACTCCGTTCATTTTAAAAAAAAATGATCAGATTTGATTTGAAATAAAATTTAACAAAAGAAAAAAAAAATTGTGGTTCTAAATTAAAGTTATATTAAATGTACCAAAATGTCCTTTAATTATGTGATCTTAAACAGGTCACGTGGAAAATTAAAGTTAAAGTGTTCCCAAAAAAGAAAAAGGATCATTCTATTTGAAACAGACTAAAAAGAAAATAGGGTCATTCTTTTTTAAACAGAGGAGTGCATAAATATGCCATTTAATTTGACTTCATTTCAAATTTATGCCCTTAAAATTTGGATATTCACAAATAGACACTTATACTTGTATAAACTTGAACAAATAAACACATGAGTCATACGTGACACATCACATGTAGGACGAAAATTAACACGTATGATGTCATGTATGACATGTGTGTTTATTTGTTCAAATTTATATAAGTTTAAATGTCTACTTATGCAGACCCAAAATTGAAAGACATAAATGTGATTTGAAATCAAGTTAAAATGCATGTTTATATATTATGTCTATAAAAAAATATCAACAAAAGTAGTATTTTGTCTTACCTTACTAAACGAGTCTTTGCTAAAAATAGTAGTGATAAGGCATCTTCTACATATTCTTCGACTACAATTACTATTATAAGTATAAATGATAATATTAGAAAATAAAAATTTAGAGATAGATAATCTTTCATAACTTAACAGTAAAAAATTGATGTTAATCTCATTTAGTTATTAATTACTGACAAATTTTATAGCTAATTTCATCATTATATTTGATAGTGAAACAGTCCTAATACTATGCTAACATTAATGGAACTTGAGATAAAGTATTTTATTATAATAAAAAAGATATTAGTACGTTGTATGCTTGAATTGAAATCATTATATGTTCCTTTAGTATCTTGAACGTATATAAACTTTGCCAGAATTGTATATTAATTAAATTATCATATACAGATTTAGAATACACAAAACTGTTTTAATATTCTTTTTTGAAGTTAAAAGAATAGAGAATAAGAGTAATAAAACATTTTGATGCCCTATTTGAATGACACGTTGCTAACTTAGTTTTTTTTTTTTTTTTTTTTTTTTTAAGAATTCTCCACATTCCCACTTGATATAATATTTATCATTTGAAAACCTCTTAACTTTATATTATATTCTGATTCCTCAATTATCTACTTTGTTTTAATTCTACAATTGACACGTTGCCTTACTTTAATGATATTTTTCCTGTCAATTGGGACTGCACCAATTGATGTGCTGCCATATTCTTTTAATTCTTTCATTTCATTTTATTTTACTTTTGATTTCTATATCTTTTATATATCCTATATAGTCATTTGATGAAATTGAAAAATATCGGGAAAAGGTCTGATATATCCCTCAATTTTGTCATTTGGAGCAGATACACCCCTCGTTATAAAAGTAGCTCAAATATATCCTTATCGTTATACAAACGACTCACATATACCCCTGCCGTTACAAAATGACTCACATATACCCCTGCTGTTACAAAATGACTCACATATACCCTTCATTTAACGGAATTTTAAATAATTAGTTTTAAATTTATATTTATTACTTATAATTTTTTTTAAAAAATTATTTAGTGGTATAAATTATTCTTCTATAATAGTTCAAGGTATATTTTAATTTTTTTCATACATAAATTATTTTTTGACTTCTTTTATTATAATTATTTGAGTTTCTTATTCTTATTTTATTTTTTTCTTTCATTCCTTAGTTTAAAGAGAAAAAAATTAAAATATTTTTTGTGTGTACTGTAATTTAATTTCGTATTCGAAAAAAAATTGGTCATCTATAATAAGTTTTACAAGAATATTAGTGAAACATAAATAAATTTGATTATCAAAATAATAATTATAAATTAGTCATTGAAAACAAAAAAAAGTAAAAAAAAATATGTTTGACGAGGATTAAATTTACTCATATGAGATTATATTTTTTTTAAAAATAAAAACAAAAATTTAGATTGAAAATTATTATTTTTTCATTTTCTTTAGAGGAAAAGGGTATATGTGAGTCATTTGTTTACAATTAGGGATATATATAAGCCACTTTCATAACAAGGGGTATATCAGCTCTAAATGACAAAGTTGAGGGGTATATCAAACCATTTTCCCAAAAATATATTATTATTTTATGTTATTGACAATTATATGATGTAGTAGTTGAATTTAAAATTTTAAACATACTACTAGTGATATATATTTATTATTATATTTTTAAAATTATTAAATCAGATCAATACGAGTCAAACAACATAAATAGAAATCACAAAAGAAAGTGAGTGAGTATATTATTGGCATCTTTTTCCCCTTATGATTAGTTAATCAATGCAAATAGTTGTCTTAAAAAGACTCCGATCCCACTTATCATAAGTGGTCAAAAAAGGATTCTTTCTTACTACAAGTGGAAAAAGAGTACAAGAACATATGCAACAAACAATCTAATGAATTTTTAGGGTATGTGGAAAAATATTGTTTTGACAAATATCATTTGTAATGTGTTTATATATAATTTAGCATAAATATTATGAAATAAAATAAAATAGAGAAGGGAGTGGGGATTCAGAAATGATGGATAATCATGAGATGGTCAAGAGGCGAGGGTCGGATGAAGAAGGAGAAACTCTGTCTATATATTAATTTTACGGAAAAGGATGAAAAATATTCTTGAACTATTAGAAATAGCAAATATATATTTGAAGTATATTTCGGCTCGAATATGCTCTTACTGTCAAACTATTGAGTCAAAAATACCCTTCTCTTTAACAGAATCGATTAAACGTCAATTAGATGTCATGTGGATGTCACATGGCATGCCACATAACCCAATAGAGTTCCACTCATGTCATGTAGACTATTAGACTCATCCCTAATTTCCCTCAATTTTCTCCATTTTCCGTAGAATTTAGAAACGATTTCACTGAAGAACATAGAATCTCTTTTCCTCATTTCTCCATTTCCTTTGAACGATGTCACAAAATACATAAGTTCTAAGGTAAGGGTATTTTTGACCCTATAATTTGAGGAGAAGGGTATTTTTGAACCGAAATATAATTCAAGGGTATATTTAAGCTATTTCAAATAATTTAAGGATATTTTTTATCCTTTTCCGTTAACTTTATAATAATTGAAGAAAAAGCTAATTAACTCTCCTTGAATAAGATATGGTATTGCTAAATATTTGTTGGAATATGAGACACATGGCATAGATAAAAATTAATAGTTAAGATTTAATTATATAAAAATAAGATTTTAACTATGATTTAGATAATTAATATATGATAAAAAAAATAACAATACCACAATTATAACAATATATTATCTTGTCATAAATATATTATAAAATCTTTTTCTTACTAGTATTGTCTTCTGTTTTTGTCCATAAATATATTATAAAATCATTTCTCTTTTTCTAATTATTTTTTCCCAGCGAATATTTTTTTCTGTTAATTATATGTAAACTAATTTCAAAGGGAAAGTTCAAAGTTGCTATCTAAGACTTACTCATTTATTTATAAAAAAAAAAAAAAAAAAAACCGTAGATAAATACTCGAAGGAACTTTTTTTAGAAAAGCGAAAAGTTTCTATAATATATTTATAGACATTATATTATATTGTTATGATGTATGATTATGATATTATAATTTTTTTTTATAAAATATTGATTATTTAAATTATAATTAGAATTTTTATTTTATTAATTATATTTCAGGCATTGATTTTTATCTATATGTCATGTGTCTCATATCCAAGTAAAAATTTAAAAAAAAAATGGAAAAAAGACGGATCCATTGAAATGATTAGTTGCTTAGTTTTTATAGAACAAGTTGGTTTACTAGAATGATTACTTATTTAATTGTAAGGAGGGATATAATATTGTGTTTATTAGAATATAAGAAGAGTCCATTACCAACTATATGTTGGGAATAAATCCGTAACAGAAATAATATTTGCGATAATAAAGGCAACAAATGCGGAACACAACAATGCGGTTAAACAACGAGAATAAAAGAGAAATAATGACACCAAGATTTTACGTGGAAACCCTTCTAAATAAGGGAAAAACCACGACCCGAGAGGAGCAACGAATATCACTATAGTAAGGATTTTACACTTGGTGTCTGAGTAAAAAACTCCAAAGACCACTACACATTCAAAAGAAATAACACTCTTTTGATTTTTCCACCTCACTACAATATCGCTCACACTCTCTATTTTTCCTCACAGATTATTTTTCTCTGTGATGCCTCACTCTTCTTTCTCTCCTTTGTAATTCTTTTTTGGTGTATTAGAATGAAGAATTCTCCCCCTTTTATAGAGAACAAATACACTACCCTCCAAATGTGCTATAGAAGAAACATTTTTTTTTCTTCTTCATAGCTTACCTACTCTACCAAACTTTGAAATTGGCACAAAACAAGTTTTTCTCTTCTTTATAGATTACCAACTCTACCAAACTTTGAAATTGGCACAAAGTTATTCAAATTTTGGCACATGGGGATGGACCTCACAATCTCCCCCTCCAGACCCATGCACCTGAAGGAGGTAGCTCCAGGTTTCTAGCTTGAGTACATGCCGACAAGTTCTTTGCATAGCTCAAACTTGTCTTTGATACCACCTTGGTCAGCATATCTGAAGGTTTTCAGTAGTAGGGATCTTCATGACCTGCATAGATCTGTCCTCTATCTTTCACGAATCCAGTGATATCTCACGTCGATATGCTTCGTCCTTGCATGATACATGGTGTTCTTGCTCAAGTCTATTCCACTCTGACTGTCACAATAGACGACATACTCCTTCTGATGCAATCCAAGTTCTTGAAGAAATCGTTTCAGCCATACCATCTCTTGCCAGCTTCAGTAGCTGCAATATATTCTGCCTCAGTTGTAGAGAGTGCGACACACTTCTGCAACTTTGACTGCCATGATATAGCTCCCCCTGAAAATGTAAACAAATATCCAGTAGTGGATTTTCTATTATCGAGGTCACCTGCCATATCAGCATCAGTATAGCCTTTCAAGATTGGATCAGATCCTTTAAAACACAAGCAATCTCTTGTGGTACCTCTTAGGTACCTGAGTATCCACTTAACTGCCTCCCAGTGTTCTTTTCCAGGATTTTCAAGGAATCTGCTAACACACCAACTGCATGAGCAATATCAGGTCTGGTACACACCATCGCATACATCAAACTCCCCACTGCTGAAGAATAAGGAATTTTAGCCATTCCCTCTTTCTCCTCTTTTGTTGTAGGACACATCTGTTTGCTCAACTTCAGATGACTCGCAAGAGGCGTGCTAACAGGTTTAGCACTCTTCATGTTGAAGCGTTCTAGTACACGTTCAATGTACTTCTCTTGAGATAGCCACAACTTTCTTTTTGTTCGTTCTCGAACAATCTTCATCCCTAGAATTTGTTGTGCTGGGCCCAAGTCTTTCATGTCAAATGACTTGGACAAATCTTTCTTCAACTTTGCAATCAGCTCTTTGTCTTGTCCTACAATTAACATGTCATCCACATATAACAACAAAATAATAAAATGTGTCAGAAAATCTTTTGAAGTATACACATGGATCAGAATAGGTCTTTGTGTACATTTGACTTTTCATGAAAGAGTCAAACTTTTTGTACCATTGCCTTGGGGCCTGTTTCAACCCATAAAGACTCTTATTCAATTTGCACACCATGTGTTTCCTTCCAGATACTTCAAATCCCTCTGGTTGCTCCATATAAATCTCTTCTTCCAAATCTCCGTGAAGAAATGCAGTTTTCACGTCCAATTGCTCTACTTCAAGATCTAGACTAGCTGCTATGCTCAAAATAGTTCGAACAGAAGTCATTTTGACAACAGGTGAAAATTTTTTATCAAAATCAATACCTTTCTTTTGTTCGAAGCCTTTTACAACCAATCGAGCTTTGTACCTCACCAACTTGCCATTTCCATCTTTCTTGAGTTTAAAGACCCACTTGCACTTAAGTGGTCTTTTTCCTTTTGGAAGTTCAACTAGCTGGTATGTGCCATTTTTCTGTAGAGATCCCATCTCTTCGTGCATGGCTTTCATCCATTGGCTCTTTTCTGGATGAGACAACACCTCCTTAAGACTTTCTGGCTCACCTTCATCATTGATAAGGACATAGTCTGAGGAAGGGTATTTGGTTGATTCTACCCTTTGTCTTTCTGATCTCCTCAGAGGTGAGATTGTTCTTCTTCTGGGTACTCCATTTGCTCGGTATTATCACCAAGTTGCTCCCCCTGCTCAACAATCTCATCGGGTTGCTCTTCATGCTCAGCAACTTCATCAATCATACTTTCTGCACTTATGGATGGTTAGAAGAAGAAGGAATGGTAACAAGATTAGGGACTATACCATTCTTTTTCTTGGCCTTCTCTCGATAGATCATCAGCAGTTCCAACTTCACTTTCTCGAAAGATTACATCTCTACTTCTGATGACCTTCTTCTTCACAAGATCCCATAGTCTGTACCCGAACTCTTCATCTCCATATCCGATGAATATGCAAGGAACTGATTTATCATCTAGCTTGGTTCTTTGCTCCTTCGGTACATGTGCAAAAGCTTTGCAACCGAACACCTTTAGGTGCGAGTAAGACATCTCTTTGTTGGTCCAAACTCTCTCCGGAATGTCAAACTCCAACGGAACTGATGGACTACGATTGATAAGATAACACGCTGTCCGAACTGCTTCACCCCAGAATGTCTTGGGTAATTTAGCCATTCTGAGCATGCTTCTCCACCTTCTCAACAATGGTGCGATTCATTCTCTCAGCTACACCATTGTGTTGTGGGGTTCCAGGAACTGTCTTTTCATGTCTGATTCCATGGTTTGAACAATACTCTTCAAATTCTCTTGAAGTGTACTCACCTCCATTGTCGGTTCGGAGACGTTTTAGCTTTCGACCTGTCTCTCTTCTATCAGAGCATGAAACTTTTGAAATACTTGAAACACCTGATCTTTGGTTCTCAAGATATAAACCCACAATTTTCGAGAAGCGTCATCAATAAAGGTAACAAAGTATTTATTACCTCTCCTATCGATTCTATCTCCATTGGACCACAAACATCAGAATTACCAAATCAAGTATATTCGACTTTCTTTCAGATGATGTCTTAAATGAGACTCTATGTTGTTTACCAAATAAGCAGTAGTTACAGGGTTTTATCGTTGTACCTTTGGGAAAAGAGATGAGTGACTTTTTGAAAGAATTTGCAATCCTTTCTCGCTCATATGACCCATTCTTTTATGCCATGAATCTGCAGAATTTTCTTCGTGAGCAGCATTTAATTCACCTTTTGCAATCACCAATGCCCCTTTGGTGAGTCTCCATTTTTTATCTGCAAAGTAGTTCTCATATCCATCTTGGTCCAAAGCAATTCCCGAGATCAAGTTCATCCGCAAATTAGGTACGTGGCGCACATCTTTCAACACTAATGTGCATCCAACATTTGTTTTTAAGCTAATGTCTCCGATCCCCGCAATCTTTGAGTAACTTGTGTTACCCATTTTCACATTGCCATAATCACCGGCTACATATCTGCAAAAAAGATCTCTTACCGGTGTGGCATGATAAGATGCTGCTGTGTCGACCACCCATTCCGACTCTATACCTGCCAAGTGCATGCATTCTTCTTCCTCATTTATGAGGAGAACAACATCGTCATTATTTTGCACCATGGCAGCTGTGTTGTCATCATTCTTTTGGCCGCTGCTTTCCCCTTTGACCTTTTTTAGATTTGGACAATCTCTTTTGAAGTGTCCTGGTGATCGCAATTGTAGCAATTTCTGGCCTTTGATTTTGATCGGACTTTGGACTTTCCACGAGCTCCGATCTACCATAGTTACTTGAGCTCCTTTGGTAACTTCTGCCTCTACTTTCCGTGATGAGAGCCTGTCCGTGATTTTCAGGCCTTTTTCTCATCTTCTCATTAAGCAAAAGGGCTGATGTGACATCCTTCAACTCAATAGAGTCCTTACCATGTAAAATGGTTGTTGATAAAGTATCGTAGGAAGATGGCAACGAGTTTAGGAGCACTATGGCTTTATCTTCATCCTCGATCTTTACTCCGAGGTTTGCTAGCTGCGTGATTAGTCCATTAAGTACATTTAAATGAGACAAAAAATTTGTACCTTCATCCATATGTAGTGCATATAACTGTTTCTTTAGGTACAATTTATTTGTCAGCGTTTTGGACATGTATAGATTTTCTAACTTTGTCCAAATGCCACATGCACTCTCTTCATCGACGATGTTATTAACTACATCATCTGTTAAGTGCAATCTGATTGCACTAGCAGCCTTTTCATCCAATTCTTCCCATCCTCAAGTTTCATGGATTCGGGCTTTTTGGATTTGCCGCCTAGTGCCTTATGCAAACCCTGTTGGATGAGCAAGTCTTTCATCCTTCTCTGCCACATTGAGAAACCGCTATCACCGTTGAATTTTGCTACCTCGTACTTTACTCCAGACATTTTTTTTATTGAGTATAGTACAATGAGCTGCAAAAAATATTTCTGTAAATGAGCAGAACCTGTGCTCTGATACCAATTGTTGGGAATAAATCCGTAACAGAAATAATATTTGCGATAATAAAGGCAACAAATGCGGAACACAACAATGCGGTTAAACAACGAGAATAAAAGAGAAATAATGACACCAAGATTTTACGTGGAAACCCTTCTAAATAAGGGAAAAACCACGACCCGAGAGGAGCAACGAATATCACTATAGTAAGGATTTTACACTTGTGTGTCTGAGTAAAAAACTCCAAAGACCACTACACATTCAAAAGAAATAACACTCTTTTGATTTTTCCACCTCACTACAATATCGCTCACACTCTCTATTTTTCCTCACAGATTATTTTTCTCTGTGATGCCTCACTCTTCTTTCTCTCCTTTGTAATTCTTTTTTGGTGTACTTAGAATGAAGAATTCTCCTCCCTTTTATAGAGAACAAATACACTACCCTCCAAATGTGCTATAGAAGAAAAACTTTTTTTTTTCTTCTTCATAGCTTACCTACTCTACCAAACTTTGAAATTGGCACAAAACAAGTTTTTCTTCTTTATAGATTACCAACTCTACCAAACTTTGAAATTGGCACAAAGTTATTCAAAGTTTGGCACATGGGGATGGACCTCACACTATATATAAATTGAAGTAGCTATTTGTTGAGTACATATTCTGGATATTTTTCCATTTGGAATATTCATAGGAAACTCATATAACATTTTTATGTAATAACTTACAAATTAATTATTAGATATAAATTGTAGTAGATAAATTTGGTGTGATGAGTTTGACTAAAATGAAGTTGGTAAGGAAAATCAATAATCTCATTTATAAAATATCACATGTTACACTAATATTTTAATATTTTGGCGACCAAATCTTTGTTAAAAAATACTACACAACACTTTTGGTATGCCTAAGAGATAATATCAGAACACAATTGGCTTATATGTCGCACCAACGTCCTTGGGGCATCTTCTTGCAAAAAAAGTTAATTACGTCTCAAGATTCTGTTGTTTGGTTAAAAATAAATTATGTCGGGACTATAACGATTTCGAAATTAAATAATGATAATCTCATTTAGTGCATACATATTTTGTGAAAATGTTTGGGTGAAAATCTAGTTCAAATTCTGCCATTTGATTTTGATCACGCATGCGATATCATTCTCATAGTTGTAACTTTAGGTTAGAGGTGTCGAATGGGTATGTCAAACTGAGCTAAGTTTATAAATGAATGGGTTATTGACATGATCAAAACCTACTTTAATTAAAATGAGCTAAAATGTGATCTATAACTTAACATGTCCAATTCTTAATAGTCTGAAATGAACTGAACTGATAAATAGACCGAGTTTGATACGTCCAAACTTGGAAGGAGTTAGCGGATTGAACTTGATTTTGACACCCCTACTTCAAGCTCACCAATTACTGATTTTCGAGCGATGTTGTTCGCCAAATCATTCCGGGATTCAATTGTTAATCCCACAAAAATTTTCTATGAATATACAACGATATACATGATATATACATACAGAAAAGATATAAAGAAAACACCATAATCACCAACCAAAAAAACAAATGTCACATTTATATGTCTGATATATTATTTCATTTCAAACTGATTCATACAATAAATTGGCTTAACTCCCTATTTATAAAAAATATGAGAAGTTGCTTGCAAGCTATTTTGTAAGTTACTTTAGGAAGTTGCATGTAAAGCTATTTATAAGTACTTATAACTTTTTTTAAAAAGTTACTTAAAATTACTTAGTAACTTTTTCTTTTAAAAAATCAAGTTGCAAAGCTATTTGTAAGCATCTTCGAGATATAGTGATAGTAGTAAATGCATGGACATCACAATTAAGTGTCTTAGGTGGGTTGTTCACGATTACGATAAAAATTGATTCAAAGTGAAAAAATAAGTTAAATTAATTAAATAAATTGATTTGATTTGATTTGATTTGATTTTAAATTTTAAAAAATTGATAGTATTTGATTTGGATTAAAAAGATGAAGAAATAATCCAACCAAGCAAATAAATTATATGCATATATTTTATTATTATACGTACATAATATTTTTTTAAAAAAATAATTTTAAATATCTTTATATGTGTTTTCGTCGACACTTATCTAAATTTTATTAAAGCAAAACTGCTCAAGTTGAGAAAATTTATCTTATTGATTTCGTGTATATGACAGTTCTTGATGGGACTAGAAATGTCACTGTCTCTTCCTTTAAAGCAAAAACTGTGAATTTTGAATCTTTATTCATAGAAAATTCAGTGATCAAAAGTTCTGTAATGTAAGTCGTTCTAACTATTTTTCGTCGATTAATCGTTTCTTTTATTTTTGTGTACGGTTAATAACTGAATAACCAAACCAAAACGGATAACAATTAAATCGATAAATGTAACAAACCCAAGTTACCACACAAGAGGATATATATTATAATAGCTGAAGAACAGAAAATACTATAGAGAAATGGAAATGACTAACGTCCTTAGAACGAAATTGAGAAGAGATAATTGAAGAGAAAGAAGATCAGAAAATACAGAGCTAGATAGAAGGAGATGAGAAACTTAGATTAAGAAGGGAGATGAGTGGAAACAAGTTTTTTCTTCACAATTTGCAATTTTGCATAATCTCTAAATCAGATACCACTACCCTTTTTGATTGAACCGTTTCCACACCCACTTCTCAACCCAGATTCTTAATTAACCTAGATGTATTGCTTGTTCTCGGCCCAATAACTCTTGTTAGCCAAATAACCACTTTCGTGACTCAGGTATCCACATTGGATTGAACTTGGTTCATACCAATAAATATATATTAAATTTGGTTTAATTTCATTTTAATATTCTAAAATCAATCAACTTGATCTGATTTTGATTTTAACTAATAACTGATCCAAATCGATCTGATTGTTTTTTTCGTTCCATTTATTTTCCATTATCTTTCGAATCAAAGTTCAAGAATATCATAAAGAAGTAGAGAGAGGCAAAACTTGTCCATATTGCTCAAATTTTAGGCCCCCACGTCCAAATCGTTCCGTATACATAGCTAGCCTTTTTAAAGTCTAAAAATATTTAGGTTTTGGCTTTAATACTTGATGGCATCCTACTAACATGGTGTGAAATTAAATGAAAAAAATGAGTCAAATAAGAGAGTTTAATTTATGTTATCCAGTTGTATTTTGTAGAATAACGTTAATGTCAATTATGTATAGTTATTGAATGTAGAAATTAAGAACAACTAATGAATTGATAATACAGATCACCAGCAAATTTATAATATGGATGTCTTAATTAGAGCCATAAATGGTCAAGTACTTTGTGGTAAAAATATTCAATGTACATTGGACTAACTTATTTTAAACCAAAACGAACCTTAATTCTTAGCATGGAGTAAAACTAAGCTAATTTGAGCAAATTTAATCATTTGCCCCAAATATAATTTCAGTAATATATCCTTAGTGTTGGGGTTTATTTACCCTAAATTTCTTATCATAAATAGGTTTTTTTTTGGAAAATGTTTTGGATTGACTAATCATTTTTCTGGTAGGAAAAGATTTAGAATTCTATTAGTAGAGGAATATTCCTTCTAATTTAATCGGCATTCACAGTGTAGTCTTTAAGGGCTTTGAGAGTTTTGGTTAGGCGAGAATTTATGGTCACAAGCTTGATACGTTATTACTTGTGTGAACCTCCCATGTATTCTGTGAATTGGTAGAGGTTGTTTCTTTCTGTATTTTGTACTCTCATATTTATAGTGGATTGCTCATCTCCTTTGTGGACGTAAATCGATTGACCGAACCACGTTAAATCTTTGTGTCTTTTGATATATTTCTCGTTGTCTTCTTAGTCGTGATCTTTTGAGGTTTCCTTTGCTAGCTTCCGCGTTTACACCTGCTTATTTCCGGTCCTAACACCTAGGTCCTTAATTACTTGTCAATTTTTTTTAAAAATCATTCTTAATTACGTGTTCATTTTGATAAATCAAGAAAGAACAAATAAAACCTCTCTATTATAGCTCAATTTATTACTTTGATAAATATAAAACTTCTTGAAAATTTTAAGGTTCATCAATTTCATAATTAAGGATAAAATGATAAATTTACTATCAAAATGTAGCCAAATTGAGTGATCATGGCTACTTATGGTCCTTGTTTCGTGCAATATTTTTCTATTAAATTTATTCATTAAATGGAAAGTGATAATAAAAACCTTAAATACGATCATATTAATATTTAAATTATCTTATACGTATATAAAATCAAATCATATTAGTTTTATCAACATTTGATATCCTTAAAAGAGTCGTAAATCGAAAATAAATTTTAAGAAAAACCTCCATCCATCTATCAATCACAAATGAGCCAAAAACCCAACACCAAAGTGAGAAGAATCTCTGCTCCTCACTGAAAAGATATCAAATTTACATTGAAAGTTGTAACACTCTAATATCCACAGAATCTAAAATATCTTTTGCTTTCTCAGACTTAATAATTTGAACTTCATAAAGTTAAATGAGTAAGGAAAACTTTAAAATTTGTAATTTTGTCTTTAATTACTCTCTCCGTTTCAAAAATGATAATCTAGTTTGACTTAAAACGGAGTTTAAAAAAAGAAAAGAGACTTTTTAATCTTGTGATTCTATATTAAAGTTATGTCAAATGTATCAAAACGCCCTTAATCTTGTGGTCTTAAACATGTAACGTGGAAAATTAAAGTTAAAGTGTTGCCAAAAAAATAAGGGGACATTTTTTTTGAAACAAACTAAAAAGGAAATAGACATTCTTTTTGAAATGGAGAGTGTGAAATTAGGTCTTAGGTCTAACTCACACCCCAAAAAACTAGCTCAAAGGGAGAAGGATTGTCCAAGCCTCATAAGGAGTCCACCCATCTCATTAACCATCGATGTGGGACTTTTGTCATTCTTTAACACCCACCTCACGCCCAGTGCTTAGCATCTGGTGCGTGGGCAATTTGATTTTGGGGTGCCCCAACATCGGGTGAGACGGGACATGCTCTGATACCATGTGAAATTAGGTCTTAGACCTAACTCACACCCCAAAAGCTAGCTCAAAGGGAGGAGGATTGTCCAAGCCTCATAAGGAGTCCACCCATCTCATTAACCACCGATGTGAGACTTTTGTCATTCTTTAACAGAGAGACTATAATTTTTGAGTTCGAACTCTAAATATGAGTATCATAAGCTTGGACTTTAAACTTCTGTATTGGAGCTCTCAAGTTTGAAGTCTCTTGCCAGTGAGAGAAAAAGGTTTATCTTTTAGGTCGAGTTGGACGCATCGAGTTTGTCTTGCGCGAGCTACCTCTCTTATTCGAGCTAATGCATAGAAGCGAAGGGGAGAGGGGGTTGAATTTGCCTTCTGAGTCGAGTTCATGAAATCGGATTTGTCTAGTGTGAGTTATCTTTTTTATATGATTTGCAATTAGCTATAAAAAAATTATTTTAAATGTCATTCTCAAAGTAGATTTTGTCATGCATAATTCGAATCTAATCAAAGCTCTAATGCACAATAGATAATTTTAAAAATTGATTAATTTTTTTTTCTAAAAAAGTTGGATTTTTTGATATTAAATAGATCATCGAAACGTAAGAGGGAGAAACAAAGGAAGTTAGGCAGCTTTAATTTGTTCAGAGCAAAAAGTCATCTCAGAATCCTCTCTATAGCTTCTGTTTTTTGGCATTTATATATTGCAAATTGCATCTTATCTTTTTTTTTTATATATATATCTAAACGTACAAGTCTCACATAACACTTTTTTTTTCTTTTTTCTGTGGTCGTATTTAATGCAAAATTTGATGTGTTTAAGCAAACTTTGTCATCATATTTACTGTTAAATATTTATGTAGCTAGGCTCCTACCCTTCCTTTAATTTAAGTAAAACCATTATGCATGGCCTCCACCAACAAGATTTATGGTTGGATGATCATAAAATTTCCATTCACTTCAATCAGATTTGTCTTACAAATCGTTTGATACACCAGAAATTAGTAATGCAGAGATTAGTAATACAGAAATTATTGTTATCAAGTGTTTGATTTATTATTTTTTAACTAGTTTTGTGTGTGGTTTAAAACTCCACAAAACAATCCTTTCCAGTTATACCATTAATTTATTAGGAAATTTTTCTATTTCATGTAATTGAGTCAAGATAGATAATTACGTGTCTTTCTCCGATTTCTCAAAACAAACGAAAAGGAAACGAAAGATGAAACATAAATCATGGATCAACTAAGCCCGATTTGAGTTTCCGCTGTAGGATTGAGTGAGGTGACGAGAGCTGAAGCCAAGAAATCCTTCCAACCGCGGAATTGAACACAAGACTTACTTCGGCCAGGTTCTTTTATCGGTCCGGGTGGAGAGAAAAAAAAAACGAATTGAACTGAAAATCTTTTCTGGAAATATCCATTTTCCCCGTTATTTATTGTGGTCCCAAGAGGCGTAATAACCTAAAAGTTGTCCAGTAACTCTCCACAGGTGTCCTAACTTTACAACAACTCATGCTAACTACTACACCGCTAGACAATAGCAGATTTTCTGGGTGGTGCGCTCCCTTCTTAAATTTACTTTTCCCTATGCTTCAATATATATAGATAATGAGAATCACGCAACTAAATATATGATTTTTACTTAAAACTTGACTTAATTCATACTATTTACATAGATATTATTAGGTTCGTGCTGGCACGAGATCATCGTCTAAGTATGAATAGAGAAATCCAATATAATAATTTTATTTTTATAATATAGTTGTTGCATGCCTCTCGAGTGATGATGTTTTTTTGGTACGAAAGTGTAACAGCCATTTGTTTGTTTCCGCAAAAGAAACAGTGTTAAGCCTCTGACGATCCGTCCCATCATTAACTTCCTTTTCCTCAAATATATTATAAACAAATGCTCAATGACCACTATACCCTTTTCTACATTTTCCAAAAAAATAAAAATAAAACAATAATATTACACGAACCTGAGTTAGTGATAAGATGATTGAGATTGTTTTCTCATTAATTATAAATTTCGAATCGAGTCCTAAATATAGAGAAAATCACCATGTTGTCAGTGGCGTAGATATGTTATTACCAGAGTATTTAAGGATACCCTTTGTCGGAAGATAATATCGTATATATAAGTGAATCAATAACATATGTTAAACA
Organism: Solanum peruvianum; assembly: GCA_027705065.1. NCBI lineage: Eukaryota > Viridiplantae > Streptophyta > Magnoliopsida > Solanales > Solanaceae > Solanum > Solanum peruvianum. The sequence continues at coordinate 3,493,512 of JAKWJD010001757.1, read as the reverse complement.
TTTTAGACATTTTGATAGAGCAAACATTAGGGTGCTTATGTGTTGCAATCTCATTTGAATTTTTTTTTCCTAAACTTCATCACTGATGTAATGCGTAATTCAAATTTAATTAAAATTTCAATATGAATTCTCAAATACGAAATTGAAGAAAAAAAATGATACTACTGCTGAAATTCGTTGAATTATATTTAATATATGTTGTTGATGCATTACAATGAGATTGATGTTTTCTTTTTCTATATGACTTTCTCTGTCCACAATTGTTTGTCAGGGTAAGGTTACATATTTCCTTAAAGAAAAATTTAATATAAGCTGTAATTTAACTAATATAATTCTATTATAGCAATAATATTAAGGATCTACAAAACTTTTTAATGAGCAAAATAAAGTAATTATTAAGGATAAAATTAAAAAAAATATTAATTATTTTTTAATTATTTAAATTAACAATTAATTGTAGGTATTTATTTTTAATGTATTTGTCAAATATTTATGGATGAAGTGAGTAATAAACTTGACCAGATAAGTTACTTTTTATCCCCAAATACAAATGAAATCTTTTCCTGATTTAAGAGTAATTTCAAAGAGTTCATGTGCTTTTGTCTTATGATTAAATGACTCTTTAAATGATTTTTTAGCCACATTTATTATCAAAGTAGTTTAACTACCCCTACAAGTAAATTTCAATTATTACTAGCAAATGTGTCGATCCACAAACAAATATCCTTTCTTCAATTTTATTTGCTAAAATATTTTTATATGTCTCATAAAAACAGAGATTTTAATAAGCAACAATCTTTTCGTATTCATTTGTTGGTAGTGAAATAGTTTCCCCCGTGGCTTACTTATAAGTAGGAGCCACGGACCCCCACTCACTCACACAGTACAATATATAAAGTCGGATATAAAATCGCTTTTGTTAAGAAGTGTAATAAATATAAATTTAATCAAATTTTAATATAAATACGAGTTTAAATTTGTTATTAGAACTTAAATACAGGGCAAACTCAAGACCCTTTGAAGACTGCACTTTCTTTAAAATCTGCACTTCCATTTTCTTGTTTCTCACAAATCATATTTGGGGATTTTCAAGAATTTGGTATTTTCCACCATGGAATTGAATCATCCTCTGTTCTTCTCTCCTCTCTTCATGTTCCCAACATTTGTATTGTATTCTCTTTCTTCTCAATGCTTCTAACTTTTAACATCCAATTCAGAGCCCCAACTGATGTACATTACTTTCTAATATCTACCAAAAAAAACTTGTTGATTTCTATTCTGTCCCCTTTTTTTTTTTGTAATGGCTACTGTGTTTTCTTGTATTGCTGCCATTGTTGTTTTTCTTCTCTGTTTCTGTGTTTCTAATGTTGTTTTACAAAGAACAGAGGAGGACCCAGAAAGACAAATCTTGTTTTCATTCAGGAGTTCTCTTGATAATCCTAACCTTTTGTCTACATGGACCCCCACAGTTTCACATTGCAAATGGGATGGTGTTCTCTGCCAAAATGGTCTAGTTGTTTCCCTTATTCTTTCTTCTTTGTCACTCAAAGGGCCTATTTCACCCCACATTGCTTCATTGCAGAGTTTAAAAGTCTTGGATTTGAGTAATAACCAATTGTATGGTGAGTTACCAATCCATCTCAGTGAACTTTCTCTGTTAGAAACAATTAAACTTGGTTCTAACTGTTTTATTGGAGAAATACCGCCGGAGTTTGGACGGTTGACGGAGTTGAAGTTACTTGACCTTTCCGGCAATGCACTGACCGGAAAAATTCCAGCACAACTTGGTCAGCTTACTAAGCTACAAGTCTTGGCACTTGGAAATAACCTTCTTTCTGGTTCTTTATCTGCAACACTTTTTACAAAGCTTCAATCTTTAACTTCTTTTGATGTTTCTAATAACACCCTTTCTGGTATTATTCCACCTGAAATTGGGGAATTGAGAAGCCTTACTGATCTTTACATTGGGGAAAACAGATTCTCTGGCCATTTGCCAGCAGAAATTGGTGAACTTTCAAGACTCCAGATTTTCTTGGCTCCTTCATGTTTACTTGAAGGTCCATTGCCTGAATCCATCTCAAAGTTGAAATCTTTGAAAAGATTTGACCTTTCTTATAACCCATTGAAGTGTCCAATCCCAAAAGCTATAGGTAGTCTTGAGAATCTGACTATACTGAACCTTGCTTACTCTGAGATCAATGGTTCAATACCTTCTGAGCTTGGGAAGTGTAGAAACTTGATGTCTGTAATGCTTTCTTTTAACTCACTCTCAGGGTCTTTGCCTGAAGAACTCGCAGAGTTGCCTGTTCTATCTTTTTCTGCAGAAAATAATCAGCTTTCTGGTGCATTGCCTTCTTGGCTTGGAAGATGGACTCAGATGGATTCATTGTTGCTTTCGAGTAACCGGTTTTCTGGGAAAATTCCAGCTGAGATTGGGAACTGTTCTATGTTGAGTCATATTAGTTTGAGCAATAACTTACTGACTGGTACAATACCTAAGGAGCTTTGCAATGCTGTGGCACTCGCGGATATTGAGCTTGGCAATAACTTTCTCACAGGCAGCATTGATGACACATTTGTCAAGTGTGGGAATCTGAGTCAGTTGGGATTGATGGATAATAGTATTGCTGGTGTGATCCCGGAGTATCTATCAAAGCTTCCTTTGGTGGTTCTTGATTTGGATTCCAACAATTTGACTGGTCCAATTCCGGTTAGTCTCTGGAATTCGACTTATATGTTGGCGTTTTCTGCTGCGAATAACCGGTTATGGGGTACTCTACCGGTGGAGATTGGCAATGCTGTGTCATTGCAGAGTCTTGTTCTTAGTAACAATCAGATAACTGGTGTCATTCCTAAGGAGATTGGTAATTTAACCTCTCTTTCAGTGTTGAACTTGAATTCCAATCTTCTTGAAGGGTACATTCCTGATGAGTTGGGTAATTGTGTCTCTCTTACAACGTTGGATCTTGGGAATAACAGGCTGCGTGGGTCGATACCGGAGACACTGGTGCATCTGCCTCAGTTACAGTGTTTAGTCCTTTCACACAATGATCTTAGTGGTGGTATTCCTTCAAAGATTTCAAAGTATTACCAGCAAATTAGTATCCCTGATTCGAGTTATGTGCAGCATCATGGAGTTTATGATCTGTCTCACAACAAGCTGTCTGGCTCAATTCCTGAAGAGCTAGGGAGTTGTGTTGTTATAGTGGATCTTTTGCTCAGCAATAACATGCTATCTGGGGAGATACCACGATCACTCGCTCGCCTGGTGAACCTCACTACGTTAGACTTAACGGGGAATTCGTTGACAGGCACCATTCCAACGGAGTTTGGCAACTCACATAAGCTGCAAGGATTTTATCTGGGGAATAACCAGCTTACAGGATCAATCCCTGAAAGTATTGGCCAAGTAAATAGTTTGGTGAAGCTGAATTTGACAGGCAACATGCTTTCAGGTCCAATACCCTCAAGTTTTGGGAAGTTAAATGGGCTGACTCACTTAGATTTGAGCTCAAATATACTTGACGGTGAACTTCCTCAGTCGCTTTCCAGGATGGTGAACCTTGTTGGCCTTTATGTTCAGCAGAACAGGCTTTCGGGCGGTCTAGATAAGCTATTCTCAAACTCTGCAGCATGGAGACTTGAGATTATTAATTTGGGTACTAACTCCTTCACTGGAGACTTGCCACCATCATTGGGCAACTTGTCGTATTTGACGATTCTTGATCTCCATGCAAACAGTTTAACCGGTGAAATTCCAGTTGAGCTAGGAAATCTTGTGCAACTTGAGTATTTGGATGTCTCAGGCAACAGTCTCATGGGCCAAATTCCCGACACATTATGTGCCCTTCCCAATATAGATATACTAAATTTTACAGATAACAAACTCAAAGGGACTATACCGAGGATTGGAATTTGCCAGAATCTTTCAGAAATTTCGGTGGCTGGGAACAAGGATCTCTGCGGGGGAATCGTGGCTCTAAAATGCCCTGCCAATAGTTTTGTTAAAAGATCATTGTTGCTTAATGTCTGGGGAATCTTATCAGTGGTGGCTGGGACTTTATTGATCACTCTTACTATAGTCATTTTGATAAGGATATGGGTTAATAGAAGCAGCAGAAAGAGTGATCCGGAGGGGGCCGAGGATAGCAAACTGGACAGTGATGATCAGCACCTTTATTTCTTAGGCAGCAGCAAGTCGAAAGAACCTCTTAGCATCAATGTGGCAATGTTCGAGCAGCCTCTTCTCAAGCTGACCTTGGTTGATCTTCTTGAAGCCACCAACAACTTTTGCAAGACTAAAATTGTTGGTGATGGAGGGTTTGGAACCGTCTATAAGGCTACTTTACCTAATGCTAAGACCGTTGCTGTTAAGAAGCTAAACCAAGCAAAAACTCAGGGCCACCGTGAATTTTTAGCTGAAATGGAAACTCTAGGCAAAGTGAAACATCGAAATCTTGTTCCTTTGCTTGGGTACTGTTCTTATGGTGAGGATAAAGTGCTCGTTTATGAGTACATGGTTAACGGTAGCTTAGACCACTGGTTGAGAAACCGTACTGGAACACTTGATGTGCTGGATTGGAGCAAACGACTTAAGATTGCAGTAGGTGCTGCTCGTGGTTTGGCGTTTCTTCATCATGGATTCACACCACACATTATTCACAGGGACATCAAGCCAAGTAATATCTTGCTCAACGAAGACTTTGAGGCCAAAGTTGCAGATTTTGGGTTAGCAAGGTTGATCAGCGCCTGTGAGACGCATGTAAGCACTGATATTGCTGGTACATTCGGTTACATTCCTCCCGAGTATGGCCAGACATGGCAGTCTACGACAAAAGGGGATGTTTATTCTTTCGGCGTGATCCTTCTTGAATTGCTGACAGGGAAAGAGCCAACAGGACCGGATTTCAAAGATGTCGAAGGTGGAAACTTGGTTGGTTGGGTACTCCAGAAGATGAAGAAAGGTCATTCAGCTGATGTTCTTGATCCAACAATACTTGATGCAGATTCAAAGCAGATGATGCTTCAGACATTACAGATTGCTGCAATATGTCTCTCTGATAATCCAGCTAATCGCCCGTCTATGCTTCACGTCTTCAAGTTCTTGAAAGGAATCAATGGGGAATAAATCATCACTCTGTTATTTTCATATGTCTAGTTTTTATATTTTTAATCCTGTTATTGTTATTAAGCATATGTTAATAAATCATTAGTAATTATGTAACAAATGATCATATGGAATGAAATCACTACATTTAGCCTCTAATCAAATATCAATGATTCTCATGAATGTATCAAAATCACAATCTATGATACTCGTTATTTGAAGCGAGGGTCTTTTGAAAACAATAACTTTACTTCCATTACATTGGTATAAGGTTGTGTACACTTCTCCTTTCTCGAACCTTACTTGTGGGAACACATTGGATATGTCGTTAGAGACATATTTTCCAATAATTAGACTATAGAATGTTATTTTACATAATTAAATATGAGTTAATACCTCAGATGGTCACTCAACTATGCACTCTTCTCTCAGAAAGTCACTCAACTTTCAATTTTCACTCAAAAGTCGCTCAACTATGTACTTTTTTCTCAGAAAGTCATTCAACTTTGAATTTTAATTCAAAAGTCACTCAACTATTCACTCTTTCCTCAAAAAGTCACTTAATCTATTAAATTGTTTTTTTTAATTAAAATTTATTGATATTAATTATTTATATAACAAATCAAAATTTTTAAAAAATAAAAATACCATTTAAACCATTTAGTGATCCACCCACCTAATCCGACCTATTAAAAAATATGATATGACCCATTTTATTTTGTCTTTAATCCTAATTCAAGGTTTAAAGAGAGGGATTAATTTAGGATTAAAGACAAAATAAAATGGGTCATATCATATTTTTTAATGGGTCGGGTTAGTTGGATGAATCACTAAATGGTTTAACTTATTTTTTAAAATTTTTGGTTTGTTATATAAATAATTAAGATCAACAATTTTTATTAAAAAATAATTTAACAGATTTAGTGACTTTTTGAGGAAAGAGTGAATAGCTGAGTGACTTTTGAGTTAAAATTCAAAGTTGAGTGACTTTACGAGAAAGAAAGCAATAGTTGAGTGACTTTTGAGTGAAAATTGAAAGTTGAGTGACTTTCTGAGAGAAGAGTGCATAGTTGAGTGACTATCTGAGGTATTAATTGATGTCCATGCATGCAATAATCTTAATTTGGATTTAGGATGATTAGTCATTACATGTGAAAATAGGGGATTTGAGGTCTAAACAATCCAAAATTTGCAAAAAGTGGTTTCATTTTTGTCTTAAAGAGGTATTTGACCTATTCATAGTACATATAGTTATAGGGGTATTATGATTGTTTATTACTTGTGACAGAAAGTCGAAAACATTAAAAAGAAACGGCGATTATTTAATACTACTATATGTATAGATAGTATCATAGAGGTGAGTTTAGAGTGTCATGTGTACTGTTTTGTAGTCAACAAAACATAATTGGGGTAGTTGAAGTAAACATTAGATGAAGAGGCATTTAAGAATATAAACAAAATGATCAAACAAATCAACAACATTGGAGTAAGGTCATACATCACTATTTTTCAACTAAAAAATGTTTGATGACTATTTCATCGTTTTTTCGATTGAATCGATATTTTATTTAAATGAGAGTTTGTTTTTCATTATGCATTTTTCCAATGAACTGATTCAGTTGAAAATGAGTTAAAAGGCCATGATTATTTTGGTCTATGTATGTTTTAGAGTAAGGTGGTTGTGTATATTACTAAGTTAAAGATGTATATTAGTCAAGGAAAGTGGGAAAAGAGGTATTACTAATATTATTGTTGGATAAGTGTGTCTATCATTCTATACACAAGTTGTTCCCTATTTATACCTATTGACTCAACTTAAATTATCTGTCGCGATTTTAAAAAATAATTATTATATCAAATTTATTTGTCAATTTTAGATATTAAACATAGGATTACTTGTTATTTTTTCATTTTATTCTTGATAAAAATGGTTCTTGAGCACTATAAACACCTAAAAAAAGAGCAAATATTTAATTAATAGACAAGTGAATTGTTGAGATTTTCCATTGTTCAAAATAAGCGAACTATTCAAAGTTAGAAAAATTTTGAGACTTTTATATGTTTATCTTTCATTTAATGAGATTCTTAACTATTTTACAATTTTTAATCTAATATATATTTGAGGATAATCATAAGAGTAATAGTAGAAACTAACATTTTATTTAGGTCTTTAAATACTTTTTTTAAGGAATATCTCATAGCCAAATAATTCACTTAATATTTACTAGATAAAGTATATCAAAAGACATAAATGAGAGAAAAACAATCAAATTTAAATTACGGAAAAATTATGCAGCTAAGTAAATTTATACTACTTAATTAGTGATTATAACTATAATTTGTTATAATTATCACTCCCAATTAACATTAAATTTTAATTATGTTCTGACTTCAAGTTTGTATAATTAACCACGTTTGTATAATTTGTCACATTTGTATAATTCGCAACTAACAATTCTTCGTTTGATTTGTATTTCTATATGATGGTTTGTATTTGTATAAACAATGATTTCCTTTGGTTTTTCAGTTTTATTATCATAAATATGAAATCTTTTTATGTATAACTTTTTAAAGTTTGTATAAACAAGTAGTTTTCTGATTTTGTATAACATAATTTATATAACGTAATTTGTATGATGTAATTTGTATAGCTATTTAAAGTTCATATTTTTATGTCTGTATCAATTTGTTATTTCGATTTTTATCATATTTGTATAAATTTCAGACTTTATATTACTCAATCATGCAAAAACACGTGAACTATATAAACGTACCCGCGAATTATAAAAAGACATGCGAAATATACAAATTATTGCTCTCTCTCTCGTCTCTCTCCATCTCGCTTGCCTCTCTTTATCTCACTCACAAATACATATGTATACCAGTCACATATATACAATCATCTAACCGATATATATATACAATTTACCTCTCTCACTCTCTCGCTCGCCACTCTCCTCCCTATTACATGTAGATACGAATCATAATTAACAAACTATAGTTATGGAGCATAATTAAGCTATTTTTGAGTCGCTATATTCAAAAGTTCCCTGTCCTTCAATTTAATTTGTAATCATGGGTTGAACTAATGAGTCATATACAAGCCCATATACTATGCTAATTCTTTGGGCTTAGAAAGTTATCCACGAAGGATAAAGTCCATCTTATAAGCTTAAAACTCTACTATAGCTGCCAGTGGTAATCAACTTAATGGATAATGCACAAGTACCCCCTCAATCTATTTTTGAAATTTTAGAGATATATTTATACTATACTAATGTTCTATTACCTCCTGAACTTATTTTATTAATAATTCTCTACCCCTTTTCGGTCTACGTGACACTATCTTGTGGGCCCAACGCTGGTTGACTTTTTTTTTTCAAGTTAATGCTACGTAGACCGAAAAGGGTTAGAAAATTACTTATAAAATAAGTTCAGGGGTAATAAAATCTTAGTATAATATAAGTGTGTTTCTGAAATTTCGGACATAGATTAAGGAGGTAACTGTGCATTTTCCCCCAAAATTATTGGTCCTTTGACATATGACAGTATTATGCAATAGTTATCAACAAATCAACAAAAAATAAATTTTGTATGTCCAATTTTTCTAAATAGGAATATTTCAGTATAGCAAGCAAATCAAAATTCATATATACTGAAGCACTAGTTTAGGGAAGCAAATGAAGTTGTCAACAAGTTAGCATCCTTAAGTCACTCATAAATTATGTACACCTTTGAGCCATCTTCAAGAATCAATTCTTGGAATTCGTGCTGAAAAATCAAAGTGATCCCTAATAAAGATGACTTCGTATTCAGAGAAATCCAAATTTGAGACCTCTGGTTAAAGATAAAAAAATACTTATTGCTCTATTATTCGAAGAATGAATTCTATTCATACACTACTTGTAGTTTTTTTGTTTTTGGGAGATATTCCACCTCTATTAGTACAAGACACTTGTAATCACTCTTTTATCTTCTTCTTTTTTGTTGCGACTATATTTAGGTCGAATAAATGATAAGTTCTTCAAAATAATTTATTTAGACATTTTAATCGAATAGTCAACCTTTAGGAACCTTTACAACCCTTTAATCATTACATTAAACCTTCCACTTATTTCGAGAGGTGTTAATACTTATATATACATATTTTTTTAATTTTTTTTCTTTTTAAATGAACTGGTCAACTTATTCATATAATTAGGTCAACTTATTCAATGCTTCAAGTTCACGATTTTCCAGCTCTTACTTAAACTTCATTTTAACGGATTAATCCAAAAAAATTGAACTTTTTATGTTCCGTCACACCTATATATTTTCATAATCGCCAAAAAATTGAAACGAAGTTCATAACTAATTTCAATTTTTTTTTTGTTGCGAAATGTTGTATTTGAGTAATCATTTTGATTTTCTTGTATGGATGCTATTCTCCATAGCAATATATACCACCACATAATTTTGAATTGTTTTTTATGGTACATTGTTCTGTTTTTTTTTTGTTTAATTTTTAGTCATTCAGTATGGGTAATAATTTGAATTTTCGAAAATGTCGATTCGTGAAGATTATGAGTTCATTTCATCTTGTGCTAGGAGGGCTTGTTATATTTGTAAGTCTTTCGACTTTATTTAGCTTCTATTCTGTTGGATTTTTCATGCATGATGAAGATATATGTCGCCATTTCTATGGCGCGTATAATGGTTTTGACATTAGATCATTATCTGCTCGCGTTGATGAAGTTCTTAATAAGATGGAAACTCTACAAGACAAGCTAGAATTGATGGTAAAGCATATGGACAAAGGTAAAGTTAACGAGTTGTCTAGTAGCTACATTTCGAGATTTGAGTACAAGAGATTGTTGGAAGAAGATGTGATTACGCCTCTGTCATCCGCGCAAAGTTCCCTTAGGCAAATTAGGTTGCCAAGAGTTGAAACAAGTGGAAGTGTTCGCGAAGATCCTTTGATCAATACGTTTGTGATGGAGGAGACGAGGAAGTATATTACACCTAAGGTGAATAGAAATGGAGATGTTAATGTCTATGGTACATTGATGATTTATAACACGATAGGTCACGCGTGTGTTTTGATGAAGAAAGAGTTGGAAGAGTATATGGATTACGAAATTGGATCCTATTGTAAAGATGATTGGAATTTGGCTCAAAAGCTAATGTTGAATGGTTGTGATCCTTTGCCTAGGCGGAGATGTTTGGCGAGGGCGTCTAAGCTTTATCTCAAGCCGTACCCCATTGACAAGTCCCTTTGGACAATCCCAGATGGTAGAAATATTCGTTGGAGCAATTACAGATGCAGGAACTTCGAGTGTTTATTGAGAAAGAACACGAAAAAGGGGTTTGAAATGGAGAAGGAAAAGGTAAAATGGGTAACAAACTCCTCTGTTCCTGTGGATTTTTTGATCAAAGATGTGTTGGGGATTAAGGCAGGGGAGATCAGAATTGGGCTTGATTGTGGCGTTGGGACGGGGAGTTTTGCTGCAACAATGAGAGAACATAATGTGACGATCATCTCAACAGCAATGAATCTCGAGGCTCCATTCAGCGAGACAATAGCACTTAGGGGTCTAGTGCCATTATACGTCACACTGAGCCAACGTCTACCTTTGTTTGACAACACGATGGATTTGATTCATACGATAGGACTCATCGATGGTTGGATTGATCTTCAGCTGTTGGATTTCATCCTTTTTGATTGGGATCGCGTTTTAAGACCAGGTGGATTGTTATGGATAGATCGATTCTTCTGTAATAGGAGGGATATCGATGACTTCATGTACATGTTCTTGCAATTCAGATACAAAAAACATAAGTGGGCTATTTCTCCAAAGTCTAAGGATGAGGTTTATCTGTCTGCATTGTTGGAGAAACCTAAAAGATCTTGATGATTATAGTTAGTAAATTGCAGTGGCGGAGGCAGGATTCTCATCAACGAGTGTTTGATTAGTAAATTACTATCTTTTAATGTGTAAAGGTTCTTTTATGTTAGAATTAAATACTTTGGTCTCCATGCTGGGAAAATGTATAATTCACATAGGTTCAATTCTGAAGTGAGCTCTGATCCTCTATAGTGAATTGTGATGGTGTTTGATTAATAAAGGGCTAAATTATGAATTATTTTAGTAGAAACTCGGAGTTATGCACAATTGCTATTCTTTAGGTACACACTGAATAATTTTGCTCTTGAGTAATAGTTTGTAACCCACGTCAGCTAAATATGCAAATCCGATGCAACGAGTTTAATTAATCATAAATACACTAACTCAACTATCCTTATTGGGTAGCATTGTATTAATGGATAATAGGAAATATACTGAAGTAGTAATTGGAAAATTTTTTTTATAACAACCACTCTATCTAGATAAATATGCCTATTAATTTTCTCTCTACTTCACCTGTGAAATTATAATAGATATGTCGTTATATTTGTTGAAAGTCACATCGAAATTTACTACTTTAAAGTTGAATTCTTAATCAAAATTATAAATGTTATACTCCTACCGAATAATATTATTCTCTTTGTTCTTATTTATTTGATGATTATCATTTTTGGTTGAGTACAAAGTTTAAAATAATAGGAAGATGTGTTGTTTAAACTAAGTTAATAAATATTAATCTGATTATAAAATTATATTAATAAAGGAAATAAAAGTTAAAGATGTCATTATTTTATGAACCGAGTAAAAAACATATCGCATAATTAAGATAAAGTTTTATAAGTACAAATAAGTCACCTTACCGAACAAAATTATTACATTTTATAACAATTTACAAATGTCTCCACCTACTACAACTCTTTCCCTACTATATTTTCTCCCACGGATTAAACCAAACCAAATTTTGCTATTTCCTTTCTAAAAATAATATTCTCATGAAACACAAGTTAACTCTATTTGGATTTTAAAAAATGTGAATGAAAAATTATTGTGTTTTTTTGAAGAAAAAAAAAGATAACAAAAGTTTGGATGCAATTTTTTCATCATGCATGTGAACTTCTGATCTTGTGTTCAAAAAATTTATAGAATAATTATATATAGCATAATTTATCATCAATCAAATTCAAGCGAAGACCCTCACTTTTCTGCCTCATCAGAACTGGACAAATCTTAAGAATATCAAGAACATCAGATAGTGTAATTTATATACAAATTACAAAGTTATGTATATAATGGGTTGTATATTAAGGTAATATATACAAAGTATTATGAGACAATTTTTATTTGTATATTCTATTAGTTATATACCAATTACTAAAGTTAGGTATATAGTGAGTTGTATAATAAGGTAACATATACAAAGTCTTATGAGGCAGTAGCTATTTGTATGCAATTATTTAGTTTTGTATAAAAGAAATTTGTTAAAATCACTCTATGATACATACAAAAAATTATAATACATTATACAAATTCGTTGATATATACAAAAATTATGAACATAATAAAATATTGTATATATAAACATTACACACTCAAATATATGAACCGATTTCAAACTTACTACATATACAATTGACAAATGAATATTATACAATCAGTTTAATTATTAATATTTATTTTTTAAAAAAATGAAATCACAGATGCAAATATATAACTATAATACATATACCAAAATTATTGTACATACAAATTCCTAGATATATACAAAATTAAATAAATAAATAGGAACATAATAAAATATTGTATACAAACAGACTACCCAATTTTTTTTAAAAAAATACATTTTGTGATGGTCACATATACAGTTAATAACACATAATCTATTACACACAAATATTGTATAAAAATTATATACAATTTCTCAAATATATACAATAATATATATATATATATATATATAATATATATATATAGATATATATATATATATATATATATATATATATATATATTATATATATATATATATATATATATATATATATATATATATATATATAGTATCATTAAAACCTGATTGTTTCATAGATTTATCTAAAAAAAAATTTGAATTTTTTTTTGATTTTGAACGTTAATCTAATGCTTCAGTTGTGAGCCTTAAAATTGGTATTGTCTTTCTATAGCTTTAGAATTATTCTTTTAGGAAAATATTTGATTTTGAATGTTTTGCTTAAATCATGGGATTATGTGAATTTATTGTTATCATCTTTTGTGCTAGTGTTACCATTTATTGAAAAAATATTTTTTTTGTATAAATTTAATCAAAAAGAGTTTTATACAAATTTGAAGTTACCTAACAAACTAAACGATATCCATGAAATGTAATTATGTAAACTATACTCATAAAGTGTAATTTCATAAAATTCATTTGCCATATATGAAATTTTCCTATTCTTTTTCCTGTGATCATTAATGGAATCAAGAATGCAAAACAAACTATTATTTACTTAATATTTGTAGGATAATACTTCAACGAAGAAGCGATCAATTGACCCCTTTCATTCCTCTGCCTCTGGCTCGATCATGTTGTTCATCCCACTCAGTGACGAAGATAGAAATTTCAAAAAGGGTGACCACTCTGCTCACCTATCGTTGTGCATCCCACGCACTCACGAAGACAGAAATTTCAAAAAGGGGAAACCAAAATATTTGATGCTAGTGAGATTTAAACACACAAGCAACACCTCATTCCAAGAAATTGAAACCATTAGGTTATAACATATTATTGTGTTAAATGATGTTCAAAATATGTTATTTAGGGCTTGTTTGGATTGTCGTTTGGCTTATGACTTATAAGCCAAAAGTCTTAAGTTAGGGTTCCTAGCTTATGACTTTTGGCTTATTTTTGTTATTTTGGCTTTAAATAAGTGCTTATAAACACTTTTAACTTTACCCAAACACTTCAAAATTTCTTAAAAGCTATTTTGGCTTTAAAAGCACCTAAAATAGGTCAATCCAAACGAGAACTTAATCGTTTCTTCTACCATTTTAAGGTATTTTTTTCGGACAAAGACAATTATATAGCTACGCCATCCCACGTGAGATGTCGTGCATAATGATCTCTTTACACTGTATGATTATGAGCCAAATTCAATAAGGACAATACTCCTCTATTTAAATTATAGTTATCCATTATTGACTTGATATAAGTAAAAGAATGTTTGCCGTGTCATTCTCATTCACTGAATAATCAATATATACAAAAGTGTACAAGCCTAATTTTAGGCAAGAGATCAATTACATAGATAATAATCAATTACAAAGATAATTGCTAAATATAAAAGATGACAACTAATTAGAATATTTACCAAAAGATATTGTACAATAAATAGATTATTTCCATAATCTATCACACCCCCGCAGTCGAAACGGGAGATTTACGAATGTTGAGACTGTGCCGAAAATCATCAAATAATACCCGAGGGAGACTTTTAGTAAAAATGTCGGCAAGCTGATAACGAGATGGTACATGTAGTACTCGAACCTCACCCCGTTGAACTTTCTCACGAACAAAATGTATGTCCATCTCAATATGTTTGGTACGTTGATGTTGTACCGGATTACTGGAAAGATAGATGGCACTTACATTATCACAGTAAACCAATGTAGCCTTGGAAATAGGAAAACCTAGCTCGAGAAGTAAGTTTCGAACCCAACATGATTCAGAGACTACATTTGCAACCCCACGATACTCTGCTTCAGCACTAGACTTAGACAGAGTTGGTTGTCGTTTTGCTGACCAAGATATCAGGTTATCACCTAGAAACACACAATAACCTGACGTAGAACGACGAGTGTCGGGACACCCGCCCCAGTCTGCGTCCGTGTAGGACAAAAGAGAACTAACAGATGATTTAGACATGTGCAAACCATAGTTAAGCGTACCTTGAACATAGCGAAGAACACGCTTTAAAGCATTCATATGCTCAACCCGTGGAGCATGCATAAACAGACAAACTTGTTGAACAGCATAAGAAATATCCGGACGAGTAAAAGTCAAGTATTGCAAACCCCCACACAGACTACGATAGTGAGTAGCATTCTCATAAAGATCGCCGGATGAAGAACTCATTTTCCCTTTGGAATCAACAGGAGTAAGAGATGGTTTGCAAGAAGTCATACCTGCTTTAGCAATAATATCCTGAGCATATTTCTTTTGAGACAAAAATAAACCAGATTTGTCCCGGGAGACAGCAATACCTAAGAAATAGCTCAGTGGACCCAAGTCTTTCATAGCGAATTCAGATGCAAGGCGAGAAATAATTCGAAGCCTAAGAAATTCTGAAGAAGCAGTTAAGATAATATCATCAACATAAAGTAGGATAAAAGCAGTTTCAGTACCATGGCGAAAAATGAACAATGAATTATCAGATTTGCTATGGGAAAATCCAATGGACGCCACAAAATCAGCAAACCTTTGATACCAAGCTCGGGGGCTTGTTTGAGACCGTAGAGAGACTTACGGAGAAGACAAACATGATCAGGTCGACTAGGATCCTTGAACCCCATTGGTTGGTACATGTAAACAGTCTCATTTAAATTACCATGTAAGAAAGCATTTTTAACATCCAATTGATGAATTGGCCAAGACTTGGATAAAGCAATACTAAGCACCACCCGAATAGTAGCTGGTTTAACAACCGGACTAAAAGTCTCATCACAGTCAATACCTTCCCTCTGTGTCTTACCATCACCAACAAGACGAGCCTTATGTCTTTCAAAAGAACCATCAGACTTAGTCTTATGCCGAAAAATCCATAGAGACCGAATAATATTGACATCAGACGGTCGCGGGACTAAATCCCAAGTACCATTTTTAATAAGAGCATCATACTCTTCCTGCATAGCAATTTTCCAATTATGGTCACGAATGGCCTGAACAGGGTTCTTCGGAATGGGTGATATGGAGGTAGTAGTATGATTGGCCTGGTCATGGTATTTAGGATTCAGTTTAAAAATTCCATGTTTGCTACGGGTGTTCATGGAATGCGATGGTTGAGAGGAGTGGGAAGAGGATGATGTGATGGCAAAAGGTGGTGGTTGCCTATCATTGGCAGCGGGTACAAAAGGGTGCATCCCCTGCTGTACGTTGACAGGTGGAGTGCACGGTTGGCTGGGGTGGGAGTGCAGCTCGGCATTAGCAGCGGGTACAGGAGGTAGGCTGCCACTGCCTTGCTGCAGGGGGTTCCGCAGGAGGGTCGCGGTTTGTTGGGTATGATCGCGAGTGTGCTGCGGGGAAGGGGAAGGCAGGGTAGGCTGCGGGCTGGCTGCGGTATGGGTGTCCTGGCCGCGGGTGGGGTGCGGTACAGGCTGTGAAGTAGCATCCAAGGGAGCAATACCCGACTCAAGAATAGAACGATACATAGGAATGTCCGAAGGACTGGAAGTGTCACTTAAGAAATCATATGTATGAGGGAGGGGAGTGTGTATCTTAGAGAATGGAAAAAGCGACTCATCAAACCACACATGCTTGGCTATTATAATACGACGACTCGACATATCAAAACACTTATACCCCCTATGATTGGATGGATATCCAAGAAAGACACATGGAGTAGACCGGGATTGGAGTTTATTTATCTTAGAAGAAGGAATCAAAGGATAACATAAACACCCAAAGACACGTAGATGTGAATAATCCGGAGTTTTTTGATATAAGATCTGAGTAGGTGATTTATAACCAAGTATTTTTGTGGGCATGATATTGTGAAGGTATGTAGCCATTTCAAGTGCATGATGCCAAAAAGAAGGAGGCATAGAAGCATGACAAAGGAGCGTACGAACAACATTGTTAATCGTTTTAATTTTTCGTTCCGATTTGCCATTTTGAGGAGAGGTGTATGGACATGAGAATCTAAAATGCATTCCATATTTTTGACAAAATTGCTTAAAGGGATCATTTTCAAATTCACGGCCGTTATCACATTGGAAAGCTTTAATTTCTCTCTCAAATTGGGTTCGAATATAAGTTCGGACACGAATAAAAAGATTATAGACTTGAGATTTAGAAGAAATAGGAAACGTCCATAAAAAATTCGTGTAATTATCAAGAAAGAGAACATAATACTTATGACCAAGTGAGCTAAGAATCGGAGATGTCCATAGATCACTGTGAATAATGTCAAAAGGCATAGTAGTATGAGATAAAGAATCTGTAAAAGGCGTTTTTATTAATTTTCCCAATGGGCAAGAATGACAAATATCGTTTGAAGCCTTATTACATTTGATAAGATTACTACTACGCAGACTACTAAGAATTGCATGTCCCGGATGACCTAAACGGGAATGCCATAAACTAGGAGAGACAACTGCAAAAGCTGAAGGGGTGGTAGGTGAAATGATTTGACGATCAGTGAGAAAAGGATAGAGATCGCCACTGCTATTACACCTCACTATTTTGCTCCCCGTCTGCAAATCCTTCACAGAAAACCCAAACGGATCAAATTCAACAGAAACATGATTGTCAGTGGTGAATTTTCTAACTGATATTAGGTTTTTAATAATTTTTGGGACATGAAGGACATTTTTGAGTTGAAGAGTGTTTTGGTTTAGACATTCGTGACCATAACCTTTAATAGGTATTTTACTACCATTGCCAACAGTAATAGCATTATTAGCATGATTACTCAAATTAAAATATGGAGATAAGTTACCTTGGGAATTCGTCATGTGAGAGGTTGCCCCGGTATCCATATAGTAATTTGGATCGGTGAGAGACATTGTGTGCATAGCTTGTTCAATGTTGGTAGGAACAGAACCCGGATGAGAAGATGGAGCGCTTGAGAAGTACGCTTGATTAGGTCGAGATCCGAGGATGCCTTGAGAAGGAGGCTGGTACGACCTTGCCCCTGTCCACGGGTTTGGGCCCGGACCCTGGGCTGGGTACGGACAAGGTGGGGTTGCCCAGGGCCGTTGCCCCAGTACGGCCATGGGGGAAACATCCACCCCATGCCCTGCTGCTGCTGCTGTTGGGAGGAGGCGCCACCTTGGCGCGGTTGCTGCTGCTGCGAAGATTGTTGCTGCTGCTGGTTGTTCCGGCCGGCACCACCTTTGCCCTTGCCGCCGCTGCCTTTCCCTTTACCCTTGGCTCTACCTCGTGAATTCCCCCCTTTAGAAGATGAAGAATGATCACTAGAAGGGTGTGACGCTGTGGAAGAGGCGGTGAGAAGAGCCTCCTCGCGAGCTTCAATTGCAAGGTCCGAAGAGAAGAGTTACTTTGTTCCTCTAGTTCAAGCATGGAACGTAGAGTATCAAAGGAAGGCAAGGGACTAATATGTCGAACAGATGTACGAAAAGGCTTATACTCCTCCGAAAGCCCTTTCAAAAGTTGAAGCGCCATCCGATTGTCGGATACCTTATCACCCACGTTTCGTAAACTGTCAGCAAGGGTTTTGAGACGAGTGCAATAAGGTTTAACACCATCAAATTGTTCGAGTTTGGTGTTAGTAAACTGCGCATCAAGGTTAAGTGCCCGGGCAGACTTGTTGTTGTGGAAAAAATTTTCTAAACGATTCCATGTATCAATTGCCTTATCATCAGCATCAATAATGGAATTTAAGAGATCGTTAGAAATAGTACCATAAATCCACTGTCGAACAATATCATCAAGTCGGTGCCAGAGAGCTGTATCAGAAGAATTCGGAGCCGGTTTCTCTTTATCAGCATCGGATTCCGTAGCAACCGGAGTAATATGATCAATCACCATATAAGCACGGCAATGGAGTTTGAACAAAGTAGACCAGTTGTTGTATTGGGAACCGTCATATTCAAGAACAACAGGTACGTGGGTCTTGATATTAGTGACAAGAGTAGCGGGATGAATTTTCTGAGATTCGGCCATGGTGGATAGCCGTGTGAGAATAAGAAGATTAGAGAAGAAGAAAAAGCGGAAGAGAGAATTAGGTCAGAAAAGTAACCTAGACTCGTGATACCATAAAAGAATGTTTGCCGTGTCATTCTCATTCACTGAATAATCAATATATACAAAAGTGTACAAGCCTAATTTTAGGCAAGAGATCAATTACATAGATAATAATCAATTACAAAGATAATTGCTAAATATAAAAGATGACAACTAATTAGAATATTTACCAAAAGATATTGTACAATAAATAGATTATTTCCATAATCTATCAATAAGAATTAAAAAGCAGTAAATGATATAGGTAATTTCGCCAAAACACTTTCATTAAATATAAGTCATGTAGGCATTAAAAAATCGATAGTATTTAATAGCAAAGGTAAAATAAATATCAAATGGTAAATTGCTTATTAATTTTATAAAGTAAATAAATATTATTAAATATTCCCAAATAGTATAGAAGATAAGTAAGATGGACAAAAAGAGTATAAAAGAACTCATATATCCCAATATCTATCTATTTTGAGTTGGAAACCAAAATAAGCCACAAAAATATAAAAGTAACCAAAATAAGTCACTATTTTAGTAAGTAACTAAAATAAGCTTAGTGGAACAAAAAGTTCCACTATATCCAATAATTAAAACGTTTTCCGTTAGTTTCATAACGTTTATTTTTAATATATAACGGAGCTTTTTCTTACACTTTATAAAGTGGAGTTTTTTCTTCCACTTTATAAAGTGGAACTTTTTATTTCATTTTATAAAGTGAAACTTTTTATTCCACTTTATAAAGTAGAACTTTTTATTACACTTTATAAGAAGAATATTTTTCAGGACTTGAAGAAATTTTTTCAGTGTTGTCACATAAATTATATTGATTTGATATGTCATTAAAACGGAAAAAAATATTTTATCATGTATATTTATTATTTTATTCTGAAAAATCTATTTAAGGACGTTTATACATAGTCGATAGCACCTACAACATAAAGTCTTCTATATTTGTTCATTTCAATCTAAAAAAAATATCTTCTACACATAAAGTTAAAGTTTCAATTTATTGGGATGACAAAATTATACATGACGGAAATACCATTTATTATAATTGTCCTCACAAACACAATGCTAAATATCCAATAAATGTCCGATATCATAAATTTATTTCATCAATTTATAAACGAATGGATATAAAAAGTACGATTATTAATTTGATCATAGCCGAAAAATAACCTACTTCATTTTTATCACAAGGACAAGTAAATTTTGGAGAGTGAATTATATATAATGACGAATCGTTGACCGACTTTTTAAGGGTTCCAAATTACTATATAGATCAAATCAAGTCAACAATACTTGGAATCTATGTTAGGAAGGAGCCTAAGATTAGTCAACAACGTTCTCCTTTATCAGTCGATGTTCATCCCTAATTATAAAATCATAATAGCATTGATGAATTTCCGATAATTCAATCTACTGATTTTCCTAAAATGACTCATTATCAAAATACTTTTACCGGCCGATATGATTTTGATTTAAACAAAACTATCAATGATAGTGATCGGTAATGCTCATTTATTATATTTCAATTATTGTTTGTTGATTTTGTTAATTATTTATTAATTTATATTATTTATTATTCTTATTATTATACATTTTGTAGCGGTTTACCTCAGCAAGATAGGTTATTGCTCCAAGTTATGGACTAAATAATTATTTTGGTTAATCCTCCCACTTTGAAATGACGGAAAATGTTGGGACATCCTCAAATTTTCATGTCTCGCCTACTTTTGATGCAGATGATTATCGCTATGTCTAACACTTATTTTTTTAAGTGAATTTTTGATGCAGATGACCATCTTCAAAGTGATTTTTTTTTTGGAAGCCATGAAAAGAAAAAAGGAGAGAAGGTGAAGGTGAAGATGAAAAGATAACTTTTTATAAAGTGGAAGATTTTCTTCCACTTTATAAAGTGGAATAAAAAGTTCCACTTTATAAAGTGGAAGAAAAAGTTCTGTTATATATTAAAAATAAACGTTATGACAGTAACGGAAAACGTTTAGAAAATTGGATATAGTGGAACTTTTTCTTCCACTAAGCTTATTTTAGTTACTTACTAAAATAGTGGCTTATTTTAGTTACTTTTATATTTTTATGGCTTATTTTGGTTCCCAACTCATCTAGTCCCAGAGGTTTTAAACCGATGCATTTCGTTTGATTTTGAGCGAGTTGAATAAAAATGTATTGCCTTGAATTAGCTCATATTTTAGTATGAATAAAAATAGCTTTGGTAATATACAACTATGACTTATTTGTAACTATCTATACATATATATGTCCTTATATACTTACAAATAGGTCATAGTTATTCTTCCTTATATCTTTTTAATAAATTTACAATTTTTAGTCATCTTTAGAATCATATCTACCTCTGTATTCTAAAAGAAAAAAATCATGTTTATCATTTATAAAAGGCATAATATATAAATATGCACTTTAACTTGACTTCAAATCACATTTATGCCCTTCAACTTTGGATGTGCACAAATAGACAGTTAAACTTGTATAAAGTTGAGTAAATTGTCCTACATGTCATTTTTTGTCCTACGTTGTGTCCTACATGTATTGTGCCATGTATGACTCATGTGTTTATTTATTTAAAAGTTGGATAGTTAAAGTGTCTGTTTGTGCTTTATAAAAATTAGAGGTCAAAGTTACAATTTGAAACCAAGTTTGAGGTCTAATATATGTATTATGCCTTTATAAAATGTCAATACAAATTTAACTAATGAACGATTAATTAGTCCATCATTTTGAAATAATTCAGAGTTACCATGTATTATATGCAAAACAAATTAATTTAATGGGTTCACCTAAATTAATTAACTAGAATTATGTATTAAACTATATTATAGTAAATAATCTAGCAAATAAACGTTAATATTAAATGGCTAAATTACACAATAATAATAGCTACAGACCTACATACTTTGGAAATAATAATTAAATAAAAAAGAATCAACAATTAAACAAACAAAGAATAAATAATTAAGAGTAAATTAAGCCCCATTTATCGTAACAATTGTTAAGCCTCATTCGTTGTGGAAAACTTGTAACACACAAAATAAGTAGTATATAGGTTACAAAAAGTCTTCTTTTAAGTTACATGACAAACTTGAACTCCATTCATTTAATACACAAATTACCCAAAAAGTCACATTCTCATCCGAATTTATAACATTTTTCTTTCTTCTATAATAGGCATTTGGATATGAAATAAATGATAATGGATATATATATACTCTATGTTCCATAATAGTAGTTGTTCAATTCAAAATTCAAAATTCAAAATATAATTTACTATTCTACCCTTCAATTTCGAGTCTCAAATAAATTTCCTTCTCGTTGAATTTCGTAAACATATTCCTATTTGTTAGGTTTAAAAATTACAAATTATGGATAATTCAATAGAAAAATGACATAGTTAAATTACGTGGAAAAAAAATCAACAAGTTTATTAAAACAACTTATGTTTGATCAACTTTTTTCTTTGGGCTGGCAAAATTACAAAAGGATCAAGGGTATAAACGTACTTTCATTTGCACATTTTTCTCAAATAGTTCTCCGCCGTCAGCTCTTTCAAAAAAAGATTTATTTTTTACTGCTACAAAAGAAAATACTTTGTAACAATAAGGATAATATAAATCAAAAAGGGGCCAAAGAAGCTTCTTCAAGATTAGTCCCTCACGTAATTATCACCTCTTTCGATTTTGATCAGCTAATCTCTAATATAATCTCGATTATCATCACAGCTAATCTCTAATCTAATCTAATTTAAGGTTCATCACACCAACAAACTATCAATTACAAGTCCTTTGATTTCTTCCACCGCAATGTAGCAGCCACGATCTCTCTTCACTTTCACCGTTACTTTCCTGATCAAACGGTTCTACTTTAACCTCCGTTGTTCCAGGTTGCCGCAGCCGTAAATCATGAGGATGCTCCGCCATTGATTGTTCCCCTTCCCTAACACGCTTCATGCCTATCGAGAAACCGAATAATCTCGCCTCGGCTTCCTCCGGTAACTCCTGGCTCTCCCGGTCCTCTACCGCCTTCACCTGAGATTCACCTACGGAACGTTCCGTACCTAACAGATCCAGTGGCTTCAACGAAGGAGAACTACTCTCCGCCGATTGATTACCGCTGCTCGAAGGATGTGCGTAAGTCGACATCATACCATATATATTGCCGCAGAGCTTCTTCATTTGGTTCAACTCTTTGTTGAGCTGTAAATTCTCCAATCTTAACCGTTCGTTTTCTCCTAAAAGCTCCGCTGTGCTACCTGCAGATGAGTTCGACGATAGAACTTGCTCTTCACAGGAATCAGAGGTAGATACAGCCACCGGTGGTTGAGCAGGCGGAGGCGGAGGGGGAGACGGAGGTGGAGGTGGAGGCTGAGGCGGAGAAGCCACAATCGCCACCGCTGTTGCAGCTGCGGAAGGAGTAGCAATCGGCGTAACAACCTTTCGACGCTGGATATCAACTAAATGACTCCTCTCACCTCTCCGGAAGCTGTCGTTTGCGAATTCCCATCGATCAGGTACTACTTTCCGAAATCCCTGCATAACCGAAGAAAAGCTAAACTTAACCATCGACTACAAACAATGATTTTCTATCACTCTCAGGTCAAATCAAATGATTTCAGATAAGAAGAAACTTACATAGGTGTTGAGCTGCCTAACGAAGCTAGAAAAATTATTATGTTTAAAATATTTAGGAAGCAAATCTCTAGCGAACTCCGTTGGATTCCACACTATAAAAGTAGATCCGTCTTCATTCCAAGAGATCACATCGTTAATAGATTGATCCTCGATGAGCTGGTAGGTCTTTGTTAAAAACGGTGTCGGCACAGACCTCGACGTTTCACCGGCCGTCGTCTCTCCTTTGTTCCGGTCTATTGGCTGTAGAGTCATCTCTTCTTATTACCTGACGAACTAACTAAGTTCGTATTGAATCAACTCATCAAAAAACCATTTTCTAGCTAATATAATACATACAGCAAAAATAATAGTAACACCAAAACTACGTACTTGAGTGAAGATCGATGAAGCTATTCTCGCAGATCTGGAGCCAAAACTACAGAGAGTTCCGAGAAAGACGACCGTCGGAATTTTCTGTGATTCTAGAAGTTTCCGGCGCCACATAGAGGTGAGTGGGTGTGGGGTGGGTAGGAACAAAGAGAGATGGGAAGATAATTGGAAAATTCGAAAAAGAAGGAATAAAGATAAGGAGAAAATATTAATAAAAGAAAAAAGCGAGAGTAAAAAGAAACAAGCAAAAAGCTACGTTAAGCACAGCTTCCCAAAGTAGAATTAAATTAAAAATAGAACTAAAGTCGTAGAGAACGTATTGCCTTTCGTGAAACTTCTGTTACGTGTTACCTTATGAGAGGCTTTACGCACCCACAGATGAATAGGCGATGTATTTGCGCTACGCAAAATTTATTTTAAACAAATAAACAAGATGCTTTTTTAACAATTTGGTCTCATAGGAATTGGTTTGGTAACGGAACTACTCGCCCCGTTAGTTTCATTTTACTTTACTTGATCCTATATGAAGTAAAATATAGATGTTATTTTTTTCATATTTTCTTAGTATAAAATAATTATTTTATTTAATCATTTGGGATGACTCGGTGGTATGGGCTTGAGACTTTTACGTTAGAGGTCTCAAGTTTAAAAATTATCTTGCCAATGAAAGCAAAGAATTTATCTTCTGGGTCAAACTCATCGCATCGGATTTGTCTAGTGCATGTTACCTTTCTTATATAATTTGCGAGTTATATTACATAGGAGTGTGGTTTTATTTAGTGGTGGTTGCGGATTTCCTTTTTCATCATAAAAAAATAATTATTCTATTTGTCTCCATTTATGTTACATATATTTTGGTTTCGAGATTCTTCATATATCTTTTAAATATTTTGAATTACTAATTATTGTGACTTATAGTACTTTTTATGCATTTTACTGATATATAAATTTCATTTTATAAAATTTAAAAATTCTATAAGCAAAGTTTCGATCAAACTTAAAGTGTTTGACTCTCAATATGTTACATAAATTGAGATAGGGAGTATATAAATAGTCAAATTTAGAGTTAATATATTGATTGAATAAAAAAAATTACAAAATTGAAATTTTATTAATATAATAATGACTAATAAGCAATTCATGTATCATGTATGCACATAATCGAAGTTTTGAGTGGACCTTGGACTCTTTAGAGACCAAGGTCACTTTATGCATAAAGTAATTAAGTCAAATCTTATAGTAAAAGATGATGTGCAAAATATAGAAGGATAAGACTAATTTGAGGTGAGAAAATATTTTTGAATGATCATATATGATTAGAAAAATCATACTGTCATACAATGAATAATATCACATAACTGAAATCTTAATGGATTAAGTCAAACATATGTAATGATTCATCGATCTATTCATCATCAACCTTGTTCATCTGAAAAAACATGAGTAAATTGGTCACTCAATATTATTATTGTTTCTTGAAAGAGTGATCTTTTGGATACATCAGCTTATTATCAGTTGAATTAAAAATGATTGATATGGATTAATTGACAGATCTATTAACATAAGTAGTTAAAACAAAAATACATTTGCTCGAAAAGATTGAGTTCTTTTAACGGAACAAAGACACCTTTTAGTCCCAAACTTTTCAATGGCAATAGACGTCACTATGTTTAGTTATTTAACTTGCACAAATTAATTTGTGCTTACCCAATATTATTAAAAGATATAATTATCGTGTTTATATATTACGTCAGTAGAAGAGGTTTGGTGGGTCTCACATGATCCATATAAAAAAAATGGGAGGGAATGTTATCTTTGGCATCTCAAAAGGTCACTCAAGTATGGGAAATTATTTGAAAAAATTATTTTACTTTGTTTTATATCAATAAAGTCACTCAATTTATGGATTTTCTTTTATAAAATCACTCAACTTATGAATTTTCTTTTATAAAATCACTCAACTTATGAATTTTCTTTTATAAAATCACTCAACTTAAACTATTTTTCTACGAAATCATTATAATTAAAAAATATATATAATTGCACAGACCACCCTTCGAGTTTAGTTTTTGTAATACTTTCTTTCCAATGTAGTATAAAATTTTATGCTTATCATAAAGATTTATGATTTAATTAAATTGCCCTTTATCATATATTATTTAATTAAAATTAATTTTATAACATTTTTTTATTCTATTTCTCAAAAAATCATTATGTAGATAGGTGGATGTGAGTTTTTCTTGTTGTTAAGAAATTTATTCAATTTTTCACATGGCTTAAATTAAGATTTGAAGCGTCAACCAAATAAAACTACAAACAATATTTACTTATGATAAGATAGTTTGAAAATCCATTCAAAAATTTGTTTAATATGTTCTTACTGGAACATTGATACCCACTTGCGTGGAAGCAAAATAATAATAAAATCATCTAATTAAATTACAAATATGATACATATAAAGAACAGAAAAAGAAGTGCTTCTTCGTGTGTAATGTTTATATTTACTTGATCAATGACATAGAGCAGAGCAGATATATAAGAGTGTGTTTGGTACGAAGGAAAACATTTTCTGGAAATGTTTTCCAATTTTCTCATGTTTGGTTGGTGCAAAAGTTTTGGAAAATGTTTTTTTCAAATCAACTCATTTTCCTCAAAATTAAGGAAAATGACTTCCCTTCAAAATTAAGGAAAACATTTTCCAAATCTCTCCTCCATTTTCAAATTACATTTTTTTTTTGAAAAACATCAATTTTTTTAAAAATAAAAATGTTTCAGTTTCAAAATTTTATTTTTAAAACCCGATCCCTGACCACCCTCCCCCTAGCCCCCCTCCCCAACCCCACCCCCTCCACAAAAAATTAATTTTGCTCTTTTTAATAATTTTTTCAACTTCAAATTGTATTTTTAAACTCCTACCTCCCCCTGGCCAACCCCCCTACCCACTCCCATCAGCCCCACCATCAACCCCTCAAAAATTAATTTTGTTTTTTAAAAGTACTATCAACTTTAATTTTTTATTTTTTCACTCCTATCCCCCTCCCCTGCCTCCCCATCCCAACCACCCCACCCCAAAAAAAATTATTTTAAAAAATATTTTCAATTTCATAAATTATTTTCTACTCTAGTAAAAATAAAAGATGTTCCACAAAAATATTTTTCATTCATAAATCAAACACTAAAAATCATTTCCGAAAAATATTTTCTACTCACCAACCAAACATGAGAAAATAAGTCCAAAATCTACTTGTCCAAGAAAACATTTTCTAGGAAAACATTTTCCTTAATATCAAACACACCCTAAGAATAGACTTGTGAGGGAGGCCGGTACTTAACTTTAGATAAATGAGTATTGACTTTTTTTAGGGTTATAATGATTTTTTTTGAGAAATTTAATATAAAAATTTTATAGAATCAATTAAATAAAATAAATATATGATGAATGGAAATTTAATTAAATGAAAATTTTTATGTTAATAATAATAGTAATTAGCTTAAGAAAATATTATAAGAGATTTAAGCATAATATATTAAATATCAATGAAAATAAGTATTACAAAACTAAACTCGAAGGATAATTTGTATAATTATTTCTTTTACTTTTTGTTATAATGATTTCCTAGAAAAATAGTTTAAGTTCAATGATTTTATAAAAGAAAATTCATAAGTTGATTGATTTTATTGACACAAAATAAAGTTAGTGTAATTTTTTGGGAAAATGCATAAGTACCCCCTAAATCTATGTCTGAAATCCCAGAGACACACTTATACTATAATAAGGTTCTATAACCCCTGAACTTATTTTATAAGTAATCTTTTATCTCTTTTCGGCCTATGTGGCACTAGTTTAAAAATAAAAGTGAACCAACTTGGGCTCACAAGATAGTGCAATGTAGACCGAAAAGAGATAGAAAATTATTAGTAAAATAAGTTCAGAACCTTAGTATAGTATAAATGTTTCTTTGAAATTTTCGACATAGATTGAGGTAGTATTTGTACATTACTCCAAGAATAATTTTTTATAATAAATTCACATACTTAATATTTACTCCACGAAGTAACATATGCGCCTTGTTTACTTGTTGAAGAAATTAAGTTGGAATGGTGGAAGAAGGTGTGTTTGCTAGCTACACGTGTGACCTATGCTATATTTGGTAACGCGAAATAGGACGAATACTGGGAATTTGGACTATTTTGGCCCGGTCTAATCAACTTGCAACTCCATTACTCATATATCCTTAATTATTTGTGTTTTTTTAATTAGTTAGATAAATTGAAAAAATGATTAAAAAAAAAATTTATCTCTCAAATAAATTATTTGAAAAAGATAAAAGAAAAATAAAATTTTAAATTTTAAATTCATCTATTCTATAATTAATATAAAATAAAATAATAAATTTACTATATTAATAATTATTTTCTAAAGATATGTCAATTTAAGAATAAATAAATAATTAAGGACGGAAATATCTCCTAAAGATTTTATCGGACGCTCTATTTTCATGCATCGATTTAAGTGATATTCGCCTTACTTATTTGCACTCTTTGTTTCTTCTGCTTCTACATCTGTATCTGTATTACATAAATATAAAATATTTAAGCTCATTTTGAAGTGTATTTTAATCATGTATAATTAAAATTACATATATTTTTAAAAAATTAAAAAGATAGTGAATGAGTTTGTTAGAATTGAAGCACATTTAAAAGCTTATAGGTCTTTTCTAATACTTCTTAGAAAATATATTTAAGGAAAATTATATATAATAGTAAATTAATAACTTAAAATAAATGGAGTAGCTAGGGTTTGATTTAATTGTGCTCCATAGCAAACGTTTGCAAAAAATGCCAGACGCCTCTTTTCCCAAATATCTCGCTCCCACTCTCCTCCAATCTCTCGCTCGCTTCCTGACTTTTATACAAACACAAGTGTATAAAAATTGTTCTAATTGTATAAAGTAGAGAGAATTGTATAAATACATATATTTTTGTTCCCCTCTCTCCCCTTTTCCAGATCTCGCTCGCCACCCTCGCCTTTCTCACTTATACAAACAGAAGCAAAATGTATAAATTGCGTTTCTGTTTGTATAAAGCGTGAGAAAATTGTATATATACGTGCAAGTACTTACATTTTCGTTCTATACACTTATAATTATACAATAAAAATACTCCTTGCCAGTTTCTTTGCTTTTCTCTTTCTTGTTTTATACAATTTTCAAAATGTATCTAATTTCTCTCTTACTCGTTTATACAATTCGATTCAATTGTATATTCCTTGTCAAGTCTTTTGTCTTCTCTATTTTCTCATTTTATACAAATTCAAATTGTATATAATCGTTTCTATACACTTATAATAATACAATTCGTTTTATACACTTCGTTTTTATACAGTCTGCTCAAGAGTCTTTCTCTTTCTTGTTTTATACACTTCGTTTTATACAATTTGCTTCAATGGTATATATATAGCGAATTATACAGTTTCTATGTTTGCTATGCAGCACCATTATGCAAACTTTGCTATAGCGTATAAATATGAATTTTTAGTTGCTATATGTGAAAATCGTCCAAATATATTTGTAGCGCTTTTTAAAAACTTAATCAATTATTTTTAAATTAATTAATCAATACAAACATTTTTTCACCAGAAGTTTATTTTAAAATTTTGATTAAACAAGTTGTTAAAGGTACTTTTGAATGTTCAGTAAAATATTAATTGTTGTTTAGATATATTTTTAAAATTGATCAACTAAGCATAAATTGTTTCTTAACCTAAATACCTTTTATTTAATAAGAAAAGGCTCATAGAATTAGCCATTTTTAAGGACTCATATAATTAAATGTAGTCACGGTTAAAATATTGCAAGTGAATGATTCAGAATTCCACCCGTATTATTTAGAACTCTAAGCAGATGTTTGATAAGCGATTTAGGATTATAATTTCAAAATCATATCAGAAAACGAGTTAGAATTTCAAATTGGTGATTTTATTTTTTTTCGAGAGTAAAACTTGATACATAATTATTTTATCAAAAGAGGCTCGTGTTGCATGTGAAAAAATTGTTTGTATGATGTGAAATGATTACATTAAAGAATGATTAGTTATTACTAATGTCGATTAATGAATTTTTATTAAATATATGTATCTGAAAATCTGTTTATCAATGCAATACCTTAGGATATTTCGATATATGAACTAAAATTTACTTATTTGGTAAAATTATACAAAAAGTGAAATATTTTTAACGTTGTTAAAGGAAGCACACTTTTATTACTTAATGACATCCTCAACACCTCTCGCGTCTGGGCCTGATTTTTTTTTCATGAGCCAGGTAAGTTGTTTTTTTTTTTTTTTTTTTTTTTTTTTTTTAAATTTGGTTCATAACATCTTCATACTCTAATCATAGCCATCCCATTACATGTTTGGATTAGGACTAAGTTTAAAACTTTTTAAAGAGAACATACTTTATTAGTTAATGCTATTTTCAACCGTCTAAACAAAAAATTTAACTTCAAATCAATTTGACTTTAAATCATATTTAAAGAAGCATTTCATCTGTCCATATAAAGTTGCACCACTAACAACATGTGTACTTCCACGAGTAAAATCTGAGGGTAATTGTAAGCAGACCTTATCCATACCTTATACGGTAGAGAGATTGTTTTTTATTGACTCTCGGCTCGAGGAAAAAGCATACAAAGCAGATTGAAAAAGAAATAACTAATGAATGGATCGTGGCAAAATATTGTAGAAAGCATGAAAAAGTATTCAGAAAAAAGGAACAGTAACTACAATAAGAACAAAAGACAAATAGATAGTAATAGAAATCACCGGCGTCTCAGGCAAAAATTAATTATGTCAAGACAATTCTTGATCTAATAGCAACTGGAGCAAGATGGTATCTACTATCTAGTATTATAAAATTAAGTTCTTGCCTAGCCAGCAAAACACATGGACTGTTGACAAATAAAAATATATGTATAGCAGAAGAAACCATCTAAAGTTCAAGAAGTGTGGCCAGCAGCAGAAGTCTCTAAAGTTAAAAGAAATATAGTGATTATAGCTTTCATATAAAGTTAGTAAAATTAAGTAAACATGAGCAAGCTGAACCTGAAGCTGTCCTGCTACATTGTAGCTATCCCAAATATTGAACATTACAAAACTTCATTAGTCATATAAACCAAAGCAGCCTTTAGAATTTGATGGATACCAGGATATGCAACTCTCCAATTCTTCTCCTAGTTCTTAAGTTGCATCGAAATAACATACACCTGAACCTAACTTAACTCTAAAAGCTAACACATGAGAGGAATTTTGTCCAAGTCCATATAAGGAGACTAATTTCTCATTCCTCTACCGACGTGGGACTTCTTAATAATAACTAGCTTTAAGCAAATACCTAGTGATTTTTTTTTTTGTAATTATGAAATACTAATGAATATAACTATTTATTGTTTGTCACCTACAATGTTGCACAGAACATACTTGAATTACCAAAAGCCAACACATAGTCATACTCAAACCTCTCATTTATGCAAACAAATTCTAACTCTAATGGATTACAAAAGTACCTTTTGAAGTTCAAAATTGTGTAGGGTTCTCTTATTCTCCAACTAGTGAAGGTAGGGTCACACATTATCTGGATGATATCTTAAGATATG
The DNA here is from genome assembly GCA_027705065.1 of Solanum peruvianum. Classification (NCBI taxonomy): domain Eukaryota; kingdom Viridiplantae; phylum Streptophyta; class Magnoliopsida; order Solanales; family Solanaceae; genus Solanum; species Solanum peruvianum. The sequence goes on along the minus strand of JAKWJD010001757.1, from coordinate 3,461,861 downwards.
CATAGATCGGGATGGGCCACAACTAAGAAATGTGTATTCTATAGCTCCCTCCCCCTCCCCCCACAAAAAAAAAAATGTCAACGTTGATATGGATCTCATGGCTCCTTAATATATGTTCATATGTGTCCAACAGACTCTAAATTTATAGCCATCCATCTTTAGCGCTGGATTGCAGAATGTAGCCAGATTTCACACATCCGTTGAGAGTTTACAGTAAGATAAAGACAGATAAGAATGAATTTTCCACGTTTACACGAAAGGTGGGACGGCATCATTTTCATTGTTTCTTTGCAGGCAAGTGCTTCCAAAGAAGCATTTATCTCCCTCTCCTCCTCTATTTTTCTCTGAGTTCATTTCAGAATAGAACATGGAACCTCAATAATTTCAAGTAACCTCAATAAGATCCTAAAGAATTGAAATAACTCCTAATAACCAAAGGAAGTATATTGTTTACCAATTCTCAAAAAAAAAAATTACCAAGGCAAATGAATGGGGACAAAAAAACCAGTGAATTTGTCTGCCAACAGTAATACCACTAGACCTGTATAGATTGCACCATAAGAAAGAAATCAGAATTCTATTCTTAAGCATGATTTTAATATGTAAAGACAAGGCTTGATATCGTAGCATGTGAAGGAGGACCAATATCTACTCTAACATGAGATTCTGGGATAGCCAGCAAAACACTAGAGCTGTTAACAAACAAACTATAAACACCTCATGAAATATAGTGTGGTCACAGTTATGATGACATGAGTTGAGCTATGGATCCCCTGAGGATTTATATAGCTGCCCCTAACTTTTGAGACTGAGGCGTAGCTATTTCTTTCTGACAGTGTGATCACAGTTTCATACAAAGCTACGAGAATATGGTGAGTAAGCAGAACTCTTATAAAAAAAAAATGGTGAGTAAGCTGAAGTTGAAGATTTCCTAATACATTGTCTTTAGCTCATATGATGAACCTTGTTAACTTCATTTGTGGTAGATTAAGTTGGTCTCAAAACTGATAACAGGACTCAGACTTGCAATCTCCTTATCCTTGCTCTTTCAGAGCCAGTAATAGCTACTGTTAAGCAATATTGTTTTTTGATCTGTAAGAAACATTAAGAGTATTTATCCTTGTCTCTTATAATGTTGCACACAACATACTAGAGTAACCCAACAATAAAACCATACCAAACTGACCTTCGCACAAACTTCTTGAAACAATTTCTACTACTAATAGATAGCAATAGTACCTTAAATTAGACATTTTCAGAGCGATAATCATCTGCGAAAGAGATCCAACTGTCTAATATCAAGATTACAAAATAGTGTTAACTTTGCAGCTATAACAAAACAAATCAAAATAAATTAATGAACCATTTAATTTTTCCAAATTTAGAACTTGGTACCACTGTGCATCTATTAATTGAATTAGATTCTTAAGTGTTAGCTTTCCATTTACAGGAGTCAAATGCATGTAGTCATAAGATTACTTCAGTGATGGCAGCAACTTCATCTGATTTAACAAAACAAAACACAGGTGTTCAATATGCAATAATTTAGTTCCTCCTAAACATACAGTAAGTCACTTATCCACAAGGCAAAGCCGCATTCTTATTGGTTAACTCAGAACTAAAAATACATGCGCATAAAGCATGTAAACATTAAGGCAAAGTCACAAGTTCTGAGTGAAATATCATGCCACAGTTCAAACTGTTACCACAAAGGATCTTAAACTTGATCATTTGTTTCATCCTTAGCCCGAGGGTTCTCGAGCATTGATTTTTTATTTTTATAATAAGCTAATAAAGAATGCATAAATAATAGAGAGTTCAAGAGCCTTGAGCGAGGAGCATGGCATACAATCTATTAATTTGATATAAAATACTAACTAAGCTGTCTAGCATAAAAATTGCATAATGTGCTCTTTCCATACATCATAAGGCAAAAAATGAGAGGAGAAAACAAAATAGTATTCTATAAAAACATTCAAAAGTTTATCACAAAATATTCCATAAAAATTTCAGAAGTGTCACAAAATTGAAACTCTTAGTGGAAGGAATATTTTGAGGGGGGGAAAAAAAGATCAGTTGAAGGGTTGTATAGTTACATTGAGACACACTTGTGGAAAAGCTCATAAAATGAGAGACCTCGGCTTCCTAATGGTGAGTCGAGTAAACAATAGATCAAGATACACACAAGATTCCCTGTCTAAATAGAGCAAGGGTGACTGAACTATATATTGTCCAAACAAAGAGAACCCACCAGGCCATAAACAAAGCCACCTCTTTGTCTAGCAGAGAACAAGGCAATACACTACATACCCCTTCGTAATTGGTAAGCAAATCGCCACCAAGTTGAGACAAGCCAAGGAAGATAAGTACCATTGATGCAGGCAAAAAAAACTGCAGAACCACAAGGCATACAAAGTGATTGTGCAGGAACACCTTGGCCCTACTATAAGCTAAGTCAGGAACTTTGCTAGCGTGCAGTCTCTGATACCAACACAATACTGCTTCATTCAAGTACATCTGCACGTTTGATCGCAACGATACAATCTGCAATAAGCCCGAAACCACCAAACACCATAGCCTAAAGCTATCGAATTCCGACTTATGCATACCCACATTTCCAACCAACTTTGTAGCATTTTCAATTCTTGAATTTTGATGAGGCCCCTTATTTTGATCAATAAGTAATAGGTCAGTAAACGGTTTCACCCAAAGCATTGATGTCAAAACCATGACCAAATAGTTAGCATGAAGAAGCAATCGCGCAAACCATCCACACGAAACAATAGGCAAATTACAACGAAGCTGATCAGTTCCAAGCCAAAAGGCATGAGCAATTCTCACTGCTGGCATATACAAAAAACATGAAACACAGCCCATGAAAATTGCAAAAAACAACTTCTCAAACCCATGTAATACTTCAAAATGAACATCAAAAACCCATTTAGGAACTGCCCCATGTACAATACCAAGAGATACAATAAACCCAAGAAAACCCAAAAGAATACTCAAATGCCTCTCCGACAGCTTAGATGCAGATCTTTCAAACGAAACCCTAAAAATCAAAACGAAAATCCTACCAACACCCAAAAACCCAAATAGAATCGGAACAAAAGAACCGCTCTTCCACACCCCAGACTCTTCAGATTTTGGCAAGAATCGATGAAGCAACAAACAAGAAAGAGAAACAAGAATAGAATTAAAAACACTACGAAAATCCTCGAAATAAATCCTTGTGTGAAGATGACCATCACTAAGCTTTAACCTAAAGATCTGAGCTTTATTTTCATCAAACTCAAATCGTTCCTTAGATTTCTTTCTGGGTTTGAGTTCAGAATCATTAGTACCTGGCCTTCGAATGGCTGCCCGAACCCCATTAGAAGATGCATTGTTTGGAGCAACATCATCAGGGTGAACATAAGTGAAAAGGCCAGAGAGCAAAAGTGCAGGGATCTTGATGAAGTGAAGAAGGAAAGTGAGGGAGAGAGCAAGAGCAGCTTGGAGAAAGAGATTGCCAGACAAAATTAGCAGTAAAGAAGACGAATTGGGCATTTTTGAGAGTTGCCAAAGGATCTTGAAATGCAAGGTGATGGAGATCTCAAAGGAACAGAGATATTCAGTTCGGGTCAACAAGGAAAGTCATTTGGATCTTGGATCTTCATCTTCCTAACTAATTAGGAAATATTGTGATAATTTAGTGTTTAATCAATAATCTCTTCGTTCCGTTTTAATTGTCCTGATTTTCTTTTCGAGAGTGATAAATTTCTTATCTTGAGATATATTCAAGAATGACATATTTGATTTACAACGGAAAAGAAATTCTTTATTTACAGACTAACTATATCTTCAAAGTACTTCTCATAGTTGATATATTTATGTATCTCGTTAAAATCTTACTAGATAAAACTCAGTAAAAAAATATAGTGAAGGAAAAGAGTACACATATCTAATAATACGCATTGTGTATGTTCTTTAAAAACCTTACTAAAAACACCCATTAGACAAAACTTTGTGAGGAAAAAAGAGTATATCACGTATTAACTCCTCCTAATGAGAATATCAATTTAGAAACTCGAATCTTCGTTTTCCAAGTTTGTGTACAATCCTCTTGAAAGTTGTAGTTGGTAGAGACTTGACGATAGGTCAACCTAGTATTACTTGAACAAACTTGTTGCATGTTGATATCACCATTCTTGAAAGCTCACGAGTGTATAAATGATTTGACGAAATATGCTTCCTTCTATCTTCGTTTCTTCTATTATTAATAATATGTCTTACCAGAGAAGGAAACATTGATCCCATCAAATCAACGTCGTTGGGGCAGTGCACACGGATCTTTGAGGTTTTTGTATTATTTGGTCAGTTGTTGATTAGAGAATCATGCTAATAACGTAATATGAAACTATATAAAACAATGAGAGGAATAAATTAGGGAGAAGAGAGAAGACTTATTATTTCTCTTGCCGGATATTTTGGGATTGACATATCTGATTTACAAGAAAGGAAAATCTCTTTATTTATTGGAAAATCTAACTTGGTCCGCAAGTAGGATTTCTAACCATATCCTAAAAAGATTTCATATAATTAGACATTCACTATAATACAAATATATTCATAACACCCTCCCTTGAATATCCGTAAATTAATATGTGCCTCGTTAAAACTTTATTAAATAAGATCCAGCAAAATATTGTAGACTTATCCAATCATACAACATTATGGATACTTCATTAAAACCTTACTAGGAATATATTAAATTACCAAATTAAGTAAGGTAAATACCCCTCTATTTTTTCTCTAACTCTTATTTTGATTTTCAAAATCTGGTTTGCTATCCAATTATTATAAAAATATGTACATTTATTCCACTGTTATGTAACTCTATTTATTGAATGATGTAATTAGAATTTATATATTATAGTTTTATGTTAACTTTATTTACTCAATGATCACGTCAATTTTACAATTAGTTTTTTGTTATTTTTATTCAACTATCATAAAAAATTAGATATGATTTACATATATTAAATTTCATAAAAATAGCATGAAATATATCGCGATAATATTAAAAATAATTTACATTATATCTACATTATACTTTGCATCATATATATATATATCTCTTTCATATGATTTCAGTTCATATATAATTTTCCGTACTTTCACGCTATATGCCTTTTCTATTATGTTTATCTGTTCAAATAATTCTCTGTACTTTCGCTCTATATATATCTCTTTAGATATATTTTTCAATTTAAATACATCTATCTATCTATCTTATATATATATCTTTTGATATATTTTTCAATTTAAATACATGTCTCTTTGCATCATATTTTACCAACATGCCCAATAAATCCCACAAAATGAAATTTGTCACTATTGATATCCTTAATCACGTTTGTTTTAGCAACATTCAACTCAAAATTATTTATCCAATAATTTACATATATCAAATATTATATTATCACATAAATTAAATAACAACTTATATATACCAAATTTTAAAGAAAAGCGTAAATGACATCCTTATAATTAAAAATAATTTACATGAATTAATAAATAATCACGTTTGTTTTAGCAACATTCAACTCAAAATTATTTATTCAATAATTTACATATATCAAATATTATATTATCACATAAATCAAATAACAACTATATATACCAAATTTTAAAGAAAAGCGTAAATGACATCCTTATAATATTAAAAATAATTTACATGAATCTTTGTTATATTTCACGTTACATATACCTATTTTGTTTCTTTATAATTATATATAGAGAATTTTATAGAAAAATGTAAAATATATTCCTAATATTAAAAATAATTTTATATATATTTTGTTATACTTTTGTGTCATATAGACCTCTTTCGTAGTTTTTTCTAGTTCAAATATAATTCTTCGTACCTTCACGTCGAATATACCTCTTCCCATATATTTTTTCGCTTCAAATATGATTCCCCATACTTTCGAATGATCTTATATTTTTCAATTCAACTATATTATATTTATACTTTCAGACCATCTTATATTTTTCAATTCAACTATAATTATATTTCACACAACGTTCGGTCGCGTCAGGCATGGCATGACCGTATATCCTTGGACTGAAAACACGATCGGTATATATATTACTTCAAATATAATTCTCCATAAATTTACTCTTTGATTCACTACTAATCTCAAACAACAATATATCCACTATTTTAATCCCATGTGTCACTATAATATAATAAGTGTTATAAGCATATTTATGTTATAGTGAATGTCTAATTATGTGGAGTCCATTTAGGATATGGTTAGGAATCCTACTTGGCGACCAAGTTAGGCTTACCCCTATAAATGAAGGGGTTCTCCTTCGTTGTAAATCAGATCTGTGAATCCTGAATATACTTCCAGAGGAAAGAAGTCTTCTCTCTTTTTCCTACTTTGATCTTCTTCTAAATTTATATCGAGTCATAACACGTTATCAACACGATTGTTATATACTTAAAGATTATGATGAAAAAAGAAAAAAGTGCAAAAAAGATCTTTCACAAGTTATGCAATAAGGTTCTCACATCTTTAATGTAAGATTCATCTTTACAATATTGCGCACTACTAATTGCATCAAAGATATCGTCAAAAATATATTATTTGTATCAATTCACAATACGACATAACTTATTGAGATCTCATCACTTCATTATTTTCAGGTACGTAGCCCTCTCATGAAGTGTTATGTCGTAAGTTCTTCAAGAGTACATTGTCATCTTATTATGATCATTTTTATTTTCCGATCCACCCTTTTTCAAGGGTTATTTTACTATTGGATTCAATTAGTCTATCATCCTTCAATGTATCTCGTAGACTCTATCCTTAAGGTACATTTAGTAGGACTATTTACAACTCTTGTGTTGCTTCTAATCTCCCATTTATGTTAGACAAACTAACATATATTTCAATTTTTGAAGAATCTATCTTTGTGCATCATAGTATATTCATTGATTATATAGTACATTATCAAAATAATCAGATGAAAAATATTTCGTCCATGACCATAAATCAATTGAAAGAAAAATTGATCATATTTTAGATTAACACACGAAACTTTATTTTCATAAGCAATGATTTCACTATCTGAAACATTTAATGTCACATCATCTTAAATATTTATCAATATTATCAAGATGAATTGTCTTGATTTCATATTCTGAATGTTGTGCTCTTAACTCAATTATTTTGCACAAACAATTTTGCAAATGTCAAACTACAGGTTGACAATAAACGTACATGTGATTATCTTATAGATACATTTTTTTTATCATATCACATGATAGTTGAACGGGCTCATATTCACCTCTGATACTTTTCAGAACTTAGAAGTTTAGTCCCAACATTAGTTGATCAATCATCTTATCATGAAAACAAGAAACAAAAAGAATTCTTGAAGAATCATCTAGTTCTTCAATGTATGTCTATTACTTAATATCCACATCTTTGAGATGACCAAATTATTCATGCCAACTAATAAAATTATTAGTATTTGTAAACTCCAAGTTTACTTTTCCATGTGCCTTTTGCTTTAGTAAATTTCTAATTTACTATTATATGAGTAAATTTCAATTTAATTACTCTGAGAGTAATTTTTATATTTATTTCTTCTCAGCTATTCTACCCATTTTAGAGGAGAGTCGCGATTCTATCATTGAACGGACTAATCTGATTATCAGAAATAGGGTTGTGCATTCGATCAGTTCGGTTTGGTTTGTAAATTTCAGTTTGGTTTTTGATTTGACAAAATATGAAGGGAAAAGAGACGGATTTACCCCCGAACTTTAATAAAAGGTAAGTATATACCCTCCGTTATACTATGCGTACACATATATCCCTACCGTCCAATTAGTGGTACAAATATAACCCTCTCACTAACAGACCCTATTTTGTTACACGTATCATAATCCTATTATACTACTCGTTTGACCCATTTTTTTAACCCATAACCCGTAACTCGCCCCATAACCCATAAAAAAGAATCCTAATTAAAACACTTAAATTAATATTAACCCAAATATCTCACACACCAGAACCCTAGTCGTCTCCCGTTCGTCGGGATTCAAGTTCGTCTTCGTCGCGATGACCTTGTCAAATTTCAAATCTATCGTGTGTTGGTCATAATTTCCTAGTCAAATTTTTATCTATCTATCGTCTCCTTCAATTCAGACCTAAAACCATGTCTGAAAGTTCTAGTGATTCAATTAGTAACTCCATGTTAATGACTTGTTTTTGTGGTGAATTGGCGCACAATTCAGACCTAAAACCACTGTATATATGTATAGTAATTTATATTTGTATAGATATAAAAGAGGAAAGAGGAGAGATAGGAAGAGAAGAGAGAGACGGTGCAATTACAACTAAAATTAAGTCGTGAGCGGTAATTAATTCAAACCATAGTTATGTTAACTAATTAACTAGTACTACCTCCGTCCCTAATTACTTGTCCACTTTTCCTTTTATACTTGTCCCTAATTACTTGTCCATTTTGATAAATCAAGAAAGGACAATTTTTCCCCCTATTATACCCACAATTAAATGACTAATTACTTTGAAAAATATATAACTTTTCATCCACTTTATAATAATAGGAGTAAAATGGTAATCTCACTACGTCATTAATTATTTTCTTAATAGATATATCAATTCAAAAATAAATAAGTAAAAAGAAACAGAGGGAATATATATTTGTTTATCGATGTAATATTTCCTCTTGCAATGTATTAAATGTAAAGAGATTTATTAAATATTTTAACCATAAAATCAATTACTATATTAATATCTTGAGGTTAAAATTTTCAAAATTTTAAATTTGCCATCATGTTGTTGATAATGACAAACAAAAAAAATCAAAGAAGTAGTAGTGGATAACAATATCCCCCACCTTCGATTGATCTATCGTCATCGTCAAATAATAAAAGGTGTACAATTTTTCTTTTCTGCACTTTTGACGATTCGGTAAGGGATTCTTTCATGATACCCCCTCTTTAACAAATTAAATATCTACTATGTCTTATTCTATAGATATTTTTAATACATCGATATAAATTATGATCAGATAGTTGAGATTTTATGCGTCACTTTTAATTAGAGATTTTGAATTTAAACGTAAGGTATGAAAAAAAATACGCTGAGAGCAACGTCTCCAAAATGTAGTTGCAATACACAATTAAAATATAATCGAATTTCAATGCATTCTATAGATATTTTTAATTCACTGATATAAAGTATGATCAAATAGTTGAGATTTTATGCGTCATTTTTAATTAGAGATTTTGAATTTAAACGTAGGGTACGAAAAAAAAAATTACACTGAGAGCAACGTCTCCAAAATGTAGTTGCAATACACAATTTAAATATAATCGAATTTCAATGCATTCTATTCATATTTTTAATTCACTGATATAAAGTATGATCAGATAGTTGAGATTTTATGCGTCATTTTTAATTAGAGATTTTGAATTTAAACGTAGGGTATGAAAAAAAAATTACACTGAGAGCAACGTCTCCAAAATGTAGTTGCAATATATAATTTAAATATAATCGAGTTTCAATACAGATATTGAACATTGAGTAAGAAAAAGAAAGAAGATATTTTGAATACATTGTGTAATGTTTCGTTACACTTGCTGTTAAATGCTATTTAAGTTGTAGTTGTAGTTAGTCATGTTAATTGTTTGTATAGTTTGTTATAGTTTGTTAGTTAGTTACATAACCAATTCACATAGTTAGTTAGTAGTTAGTTGGTTAGTTTCTAATTTTCTGTTTGTGTATAAAAGAACCTTCATCTTCAACAATGAGGTTAAGCTTTCACATTCAATACATGTGTCCATATTACACTCCAATGGAGTTTACAGCCATGGTAGAATTACATCTCAACATGGTATCAGAGCTTTGTTAAGAATCGATAGTAGAGCTTCATCTTCTTCTTCGTCTCTGTTTTTCTTCTCCTTCGCACTCTGTTTCTTTCTTCTTCTTACTCTGATTTGAGTGATTGAAGTTTTCTAAATTTGAGTTGATTCCGTTAATCATGGCGATCGATGAATCAGGTTCAACTACTACAAGTACACCCAGCTTGATTGATTCAAGCAATCCATTGTACCTGCATCCCTCAGATAATCCTGGCGCGGCACTAGTTCCAATTCCTTTTAATGGAGAAGGATATGGATCATGGAGACGAAGTATACTCCGTGCTTTATCAGCGAAAAACAAACTAAGCTTCATTAATGGAGATTGCAAGAAACCTGGAACCAATTCAGATCATATCCGGCATTGGGAACGTTGCGATGATATGGTTACATCGTGGATTCTCAATTCTCTGTCCAAGGAGATCTCTGATAGTGTAGAATATGTCAGTAACTCGATGGAACTTTGGAAGGAACTTGAAGATCGATATGATCAGACGAACGGGGCAAAACTGTATCAAATTCAGAAGGATATCAATGATTTAACTCAAGGTAATCTTGATATCACTGCATATTATACAAAAATGAAAAGGTTATGGGAAGAACTCAACAATCTTTGCAACAAAAATCAATGTGTCTGTGTTTGTTCGTGTGGGGCAAAAGAAAATGTGTATAAGGCTGAGCAGGATCGTCGCTTAATACAGTTTCTCATGGGCTTAAATGAAGTGTATACTGCTGTAAGAGGAAGCATTCTTATGTTGAATCCATTGCCTTCAATGGCTCAAGCTTTTTCAATTTTGATTCAAGAAGAGAAACAGCGAGAATTTAAACCACATAATGTGATGAATATGGATTCTGTGTCTCTTAATGCTGGAGCTAAGAACTTCAATCGTGGAGGTGGATCCACTAGTAGCACAGGACGTCAACAAGTAGGGAATTATGTGGATAAATCCCAGTTGTTTTGTGATTTCTGCAAAAGAACAAGACACACAATGAAAACTTGTTATAAGCTCCATGGATACCCCCAAAATAATCAAAATGAGCACAACAAGAATCCAACATCTCAGCCTGCCAAGAATCCCAGTTTTAATAGGAACACACAGGGGTACAATTTTAATCCTAATTTCAACTATAAGCGAGTTGCAGCAAATGTTGCAGCAAATGGCATATCTGGTGGTGATTCAATGAGTAATGAAAGGAGTGATCAATTGAAGAATGATGCAGATGACAATGTGACTTTGTCAAAAGAACAGTATCACAATGTTGTGAGAATGCTACAACACTTCCAGACAAACAATGCTGGAGCAATTGAGGATAATCCTGATATGGGGAATGGTTCTGCAAACTTTGCAGGTAATACAATTTGTACTTCTTCTATTGATTATGGCAAATCTTCTTGCAAACATTTTGAATCAAAGTCTGACTTATGGATCTTAGATTCAGGGGCATCTAACCATATGACTTTCCATAGATCTTACCTAACAAACATTAGATCTTTGCCATATCCCATCTTGATAAGCCTACCAAATGGGTACAAAGTAAAAGTGACTGAGCTAGGAGATGTAACACTTACACCTAGAATCATTTTATACAAAGTGTTGTATGTGCCTTCCTTCAAATTCAATTTGATTTCTATACACTCTCTCACTATTCCTTTGAAAGGCACCATAATATTCAATGATACTGCTTGTCTATTGCAGGCCCCTTCAATGAAGAGGCCTCAGGAAATTGGTAGGTGCAAGGATGGCTTGTATTTCCTGTTCTCGAAGTGTTTGATGCATAGCAGGGATGAAAATGCTAATACCTCATGTTTTTCATCTTCCAATTCTGTGACAAAAGCTTCTACATTTGCTTCTCATTCATGTATCTTACATTCTTCTGTAATTGACTCTTCTTCAAGCAATAATAACAAACAGATTGTATCAAATTCAGTCTTGTTTCCCAAAGACAAAGATTTACTGTGGCATAACAGCTTGGTCATGTACCTTTTTCAAAGATGAGATCTATAAGTTCAATACCTACAATTTTAAATCAAAACAACCATTTTTTTGTCCAGTTTGTCCTATGGCTAGGCAAACCAGGTTACCTTTTCCTAAAACTACAGCACAATCCACCAAACTGTTTGAGATTCTTCATGTAGATCTTTGGGGACCCTACCATACTACCACACATGATAATCACAAGTATTTTCTTACCATGGTTGATGATTGTAGCAGATCCACATGGACACATCTTTTGAGCAGTAAGAGCAATGTTTTTTCAAGTAATTCAAGCCTTCATTTCTATGATTGAGAATCAATTTAACACAAAATTAAAAACCATTAGATCAGACAATGGTTCAGAGTTTATAAACAAAGAGACTACTCTATATTTTCAATCCAAAGGCATCCTCCATCAAAGATCTTGTCCATACACCCCACAACAAAATGGTATAGTCGAAAGGAAACACAAATATCTCTTGGAAACAGCTAGAGCTTTGATGTTTCAATCTCATTTGCCTCATAGATACTGGGGAGAATGTATATTGACAGCCACTCATATAATAAACAGATTACCTTCTAGTCAATTGCATGGGAAATGCCCATTTGAAATCCTTTACAAAAGAAAACCTCAATATTCATCATTGAGAAGTTTTGGATGCCTCTGCTACCCCACAAAACCAGTAGTTCATAGGGACAAGTTTGAACCTAGAACAACACCTCACATTTTTGTAGGATATCCATATGGAACAAAAGGTTACAAGGTACTGAGCCTGGCCACTAGAAAAATCTGTGTCTCTAGAGATGTGGTATTTTATGAAACTATCTTTCCATTTGTATCTTTACCAAAAGGAGTGGATTTTGATTCCAATTTTGAATCATCACATGATGTACTTTCTAATCCCATTAGTCATGATTTTGGATATGATGACACAAGTGTATATATACCTTATTCTAATGATAATGAAGGTGTAAGTGTTACAGAAACTAGATCATCACCTCATACTACTACCATACAAACTGATGTTGACAACCCCAGAACTCAATCCAATATACCTACTAGAAGATCTAACAGAACTCATAAAGCACCTACATATCTAAAAGATTATCACTGTCTAACCAATACATCAAAACAACACATTCCTTCACTGTCTATACATGCCTTGTTTACCAATAAACACCATATCACCTCTGATGTTCTTTGTCCTGAAAGTCAAGTTTTGTTACAAAATGTATGCCTTGATAATGAGCCATTGACCTATGAAGAAGCAGTTGTTAACCCTGCTTGGCAAGCAGCCATGACTCAAGAATTTGAGGCATTACATGCAAACCACACTTGGGATTTGTTGCCACTACCTGTGGGTAAGAAACCTATAGGCTGCAAGTGGGTGTACAAAGTAAAACATAAGGCAGATGGAAGCATTGAGAGATTCAAGGCAAGGCTAGTTGTCAAGGGTTATACTCAGAAAGCAGGAATTGATTATGTAGAAACTTTCTCACCAGTAGTAAAGATGACAACAGTTAGGTCTTTGATTGCCATTGCAGTGAAAAGAGGTTGGGATATCTCTCAATTAGATGTCAACAATGCCTTCCTTCATGGAGATTTACATGAGGAGGTCTACATGGAAGTGCCTCCTGGTTTGATGATTGATACACCAGGCCTAGTTTGCAAGCTGAATAAATCTCTTTATGGGCTGAAACAAGCAAGCAGACAGTGGTATGAAAAATTAGCTGCTGCTTTGTATTCTAAGGGTTATAGTCATTCAGTTAATGATTACTCCTTATTCTACAAGAAGAATATCAGTTCAATTGTATTTGTAGCAGTGTATGTAGATGATGTTATCCTTACAGGCACAGATTCTGCAGAAATAGATTCACTCAAGGGCTTCCTGCATGATCAATTCAAAATCAAAGATTTGGGAAGGTTGAACTATTTTTTAGGCCTTGAAGTTTTGTACAAACATGATGGAGCTATAATTTCACAAAGGAAGTTTGCATTGGATCTCTTGAAAGATTTTGATTGTTTACATTGCCCAAGTTCTTCTTCTCCTCTAGATCCTACAGTGAAGTTGAAGGCCAAGGAAGGACCTGTTCTATCAGATCCTACATTCTACAGAAAATTGGTGGGGAAATTGAATTTTCTTACTAATACAAGACTGGATATATCTTATGCAGTACAACACTTAAGTCAGTTCCTACAAGATCCTAGAGAGCCTCACTTACATGCAGCATTTCACTTGCTCAGATACATAAAGAAAGATCCAACACTTGGAATCTTTATGTCCAACAATCATGACTGCAAAGTAAGAGCCTTTTGTGACTCCGACTGGGCAGCATGTCCAGACTCTAGAAGGTCAGTTTCAGGGTACATTGTACTGCTAGGGAACACTCCAATAAGCTGGAAATCCAAGAAACAGGAAGTGGTGTCATTATCTTCAGCTGAGGCAGAATACAGGGCTTTGAGAAAGGTTGTTGGTGAATTGGTGTGGTTGAATAGACTTTTTGAAGAACTTGCAGTGCCAACTTCCACACCTTATGAAGTGTTTTGTGACAGCCAGTCAGCTCTTCACATTGCCAGGAATCCAGTGTTCCATGAACGAACTAAACACATTAAGGTGGATTGTCACTTCATAAGGAACAAGCTACATGATGGACTCATGACTCTACATCATGTTACCACTACAGATCAGATTGCAGATGTATTAACCAAAGCTTTAACAGGGATTAAACATTCAGCTATTCTCAACAAGTTGGACGTAAGAAGTATACTTCCAACTTGAGGGGGGATGTTAAATGCTATTTAAGTTGTAGTTGTAGTTAGTCATGTTAATTGTTTGTATAGTTTGTTATAGTTTGTTAGTTAGTTACATAACCAATTCACATAGTTAGTTAGTAGTTAGTTGGTTAGTTTCTAATTTTCTGTTTGTGTATAAAAGAACCTTCATCTTCAACAATGAGGTTAAGCTTTCACATTCAATACATGTGTCCATATTACACTCCAATGGAGTTTACAGCCATGGTAGAATTACATCTCAACACTTGCACCACTACATAGAATGTGCTTCATGGTTTCTGAAATACTTGTAAATTGAGATTATCATTGCTAATTTTATCCTAATTTAATTAATCCGAAAACGATGGTCAAGTAAATAAGGGATCCCAAGTTTAGTATTCTTTGCATATTTATTCGGTTAAGCTCGTCACACTAAACTTGTCTGATACCATCAATCTCTTATATATGAATTATTACGAACTGTAAGTCGAAGTGAGTTATTCAAAACACACCCAGAAAATAACGAATGTAGGTTCATTTGTCATTTAAAAGAAACTGTATCCTATTTTTTGGACCAAACAATAACTTTTAATTTGGTGTCAAGAGGAATGTGAAAAAAAATAATCAATACATCTTTGATTTTAAAATATTGATTCATTTTAAATAATATAAAGATGTCAAAAGTTCGTTTATTTTAAAATAAAAAGAGTATTATGAAAAAATAGAGTAGTATCAAAAGGAGAAAAAGATAAGGCATTAATCATAAAAATATCATTTTACTTTGCCTTAGTTGGTATCTACACCCTCCAATTTTAATAGTCACGAATATGCACTTAAATTTGTACTAATAAAATTGAGCAAGTAGATATATGTTCCCAACTGATAATATACGTGGAAATTCCATCCTACATGGACGCCCGACGTGTATTGTATTACATAGTATATGCAGGTATACTTATTTCATATTATACAAATTTAAATATTTACTTACATACACTCAAAATTAAAAGATAATATATAAATATTAACTAAAATTAAGTTAAATAACATATTTATATATTTATATATTGACGTGAGCAAGCAACAGATTGTAATTAATTTGGTACAAAAAAGATACTAGCACGTCTTCAAAGGATGGATTGCAACATGTAACCAATTTTTCTCATGCAATATTCAAATTTAGCTACAAATATTTAAGCACTCTCAGCCTTTTCTATGTCCCATCAATGCAATATTTCCACACACTTCAAAAAAAAAAACTTAAGAAAAAAAAACATACATGTATTTTAAATTTTCATTCTATTTGACGTTTCACATGCATTATATAATTGATATAAAAATTTAATATTACTAATATTTTAATATTTATCGCAAAAATTTCATGTAATATCAATTTTTTTTATAAAAAAAACTTAAGATTTTCGTGTCATATTACTTGTCGGCCACTTCGTTTGTCCTTGACAAAATTTATTAAGAATTTAATAAATAATTTATATATTCTGTTATGTGCTTTGTTCAGAGAACAAATACACTCTTTGACTAAGGGCCCGTTTGGATGGGCTTAATAAAAGCAGCTTTAAAAAAATACTTTTGAAAGTGCTGAAACTTATTTTTAAAAAAAGCGCAGTTATGCGTTTGGATAAAAGTGCTGAAGTTGTTATGCCAAACGTGAAAAGGGAAAAATAGAAGAAAGAGATGTTAGAGTTATATGGATAATTTGGAGATTGTATAAAAATATTAAGGGAAAAAACATAAAAATGTGGTCAACTTAAAACAGCTTATAAGCTAAAAAAAAAAAGCACCCCTACCCCAGCTTTTAACTTTTGGCTTAAAATAAGTTTTTTTTAGCTTAAAAAAAGCTGTTTTGAGTATTGCCAAACAGTCAAATAAGTCAAAAACCAGCTTTTAAGTCAGTTTGACCAGCTTTTAAGCTGAGCCAAGCCTGTTTGGCTCAGTTTAAAAGCTGGTCAAACTGACTTAAAAGCTGATTTTTGACTAATTTAGGGCCTGTTTGGCTCAGCTTTTAAGCTAGTCAAACTGACTTAAAAGCTGGTTTTTGACTTATTTGACTGTTTGGCAATACTCAAAATAGCTTATTTTAAGTTTAAAAAAAACTTATTTTAAGCCAAAAGTTAAAAGCTGGGATATGTGTGCTTTTTTTTTTAGCTTATAAGCTATTTTAAGTTGACCGTACTTTTACCCTTTTGCCCTTAATATTTTTATATAATCCCCAAATTACCCATCCTTACCCTAACATTTTCTTCCATTTTTCCGTTTTTCGTTCTCACGCTTGGCAGCTGCTGATATTTGTATTATTTTAGTTTTTCCACTTTTATGTTAGTAAAGTGTTCTCTTTCATTTTGATATTTGTATTTGAATCAAACAACTTATTTTTGAAATATGGATTAATATTCTTCTTATAAGTAATTTGTTGATAAAGAAGTATGTGGATGATAGATAATTACTATTCAAATTATATATTATTAAAATGTAAAATAAGTTACACATATAACTTAAATTAAAATTTATATTCCTCTTATAAATAATTTGTGATAATAAAAAAAATATGTGAATGATAGATAATTATTATTATCTATGGATGAAACTAAAATAAATCTTAAATCGTTCTTTGATCTATTCAAGTTAAATATCTTTAAAATCTATAATAAGTTTATATTCCTCTTATAAATAATTTGTGATGAGAAAGAAATTGTGAATGATGGCAAAATATAATTATTTATGGCTGTAAAATATTTAATTAACTTTTATTATGTTAACAGCTTTTAAGGTTATTTCAGACATTTTGATTTAAAAAGCTACTTATCAGCACTTATTTGCCAAATACATCAACAACTTTTTTTAACTTCAGCACTTTTATCAAAACACATAACTGCTTATTTTATAAATAAGTTTCAGCACTTTCAAAAGTACTTTTTTAAAGCTGCTTTTATTATGCCCATCCAAACGGGCCCTTAATTGTTTGGCAATACTCAAAATAGCTTATTTAAGTTAAAAAAAAAAACTTATTTTAAGCCAAAAGTTAAAAGCTGGGGTAAGGGTGCTTTTTTTTTTAGCTTATAAGCTGTTTTAAGTTGACCACATTTTTATGTTTTTTCCCTTAATATTTTTATACAATCTCCAAATTACCCATATAACCCTAATCTCTTTCTTCTATTTTTCTCTTTTCACGTTTGGCATAACAACTTCAGCACTTTTATCCAAACGTATAACTGCTTATTTTAAAAATAAGTTTCAGCACTTTCAAAAGTACTTTTTTAAAGCTGCTTTTATTAAGCCTATCCAAACGGGCCCTAAGACTCATATAAATTATTTTATGCAAGGTGTATAAAATGTGAAATTATATATATGTATACTAAAATAATTCCACATGTATTAAATACATATGTAACGATAATTAATTTCAGCATAATTTATATCGAGATGAAATAAGGGCCCGTTTGGATGGGCTTAATAAAATTAGCTTTAAAAAAGTACTTTTAAAAGTGCGAAACTTATTTTTAAAATTAGCAGTTATGCGTTTGGATAAAAGTGCTGAAGTTGTATGCCAAACGTGAAAAAGGAAAAATGGAAGAAAGAGATATTAGGGTTATATGAGTAATTTGGAGATTGTATAAAAATATTAAGGGCAAAAAGATAAAAATGTGGTCAAACTTAAAACAGCTTATAAGCAAAAAAAAAAAGCACCCCTACCCCAACTTTTAACTTTTGGCTTAAAATAAGTTTTTTTTAAAAACTTAAAATAAGTTATTTTGAGTATTGTCAAACAGCTAAATAAGTCAAAAAACATCTTTTAAGTCAATAGCTTTTAAGCTGAGCCAAACAGGCTCTAAGTCGCGCGAGTAATAGTGGGTGAAATGTTTGACAATGATATATTTGTACCCCACACTCGTCATTACAATTGTAAAGATATAATAATCATATAAAAAGCCCCAAAATATCCTAATTGGCATTCGAAACTTAATAGAGAGAACAAAAAAGCGAAAACACAGACCAACCCACCTGGTGGTCTTCCGGCAATACACCGGCCCGGAATTTCACATTTCCGGCGGCAGCATCGGTCGGAGAACAATTACAGATCGACTCAGTTCATATATATATATGGATCCGAAGAAGAAGGATTTTGAAGGAAAATACGAATCGTCGAGTAACAGTTTGTATTGGACTAATGAAAGGCATGTTCATTTTCTCAATTCAATTGAAGCTTCATTTGTTCAAACTTTGCTGGAGAATAATAATAACGCCGCCCCTATTCTTCCGCTCGACCGCCATTTGCCCGATAGTACAGATTCAACCCTTGATACTCCTAAAGAAAGACGACGCAGATTTTCTACCTCAGGTAACTGAACGAAAAAAATTATTCTTAATTTATTTAATAGTAAATTATTAAAGTATGTTAGTTAGCCGAAGGCTATTTAGCTAGCCTTCGGCTAACAGAAGTTTGTTGCATGCTGTATGCTGTACTAGTAATGTGTGCACAAAAAATATTGTACATACTAGTCCTGCAATCTGCAAGAAAACAGATCTGGAATTATATATATATATATTAATTTTGAAATGTATATATATATTAAATTCATTTAATTATATTTATTTTTAATATGATTAATTTTAAAATATTGAATTTTATCGAACTCATGATTAAAGGAAATGGGTTTACTCATGATTTGTGTTTGTGGTGTTTTTTTAGAAGATCCAAAAAGATAAAAGTGCAAACTAATTAATTAGATGGTGTTTTTGCTTCGTTCAAAAAATAAAATAATTGGATACTTTTTTGTGCGATTTAAAATTAATGATCATCAGAAATTGAACCACGCAGATAAAATAGGCTCTCGATTCTACTTTTCATTTTAGTATGTTTAAAAAAAAAGGAATAATTTTTTATTTTTTTTAATAATTTTTTAATATTAACTTTTTTAATGACATGTTTAAGATAGTAAAATTTAAAAATATTTTAGTATATTTTACACATTTAAGATAAAATTTAAAATTTTATTTATTTTTCTTAAATTACATATCAAATCATAACCATAAACAAACAGGTTAAAACAAAAAAACTGCTATTTACTAAGAAGATATTTTTTATCGTCATAGGATATACGTAGCAATAGTCTTTTCTTCTCTCTCTAACACACATATATAATTCAAGCCGAAAGTAATGTATCCTTTACCTTAAATTCATCTATTGCCCTAAATATATGTATTTTATTTTTTCCTTTCGCAAATCGTATATACATAGATATAATACATTATATTTAAATACGTGTGTTACATGTGTAGCTAAAATAAATACATAAAAAAAAAAAGTGTTCCCTTTGAACTAATATTTTTTTTTTTAATAAATGTTGCAAAAACTATATATTAAGATATCAACATGAGCAGTGGAAGCAGAATAGATATTGAGAAAAAAACTAGAAGAATGTCATCCATCATTTCCTCACAAGATCAGGTTTGTTTTATTTATTTATTTATTAATATTATTCATATCATACATTAATATTTTATCAATTTTTCCCCACATATTTGAAAACATTCAATAAATATGTCCTATTGAGTGTCTTTTATTAAATATATACATAATAAATTGCCACGTACTTTGATCTAGTTCAATATGACAGCTTATATATCCACCAATGAATATTATTAAATTCTACAATTAGGATAAGTCATTAATTAATATTAGTAGATATTAATTATATCTAATGTATTATATGGTTATAGGTGGTCCCACAATATAAGCATGGAAGAGGAGATAAGGATGCTGATGGTCACCCTAGTGTTCCTCTCGATTAAAAAAAAATAGCTCGATGTATAAAATATTCTGCGTCGTAAAATATCTTATGTCGAAAAAGGAGTGAAATATCATGTGTCAAAAAAGAAGTGTGATATTTCTTGCTAAATGAGCACCTTAGTTTAATTTATATGTATGTTGTAGATAGAAGTTGTTGATCTTTTTATCTTTCATTTATTAATCTTACTTCCTTTCTTTTGGGGGAATAGTACTCCTCAGGTTTATTTTAATTAAATTAACCTGCCTATTAAAATAATGGTTATTTAAAAAAATATATAATTATTTTTTTGTTTTTGTTTTTAATGTGATGAAAAGACAATTACTACTAAAAATATTTGAAATTAGTTACTAATTTCGTTACTGATCCGTTACTATTCTGTTTGTAGCTGACAAAAATCTACTGCTAATTATTGCTAAGTAGGATTGATGATGAATCTTAATGTTTAGTCACAAAATTTGTCCATTACTAAATTTAATTTATTTAGTAGTGTAATATACTAGTATTTTTAATGTTCGTCGATTATATACGTTTGGATGGGGGGTGGGATGTTAAATCTTCTGTATTGGCTAAGGAATGAAGTTGAGTTAAATTTGAAATCTATTTAACACATTACGTGATCAGAGATATTTTATCCAAACATAATAACGAGTGGTTATTAAAGGCAGAATAGTTTAATAGGTCCTTATACTTATATCACGATTTTTAAAGTGGATCCTTTTATTATGACTTTGTCAAGTGAACCCTTAAACTCAATGAACCTTCGATCACTGGCCAAACTTATGTGGCAGTATAATTTCTGAGTTGGAAAAATGTGTAACGCACACACGAGTTAAGAGCGTGAAATTAGTGTTTTTCATTAAAAAGACACAATAAATCAGAAATAAATATGTATATTCAAAAATCGGAAAAACAAAAAAATATCCATTCTTCTTCTTGCTTTTTCGGCAGAGAAAGAATTAGGTCTTGCACATATTTTTCACCATGTAATCTCACTCTATTTCTAAAAGAAAATACTCATCCTTATAACATCCCACAACAAACATACAAATTGGAAAGAAGAAAGAAAGAACTTTTTTGTTTGAATGATTCTTTGGGCTGATTTATTTGTTACTGCTAAATAAAAAATCGAAAAGAAGAAAATACTCATCCTTGAAACTCCGCAACAAACTTAAAAATTAGAAATAAGGAAGAAGAACTTTTTTGTTTGAAAATACTCATCGTCTCTGCTAAAATCTCCACGGTTGCTCCAAGTAGCTTTTTTGGTCGTTGGAGATTTATCTATTCACAATGATTTTTAATAGAACATTCATTAGAGTAACGTAATAGTCTTAAAAGTCGAGTATTTATGTAAGATTTAAAATAAATTTTATGATAATACAATATTTATGATGTAATTATGATTTCACTTTTACTTGAATTGTTCGTTAATATGTATTATATATACTAATATGTATCACAATTTATGTTATTTAGAATAAAATATAATTTTGTATTAAATGAAGAATTTGAAAATAAAATAAATTTTTGTATAACATAAAATTATAGAGTGATTATTTTTAAAAAGAAGAAATAATTTATATTATGAATTAAGAAATAAAAATGAAACAGAAATACTATAATATTGAAGAGAGTGAAAAAAGATTCTTTTTTAGAAAGTAAAATAGAAAATTGCGTTGAAGTTGATTGTCTGAAAAAATAGATAACTCTATATTTAGAGAGTAAAATAAAGGATAGAGTTGCAAAGCCCTTATAGCTTTGCAAGCAATGGGTCAAAAACAGAAATTTCATCTATTTTAGAAACCCGTCAAACGAGAACAACCAATTCTCAAGCTATAACTATGGCAGCAGGTGTATATTTTGTGCTTAGGCGGATGGAAAAGAATGGGAGTGTGAGGAGGGTTTGGATTTGGGGGGGCAGCTAGGGTGGTGAGGAAAATTGGCTTTTAAAAAAAAATATTATTAAGTTTTTAATATTTAATTTTTGATTTATAGTTAAAAAATGACGTAAATTTTATGTATATTTGAGTGTATTACACGCATCATCTCTAAATAGAAAAAGGGTTAAAAATATTATGTTTCATTAAATATGAGTATTCACTTGCCAAAGTTATTAGTAAAAATATTTACTTTACATTCTAATATAAATATAAGAGTTTATCCGACTATTTTACAATTATTAAATGTAAGGGAGGAATATTTTAGAATAATAGGACTGCCT
The DNA here is from genome assembly GCA_027705065.1 of Solanum peruvianum. NCBI lineage: Eukaryota > Viridiplantae > Streptophyta > Magnoliopsida > Solanales > Solanaceae > Solanum > Solanum peruvianum. The sequence goes on along the minus strand of JAKWJD010001757.1, from coordinate 3,439,141 downwards.
AAAATTCTCATGTAGATATTTTTAGGGTTCAACAACACCACATGTGATGCGATTGCTTTACTTAGCTTTTACTTGTCTACTTCTTATTTTTTTGAGATGTTGGATAGCAATATATTAAAATCAAACTAATACAATAATTATAAATATTAATATATATAGTATAATTTTATATATAAAATTTGGAGAAAGTAATGATGATTGATGCGTAGATTATTTTAATTATCTGTCGTACGAAAATAAAAAAAATTATTTTTGATAGATTTAAAATTCAAATATAACATATTAGAGTCAAACGAATGATAATAAAAAATTATATACTGAACAATGGATCCCAAAGGAACTTATGCCAAGAACCTAACAATTAATTGAAAATTCTTATATATGTTGTTAAAGTAATATTTGTACTATTTTAAATAATTTAAAGTAGGATAACATATCACCAACCATAGTTAGATGATAAATATTTATATGCGAAACGCGATTTATATGCCTAATATTTATCTTTATACCAGTAAATCATGTTTTTTTTTTAAAAAAAAAGAATAATATTAATTCAATATAGAATAAATCGTAGGTAACATACATGGCTAACGTAATTAGCGGCAAATTAAAAAGTGATTAGGAGAAGTACCATGCTTAATTTAATTACGGATGTTTGATTAGTGATTAACCACAACATATCATATGCAATAGTTTCCGTCACTTGCCATTTTCTTTTGTTTTCTCCTTTTTGACTTTCTTTATCAACTTATGTGTTATGTTTACTTTTGCTTAAGAAATGAAAATTAAATTAAAAAAATTATATATATCTTAAGTATTTCCAGTTATGTTGCTGAATTAATGGCTATAAATTTTGTGAATTTTAGTGTATGAAATTTTTATATCATTACTTTTACAAGATAGTGATAACATTGCATACACTTTATTCTCTTCGAACATCAATCATAGAATTACGTTGAGTATATATTATTATTATTTTTATTAGTTGAGATTAAAAATTCAAAAACTTCAAATCTAATTTAAATATATATGTATCGCAAGCAATCCTTTGAGCCACCATTCACATAGGAATTTCACTTTTTCAAAGTTCTTGTTCTAATCATCATCAGTTATTCCATTAATCAATCAACTGAATAGCATAACAGTTTTTCAAATAATTGAAACTTGTTCGCAATAAATTTTCGTAAGCGCTGAAAATTGACTGCAAGCAAAATAAATAAAAGAAAAATATGTGATTTTTATTAACGAATCGTTGTGAGTACAATTCCGTTGTTCTCTTGATTCTCTCTCCTAAGTTTTTTTACGATTTGAGGGCCTTCAGTAGCATATTTCTCGAATTGTTGGATGATATAGACCTCCTTGAGATGTTGTCGATCTCTGGGACGTCGGAAAGCGCTTCTTCGTTGTAAGTTGATCTCCGAGAAGAACTCCATTGATCACTCCTTCGAAGAGCTATTGATGTTGATGTTGTAGCTTTCTCCAATTCGCTGAATGCTTGTTGAAGAGTTTTCTGGATCCTCTTAAATGTCGTGTTTATCCTCTAATTATAGTTCTCGGGAGTGAACAAGGTTGCTTGTGATTGGCCAAATGATGTCATTTTGACACTTAGCGCATTGTTATTCATTCTTGCATTTGACTGGAACTACCACCTCATTTGGCCAAGTGGCATCACCTTGTTGGTTTTGAATGCCTAGTCACTTTGATACATAACATGAGTTTGGAATTCAAGGTGAAATGGACCTTTCATTTGAATTTAATAAGATAGACTTATTTATTTGTAAAGGGCCAAATTAATTATTCAGCCCAAAAATCACGAATTTGATTCAAATTTTATATGAATTTGATCCAATACAATTTATGTGTCTACAAAACTCATCATGAAAAAATCACGTTGCGGATTCAGGATTTTAGTTCTACGGATTCAATTTTAAGTTTTTATTTTTCTTTTTAAATCCATTACATATTTATAATAATTTTATGAACTTTTACATATAAATTTATGTTCATCGTAGTACTGAATTCAGTAAGTATAATCAAACAGATTAAGGGCCCGTTTGGATGGGCTTAATAAAAGCAGCTTTAAAAAAGTACTTTTGAAAGTGCTGAAACTTATTTTTAAAATAAGCAGTTATGCGTTTGGATAAAAGTGCTGAAGTTGTTATGTCAAACGTGAAAAGGGGAAACTAGAAGAAAGAGATGTTAGGGTTATATGGGTAATTTGGAGATTGTATAAAATATTAAGGGAAAAAACATAAAAATGTGGTCAACTTAAAACAGCTTATAAGCTAAAAAGAAAAAAGCACCCCTACCCCAGCTTTTAACTTTTGGCTTAAAATAAGTTTTTTTTAACTTAAAATAAGCTATTTTGAGTATTGCCAAACAGTTAAATAAGTCAAAAACCAGTTTTTAAGTCAGTTTGACCAGCTTTTAAGCTGAGCCAAACAGGCTCTAAGCATGAAGCACGGAGATTTACAGTACGGAAATGTATGTTCATAACTTGTGCTTACTCCAGATTTGTATGGCGTGCTCTCACAGCTTCAGGACTCTGCTTCAAAATTTCACCCAATTTGAAAACAACCATCTCAAACAGCACAAACATCGCTCCTTCATATACACTCCCCATCGGAAGCAGCGGTCGTTCCTTCTCTCCGTCACCGGCATTATCATCAGCCATGGTCTGAGCCGGAATATAAGCAACAACACTCGCGTACTTCATTGAAGATCCCGAATGAGGCTGAGCTGTCAACAACAGTACACGAGCGCCGCTAGATTTGGCCACTCCGGAGATCGCATCGACGGTGGAGAAACCACCTGGACCGGCGGAAGCGATTAGGAGGTCGGAGGGACCAATTGGAGGAGTGTTCATGTCGAAGACGCAGTGTGCTGATAAACCGAGATGGAATAGCCTCATGGATAGGGCTTTCAGCATCAATCCTTCACGGCCCACACCGTATACGAATACCCGGCCGTTGCGGTTAGCAGCATCTGCGATTTCTTGCACCAGCACATCTAGTGCTGCTGGATTTGGGGAATTTGTGGAGAAGACGGAGCTTATCTGATTGCATATTTTTGAAGCTAGCAGAGCTGATTCTTCTCTAGGGTTCGATTCGGCCATTTGACGCTAATTCTCTCTCCAACTCTTACTATCGTTACTTTTAAAAAATACTTGTTTTTCTGGCCAAAGAAATTTGTAAATATTTTGACCAACCATTATAAAACATTTTCCATAATATATTTTCATCTAAACCACACAAAAACCTTAGCTTGATCTTTAAATTATTAAAGGAGAGATATAAATACTAATTATTCTAGATTTTTATGTAATAAACATGTGAGTTAACACAGAGAAATTCTCAGAAAAAAACCTACTGCTACTATATCCGGTGAAATTTTTCATCATCTTTAATACACAAGTTACAGGCAGAAGAAAGACGGATATAAACAAAGGGAGTATGAAAATGAAATCAAATCAACAATATTCATCTGCTTTGATCTGAGCTCCAAGGCCTGGGGAGGAGGAGTACTATTTAGAAGTGTCCATGCTACCTTCCTTAATCTCTATGTCCTTAACAGCAGCACTCAATGATGATGATGAATCAGACCTTCCATCATTTTCCACCAGATCCTCATCGTCTGATGCTTCTTCGCCCTTTTTACGGAGTTCTTTGACTCTCCGATACTCATCATAATGTGCTCGTCTGTGGTCCTTGAAGTTTTTTCCCTTCCTTGAACCAGAATCTATCACATTGCAGAGAAACATCAGATACCGGAGCATACTTGAGTTTGCATTCAAAATACAAATTACGGAATAGTGGAAATGAAAAATCAACCAGTAACAAAATACACAAGACATTCAATAAGAATTAGAAATATGAACCAATGTATGTTTGGGTTTTAAGCTCTTGAAGATCAAACTAAACCTGCATCATCTTGATCCATGACATCGGCTTCATCCTCAGATGACGTCCAGCCAGATCGTCGGGATTTATTCTTACTGGAAGAAGCCATCTCATTCAATGCACTGCGTATGGCTTCTGCATGTACTGCATCACCATTGCCTTCCTCAAAACTACCCCGTTTAGGAGACAAAGAACCTACCACATCAACGAAATCAGGAAAAGTCAAGAGGAAGAAATGAACTTGCATAGGTTTAGGCAATATAAGCTATCATTCAGAGACCAATATAAACAATCCTCTCTAAATTCAGATGAATGATTAGTCCATCAAAAAGCAGGACTATAGAGCTTATCTACTAGCTATTTTACATGGAACCTTCATGTTTTCTTCAGTATAACAATGTTGAGCAAGTACCACATCAGCATAGGAACTTCATATGGTGGATCTACGAAGATACACTATAAACCTACTAAAACACAACATAGCCGCCTTGAATCCATACTCATGCAGTGGACACAAGACTAGTCATATAGGACACATAATGATGTACCCCAAACTTGACGATATGATAGCCTTCACCCCCAGAATGTTGACATGGCACTGAACATGGATACACAGCCTTTTAGGCGTGTGAGAATGAAGAAACATTAAAAAATCAGCTTTTAAATGAGGTACTTCCCAACTGCTAATGCTACATAATCATATGCAATAGTTTATTTGTTTCAGATTGTGCGTTTCCTCTTACCTCTTAATATACAACACATATGTTACCCCAACTTTATATTTTCTCTGTTTCTTCTTTAGGTACAATGGTTATTTATTAGTGTGTATTTCTTCTTTCCCGCTCCAAATCAGTAAAAGAAACTTGACTGAAATTCTATTAATTTTTACCACAAATATAGTTTTAGTCAAGACAACAAATTTTCAACTGTGTATTTTTTTTATTTTCATCTTTAGACATAATGACAATTTGTGCAACTGTATAGTTCTTTTTTTGGAGGCTAAATTTGTAAAAAGAAATAGGTGAAACTCCATCATTTGTATCCAAAAAAATATTTAACCTAAAAATGGAGTTCCAAACATGTTTTCTGATAAATGTGGCCCAAGTCGAACAAAGAAAACCCTATCTGCTTAATAAATTCAATTAGATAGAGTAACTACATCATGTCTTAACTCATACCAAATGAGACCCTTGCAAATGCAAAAGAACTAGAATTACAAAGGAGTAAAGAGAAATAAAATCACGCAATGCCATTAATAGTGCCCAGTAATTCTCTTAGTGCCAGGATAGAAACTGTATAAACTATCGAGCATTAAACTCTAATAAAGGAAAAAATACCAGAATGTCTGTGTCTGATGAAGTCGCGGAAATCTTACTTGGAAGATCAATTAAAATATACCTTGAACTTTGATACAAGAATCATATATACTCCTAAATAATTTTTAAAAAAAATTAAAAGTAAAAAATATAAATTTAAAACTACTTTTTAACTTCCGTTAAATGAAGGGTATATGTAAGCTCATTTTGTAACGGCAGGGGTATATGTGAGTCGTTTGTATAACGGTAAGGGCATATATGAGTCACTTTCATAACGAGGGGTATATCATCTCCAAATGACAAAGTTGAGGGGTATATCAGGCCGTTTTCCCTTCTTAATAAAAAAGAATTGATGAAGCAAATTGACTTCTTAATATGTTTCCACACAAATCATCACTCTCATGGAAACTAATCTAGAAAGGGAAGAAAAGAAGATCAGTACGCGCATAAATCATCCCCCGAGGGCTTTGGCCTACTGACCCACAAAGGTAGAGATAAGGTCTACATACATCCTACCCTCCCCATCCCCCAATTGTGGGATTATAATGGGTATATTGTTGTTGGGCTTTGGTGTAGTGGTAAGAGCACGATGTGTGATGTCTGATTTGTTAGGCACACGTCATGAGTTTGAACCCTGTCGCATACAAAGCCTAGTATTTAAGTAGAGAATAGTACATAGTTGGGCAAATTATCTACCGAATTTCAAACAGTGTGCCATTAGCCCTCAAAGGATTTCTCTATTATTCAAAAAAGGAATAAGTGCCTAAATCATCAGGGTAAGAAAAATAGAAAAAAGAAGGAAAAGAAGACAAAAAAGGGTATAAAACTGAGTTATTACATTAACATGTTTCATCTATCTATAAGCCTGCTAGGCATTAAATTCTATTAAATAGAGACTGATAGGCATGTGAAAGGCAGAAAATGACAATTCGGGGCTCATCACCACATTATTTGATCAATGTAAGAAGCTTGCATGAGACAAAAGATTTAGAACTGAGACAAATAGACAGAAAAAGAAGAGTCAATTTCATGAACATACCATCATCATCAATCATGCGGTGATATGGTGTCTTTGGTTCAGTAATTTTCTGCCTCACCGGTTTATTTGCCTCAATTTCTCCCAAATTTGCCTCATCCCACTTTACATGTCCTCTTCTACACCAACAGAAAATGTTCGAAGCGATTAAATTTTCATTGCTAACCATACTCATACCGCAGGCAGACCAATATAGGTCTGGTTTTTTCAGAAGAACAGATAAAACAAAAATTAAAATCATGATGAGAACACAACATTAGCACCAACGCATACCCAAAAATAACTGAGCTTGCAATAATATATTCAAGGTAACCGTTTTTTGTTCTTGTGATCAAGTAAAGTATAACTCAAGGTATTAAACATGTCATGGAACACATATACAGAAGAAAGCATGCACATTCAGTCTACTTACAGTAAATTAATACGTGCATACAGTATTTCTTTTCTCAATCTTGTCTATGTGGCATTCATTAGAAACTGAAATCTGAGTTTAAGCAAGCCGAAGATGTAAACAGAATTCACAGAACAGGAAGAGACATTACTTCATTTTCTCAATGTAACTCAATCCTTCGAGCAGTTGCAGTTTAACTGGTTACCCTGAACCAACAAAAGAAGAAACACAAACATTTCAAACACGGAGAAGAATTCATTGTAGACGATATCATCAATAGCTAAATATTAAGTTGCAGGTTCCAAAAGACCCCTGAGAATTTCTACTTGGACAAAAATTTACACTCCATTTACACAAATTGCTCAGTTTTTAATAGATTTAAGTAAATATTTTTCATCATCTGGAAGGTGTAGGAATGATAAGTGCCTGGAGACTGCATAGGTTATGATAAATCGACATGCTTATTGAGATAATCAACAACAACATCATACAGACTAATCCACAAGAAGATACATCGTACACAGACCTTAGGCAGGCAAAGAGGCTGTTTCCGATACACCTCGAAGGCGGCTCAACCCTACAGCCACTAAAGCAGTGGCTTTAGGCCTCAAAAACCCCCAAATTCAGTTCGCTCAAATACAAAAATACACAGAATATGCACAACAAAGAAACAAATTCGTCACAAAAGCAAGATTAAACGAAGAAGATACATACATACATAAAAGAGACGAACAGATCTCATGAAGCCCATTGTGAGGAGCACCGAACAAAATACCGGGTAGAATATAAATATATTAATACTATATTTATCTTACTCTTTTTCTCATTTTATACAAATTCAAATTGTTTATAATTATTTTATACAATTTTAATAATATAATTCATTTTATACACTTTATTTTTATATAATTTTCTGACCAAGTATCTTTCTCTTTTTTGTTTTATATAATTTAAACAATTTTTATATTTGCTATGAAACACAATTATGTAAACTTTGATATAACATACAAATACGAATTTTTTATTTACTATACGTGAAAGTTGTGCTTAAAAGTATTAGGTAATGTAACAACCACTACAATATATCATTTATAAGTTAATAAGATGAAACTCTAATTAGCATATTCAATGAAGTGAGTGCTAATTTTATTTTTAAATACTTTTTCGAATAATTTTGATACCTTAGGTAACAATTTATTCGGTTGAGAAAGTTTTCAAAACTATATTATATAAGAGTTTTACGACAAAAATTACACAGATGTGATTAATGTTTTTACATTATAGTTTTTACTGCTTGAAAATTTGAGCCTGTGCTAGCTCAGGCACTTTAGTTATATAATGATACTACTACAAGCTAGGCTGAACTTCCTAAGCTAAGTTACAATATACCAAATGATCATTCTTAACAAAGTGGTGAAGGCCGATGAGAACCGAATTTAGCGAACCAACGATTCTGGTATGCATTAGGGGCTACTGCAGGCTGTTGCTTGTATGAAGACATTTCTGGTGCTGCATAGCGCGGTAGATTAGCCTGGCCAAACTCTTCAAATCTGATGTTTGGTGATGAAGTGCATTGCTGCTGGACTATCTTCTGAGAGCATAACTCGTCCCCTATCGGTATTTCACCAGTAAGAGTCTTGACAGCAAACATGAAGCAAGGATCTGCCCATATTTCATCAGAAGGTAAGCCCACAGAGGAAGGAGTATTAACAGAGGGCTTGCTAAAACTAGAACCCGGGATCTCATCCAGTTTCTTTTCGTTTATGACTGGAATTGTACCGGTTAGAGTTTTTATAGCAAATTCTATGCAGGGGTCCGTCCAAAGATCACTTAAAGATGATTCAAGAGCTGTTTCACCTTTCTTATCACCTTCACAGCTGGCAAGGACAGTTTTTGCAGGTTCAGCTGGAGAAGGCTTCTTCTCTCCCTCCGTTTGCGGTGAAGTAACAAGATGTTGTTTCCTTTTCATGGTCAGATTCCCAGTTTCTACCTTCTTGTTGATGGTAATACCAGTTACTGTACTTGCAACATGCTTACTGGTAGTAGTAAAATTCAAAGGGTTATCGGAGGTGGCAGCTTGTGTCCCCTCCTGCTGTCTAACTGACGTTACCTGGGTTTGATCATTTGTTTGGAGCTTAAGAGATGTATCAGCTTTAATACCAGCAAGCCGTTTTGATGCTCTGCGAGGCATGTTCATACCCTTTTTTCTTTTCCGTTGAAATGTTTTCTGGTCATGCCTTTCCACTCCGTCTAGTGATGGCTTGTCTTGATTTTCTCCATTTACAGTTTTCGAGACAACTTTACCATCATCCTCTTTTTCTTGATGTTCTCCACTTGCTGTAGCCGAGATAACTTTACCATCCTCCTCCTCCTCATGATGTTCTCCACTTGCAGGATCTGAAATAACTTTACCATTATCCTCCTTTTCTTGATGTTCTCCATTAGCAGTATCCGAGACTACTTCACCATCATCGTCCTTTTCTCGATGTTCTTCACTAGCAGGATCTGAGACAACTTTATCAATTTTCTCCTCTGCCGCATTCTCTGCTACAGCATCTCCTAAACCTGCAATATATCTCACCAAATTAGAATCACTCATTTTGATAAACAACTTCAATATCACTTGACATCTAATGTAATTGAATTATCTCTTGACCCATCTAGAGGCTGCAGTATCAAAAGATTTTTGATTCCAACATATTAAAAGCATTTCCCCAAGAATTCCAGCAATAATTTAATTCTTGAATTCACAAGGGAATCTGTACCAGAGAAATGGAAAGGAACTAACAATAGATAGATGATTTAAGAGCATAAATAAAAGCTCCCCATATGAAACAGAATCATTAGACGTCTCCAATTGAGAGCAATACCTTCACAGGATGACATACCGCCTTCTACACAACTGGAATGTGCCATATGTTCAGCACCCAACTTCAGCTTCTGGTTCGAATTAACTTCCTTGCAAGATGCATCACTGTCTAGTGATATCTGCTTGTCAGCTTCAGCAGGAAACTAGTAAATACCAGAAACAAACAAAAAGATTAGTACATCAAGATTTACCGTGGAGAATATGAAGCATGGCTAAGTGGTTTGAAGTCTTCCTAATGAGTTTTATGTGTGGGAGTGTGCCCTGTATGCAATGGGAGTACAAACAAATGCTTTCAAATTATAACAAAAGGAGGTCGTGAAGTTAATTATTTTATGAAGAATATACTTATTAAGAGTGTGATCTCCGCTAGTTTCATAAAGGAAAGGAGACTAGATGATGCTACAGATCTGAAATCACCAACAATCGTTTAGCATGACAAGAAGACAGAAAAGAATGGTTCTATTTTTGGAGGCTTCCCCTCAGAGTTAGATCAGCTTATATCCAGAACCTCACAGTTTGCTCGTAGATGGCTAAATAAGATTTGTAGGCTATACGAACAGGACTTACTTTTCTATGGTCAAGTTGATAAAATACGAATGCCACCACTTCCACTAACAGAGATATAAATTCCAGTACTTTGAAGAGTAATTTCATCATACAATTTAATTTTCTTTGATACCATCTTTCTTTACTTACTAATTACCACCAGAAATCATTGTAAACAGGAGGTTCTTGGATTCTTACTAGCTTGTGATTATCTATGAACTTTTAACCACCAAAGTAAAGGATAATACCCGTAAATGAGAATGAACATGCGAAAGACATTTGCACTTACCAAAGAAGAAGGTTCTTCAAGTTCTAATGTGTCAGGACATTTATCATCGGGCTTGGATTCAAACCTTCCTGGCTCTCTAGTTTCAAGGAACCGAGAAACTTGCTTCAAAGAGCGGAAAGTTTGTCCGCTGACAGGATCAATATAATACTGCAAAGGCGATTAAGTGATCACATAAGTACATATTTCCAGTAGAATGCAACTGAAAGAGAAACCACGGAGTAAGTTTGAACTTAAAATAGAGGTCAGGGAAACATATTCCAGTAATTGGCTAATTGCTAAGCTGGTAGGTATTAAAATATGAAAAGAAACGAGGGAGTTAGTACCGGGTCTTTCCTGATTTTGCGTCCCTTTTTCCTGACCTTCAATTCCTTAATCCATCCTGGTGGCAACCCTTCTGATGCAGTCTTCTCAGTAAAACACTATATCGTGGGAAACAGAGAAACTGTAAGGGCCAATACAAAAGGAGAGAACTTCATGTAAAGGAGGTTCCCCTCACAAAAGGGGGAAAGAAGGTTGCACTACATTGGCAGAAAATATAAATTAACCAATAAGACCTTATTGGTGCCTTTATTCTCCATTTCCTTCGTATTAGAACTCTTAGAACAATTACTGTCAACACTGCTAAGATAGTGAAGAACGTCCGCCTTGGAGCAGAATTTGAGTCCTTTTGAGGGATCAATATACCACTGCAATAAACACAATAGATACAGTCAGAAATACAGAAGTGCAGTGTAGTGGTTAGGAACCAGCAAGGCGGAGAGGAATAACCATATTATTGTTTTCACATTTCTGTTCTTAAAAATATACATGGATTTAAGGTGGGAGAGCAGAAAGCACTCACAGGACTATCAAGCGGTTAATGTGTGCTGCTGCGCATTAGGAAGAAGACATAGCACAACAAGGAAAACTGCAAGTGGTGGTGTGGGAACTAGGTTGGCATGGATATGACGGGTAGAGCCGTTATAGACTACACAGTTTCTTAATGAATAAACAAAATTCATCCTTCCCCACCACTTTTTCTGGAAAAGAGAATTTATAATGGCATCGTATTCAAGCAAAATTTCCAAACATGGTATTTTCTATTAAAAGCAGAGATTGCAGTATGTAGTTTGTCCATTTTGGCAAAGATAAAATGGTCCTCACAAGGAAAATTCTACAAGTTGGGTTATAAGATAGCAGGCTCTGAATCTGCGCTGACTTCCTGCCACACGCTATTCAAAGAATCTTAAGTTTTCTCCACATTTTAAACAAAATGGAATGTTAGGTTCACTGGCATCTCCTTATTCTTAAAACACCAAAAGCACAATAGGCACCTTATCTTCCAAAAACGAATAGCAGATCACCCGAATCAATCAACATAAATACACATCAATGTTAGAGATCAAAGCTTAGATTGAATACATCTTTAAGATGTGCACCATAATACCAGTGTGGTGAATGGTAAAAGAAAATTTAAGGATTATGGGGCTAAGGTTTTAAGATATACAAACAGTTTGAGGGCTGAAATTCAATTATAAGACGCTAGCAGACAGAATTTGCGGGGAAAGAACATATAAACAATATTAGCAACAATTTAAATAGGGGAACATAAAACCCCTCTAATTTGTCCCTATTTTTCTAACTACACACCGAACCTTGTAGGAATCCTATGACCCCCCTATCATTGTCCGAAGTGAAATTATTAGTTTGTTACCACCCACGAGACAACAAGATTTAAGTCAATTAGGTATAGGCGTATAGCTGACAAGCCATCCACGTCAGATTCATTGTCATTTCTCTTTCCAAAAACAGTTTTTTTAAAAGCCATTTTCAACCACTATCTCCCCCAAGGGCGGACCCACGTTGAGTGAAGGGGTGTCGAGCAACACTGTCTCATCGAATATTTTTTAATATATATATATATATATATATGTTACTATTGTGCATAAAAGCATAGAGACAACAAAAGGATCAGATGTGAGAACCTAGCATCATTCCAAGGACATGGCTTGTGAACATAGAGACTACAAAAGCATCAGATGTGATAACCTAGCATCATTCCAAGGACAAGACACGCGGCTTGTCAACATAGAAAAAACAAAAACATCAGCTGTGAGAACTACTAGCATCAATCCAAGCACAAGAACACGTGGCTTGTGAACATAGAAAATACAAAAGCATCAGCTGTGAGAACCAATAGCATCATCCCAAGCACAAGACACGCGGCTTGTGAACATAGAAAATACAAAAGCATCAGCTGTGAGAACCAATAGCATCATCCCAAGCACAAGACACGCGGCTTGTGAACATAGAAAATACAAAAGCATCAGCTGTGAGAACCACTAGCATCATTCCAAGCACAAGACACGCGGCTTGTGAACATAGAAAAAACAAAAGCATCAGATGTGAGAACCACTAGCATCATTCCAAGGACAAGACACGCGGCTTGTGAACATAAAACTATGTTATCCAATCCATTATGTAATCTAACAAAGGGAATTTAAGCCTTACGAGACAACAGTTGAGAACCAAGTCAAAATGGTGCCTCACTAAACTTCACATGCAATGGTTGACATATCATACTAACTATGACTCCACAAAACCACCACCTACCCAACCACTCCCCTCAAAAGTAAAAATGGATTTAAAGAATGTCATAAGCCACAAACAGCCTGAGAAGAGTTTAAATGGAGTAACATAGCCAGTGAAGATTCATATAGCCTACCCTAACTAGCTTGGAACTGAGGCATGGCTGTTATTGCTTCAGCCAGAGACAATTACTGGCTGGAGAGGAAAAGTAATGCATGACAAGCTAAATACGAAAGTTAAGCCAATCACTAGAACTAGGACATTTCATATACTTATACTATCCAGGCATTACAAGGTTCAAGAAACAAGTGCATGTTGAATTCTTTACCTACTTCAGCCACAAAAGCAAACCAGCACCTCTTCAGTTAAAACCTTGTTTAGAGCAAGAAGACTAACTCCCAAAACATGCCCTTTTTTTTTCTGAAAGTGATGTCTGGATCAGCTTGCATGCAGCACAACAAAATATCCCTTACTAAGTTCAATTACTTTGCCTAGTTTGTCTATACAGATGAAGCATGGCATCAAGCTTGCACATTTATCCAACAAGGATAAGAAACAAAGTAGTAGCCCTTATTTACTCAATTAGGTAAGTAGTTATGGGAAGCAAAGTTGTGGTTTTGTATAATATTACTACAGATTAAGCCAAGAATAACAGTTGCAATGGAAGATCAGAAATGAATAGAACAAAGCATCAGTCTTATCATCCCACAAGCAAAATACAAACAAAAACAAATATAAGATTAAGAAAAGAGGAATGAACAAGAAAACACCTTTTCTTTCTTTCCTTTGCGTGTTCTAACCTCCACCTTCCACCCATCAGGAACCCAATTGGGCAAACCCCTTTTCTTCCCCATCTCACCTAAATTATCAACTAACCCCACAAATCCAAATCAATCTCCAAGTACCCCAAAAAACCAAGAAAACCAAATAAAAATCAAATCTTGCCAAGAACTGTCCTACCCCTTTTACAAAAAAGTGTGTGTATACTTAAGGGGAGGACACCAGTCACACCACTATGTTGTGTTGTCTTCTCTTTTCTTTGACTCTACTTACAGAGTAGGGCAAATGGGGACATCATGGGGTTAAGGGGTTGGGGTTACAGAACCAGACAAATACCACGTGTCTGCCAAACTCTCTCTCAATTTCAAAAAAAACTTCCAATGTGAGGCAAACCAAAATTTCATTGATCTTTATGATGACGATTCTTTAATCCTATCCTTCTAAATCCAAAAAAACAAAGAAGAAAAAGAAAAACTCTACTAGTTAATGTTAGGTGTATTATCACACTTGTTCTTTTTTTTTATTTTTTTGGCCTTTATCTCAGCTCCATTAACGCAGCAGCTGTACAAAGTCAGTGGATGGTCGGTTCGAAATTTCAGTCTCATAATACTAATCTGATGTATAACTGTATGAGTCAGTTTGGTATTAGTTATAAAAAGACTTTTATTTATCGTTTCAATTTATAAAACACATTAACTAATTAAATATTCGTTTCATAAGAGATTGATATATTTGTCCTTTCCACAACTTCCCAAGTCGTTTGGAAACATCTAGAATAAAATTAAATACAAAAAAAAAAAATATATCATGATTTATCTAATTTAAACTTATATTTTATTATCATATACTTTGTACAACTTAATTTCAATGATTCAAATATTTATTGATGAATTATATATCCTCATTTTAGCATCATAATTTTTTTTATTAATATTAATTCTAAAATAACATATTCACCGTTCTGAGGAACCCTGTGAATGCATTTAAATGATTTGACCAAAAAAAAAAAGGAAAGACCACAAAGAAAAAAAGTTTGTATTTGTTTGATATTTAAAGACAAAAAACAATAAGGACCCACAAAGAAAAGAATAATTTATTTTATAAAAGAATTCTCTCTTTTACCTCATGTGATACAATTATTAGGAACATCAAATGTTACAAATTTTACATAATTGAAAATTACTTTGTAAATAAATACAAATGAAAAAAAAATTAGTATCTCTATCTAAACAATTAAAAATCCTCAACTACTTTTTAAGTCACGTTAAGTTGCAGTTACACTTTTCCTCCTTTATCCATAGTTAGTACTTAGTAGGCCTAATAAGTAAAAAATCCCCCCCCCCCTAACTACTAGCTTCTTTCCTCTCTTTTCCCTATCACAAAATATTTTAATCATATTTTTTGAAAAAATAACGATTAAATTTTTTTAGCAATATCTAATCAAAATAATTTTTCATGTTATGAAAAGAGACGGATTGAGAATTTTCATGTTAATAAAAAGAGGCAAGATATATATTTATAATACTTTAAGAAACCTATTGTGTTCAAATAGTTTTTATATTTTTATCGAAGACTACTGAAAAGCAAGTAAGATTAAAAGAGAATGAGAACGATCTGATTCAAGAAAAACAAATACAACTGTGTACTTGCAAAAAAGAATGAGTCAAGCGTCTTGGTGTCAAATACAATTGATTTGGGTGAGGATTTTTTTAATGAAGATGAGGAAGACAATGTTGGTCATATGCTTTGATAGAGTGGTTAGGAAAGGGGACATATCACCAAGGCAAGAAAGAAGTGAAAGCAACAAAAACAAAAGAAGACACATGGAAGGCAATATAGTTGGGATCATAAAATGAATGAAGAGTTTGTTTCAAGGCACTTACCAATGCGACAGGCAAAACAAAATTATTTGACAATATCAATCGGTTTAATTAGATACAATAAATCCATAAAGAAGGTATGAATTATCAAGTGTTGTTGGATAGGTTTGAAGAAGAAGACAAGAAAAAATACTTCAAGTTTGAGGCTAATAATAAAAAGTTTGAGGCTAATAATTCGACTTTCTTCTTGATTGACATATTTTATATTATTTAAGCATTCTTAGTTGTAATATCATCATAGAGTGTAGGGAAAAAGGATAAATATATCCCCGAATTATCGTAAATGATATGCAAATACCCTTCGTCATACTTTAGGGACATTAGTGCTCCTGTCATCCAAAAATTATAGCATATATGCCCTTCACTTTAACAGAAGATTAAATAGGGATACGTTACACAATCTTATCCATCGATTCAATGTCGGGTCGATGGATAAGATTATGACACGTATATGTCTGTTAGTATAAATGGTATATATGTTCTAGTTTTTTGACGCAGGGCACCAACGTCCCTAAAGTATGACGGAGGGTATCTGCATACGATTTACGATAGTTCGGCGATATATTTGTCTTTTTTCCCTAGAGTGTTACAGTGGTGATCAGAAAATATTTGGTTCTCTCTAACTATTATTTTCTTCTTTCTTATTAGATAGCAGAAGTTAGGTACTTCATTAGAATTAGTAAGGTACGGCCATTCACCCCTTGCTTATACTCATCCAAATTAATATTTTTCTTATGTTTTAATAAAGACCACTATATATTGTCTAGTGGTAAATTTACTTTTTTAAAAAATAGCAATATCTAATAGTTGAGGTCCAAAATTGGACATTTTGCTTCTTTTTTTTGGCCAATGATTTAGAGTTAATTTTTTTCAGGGAATTTTTATAAATTTAGTACATAAAAAAGTTATTTTTTTTCAGGGAATTTTTATAAATTAAGTAGATGAAAAAAAGAGTTGTTTTAGCGTATGTTTTTTCTAAAAGAAAATAACGTTTTTTCTTCAATTGTGACAATATTGTTCTTTTGAACAATAGTGTATACATGGTATAAGTGTACGTATAGTGTATACATTGATATATTGTATATACTGCACGCAAATACAAAAGTTATGCCTATAATTTAGAAACATTCTTGATGTGTATCAATATATATTTACAATAAAATATAAATATATTTATATTTTATAATTATTCTAAAAATCATTATAAAGTATAATTGTGGAGGATAATAGACATTCATTCCTGTATACAATATATACACTAATAGTGTTTTATTTTGTATATATTTTGATTATATTAATAAACTAGTTTGCATCTTAAACCTTCCTACTCATCCGTTTAAAAAAGAATGGTCTAGTTTAACTTGGAACAGAGTTCAAGAAAAGAATATTTTTTTATTCTTGTAGTTCTAAATTAAAGTTATATCAAATGTACCAAAATGTCATTTAATTTTATGGTCTTAAACATGACACGTGGAAAGTTAAAGTTAAAGTATTGCTAAAAGAAAAAAGGGATCATTCTTTTTTAAACAAACTAAAAAGAAAATATAGATATTTTTTTTAAACGGATAGAGTACTAAATTTCATCTATGTTTAGTGGACTGAAATTTGAAAAAAAATAAATGTTTTTTTATTTATATTGTAACAAGTTATTGGAGATCATTTTCCTCTTTGTGTAACAAAAGTAATCAATATTGGTTATATATTTCATTATTTAATCGTAGTTAAAAATAGAAATCTAATGTAGTATAAAGATCTTACCATCTATTTTACATAAAAAGAAAAATCAAGTCCATACAACTCTTATTCCACTTTTCAAAATTTTGATATCATAAATATATACATGTAATTGAAAATATACATTTCTAGTCTATCTAATACTATCAATTTCCAACAAAGTAAACTTGATGACCCTTACGAAATCGTAGTGTTTGGACAAACTAGACATGTCCACTTTGAGTCTTTATTAGTTGGAATTTATTCGAACTTCAGTAATTGAAATATCGATAAAATATTGAACTAATTGGATCGATCAAAGATCAATTGTGAAGAGGGTTTGGTCCACTAGGGACTAATCTCCTTGACACTATGTGCAATTTCTTCCCTTTTGCATAATGAGGAATTGTATTAAAGTACCTGAAAAAAGTTGAATAGAACTTGACTTTTATTCTTTCTTCATTTTCATCATAATTTTTTTCCTTGCAGCTGCATATTTGGACATTTCCCAAGAAAATTATTGTCATAGTTATCATGAACAATAACAAAAATGATCTAATCCCCATTTTTATTTTTATTGAAATTATCCAAAAAAAAGGGGGATTTTTCTTAATGATGGAACTTGGATTATGAATGTTGAATAATGGAGAAATTTAGTTAGAAAAAGAATTTATATTAGTATATAAGTAATCTTAGAATTTTAAGAAAATGGTTTAGCTTGGGTTAAAGTCAAACTTAGCATTTTGCAAGTAATTAGAGTTGACCTTTATGTAACCAACACAACCATGTCCAATCACTTTGTTTGGTGCTCAACAACCCCATTAATTAAAACGATTAAACAAACTCGTATTTATTTTGATTGTATAAAAAGATAGATAAATTTTAATATAATTGATATAAAATTTATTGCATTATCAATATACATCACAACTTAGCGGAAATAAATATTAATATTAATAAAAATAGCTAAAGTTTTCACCAACATTCGTTGAATGTCATTATGACTAATATTGATAATAACTTTAGAGACATATATAAAAAATACTACTTATCGCTACAAGTATCTTAATTAGCGCTTATGATTATTTTTCCTTACGTATACCTCATTTGTCAAACATCATAAGGTCACAATATTATTTATTAATAAAAGTAAAAGAAAATAAAAGGTCTTAATTTTCTTTGCCGTACATGAAGTATCTATATGGGCATGGAAAAAATAACTTGGAATCCTAGTTTGTCATTATTGTGAATTAAGACTATCAAAGAAATGAATATATTTTTATTAAAAATTGGTTTATTTAATTAATTCAAATACATACTAATATGGTTTGTCAACTCTTGATTAGAAAAGCCAAGCTGATAATGTGGCATCTTGTGCAGGCTGCTCAATAATTTAAATAATGTTTAAAAAGAACAGATAATGACAGTACAACGACATTAATCAACGTGGCCACAAGTCTGAATTTGTATCAATATTTTGCTTAATGTTTTCACTGATATAACTCGTAAGGAAGTGTTGAAATATCGAGTGCGGAGTTAAAAGGGTAAAAAAGATATTATCAAAAAATTTAAAAGGATATATCAATTTTTTTAAAATTAAAACCGTAAAATCGCTTATGATATAGCAATTTTGGCCGTCTTAAAAAGTAAAATCGCTACAATAACATCGATTTCTTAAATTATTTTTTTAAAAAAAGTAAAATAAATAAAATAAGTCGCTCCAAATGGAGCGATTGTCAAAATAAAAAGATAATGTTTTTCTTAATAAGTCACTGCTTCTGCAAAGACATACATTAATTTTTTTTTCTTTATTTAAAAAAAAAATGAATAATTTTTTTTTAATTTTTTAAAATCATTGGCAACGATTTTTAATTATTTTTTTAAAAAAATCAAATCGCTGTAAAGGCAGCGATTTACACTTAATTTTTATATATATATATATATATATATATATATATATATATATATATATATATATATATATATATATATATATATATATATAAAATTAATTAAATCGCTGCAAAAAAAAATTAGCCGATTAAATTAAGTTTTTTTTTTTAAAAAAAAATTTAAGTATAAGTCGCTGCAATTTTAAAAAAATAATAAAAAAATATTTAATTAAAAATGGTTGCCTTAGCGATTTTGCCAAGATTTGATTTTAAATAAAGAAAGAAAAAGAAGTTTAATGTAAGTCGCTCCAAAGCAGCGACTTATTAAAAAATTATAGTTTTTTTAATTTTGAAATTACTCCACTTGGAGCGATTTGTTTTAATTTTTTTTTTAAAAAAAGGAAATTTAAGAAATCTTTGCTACAACATCGATTTTGCTTTTTTCTAAGGACAAACGCTACATCGTGAGCGATTTGGCCGTTTTGATAAAAAAAAAATTGATATGCCTTTTGAAATTTTTAAGATTTTTTTTTTACTCTTTTGACTCCGGACTCTTGAATTTTAAGGGTCGAATTTTAGAGAATGGAGTTGACTTGTTTGTTTGTATTGTCTTCATTCATCTGTACTATTACTATGCTGTGAACTGTGACATTGGCATGGATAATGACTGGGATCATTAATCTAATGCTTAATTGCACAACTCCATAATCAATTTTTTAATCAAAATTTATGCTTAATAAAACTTCAACCTTTATCCTATTCCCCAAGATTCCTAGTCTACAAGTTGTAGTAAGTTCTTATAGCTTGCAAACAAGTTATAATTAATCTAATCTGCTGGAGCAACATGAGTTGTGATACAGATGTGAGATTGTTTTATTCTTTGTAAAGAAAATCGTTTAAGGGGGTCTCAGGTTTGGAACTTGGGTATGGAAAAAATCGTATTGAGAGCGTTAATAAATAGTTATCGCAAGTGAAGTGCATAATTGTCTGGAAACATCCTAAAAAGGTTGGCTGATAAAGAAAAGAGCATCATTTCCATTATCAAGTTGTACAAACATAATAATTGGGCAAGTATAGTACATCAATGCAAATAGAACAGTAATATTCTAATTTCTATGTATTGTAAAAAGAAAGACAATTAAGTATACTTCGACTGACAAGAGGATTGTGGTATAGTGGTAAGTACTCTTTCATTCTTAATCAGATTCGAGTCTTCTTGGGTATGGAGGCGGAGCCTGGGTGGGAAACCAAAAAATATAAGTTCAGTTGTGAAGAGGATTTGGTCCTCCAGGAACAAAATGATCTGCGGCACCAGCATGAACTGAAACAAAATTCTTACTACCTGTTAGCTTTACAGACTGATAAGCTGCAGTTAAATGTCTGCAATCGGCGTAGCGGAATGCTACAAGAACCAAAACCAAAATCAAAACCAGGAGAAGAAGTAATGAAGTGGGAGGTTTCATGATTTGAGTAAAACTGAAGTGTTTGTGATAGTTGTTTAGAAGAGAAGACAGGCCTATTCAGGCTGTTTTGTATGTGTTTGTACTAAAGTCTATTTATGAAAGATCAGGCCACGTTCATAGTGGTAGATACAGACAAAGTGGTTACATCAATCAAATGAAACTTGATTTAGACTTCAGATTGACTAAGTACTGATTCTTTCCTCTCTTGTACTGGTGCTGTTCAAGCCACATACCTCGTGCTACATCATACCAGTACAAGTATTAGGTAACTCTGTTATTAAGGTTTAAAACAGATTGGAAGAAATCACCTTACGTATTTTGTCTTTGTTGGAATTAGTAACCGACTTCATTGACTGCTAGCTAGCCCACATAAGTGAAACAAGAAGCCAATTATATGATGAGGTGGGCTATTCGAAGATGAAGAGAGTTAAAACAGGAATATTGTCTTGGAGTTTTTACTTATACATAGGAAATGTGGTTCAAGCACAAGCAAACAGAAACTACCCGTGCTAGCACTTCTGCAGGCCATAGGGAATATGCACTACTCCTTTACAGACATCCCACATAAAAGGTAAAAGCTGCTAACAACACAGTAATTCCACGAGTAGAGTCTGGAGGAAGTGGTGTATACGTAGTCTTGCTCTTACCTTATGAAGGTAGCGAGGCTAACAACCACATCTCAATTGGACTCTTGAGATGAGTACTCTTGATGGTTTGTATCTATTCTATTACCAATTTCCTTTGTTCCTACAGCCAAATGAAGGGAATGCTTCAAAAAGATGAGAAAGGGAAGGGGTGTACCAAAAGAAGAGATGCACTTGAGATAAAACATAGGTAAACTTTACTGATAGGTAATCAAGTATGAGCTCTATCAATACCTGCCATTGCAGGGATTAAAAGGCTTGTTCATTATTTCATACACAAAATTAGATAGAGTAACTCGAATACCTAAGGAGTCTATACTCTAGAATCAACATTCATCTGGTACGAGATAAATACACATATCTTCACAAAGCCATGTCTTTGTATCTCCAATAGAACTGTTATCCGTAGTGCCAATTAGTCCTTCTTGTCAACATTACCGTCAGACTTGTCCACGGTTTCAGCGACACTGCTTCCAGATGGGCCATCTTCCGATGGCTTAGCGCTCTCTGATGCAACAGCTTCTGCTGGCTTGGTTTTAGGATCGGTTGATTCAACAGATTCATCATTAGCTGCACCATCACTTACTGGCACTGTCTGCTTGACAGTCCCAACCTTGACATACTTGCTCATGAATTTGTACTCCCAATCTTGCAAGGCCTCAAGCTCAAATGGACCAAGGCCAGAGATATCACCAGTGAGATCTTTCTCCTCAAAGGACATCTTGGCAAGAGCTCTACTAGCATCCTTTCCAGCAAATAATGCATAAGGTCCTCCAGGTCCATAAAACATTCTGCAGGAAAAAGTGAACAGATTTAGACACGAATATACGGTGTTACCTTACAGCACTTAAGTGAGATACTAAAACAATAATAGTCCCTTAGTAGTTAAACCCATAAGTTTAAAGTTGATCAAGATACCATTTTTGATAGGTAAAGTAGATCAAGATATTTTTTTCTAAATGAAGGCGGTGTCTGAGTCGCTTGTGTGCGCATCAACCAAATAACACTACTCACCAAGGCTACGATCAAGATACGTGGGCATACATCTGGAATAAGAACTCTTTTTTTTTTAGATTGGTAAGAATAAGGAAAGGAACTCATTCAAATCCAATTCGGGGTATTCGATCCTTCAAGGACACAATCCTGGATGGCTGGACAAATTTAATGCACATATAGACTGACAGGATCATATATGAAACAAGGACTAGTTATTTATGTATTTAGACATAAAAAATTATTAAATTAAGATTTATTGAAGTAGCAAGGCCAACATTTCTAAGAGAATGTAAATAGTCCAAACTGGAGATAAGATGAAATGCTTCATGGAGACAATTCACCAGACATAACAAAGTCCATATAAACTCATTCATAAAAATGCCTGCTTGATCGCAATCCAAAAGATGATTATGATTTCTCTAACTGCTTATATTAAAACTGACAAATATAGGTCACTCTAGAGAGGATCACATAAATGTCAGAGTGCTCCAAGAAAGAATCACGGACAAGTCAAGACTGCTTCTTAAGTCCTCGATCCTAAGGACTACCTGGCTGGAAGAACTATAAACTTAAACAGCCGATGGATAATCCTTGCAAAACAAACTCTTTTAACTAGAATATTCTTCCAATTATCACACCTACACACTAAAGAGAAAACACATAGATGTTTTTCTTCACTAACAATAATGTCAGTGCCGGCTCATCCTCACCTACTACTCCGTCAGATAACTACTACCTATAACTAGCACCGTACCAGATAACTTGCCCACCAAGGCCTAGTCATATTGAAAGAAATAGCCAAGAACTGAATTTGAACCCTGATCTTCCATGATTTTCTTCCATTTCACTGGAACTATGTCACACCATTGAGTGTTCCAGACTGTCACACATACACACTAACTCAATATTTCCAGTATTCAACCAACTCCAATGCCTTTGCCTCTCTATCTTATCTTTATCTACCCTCTCCAAACCCAACTTGTGGAATTACACCGAGTAAATTGTTGACCAATTCCCATGCCGAATCCACGATGCCGTGTAAATAGCAAATTTCAGAGTCTTGAAAAACTTCAGCAAAGTTAAATTTTTCATCCGACAACTAAAAAGGCATAAACAGTAAAAGGAAATGAAAAGGAAGATCAATTCTACATCACTAACTCTCTTTCTTTAACCAGCTTTCACATAAAGCTTAAAACTTTCCACAATCCCCAAGTTAAAAAGAGCAAAACAAACAAACAAGAACAAAAAAATAGCTAACAACACCAGAATTCAAAGCCAAAGCTTCACATAAAAAGTAAAAAAAAAAAAAAAAAACTAAAACAAACCCAGAACAGAGAAACAGCTTAAAAACACTTAAAACCCAACAAAATTACCTGCTCTGTGAAACATCATAGATCTGACCCTTAATTGCCATCAACAAAGGCTTCTTTGAATCCGACCCATCATACTGCTTCAACTCCTCTCCAGAAATCTCTCCAAGTTGAACTGGTGGTGGCAGAGGCTTCTGTTCCTCGAAATCTCTAGGCCTCTGTTGGTGACGATTATCAGGTGAACCAAACAACTCGGATACAACATAGTAGAAAGCAAGTGCTAGAGCAACAAGGGTAAAAAAAGTAGTCGGAGCTAGACCAGTGTAAGCTGTAATAGAATCTTTCAATGTTTCCCATAGTTCTACAGCCATAATTGAAGAAGAAGAAGTTGAAATCTTTTGCTTCTACTGTTTGGGCGAGATAAACAAAGAGAAGTTTCTTGATTTGTGAATTATCAGGTTTTGTTTCTTTATTTACTCATAATTTTCTTGTGCTGTGCGGGACTAGTTGAGCTGTTCATTTTGGACTTTGTGCCCTTTTCATTTGACCAACTTTTTATAATTTTTTTTAAAAAAAAAAAAAAATTATATTGTAAATAAGAAAAAATATGATTGCTAAACAAGATAAAATTTTAATTATTCGAAGAATAAAAATTAAAGATAAAAAGAAATGTGTGATTTTATATTGGTATATGAAATTAAAAAGTCATCATAATCATAAATGCTCCTATTTTGGATGGTTTTCTAATTTTTGCTACAATAATGTTTTCTTTAATTTTTGTTCTCCTATACTCCCTCCGTCTTATTTTATGACACATCATTTCATTTATGGTCAGTTTACATTTTTTATATGGTAAGTATTTAAAGGTACAATTCCTTTTTTATCCTCGTTGGTCCCACTTAATTATAAAGATAATATCTAATACATTTATGAGAAGAGAGAAAAATAAGTTTACTCTTTTAAAGAGTAATTTAATAAACATTTCAAAGTCTTTATTATTTTTTAAACTTTATAACCGATCAAATATTGCCACATAAAATGAAACAGAGGAAATATTTAATTAAAAAATATAAGTGATTTAACTATTTTTGACATCGGAATTATTAAAATTTGTAGGACATAAATTTATATTTTGGTGTCATAGTATTGTTAAAGACATACATTGAAGTCGAATAATAATTTTTCATGACATAAGAATTAGTATCGTAATATCCTACATGTTATATCGTAAACAAATATAATAATTATGTCATTTGCCTCTAAGATCGAAATATTAAATGATTTTTCATAGTATAAACTATATATTATCGTAATATTCACAAGTTACACAATCAAGAGGATATAATGTATCTACAAAAAAAATGAAATCAATTTTTTTTTCTCCGAAACAAAAAAAAAACATACCTGAAAAAATATAATTTTTTATTTTTAAATACCACACAAATTTTGAAAAACGCTACATAACTGATATTATATAACTTAATTTCTATCAAATTTATCTCAAGCGAGCCACCAATTTAATATTAGAAGATAAAAAATTTAGACTTGCGCTTGGATAGATAAAATTATTGTAATCTACAAATATTTATTTTTTTGTTAAATATATTAAATATAAATAACAAGGGCAGAAAATAAACACTTAAGAAATATAGGGGCAAAAATACAAATTTTAGTACCTGAAAATGAAAGATACCATCATTTTTATTTTCTTGAGGAACATATGCCTTCGTATAAAAAGCCAATATTAGGTATTTAATAGGTTAATAATATTCTATTGGGACAGTGAGTTTTCTATCATTAGTGAAATATACCTTAACTAATTTTTAATAATGTCATATAAATAAACTAATTTAATATAGTATAACAATAAACTATTTTCACAAAATATGGAGAAATTTAAACTTTATAATTTGTCAATTTTTTTTTTTTCAATTAATCACATGTAGGTGACGACAATTATTATATAATGTGATTGAATACCATTTGGCCACTCAACTTAACAGAAATTAGGTAGAAAATGGCATTTAATTCATACTAAACTTTGTTGACAACGAAGATATAGTCTAATGTTATAGTGGCATGAAAATTGAAAAAAAATCTTTGCCAACTTTAATAAGTTAATTATCATAAAGATTCAGAATTTAGACTTAAAATATATTGTTTAGAGTCCTAAGATAAAATAAGTTGAATTTGTCATTTGCATTTATCAAAATGCACCTTAAATGTTGCACTTTGAGTGAGTTTCAACACAATTGTCGCGACACAAAAGTATCTCAAGTCGTAACATATATTGACAAATATATGTAATTTTAAATTAATTCATCGTAACAATATATTTACAAACACATATAATTCTAAATTAATTCATGTTCTGACACGATTTGAGAATTAATTCATCGTAACAATATATTTACAAACACATATAATTCTAAATTAATTCATGTTCTGACACGATTTGAGACTAACATATATAATATTTGTAAAAAAACCTAAACACAAAACCTAATTGAAATATACGATGAATCCAGATGATAACTAAAACTGAATATTCAAAAATGATTTGCATCAAAACATACCCAAAGCTTTAAAAAAAAAAACACACACACACATCTAACTGAATTTGACTCCGAAAGCATCTACTAGGATGAGTTGCTAGGACAAGCCCCCAAATAACTCTAATTGTCTGAAAAATTGAAATAACAACTACTGAAGTCGTACTAATCACGAACTAAATGTTGAATGTAGGAACTTATATTATCAAACAATATAGTGCAAAGAGTATGTGATCATTACTTTGAATATACAAAGTATGAGAGATATGCCTCACTACTCACTAGTATACTAAGTTGAACTGATTTAATTCCTAGAATCCATCATGTGCTAAGTAACTTTCTCAGCTGAATGTAAATGACAACTAAACAAAATTGATAATTTTAATAATATTGATAATCGATTTAACTTATAAATACTGAATGCATTATATTAAAATAATTATAAACACTTTAGTTGATACCATCTCGTGCAAAAATACTAAAAATACTAAACCTGAACTGATCATAAAAATCCTTACGTAGTGACTCAAAAAATGAAAATTAAAAAACACCTTCTATTCGAAGAACTTATCAAGTATAATCTAACAAACATATTGAGAATTATGAGAAAAACAGATGTTTCGAGGTTGATAATGAAGAGAAATAGAATTACTTTGAAAGTCATGTTAATCATAAGAACCCTAAAACTTTAGGTAGTTAAATATCTAAAATTATAGAATTTTCCTAGGACTCAATGGGCAAAAGGATATCAATTAAAAATTTCATATACCTAAAATGAAAAAAAAAAATAGCTTGATTCCTTAAACTGGGACTTGAAATTGTGAAATCCTGATTCTTGTTTGGGAGAAACCGTGAACATACGGAATTTGATTTTTTGGGAGTTAGGTGTGAATGAGGAGATTTAGTCGACTAATTCTTAATCATACTTAGAATAGGCCAAAATGATATAGTGCAGGACTTAAAAGAGTGAAAATACCGAAACAATCATGGTTTAGAACATACCTTAAGATTGTTTATTCACTTCAATGTGCGCAAAAAGTATTGGGTGAAAATTGTGGGATGTTACTTGTGCTTTGATGAGGAGTAAGAGTTGTATACAGAATCTTGGTCAAATGGAATGGAAATGTCATCCACCTGTAAATTGATTCTGGTCAACAATCTTTAACATTTTTTCCCTTTTTGCTATCCTACCTGTTTACTTGATAAATGACAAAAAAAAGAAAAAAAAACTAAGTGACATTTTCTTTCGAGTTAATATCTCTAAACTCCCTAAACTATTCACCTATTTCGAGTTGAACACTTAGAGCATGGGGTATTGTGGACAATTATTGTACACCGCTGAACCATAGACCGCGTGATCTGGAGAGCGACGATCAAAAAGAGGATTTATGTGGACCTAGTACACTGAGTGAGGTCCGTCATTTTCTCAGATTCATCTCATTTTTCTATTACTTGAACGACATTTTATGCAAATTGATTACTTAATTTTCTTTCTATAAATATCAAGTTAAAATTGGCTGGTAATCCTTTGGGGTGGCCCCAGTGGTTTGAGCTTAAGACTTCCATGTTGGAGGTCTCAAGTTCGAAACCCTTGCCAACGAAAGCATGGGATTTGCCTTTTGGGTTGTCGCACTAGGCAGCGAGCTATTGCATAGGAGCGGGTTTTTTACCCTGCGCGCACCCAAAGGGTAGCGGCTGCGGGTTTCCCTTATCATAAAAAAATAAAATTGGCTAGTAAATTCTATCCAATATATAATAATATTTAATATTTCTCTGTTTTAAGAGAGCATCTTAGTAACGATTGACGGGCTCTTCTTTGAAGACTTAAGAGATGTAGATTCTCTAAATTACTTGACTTTCATATTCCTTCAACTAATCACTCTCATAAAATTCTCAAATTGTATTCTTTTAAGTGTCTAATCAGTAAAGTGACCTACTAAACATTTGATACTGTTCACAAGTTCGAAGAACACGAGACTCTTTACTGTTATTTATCATACACTCTACGGTAACATTCTTGATTGCAGGACTCAAGATTGAATCGTTATTTAAACAAAACGAAAATTCAGTAAAGAATTACACAAAGCGTACACTGAATTCCTTTTTACACCCAAAACTACTTTTGGAATCAAGATCCGACATGAGTAAAGAATTAATCAGTAAAACAACCTTAGAGAATGAAAGGAGAAGATAAGACAGAGAGAGATTTAGGACATACCTCAAGATTGTTTATTCACTTCAGTGTGCGCAAAAAGTATTGGGTGAAAATTGTGGGATGTTACTTGTGCTTTGATGAGGAGTAAGAGTTGTATACAGAATCTTGGTCAAATGGAATGGAAATGTCATCCACCTGTAAATTGATTCTGGTCAACAATCTTTAACATTTTTTTCCTTTTTTGCCATCCTACCTGTTTATTTGATAAATGACAAAAAAAGAAAAAAACTAAGTGACATTTTCTTTTGAGTTAATATCTCTAAACTCCCTAAACTGTTCACCTATTTCGAGTTGAACACTTAAAGTATGGGGTATTGTGGACAATTATTGTACACCCCTGAACCATAGACCGCGTGATCTGGAGAGCGACGGTCAAAAAGAGGATTTATGTGGACCTAGTACACTGAGTGAGGTCCGTCATTTTCTCAGATTCACCTCATTTTTCTATTACTTGAACGACATTTTATGCAAATTGATTACTTAATTTTCTTTCTATAAATATCAAAGTTAAAATTAGCCGGTAATCCTTCAGGGTGGCCTAGTGATTTGAGCTTGGGACTTCCATGTTGGAGGTCTCAAGTTCGAAACCCCTTGCCAACGAAAGCAAGGGGTTTGCCTTTTGGATTGAGCTTGTCGCACCAGGCTTCCCTAGTGCGGGTTACCTCTCCTATGTAGTATGCGAGCTATTGCATAGGAGCGGGGGTTTTACCCTGCGCGCACCCAAAGGGTAGCGGCTGCGGGTTTCCCCTTGTGATAAAAAAAATAAAATTGGCTGGTAAATTCTATCCAATATATAATAATATTTAATATTTCTCTGTTTTCTGAGAGCATCTTAGTAACGATTGACGGCCTCTTCTTTGAAGACTTAAGAGATGTAGATTCTCTAAATTACTTGACTTTCATATTCCTTCAACTAATCACTCTCATAAAATTCTCAAATTGTATTCTTTTAAGTGTCTAATCAGTAAAGTGATCTACTAAACATTTGATAATGTTCACAAGTTCCAAGAACACAGGACTCTTTACTGTTATTTATCATACACTCTACGGTAACATTGAAAAATTATGTAGTCCTTGTAATTAAAAAAAAAAAATCTATAGATTTTTTGCCTTTGAAGACGATATTTTACCTCTGCCTGTTCAAGTCATTTACCTTGTCTTTCAGCAGTAAAATGATAATAAATGGAAATCAATCAGCTATATCTTTAAAATGAGATTAAAGCAAGTAGTGATAAAAATATTTCTAATGAACATGCATTCATAATCAGGAAGAGATTAGCCGTTTGAAATATGTCATGCATTATTTCAAAAATCTTCAAATCATCTAATTTGATTTTACGTCAAGATTTAAATGATACAAATGAAATTTACACAAATCTTATGTCGTGTCTGCAAGTATTTGTAACATTTACATTTATGAAAGGAAAAAAGAAAAGAAAAAAAAAGACACATCTAACTGAATTTGACTCTGAAAGCATTTACTAGGATGAGTTGCTAGGTCAAGCCCCCAAATAATTCTAATTGTCTGAAAACTGAAATTACAAATACTGAAATCGTACTAATCACGAACTAAATATTGAATGTACGAACTTATATCATCAAACAGTATAGTGCAAAGAGTATGTGATCATTACTTTGAATATACCAAGTATGAGAGACATACATCACTACTCACTAGTATACTAAGTTGAACTGATATACTGATTTAGAGTAAATGAACTAATTTAATTCCTAGAATCCATCATGTGCTAAGTAACTTTCTCAGCTGAATGTAAATGACAACTAAACAAAATTGATAATTTTAATAATACCGATAATCGATTTAACTTATAAATACTGAATACATTATATTAAAATAATTATAAACACTTAAGTTGATACCGTCTCGTGCAAAAATACTAAAAATACTAAACATGGACTGATCATAAAAATCCTTACATAGTGACTAAAAATATGAAAATTAAAAAACACATTATATTCGAAGGGCTCATCAAGTATAATCTAACAAACATATTGAGAATTATGAAAAAAACAGATGCTTCGAGGTTGATAATGAAGAGAAAAAGAATTACTTCGTCAATTGCTACAGTTCGTAGATATCTGGTGAAAATCAGGTCAATTATTGAGTCTCTCAAACTTGGTATATGAGACTTATCTATGGAACATGATTCTATCTATGAACTTTAAACAATGTCACTGAAAGTCATTATACCATTAAATATCGAATTTCAAATTTTGATTTACGAGACAATCTATGACCCATAAAGTTGCCTCGTAAAACTCAAGCAAATTTCATGCTTCTGAAGTTGATTCTACGAGCCTTATTTACGATTTATAATTTTATTTATGACCCGCAAAATACTCCTCATAGATTTTAAATTTCTGCAAACTTAATTTCTGAACTTTCAAGATTTGATCAAGACTTAGAACTTTTGGAGTGTTACAATAACATAGTGAATAGATAGAATATATTTTAAAAAAATCTCATTTATCACTATCATTTTACAGTTTCATATTTAAGCTATTAAATATTTTTATTACCTCTTGAACTATAATTTTCTTTTAAATTGAAAGCCCCCCATTGAGTGTGAAACCCTAAAGACATCGAAGAATAATATGTTTGACCAAACTTCTAAATTCAACTTATTTTGAAAGTGCTTTTAAAATTTACCATTGAGCGCGAATTAGTGTACAACCAAATTTATAAATAGTGTTTCTGAGGAAAAAAAAGTCCCACTTTTAAAGAACTTTGCTACTCCAACAAATACTTATTTTCCCCTAAGCTTTGGCAACACTACACTTTTTTCTTTGGGTTGAACCACTGAAAAGCTTGTCAAACATGCTATAAAATTACAATATGTAAATAGATAATGAGAAACAACAAGCATAAAAGATCATAGAAACACGAAGAACATAAAAACACAGAAGTAGCATTACAAGGTTTCAACAAATGAAGCAAAACATTCTTAAAGTTTTCAAATTGCAAGAGACATCACCTCATCCACTTTCCAGAGGTCTGCATACTTATACCACCTCATGGACCCTTCATCATTTCGAGTGCGCTGACACATGATGCACGAGTCACTCATACAGGTTAGGAATTTGTCCAACCTAGATGCTTTTTTGAGAATGGATTCATCAAGCTTGGTTAGAATTTTCATCGGTGCAGGTGGAGGAAGGTCTTCAGTAATTATGCAATGCGATATGTTGAGCACTTTCAACTTTTTTAACCCCTCCAAGAGAATAACTAAAGCATATTTAGGTAACTCCGTACACCTCACACTCAACACTTTCAAGTTTGGAAGAAATGCGACCAGTGCAGATGCAAGCAGTACATCGCAGGGGTCCATAATCTTTAGCTCAGAAATTTTTTTGCAACTCCTTCCAATTTTCTCAATGACATATTCAGGTTCTTCTAAACTAGGCATCGTCAGTGATTCAAGATCTTTCCATTCCTGAAAAGCACTGCATATTGTTCGCTTCTCTAGTTTTTCCCAAGCAGGCATAACAAGGCGTTTAAGCCGTGGACACCTGAAAAAGAGGAGATTTAATTAGCTGTCCAATTTATTTTCACAGTAATTTTTGCTTCTCCTGTGCTACATATACAATAGAAAATTATATCAGAAGCCTGAACTCTCAAAAAATGCTTGCTATACAGTTTTTTTTATTTAAGGTATAATACTATAGAAAGATTAAAGTTTAAAATGGGAATACCTCTTGGCTGTATAAGTCAGTTGATTGTTGTCAACATACAAATTATAATGGAAGATCAAGGTCAAAAGGTTTCCACGACTACGGTTCAAGCAGATCTTTAGGATGCGGGTCAATTTTTCACGAGATGGAGTGTCGACATATACATACGGCGGTGCTTGAGTTTTGATGAAATTTGACTGCATTACTGACAAGTCCAGTGTTTTCCAGAGACGTTGGTCAGAACAAGCCAATTGCCATGCAGGACAAACTTGAGGAATTACAAAGATCAACTGGAAAAGGTCAAAGAACTGGAATATATTCACCAGCATATCAATATTAAGGTCCTCCCATCTCCTTACTGGAGAATTTCCTTCTTCCATCACAAAAGCTTCAATCTTTTCTTGTTTTTGAAATGACATCATAATAACTTCAATCTCCTAAGTTCCTGTAGAACCAAGAAAGGTTATTACTTCTCTAGATCCAAGAAGAATAATTGAACTCCTGACATCAAATTGATGTTGCTTATTGTCATCTATGTTCTTGTGAATTTACTCAGACCATGAAGAATAAAAGGTTAAGCCCGGCAACATATAGAAACATAGAAGAAAGTACAAATACGTCCAAGGAGTACTGTGATGCCCAAAAGTGAAGAAACTAGGAAAATATAACCTGGAACTTAAGTTGGTTGTAGATAACGACAGAGAACTAAGTTCTTGCCGGCATAACTGACGGAAGTATCACATTTTGGATAAAAATAATCATTACTGAGAGCAAAATCAAAGAAAATATTGGAACTCGCCTTACGTTCCTCATAAACCTAGTGTAATTATTCTTCAGTAACATGGAGGACGGTCACTACTACTAAAACCGTCTCTAACTTAACTTGGCCAGTGATCTCAACGATTTCTCATCGAAGGTAAATCAGTAATATCCTACCTTATACGGTATATCCCTCCAACCAAATTTCCATACATTTTTCAATTGCTTTCCAAATAAAGCAGGGAAATTTAATTCTGAGATTTTGTTACGCTTTTCTCTTAACTTTCTTTTCATTAATTTCGAAGCTCAAATGTACTTCTCTTCTGCATCTTCTTGATACACTAGATGAAGTTTTTTACCTCAACAGAAAAAATATAATCTTCGCTTCCGCTTTTTTTTTTTCACTTACATTTTATAACACAATTCCAAGCATAGTTCTAACCAGTGTACCGGAAGCCCTTTCTGATTTTCTTAAAACATAAAAAATAAGAGAGGGACTTAAAGCAAATGTATCTTTACTATAAGAATTGTATATAAACCTAAAAATTATATGAATCTGTGCAGCAAACTACATTTTTAAATTAGCCAATGGGAACTCATAGACCAAGTGCGAAGCCCTATGAATTATTATAATTCATTCGGGCTAGATTCAAGCTAAGAATCCAATTTAATTGAACCAAAGGAACATGAGGTGACTTGAGTGGAGAGAAGTTATTAACATGCTTGAGGATAATTATTTCATGAACCATTGAGAGTTGGACTAAAGGGATACCTAGGATTTTAATTTTTATGTAATGGGAGTTAAATGGAAATGTTAGCTACATTTCACAGTGAAAGAATGTTATAGACAACTATGCTCACAAAGTCAAGCACCTGCTAGATGGCCATGGAAGTTAGTATGGAAGACTTATCTACCTATGAGTGCTTCAGCTGGATCAAATAAACAACGCTTGCCTTACTCTAGACAACCTGAATAGGTAATGATTACAGTAGGTCCACAGATGTTATTTTGCAAGAAAACTCAGGAGACAGTCAACCACCTGTTTCTTTACTGCCCGTGGACATATGAGCAATGGAACATGTTCCTATGTTTTTTTAATGTAAGTTGGTGATGCCACAAAGATTAAGAGATGCCAAGATGTTTTTGGAGTCTAGGCACAGTTGATAACGCTAGACAAAAATAATTGTGGCAATACACCCAAAAATGTTGTGAATATCAGAAATACCAGAAAAAATTTACAGGTAAAGATTATGGAAACTTACCAATGGAAGAATAGAAATATTGGTATATGCTTGAGCAAGGAAGGGGAGAAGCATGAAAACACGTCGGAGAAGAAAAGCAAGAGACATTGAAGGTTTTGTGGAATAAAGGGTGTTAATTGAAAAGAACCTGAATAATATTAAGACTCTGCTACAAGTCAGATTCATGACATTATTAATATCCATTAAGCGCTTTTAAACGAAACAAAAACTAATGCACTTAATTGGTTGAATCTGAATGATTAAGATTCATATCTTACAAACAAATGCACTTAATTGTCTGAATCTGAACAATTCAGATTAAGACCTCCATTAAGTGCAAACAAATTAGGCACGAGTGATGTTTGCCTCTAAAGTGCTAGTTGCCGACTGATTCCCATAGGAAGGGAACAAACATTAGAGTTTTAGCAGCTGATATGAAGCCTACACCAATCTTTTCTCTCATATAGACAATATTACAGATCTTAGATGTTAGATGCCTCAAAATCCAAATCTCATTTTTAGAAAAGATAAGACAGAATAACCAAAGCACCATTTGCATTTAACCTATACAGGTCAAAAAATGATGTCACAATTTTTTTGGATAACTATGAGAAGTCTGTAAAAACATCAAAAGAAGCTACATTCTTGATTGCAGGACTCAAGATTGAATCGTTATTTAAACAAAACGAAAATTCAATAAAAGAATTCCACAAAGCGTACACTAAATTCCTTTTTACACCCAAAACTACTTTTGGAATCAAGATCCGACATGAGTAAAGAATTAATCAGTAAAACAACCTTAGAGAATGAAACGAGAAGATAAGACAGAGAGAGATTTAGGACATACCTTAAGATTGTTTATTCACTTCAGTGTGCGCAAAAAGTATTGGGTGAAAATTGTGGGATGTTACTTTTGCTTTGATGAGGAGTAAGAGTTGTATACAGAATCTTGGTCAAATGGAATGGAAATGTCATCCACCTGTAAATTGATTCTGGTCAACAATCTTTAACATTTTTTCCGTTTTTGCTATCCTACCTGTTTATTTGATAAATGACAAAAAAAGAAAAAAACTAGGTGACATTTTCTTTTGAGTTAATATCTCTAAACTCCCTAAACTATTCACCTATTTCCAGTTGAACACTTCAAGTATGGGGTATTGTGGACAATTATTGTACACCCCTGAACCATAGACCGCGTGATCTGGAGAGCGACGGTCAAAAAGAGGATTTATGTGGACCTAGTACACTGTGTGAGGTCCGTCATTTTCTCAGATTCACCTCATTTTTCTATTACTTGAACGGCATTTTATGCAAATTGATTACTTAATTTTCTTTCTATAAATATCAAAGTTAAAATTGGCTGGTAATCCTTCGGGGTGGCCCAGTGATTTGAGCTTGGGACTTCCATGTTGGAGGTCTCAAACTCGAAACCCCTTGCCAACGAAAGCAAGGGGTTTGCCTCTTGGGTTGTCGCACCAGGCTTGCCTAGTGCGGGTAACCTCTCCTATGTGGTATGCGAGCTATTGCATAGGAGCGGGGGTTTTACCCTACGCGCACCCAAAGGGTAGCGGCTGCGGGTTTCCTTGTCATAAAAAAAAAATTGGCTGGTAAATTCTATCCAATATATAATAATATTTAATATTTCTCTGTTTTCAGAGAGCATCTTAGTAACGATTGACGGCCTCTTCTTTGAAAACTTAAGAGATGTAGATTCTCTAAATTACTTGACTTTCATATTCCTTCAACTAATCACTCTCATAAAATTCTCAAATTGTATTCTTTTAAGTGTCTAATCAGTAAAGTGACCTACTAAACATTTAAAACTGTTCACAAGTTCGAAGAACACGAGACTCTTTACTCTTTACTGTTATTTATCATACACTCTACGGTAACATTGAAAAATTATGTAGTCCTTGTAATTCAAAAAAAAAATCTATAGATTTTTTACCTTTGAAGATGATATTTTACCTCTGCCTGTTCAAGTCATATACCTCGTCTTTCAGCAGTAAAATGATAATAAATGGAAATCAATCAGCTATATCTTTAAAATGAGATTAAAGCAAGTAGTGATAAAAATATTTCTAATGAACATGCATTCATAATCAGGAAGAGATTAGCCATTTGAAATATGCCATGCATTATTTCAAAAATCTTCAAATCATCTAATTTGATTTTATATCAAGATTTAAATGATACAAATGAAATTTACACAAATCTTACGTCGTGTCTGCAAGTATTTGTAACATTTACATTTATGAAAGGAAAAAACATAAGAAAAAAAATCTCCCAAGTGGTATCCAAGAGTTCATAGGAGCATTAAAATTTGATAATGAAAATATATAATTCTTATGTGACAAACAAGATTTCTTCTTCTTTCCTAAAAAAAAACAATATAAATGAGTTATATGAGAGTTCTCATACTCTGAACGAGAAGGGCTTAAAATTGTCCTAATGTATTGTAAATGAGGAAAGGCTCACAACAATCAACTATTATTTGGACTTAGACTCAAAATGATTCTATTTCTTTCACATGGTGTACTTTCAGACATAACCCTTGCTATGGTGAATTTTTTAACAGAAAACGTCATATGCTTCTCACGTGTTTCTGATCCTAATATCTATTCTACATTCTTCAGACCATCTGCAGGCAAAATATACATATAGAACTATATATATATATATAGTAGTCTTGTTTGTAACTTCTTTGTTTGCTTCCACATGACCTGCTCGTGATGGATTTTCAACCGGATCAATTTTAGTGAACTTCTCGAAAGTCAACCTGTGTATGAAGGAAAATTTGTTTAAATTGCCTAGAGCTTTTTTGACAGTATTGTTTTTTGACGGTCCTTTGACTAGATGGTTAACAGGGTCTTCTTAGTGTTCCATAACAACTATTAATACCTATTATCACTTCAAGTTAATTACTTAGCATATAAATATGTTTCTGGTTGAATGATTGGGAGTTCATTATACCAGCAAGGCTTGCTAGCTGTTGTTAAATGGGTTGAGATTCCATCGACAAGGTAACAATATTAGTACAAGTCAAAAGCTGTAAATTGAGTTGGCTGTGATAAATGGCTACAGTATAATTAATTTAGCAGAAAACTAAATATTCACATAAAGCTTAGAACTTTTCACAACAAAAATCTAAAATTTCAAATGCTTCACATAGAAGTAAATCAAATGAAAAAAAAACGAATATTCTGGAGAAAGAAAACATACCCAGAAGACATAATAGCTTATAACACTATTGAAAATACCTGCTCTGAGAAATATGATAGATCTGAGCCCTTAATTTCCATCTTCTTTGAATCAGACCCATCAATTCCTCTTCAGATTTCTCTCCAAGTTGAATTGTGGGTGGCATCTCTTCCTTGAAATCAGTGATAGTGATCATGATCAGGTAAACCAGAAATCTCCGAGACAACATAGTAGAAAGTAAAATATGTTGTCGGAGAGAGGTGTGATTGAATCTTTGAGTTGTTTCCATAGATCTACAGCCATACTTGTACTTGGAGAAGACGAAGGGGAGGAGACTACAATAGCTTCCTTCCACCACTGTTTGAAAATTTTTAACACCTTGTTTATACTCTTTTTTTTTTTTTTTAATAACAACCATGATCTAATTTGACTTAAATTGGAGTTTAAAAAAAATAAAAGAGATTTTTTATTCTTTTAAATTAAAATTATGTCAAATATATCAAAATGTCTTTTAATTTTATGGTATTAAACATGATATGTCGAAAGTTAAACTTTAAGTGTTGCCAAATAAGGAAATGAGTCATCTTTCTGAAACAGACTAAAAAGGAAATATGATCATTCTTTTTTAAACGGAGAAAATGTATTCTTTTCTTTAACTTAGTAATCTAATAATTAATTGTTTTTTTAGTGAATCTTTGATTTAGCAAACATAAAAATTATATTTATATATTATAATTGTAGTTTATATAATTGAACTCCATAACATTTTTTGACTATAATCTGTATATTTAGGTGTACATATATATAAAAAAATATGTATTGGATCTATTTGTATATTTCGGTATACAAATGGATACTAAATTTGTATATTTTGCTATACAAATGAATTTTGCATTTGTATGTTTCGATCTATTTGTATATTTCACTATATAAGTCCTGCATTTATATATTCTGATATACGAATAGGTCTTGCATTTGTATATTTGGATATACAAATGTAATAACAAAAAACTTCAAATGTTTGCAACGAATTACAAATAAAAGAAACTTTAGCGATAACATTTAATTTGAATTAATAATTTATTATTTCATATAATTTTCCCCAAAAAAAGTACTTTTGTTGAGAAATAATGTGTTGAGCTAATTAATTGGAAAAATTACACGTAAGATTTAACTACATAAATAATAGTGTTTAAAAGGCCCTTAGTGTTTCCAGAAAGAGCACTACTGAAGAAAATTTACATTTTCCGACTTCGAATGAAACAAATTCTGCTACTTTTCATTCACTAAAAAATTTAACCAATAATAACTCACTTCTTTACATAAGCATTTATTTTTTATGGGAAAATAAACACTTTTAGTGTCCTAAAAGCTTAGCCAAACATTAGTAACTGGATATATAATCCAGAGCAGGTTTGGATTAATACTGTGCACCTCACACTCAACACTTCCAAAGTTTGGATCTTGAGCTCAGAATATTTTTTGCAATTTCCTCAATGACATATGCAGAATTTTTTATACTATGCACTCAAGTGATTCAAGATCTTCCCATATAGGAATAGCCCTGCGTATTGATCGATGTTTTATTTTGTTTCAAGAAGGCATAACAACGCGTTTAAACTGTGGACACCTGAAAAAGAGGAGATCTAATTAGCTGTTGCTTCTTCTGTAAGAACAATGGAAAATTATAGGGCATCTGATATTTCTGAAACGATGCTTGCCGTATGGTTTCTTGATTTGAGTTATAATTATAATACTACAGAAAGATGAAAGTTAATAGGGGAAATACCTCTCGGCAGGAAAAATCAACTGATTGTCGTTAACATACATATTGTGATGGAAAATCAATGTCTGTATGTTTCCACGACTAAAGTTCAAGCAAATATTTAGGAGGCGGGTTAGTTTTTCTTGAGACGGACTGTCGACATATACTTACGGCCTTCCTTGGGAATCTGATGAAATTCGATTGCAATACTGAGTCCAGGGTTTTCCAGAGAAGTTGATCAGAACAAGCACATTGCCATGCACGACAAACTATTTACCTTCAACCATCATAGTATCAAACCTATACACCAGGGCAATTGAACTTCTATGGTACACATGTCCAAAATATAATCCAGGACCTTCTTTCCTTTTATCTTCTACATGTGCTACTTGTACCTTAATCATCACTCATATTCTCTAGTTTAGTAAAACCACACACCATCATACCATTCACATTTCTACAACAACCATTTCCCGATATGCACTCATGCCATACGCCATCATTGGTTTCACAACTGACTTACGGAAACCTATTTCACTCTGGTTTGTATCTCCTTAATAACACTCATCCACTTAAACTATAAGATTTTTATATTTTGCATGTTGGGAGTCTTGATGAATATCGAACTTCTAAATCAATCATCCAGGTTGAAGTATACATACTTCAGAAGGGATTCCTTTATTGTTCTTAAGTACTTTGTTCATTTCATTTTTGTGAAGATGTTTGCCTGATCAAGACATTTGACATGTTAATTTGGTGTTATACTGATAATGGAAGAAACTAATAAATTATTGGTTAAAAAGAGATATCACAATAAAATTAAAGAGGGAATAATTTATACATCTTAAATTCTTAAAAGCGGTCGTAATTTTATAAATAGGATGTTTCAAAAAATCTGGAACATCCTAAAATGGGAAAAGAGTCGTATAAATTGGAACAAAGGGAGTAGAAAAATATTTCAGGATGCAGAATATTCACCCAAGGACTTAAAAGATGGATAGAAAGAGAACTTGAATGAAATGGTACTTCACTGTGGTTCTTGTTTACTTCTCATAAACAAATTAGAATTCTCACCATACATCATGTTTCTCAAATGAGTAAAGTATCAAGGGAAGTATAAACAGTCAATTATGGAACACAGATATTACTCAAGATACGTGTGGAATAACTTTGACTCGAGTCCATGGAAACAATTGGGAGGGAAATTGAGGTTTTTTTTATTTTGAGAAATTTAACTAGTCTTATAAAGAAGTACACCAATAGACAATAGTGAAAAACACTTGTAGTAATTACATCAAAAGTATAGAAGGATTGTCGATAAGAATCTAAACACCTATCGCCCTCATAAACTATCTAGGACTTTTGCAGTATTTCAAGGCATGATTCATGGTTCATCTGAATTCAAGGTTGTCTGAATTTCTACATCTTGGTTTGAACTGCAGCTGTGGTGATGAGTGAGATTCTACTATGAGGAAAATGACGATAATAATCCCCACACATTGCCAGGTGCCAAATCTCAATGCGTGACTAATTTAGCAGAAAATTAAATATTCTATTTTACGCTTCTTTTTTTTTCTTTTCTCTACCAAAAGTTCCCCCAACATTCATATAAAGCTTAGAATTTTCCACAATAATTGAATAAAATTGAAAATTATATATTACCTTAATTTTTCTTTATTTTTTTACAGACTTGGACATGTTATTTTAATGTTGAAGTGCAATTTTCCTTCAAGATTTTAGAATCATGTCATGAAATATCAAATTAGTCACCTTTTTAAGAATTTCATTTGATGATTTCATGTTTTTTTTATATAAATATTTGGCCCTTAAATTTATATTTGTAAAAGAAAAATCTTCATTTTGTATTTACAGAATTTTTTTGCGAAAATATTAAAGGAGTACTGAAATATTTAATAAAAATATAAACATGATAATAGATATAACTTAAAGTAAACAATACACTTCAAACTCATGTTCAATTTTTGCCTTCTTATTAATTAAAGTTTCTTAATTGTTAGTAGTTTGTTGTTTGCATCACCAAGGAGTTTAGGGATGAAACTCACAAAACTTCCATAATAACATGTTTGGTTAAGTTTTTAGAAATTGACTTAATAAGAAAAACATATTTTTTAAGTGATTCTTTTTCTTTAAGAAAAAGACTACTTTTTTTGAATAACAATGTGTTCGATAAATTAATTTTAAAAAACTCTTTTAATCAACTTAGTGCTTCACCAATTTTTTAAAAACTATTTCCAAGTATAAGCATATATTCTCATAAGTATTTCCAATAGTACTTTGGAAGAAAATCTACTTTATTCCATTTTGGAAAACAACTTTTGCTAATTTCAAAAACATATATTTTCTCCCATAGTTTATCCAAATATCTCACCTTTATAGTGAGAAAATAAACATGTCAAGCATCCCAAAAGCTTAGCAAAACGAAGTACAAGCTTACTATGCTTGGCAATACATATGAAATTGGTACGACGAAAACCCGAAAACGAAAAACACAAGTTCATAGAAACACAAAGAACACGAAAGCTACACAAGCTTCCACATTGACTCCAGACCTTCAGCTCATGAAGCAATATCTTCTAAAAGTTGTCAAACCGCAAGAGATTTCACCTCATCCACTTTCCAGAGGTCTTCTTCATACCTGTACCACCTCAAAAACCCTTTATCATTTAGAGTGCGCTGACACATGATGCAGGAGTCACTCATGCAGGTAAGGAATTCGTCTAACCTGGACGCTTTTGCAAGAATCGATTTATCAAGCTTGGTCAGAATTCTCATCGGTTCGAGTGGAGAGTCTTCAGTAATTGCACAATGAGATATGTTAAGCACTTTCAACTTTTTTAACTTCTCCAAGATAATAGCCAGAGCAGGTTTAGATAAAACCGTGCACCTCACACTCAAAACTTCCAAGTTTGGAAGAAATGAAGCCAGTGCAGATGCAAAAAGCATATCACAGGGCTCCATAATTTTGAGTGCAACAAATTTTTGGCAACTCCTGCCAATTTCTTCTATGACACTTGCAGGATTTTTTATACTTGGCATCGTTAGTGATTCAAGATCATTCCATATATGAATAGCCCTGCACATTGTTCGCTTTTTAATTTTGTCCCAAGAAGGCATAACTAGGCGTTTAAGCCGTGGACACCTGAAAAAGAGGGAAGTAATTAGCTGTCTTTTTCATTTTTACAGTAATTTTTGCTTCTATAAGAATAATGGAAAATCATAGGGATCTGATATCCCCGAAACGTTGCATGCTGTATGGTTTCTTGATTTAAGTTGTAATTATAATACTATAGGTTTATTGGGGGAATACCTCTCTGCAGCAGTAGTCAATTGATTGTCGTTAACATACAAATTAGGATGGAAGATCAATGTTTGTATGTTTCCACGACTGAGGTTCAGGCAATTATTTAGGAGTCTGGTCAATTTTTCTTCAGACGGACTGTCGACATACACATATGGCTTCACTTGGAGTCTGATGAAGTTCGATTGCAACACGGACAAGTCCAGCGTAATCCAGAGAAGTGGATCACAACAAGCTAACCGCCATGCACGACAAACTTGAGGAATCACACTTGTCAACTGGAAAATGTCCAAGTACAGGA
Organism: Solanum peruvianum; assembly: GCA_027705065.1. Lineage (NCBI taxonomy): Eukaryota > Viridiplantae > Streptophyta > Magnoliopsida > Solanales > Solanaceae > Solanum > Solanum peruvianum. Next base: position 3,396,502 of record JAKWJD010001757.1, on the reverse strand, counting down.
GTATCGTGACCAAGTTATTAATATCAAGGTCCTCCCATCTCCTTACTCCTGAGTCTCCTTTTCCCATATCAGCAGCTTCAGTCTTTCTATTTCTTTGGAACTCCATAAAGCTTCAATCTCCTGAACTCCTGTAGAAACAAGAAAGGTTATTACTTCTCCTGTAGAAACAAGAAACGATCCATGAAGAATATTTGAATTTCTGATGCCTAATTGAATACGTCTGAGGAGTACTGTGATGCCTAAAAGTGAAGAAACTAGGAAAATATCATCTGGAAGAGTTGGTTGCAGATAACAACAGAGAACTAAGTTCTTGCTGGCATAGTTGATGGAAGAATCACATTTCGGATAAAAATAATCACTACTGAAAGCAAAATCATACAAAAAAGGAGGAAGTAACATTGATTTGCACACTGAAATATACATTCTGTTCTGTTTGGAGCAGTTTCATTTCAATACTCAGATAATATAAGGGTGCTCTACTATAAAGATTTTCTATATTTTCTACCGAAATACAAATCAGTAATGACTAAAAAGATCTTAGCAAACAACCTACTCAATACACGTGAAGCAACATAAAATAAACCTTCAATGCTAACCATTGGAATTACATATGTATCTTGTGCATCATCTATATTTAGTATTTTGTTAATTTGACAAGGATCACGAAAAATTGCAAGTCTTTTGGGACAACTTTGTCCATGTGATTGTAATGTTTACCTCGTCCGTATTAACACCTTCAACCATCATAGTGTCAAACCAATACTCCAGTACAATTGTAACTTCAAAGGTAGACAATTCTAAACTATAATTCAGGACCTTCTTTCCTTTTATATTCTACATGTGCTACTTGTCCCTTAATCATCACTTATTTTGTCTAATATTGTAATACCACACACCATCATACCATTCACATTTCTACAACACTCATTTTTCAATATGCACTCAAGCCATACACCATCACTGGTTTCACTACTCTCTTACTAAACCAAGCTTTTACACCGGTATGTATCTCCTTATTGCACAACACTCCTGTATTTCAACTATAAGTTTTTTTTTATGTTTTGCGTCTTGCTCTAGCAGAATTCACACCATTGGCGTGGAAATGAGCCTAGACATATGAACAATCTATCTGAACTCAGTTTGATGATCTCAGACCTGAATAAAGGAGTGTTGTGGCAAACAATCGATCAATGTAATACTAGTTAATCCTCACAGTAAGGAACTAATAAGAGAAATGATATCAAACATTTGGTTACGTCCTGAAATAAAGAATCATACAAATTGGGACAAATGGAGTATTGATAAAAAGTCTTCAACAACTAAATTCTATTTAATTTTGAAGCTAAACTAGCAAGTAAGCAAGATGGGTCTTCAATCCAAATCTGACAAAAGCTGAAAAAACAAGTACCTCCGTACCCCAAAATCTTAAAATTTAGATTTTGCCCGCACCCAAGTCCCAAGAATCTTAGCTATAAAGTGCTTTTCATCGTCTGATTTCCGTAGTAAAGAGGGGGCTAACATTAGAGTTTTAGCAGCTGATATGAAGCCTACATCAATCTTCTCTCATATGAACTACTGATCATCTATCTATGGAGCTTATTTTCTTTTTGAGAAAAGAAAAGACGGAATAACCAAAGCACCATTTGCATTTAACCTATATATGCAGGTCAAAAAATGATGTTACAGTTCTTTTGGATAACAATGAGAAGCTTGTACAAACATCAAAAGAAGCTACATTCTTGATTGCAGGACTCAAATTGAATCGTTATATAAAATGAAAATTCTATAAATTAAAACCAACCTTGACAAAGAGGTAAACGTTAATAACAAACTAAATTACTAATAATTGAAATGCAAAGAAATCAAGATCCAACACGAGTAAAAAATTAATCAGAAAAACAACCTTAGAGACTGTAAAAAGAAGATAAGACAGAGAGAGATTAAGAACATGCCTTAAGATTGTTTATCCTCTTCAGTGTGCGCAAAACAATTGGGTGAAAATTGTGGGATGTTAGTTGATAAGGAGTGAGAGTTTTATACGAAGTCATCCACCTGTAAATTCATTCTGGTCAAAACTCTTTAATGTTTTTTTCCTTTTTTGCAATCCTACCTGTTTTTTGACCAAAAAAATAAAATTAACACCTGTAAATTCAATCCGGTCAATAATCTTTACCATTTTTTCCTTTTTTTCTATCCTACCTGTTTTTTGATATACGACAGATTTTCTTTTTACTTAATACCTCTTAACTCCCTAAACTATTCACATTTTCCAGTTTAACACTTAAATTATGGAGCATTATAGATAGTTGTTAACCGCTAAACTATAGACCACGTGATATGGAGAGTGACAGTCAAAAAGAGTATTACTTGAATGACAGCTCATGCAAATTGATAACTTAAATTTTTCGATAAATATCAAAGTTAAAATAAGCTGGTAAATTCTATCTAATATAGAATTATATTTAATATTTCTCTGTTTTCAGAGAGGATATTAGTAACGATCGACGCCCTCTTTTTTGAAGACTTAAGAGACGTAGATTCTCTAAATGACTTCATATTCCTTCAACTTATAACTCTCGTAAAATTCTCAGATTATACAATCTGTAATCCTTTTAAGTCTCTAATCAGTAAAGTGACCAACTAAACATTAGATAATGTTATAGTTGTTGGGCTCGCAAGTTTATATATTCAAAGAACACGAGACTCTTCCTATTATTTAGTATACATAGTAAAGTAACATTGAAAGATTATGTAGTACTTGTTATTTAAAAAAATATTTTTGAAGATGATCTTTGACCTTTGCATGTTCAAGCCATTTATCTTGTCTTTCAGTTCCCAATAAAATAATATATATGGAAATCAATCAGGCTACATCCTTAAAATGAGATTAGAGGAAGTTGTGATAAAAATAATTCTAATGATCATGCATTCATAAACAGGAAGAGATTTAGCCGTTTTAAATATGTCAATTGCATTATTTTTGAAAATCTTCAAATCATCTAATTTGATTTTTACATCAAGATTTAAGTGATCCAAATTAAATTTACACAAAACTAATGACGTGTTTGCAAGTATTTGTAACATTTGCATTTATGAAAGGAAAAGAGAAGAAGAACAAGAAATGTCTCGAATGGTATCCAAGTATTCTTATGAGCATTTAAATTTGATGATGAAAATATATAATTTTTGTGTAAGAAATAAGATTTCTTCTTTTCTAAAAAAGAAGATTGTTAGAATAGGAATAGGTTTATACAATCCAATTAGAATAAGAATAGGAATAAGAATACTAAACAGTATCCTACTTGGTAAAGGATCGTATAGTAGTATCTACAAATAGGGTCTCAACGTAATAATGTAACACAACAACAACTAATATTATTCTTTTCATATATTTCTCACATGGTATCAGGCTTCTACAATCTTGGTAGAAATCTAAAGAGCTTCCGCTGCCGGCAGGCGGCTATTACTCATATATGTTGCCCGTTGGCCAACAATTATGTTAGCAAAAGTTAGGTCACCATGTATCTTTCCCGCGACTATTTTCTCATATACGATTTATGTAAGCACCGTGCCATCATTCCGTTGACTATTTTCTTCTATCTAACCGTTCCATCTTTCCGGTAACTACATTTTCACATATAATTTGTGTAGCATTGTGCCATCATTCGAGTGAATACTCTTTCATATATAATTTGTGTAGAACTGTGTCATCATTTCTGTGACTACCTCTTTGGCATATCTGATTTGCGTAGCACCGTGCATCTCTCAGGACTACTTTCATATTTAATTTATGTAGTACCGTGGATTTTTTCGAACTATTTTCTCATATCTGAGTTGCATAGCATCATGTGTCTTTTAATTGTTGGAGGATGACAAAAGTCTCACATCAGTGGTGAATGAGATGGGCGGACTCCTTATAAGTTTTGACAATCCTCCACTCTTTGAGCTAGCTTTTAGGGTGTGAGTTAGGCCTCAGACCTAATTTCACATGGTATAAGAGCAGGGCCTGTCTCACCCGATGTTGGATCCCCAAAAATCAAAATTGTCCACGCACCAAATGCTAAGCACTGGGCGTGAGGTGGGGTATTGGAGAATGACAAAGTCCTACATCGGTGATTAATGAGATAGGCGGACTCCTTATAAGGCTTGGACAGTCCTCCATTCTTTGAGCTAGCTTTTTGGGTGTGAGTTAGGCCTAAGACCTAATTTCACATTAGTGACGGCTCAGATTTGATTTGCATAGTTTAATTCGTCTTTTTTGTGACTCCTCAAATCTTATTTTCGTAGGGTTGTGCCATTATTCCAACCCTACCCGTATAATTTTTCTTTTTCAGTAAGGTCGTGCCATCATTCCGACCCTACCCATATTAATATCTCTTTTTCAATACCCTATATAATATCTATTTTCTAATTAGGTCGTGACATCATTTCTACCCTACCCATATAATATTATTTGTTATATTGTGATCACTTTCAGCCATCAAATCTAATATTCTAGAGTATAAACATGTTCCGACCAATTTTTTTTGGTGACTTCCTTGTTTAATATAGACTCATCTATTAATACAACCTGATCCATATACTTGATACTAGATTTTGAGCACTTTGTTGCTCATGAGGAGTTTAGTAGCTTTGTATGTCGATTATGTGAGTCACTCTACGGTCTGAAACAGTCTTTGCAAGTTTGGTTTGGGAAGTTCAACATTGTAATTTTCTCGCTTTAAGTTTTATTGGTATTATGCATCAATTTCAGCATTTCATGAGAAAATTAAGCACATTGAAATTGAGTGCATTATGCATCAAATCCAGTATTTTAGGAGAAGACGAAGCACATTCAGATTGACCATCAAATTTGTGAAGTCGAGTGATCAACTTGCACATATCTCACCAAACCCCTTATTGATCCTCGTGTTAATTACATCTGTAACAAGCTAGGTACATGAATTGTATGCACTAGCTTGAGGGGCATTGTTAGAATAGGAATAGATTTATATGATCCTATTAGAATAAGAATAGAATAAGAATACTAAATAGTATCCTACTTGGTAAAGGATTGTATAGTAGTATCTACAAATAGGGTCTCAACGTAATAATGTAAACACAACAACAACTAATATTATTCTTTTCATATATTTCTCACAAAGATAAATGAGTAAAAGTCATACTCTAAATGAAAAGGGCTTAAAAATTTCCTAATGTATCGTAAAGGAGAAAAGGCTCACCACAGTCCACTATTATTTGGACTTAGACTCAAAATGCTTCTATTTCTTTCACACTTTTAGTCATAACCCACTAATATCTAACCTCCATTCTTCTATTCCCTCTTAACTTAGACCATCTGCAGGAAAACATATACATATAGAACTAAAGATATATGGTAGTCTTGTTTGTTACTTCTTATTTGTTTGCTTCCACATGACCTGCTCATGATGGACTTGCAATCGGATCAATTTTAGTGAACTTTTCTCGAAAGTTAACCTGTGTATGAAGGAAAAGTTATTTAAATTGCCTAGAGCTTTCTTGACAATATTCGACGGTCCTTTGATTTTTTGATGGTTAACAGGGACTTCCTAGTCTTCCATAACATCTATAAATTTCTCACATATAATTACTTCAAGTTATTTACTTCGTTAGTAAATATGTTTCTGGTGGAATGATTGGAAGTTCATCATACCAGCAAGGTTTTCTAGATGTTGTTAAATGGGTTGAGATTCAATGACTAGGTGACAATATTAGTACAAATCAAAAGCTGTAAATTGAGTTGGCTGTGAAATTCTCCACACATGGATATAGTAGGACTGATTTAGTTTTATAAAACTAAATATTCTGCCATCAGTAACTCTTTTTTTTTTCTCTACCAAAAGTTCCCCAACTTTAGCATAAAGATTACAACTTTCTAAAAATTCAAAGTTCAGATAGAAATTTCCTTGCATAGAAAACCTACCCAGAAGACATAATAGCTTAGAACACTACGAAAATTACCTGTTCTTAGAAATTCGACAGATCTGACCCTTGATTGCCATCTTCTTTGAATCATACTGGTCCAATTCCTCTTCAGAAATCTCTTCAAGCTGAAATGGTGGTTGCATACATTCCTCGAAGTCTCTGGTGGTGAGCACGATCTGGCGAACCAAAAAACTCCGAGACAACATACTGTAGAAGAGATTACCGGAGAAAGAACTGTGATAGAAATCTTCACTGTTTGCCATAGCTCCACAGCCATAGTTGTACAATTGGGGAAGAAGAGGAGGAGAAGACCACAATAGCCTAGCTTCCTTCCATTATTGAATGAAATTGAAAATTAATCTATACTAAAATATAACATTACATTGATTTTATATTTCTTATTGCTGGTTAGTGTTGGGTATCATAAGGCAAACTTTGAAAGAGCTTAGTAAGAAAAATAAATGAGAAATATATTAAAAGAGATTAAAAAATATTTAATGTGATTTGATCCATCAATCTACATCTACAAGAAAAGTTTTATATTATTAGGCTTAAGTTATCGATAACCATTTAAAGTTGTCTGCAAATTTCACTTAAACACCTCTTCTTAAATATAAGATGTCATGTACGATATGTGTTTTTGTAATTGTATAATCATATAAGTATATTGGACGAAAATATGTCTTTGTATTTGTATATATATTTTTCACTCACTTTATACAAACAGAAACACATTTTATATATTTTATACCGAAATGTATAAAATGACTATTGTATACCGAATTAGATGACAAAAAAATAGAATGTGTGTTGCGAATTACAAATAAAATAAATGATGACTATAACATTCATTTTGAATCAACAATTTATTATTTCATACAATTTTCCCTTAATCATATTGTTTTGTCAATTACATTATTGTGTAAAGACTAATTATTTTGCTACGCGAATTTGTAGTGATCACATTCTAAACTTTTTTTTATCATTTTATTTTTATTTTTTATAATCATATTTTATCCTTTATTTTATTTTTTTAAGATAATTTTATTTCTTATACTAGTCTTTTATAAGTTTATTCTTAAAATTAATGATGGATTACGGTGCATCATGTTAAAAATGATATAACTACTGATAAAAAACTACGAAAGAAGTATTATCTGTTAGCAAATAAATTGTTGTCTCCATGCTATCTATTGCTCATATTTTTATAATTCATTAAAAAATGATATCGGTAGTGGTATAATTACACAAATTAATTGCTTAATAATTAATTTCGTGTAATTTGCATCTTTGTTGGGTCATTTATATATATTTAATTGTATAGAACAAGACAAAGCAAACGAACAACTCCAAAGTAGATAAAATTTTTGAAAAAACTATACAAAGTACACCTTAAAAATAAATTATTTAAGTGAATTATCTCATTCCATATTAATTTTGAAAATGTCCAGATCGTTAAAATTACTTCCTCTGTCCGATATTATTTGTTATGATTTCTATTTATATGTCAAAATATAAAATTGTGACTAACATTTTAAGATGCATTTTTCATCATATTAATATGCAAAAAAAATTATAATTTTATAGTACTTTTCATATAGTTTTTGAATATCGAATTTTTTTTATTAAAATATCAAATTAATGTGATCTAATTTATCTTAAAAATTAATTAAATTGACATTTGATAAGCACAATATGACAAATATTTCAAGACGTTGGGCATATTTAATTGAGATGCCCCTTAGTTTGCATGGATCAATGCTCCTTTTGTTCCTTTTTTGTGTTTTAATTTATCTATGTACTTCAATTATTACTTTTGACCAATCATCTATTGTATTTATACTTCAATTATTACTTTCGTCATATTATTTTTATTGTACTTAGGGGGTGTTTGGTAGGAGTATTAAAAAAAATAATCCATGTATTAAATGTGGTATAATTAATACTTGTTTTGGTAGGAAAGTGAGCCTATGTATAACTAATCCATGGATTAGTTAATACATCCCACATGGTATTATGTGGTGTTTGCTAATACCTTCCATTTGGAGGTATTAGCTCTAATACCATGGACTATTCTAGGTAAAGACAAAAATACCCCTCAAATCCTTTTAATATTTATTTTATTTTTTTAATTTTATATTTTTATTTTTATATTTATACTAATAAAGTTATTTAAATAATTAGCTTACACTTTTATTATTTAGATATAATTTTTTGTTTCTAAAATATGAATTACACAAGTAGCTAAAACAAGAGTGTGTATACAATATATATACACACACATCTCGAGTATAAAAATAGTTTAATTTATTTTTCTATATTTATTTTATATTTTTATTTTATTTTATGATAAAGAGTTTTTTAAAATTCATTGATACAAAACAAAGTTCAATAAATTTTCTCTATAATCATTATAGTTGTGTGACCTTTTGAGTTATTAACTCTAATTTATTAAGATGACAATTATTTACTCTCAAATAATTTAAGTGAGAAAATAGTGAACCTGACAATAAAATTTTTATTCTCTTATTTACTCTCAAATAATTTAAGTGAGAAAATAGTGAACATGACAATAAAAATTTTATTCTCCTAACTAGTTAAAAATGTTATAAAAAAATAATATTCTCTCGCTAATAATCTACTTTGACTCAATTATATGAAATATCTCATAATAACTCTAGGGTATAATTGGAAAGTTTTTTTAAAAAGAACATTTAAACCACACACAAAAAAAATGAACCAAACACTTGATAAAAATAATCCCTGCATTACTAATCCCTGCATTGCTAATCCCTGCATTATTCATTTTTGTACCAAACGACCCCTTAATACTTTAAATTATTACTTTTGTGTTAGTCACCAATTACTTTTGTTATTTTCTTATTTATTATTCTAATTCTTACTTTCATTCTTTTTTCATTTTGTTATCTCATCTCTATTTACTTTTATTTATTATATTTGAACTCAACAACACGCTCATTTAAAAGTATAATATTTGACATGAAACCAAAACATATACTCTTTTTATTTTAATTTGATTGTCATGCTTTGCTTTTACAAGAATTAAGTTTAACAAAATAAAAAGAAAAATTTTAATGTTATGATCTGTTGCAAATTTGAGACATTTCTCGATGATACCATGATAATCTATAGATATATTGTGATGGTATTATAGAGGAATGTGAAGTATCTCACTGAAGGATAATAACTCACCTTAATGGTACTATGTTAGTATACAGATGCAATGTGTATGTATCATGAAGGATTGGGGTATTTCACTGAAAGACTGAAACATGCTCAATGATACCTTTAATATATATATATATATATATATATATATATATATATATATATATATATATTATATATATATAATATTGTGTGTGTGGGTGGCCAAATACATACGCAGGTCCCTAAAGTTGTTCACGTTTTCCCCCCCAGGTCCCTCAACTAACCAAAATTCCTATTAAATCCTTTAACCCCCTATAATTTGATCCTTTTAAATATTTTTGGCTGATGTGGAGCCAAACGTGATCTCACGTCCTTTAAGCACGTGCAGACTCTTTAAAAGCGCTGATGTGGATCTTGAACCACCCACCAACGATCTTCTTCCCCCTTTTAACCCTAATTCTCACATTCTTCCATTATTCCTCCCTCTTTTGTTTCTCTTCATCATTATTTCTCCTCTTTTCCTCATTATATATATCTCTTTTTCATTGATTTCTTCTTAATCATCAAGTTCCAATGTCGAATTTATCTTCTTCATCGATTTCTCTTCTTCAACCTGCGAAAATCTTCTCTGCAATTCCTTCAACAAACACTCAAATCACTTTAAAATCTAAGAATTTCAACTGTAAAAGTCATTGAAAGGAGATATTCTTAGGGTTTACTCATTTAGAAACAGATTAGAAGTGATTTGGGGGGGAAATTGATTTTTAGGTTTGATGACTTTATATGTGGCACTGACGTGTAATTGGATTGGAGTGTATTGGTCAAAATTTCCACGTGGGAAAGGTTCATCTCACGCGCCTAATTACCAAAAATAATTTATTGAAATTTGCTCCACATCAGCCAAGAATATTTAAAAAGATCAAATTATAGGGGGTTAAAGGATTTAATAGGAATCTTGGTTAGTTGAGGTACCTGGGGGAAAAGCGCGAACAACTTTAAGAACCTGCGTATGTATTTGGCCTATATATATATATATATATATTATATATAATATATATTATATATATCTATATAAGAAACCTCTAATCATATCATGTCAGTATACAGATATACTCCAATGGAATCATGAAGGTCTCACTATAGTATTGAAGCGTACATCAATACATGATTTGATGAGTATTGCAGATTATATGAAATAATCATTAATGATGATATCATGTTAATATATAATATGTTGTGATAATATCATCAATTAAAAAATTATGAGTTTATTTTATCAATACATAATTTGATGAGTATTGCAGGTTATATGAAATAGTCATTAATGATGATATCATGTTAAAAATATATATGTTGTGATAATATTATCAATTAAAAAATTTTGAGTTTATTTTTGAAGGATTGCTCATTTGTCAATGATAGTATGTCATTATATATATATATATATATATATATATATATATATATATTAATTTGTACGTTCACGACAATCAATTAACTTTTGCTGTCAAGAGGTATTCCCCCAATAAACTTTCATCTTTCTATAGCATTATAATTATAACTTAATCAAGAAACCGTACAGCAAGCAACGTTTCAGAGATATTCAGATCCCTATGATTTTCCATTATTCTTTGAGAAAAAAAAATTACTGTGAAATTGAACAAGACAGCTAATTAGATCTCCTCTTTTTCAGGTGTCCACGGCTTAAAATTCTTGTTATGCCTTCTTGGAACAAAATAAAAAAGCAAGCAATATGCAGGGCATTCGTCTATGGAATGATCTTGAATCACTAACAATGCCTAGTATATAAAATCCTGCACATGTCATCGTGGAAATTGCAAGGAGTTGCCAAATAAATTTGAGCTTATGATTATAGGGTCCTGTGATATGCTGTTTGTATTAACACTAGGACTCAAGTCAATTTTTCTTGAGATGGACTGTCGACATACACGTAAGGATTCCTTGGGATTCTGATGAAATTTGATTGCAATACCAACAACTCCAGAGTTTTCTAAGGAAGTTAATCAGAATAAGCTAATTGTCATGCACGACAAACTTGAGGAATTACAGATTTCAACTGGAAAAGGTCAAAGAACTAGAGTATCTTCACCCAAGATATTAATATCAAGGTCCTCTCATCTTCTTACAGGAGAATCTCCTTTTTCAATCACAACAGCTTCAATCTTCTTCTTCTTTTTTTTTTTAAAAAAAAAGCAAGTGTTGAGTGTGAGGTGCAAGATGTTATCTAAACCTGCTTTGGTTATTATCTAGGAGGGGTTAAGAAAGTTGAAAGTGCTCAACATATCTCATTGCATTATTGCTGATAAATTGCATAATAGCTGATGGAGTTTTTTTTTTAAAAAAAAAAAAAAGATTGAAGCTGTTGTGATGGAAAAAGGAGATTCTCCTGTAAGAAGATAGGAGGACCTTGATATTAATATCTTGGGTCAAGATACTCTAGTCCTTTGACCTTTTCCAGTTGATATATGTAATTCCTCAAGTTTGTCGTGCATGGCAATTGACTTATTCTGATCAACTTCCTTAGTGAACTCTGGAGTTGTTATTGCAATCGAATTTCATCAGAATCCCAAGGAAGCCTTGCGTATATGTCGACAGACCGTCTCAAGAAAAATTGATCCGAGTCCTAGTGTTAATGCAAACAGCACATCACAAGACCCTATAATCATAAGCTCAAATTTATTTGGCAACTCCTTGCAATTTCCTCGATGACATGTGCAGGATTTTATATACTAGGCATTGTTAGTGATTCAAGATCTTTCCATAGACGAATGCCCTGCATATTGCTTGCTTTTTTATTTTGTTCCAAGAAGGCATGCCGTGGACACCTGAAAAAGAGGAGATCTAATTAGCTGTCTTGTTCATTTTCACAGTAATTTTTGTTTCTCAAAGAATAATGGATCATAGGGATCTGAGTATCTCTGAAACGTTGCTTGCTGTACGGTTTCTTGATTAAGTTATAATTATAATGCTATAGAAAGATGAAAGTTTATTGGGGGAATACCTCTTGGCAGCAAAAGTTAACTGATTGTCGTGAACATACAAATTGGGATGGAAGACCAATATATCATTATCAAGGTCCTCCCATCTCCTTACCGGAGAATCTCCTCCCACCATCACAGAAACCCCAATCTCCTAAATTTCTGTAGAAACAAGAAAGTTTATTACTTCTCTAGATCCATGAAGAATATTTGAATTCCTTATGTCAAATTAATGTTGCTAATCGCCATTTTGTATTCTTGTATACTTAGAGCATGAAGAAAAAAAAAGATAAGCCCTGTAATACAAAGAAACATAGAAGAAATACTGGGGTACCCAAAAGTCAAGAAACTAGGAAAATATGAACTGGAACTTAAGTTGGTAGTAGATAGAAACAAGAACTAAGTTCACGCAGCCATAGCTGTCGGAAGTAATAAATTTTGGATAAAAGTAATTCTCGCTGCCATAGCTGTCAGAAGTAACACATTTTGGATAAAAAAAACCATTACTGAAAGCAAAATTATACAAAAAAAAAAAAAGATAAGCCCTGTAATACAAAGAAACATAGAACAAAAACTGGGGTACCCAAAAGTCAAGAAACTAGGAAAATATGAACTGGAACTTAAGTTGGTAGTAGATAGAAACAAGAACTAAGTTCACGCAGCCATAGCTGTCTGAAGTAATAAATTTTGGATAAAAGTAATTCTCGCTGCCATAGCTGTCAGAAGTAACACATTTTGGATAAAAAAAACCATTACTGAAAGCAAAATTATACAAAAAAAAGAGGAAGCAAACATTCAATATCCTAAGCAGAAAGGGAAAAACCTGAAGACTTGTGATATATTTTGAAGAACAAGACAAAGTACAGAGAGTACTGGGGAATGGGACAAGTGTATGCTGACAAAGATACACATAGTTTCCAGGAATCAAATAGAAGGGAATGCAAAAACTTAATACTCCATTCCTTCTATTTATTTATTTTTTGTTTTTTATTTTGATAAAATTCTCCATTCCTTATATTTTACGCGAATGGGAATGAAAATAAATAAGCTAACTTCATTGGGGTATTTTAGCAAAGAGTAGTAGTAGTTAAAAAGTTAGGTGTATCGAAAAACACCATGTCAAACTCCATTGGAGCAGTGATTAAGATAATTATTAAGGATTCTATATTACTAAAGGTTTTTCTACAATATCTACCGAAATACAAATCAGCTATGAACTAAAAGGACTCTTGAAAAAAAATACCTAATATAAGTGTAGCAACATAAAATAAACCTTAATCCAACCATTGGAATTTGTATGGATCGTGTGCTTCATTTATATTTTGGTTTTTTGTCTAATTCAACAAGAATCTCAAGAACTTGTAAATCCTTTGAGACAAGTTTGTCCATATGATTGAATTGTTTACCTCGTCCATTTTAAAATGTCCAACCATCACAGAGGTCACACCGGAGCATTCGAAAATGTAGACATTTCCAAACTATGATTAAAGGCCTTATTTTCTTTCATCTTCTACATGTGCTTTTTGTAACTTGGCATAATCATCACATATTTTGTCTAGTTTTGTATGAAAACACTACCATACCATTCAGATTTTTACAACACTCATTTTTTGATAACATCGAACCTCAGATACACAACATTCACGCATACACCATCATTAGCCTCAAACCTGTCTTACAAAACCTATCCTTCACGCTGGTATGTATTTCTTTATCGCATGCCACTCCTCTATTTCAACTATAGGGCTTTAACTAATGTGTTGCATCTTCGTCTATCAAAAAATCACACCATAGATTTAGAAACAGAGCCGAGACATATGAATGATCTATGTGAACTCACATTGATGATCTCAGACCTGAACAAAGAAGTGTTGTTGTAAATTTACGATCAACGTGAGACTAGTTTATCCTTACCGTAAGAAATTTATAAGAGATATGGTATCAAATATTTTGTAATGTCCTGAAATGAAGTTCTATATAAATTGGGAGAAATAGAGTGTTAATAACAACCCTTCAACAAGAGAACCAATGATAGTTAGTAGTGGGATCTGTATATGACTAAATTCTAAATTGAAAGAAACTAGCAAGTAAAATTGATGACCAGGAAGCCAATGCCGACCCCACCTGTGTGTGCAGGGGAGGGGGGAGGTCCATGTCTACTGAAGCCATATCTTACTCAACTTTGCCAGTGATGTATGTGAATTCTCATTAAGGTTAAGATCATGACTATCCTACCAAATACAGTATATCCCTCCAACCTAATATCCTTACATTTTCAATTGCATTCCAAATAAAGTGAGGGAATTTAATTCTGAGATTTTGTTAATTCTGAGATTTTGTTAATTCTGAGATTTTGTTAAGCTGTTCTCCTAACTTTCTTTTCATAAATTTGTAAGCTCAAATGTACCACTCTTTTGCATCTTCTGGATGCTTTCAGTGAAACTTTTTACTTCTTCAAAATAAAAAAAATTATATATTTCCCATCAATCTCTCAAACTACTACTCATGTTTCAAGAGTTTACAGGCTAGATGCCCCGAAACCCAATTTTCTTTTCATAAAAGAAAAGACGGAATAACCGAAGCACCATTTCGCAGTAGAGAATTTTGATCTTGAAGAGTTGGATAGTTTTGAAGAAGAATAGACTTTTAACATTTTAGTTTATTGTATTTTGAATTATTTGGTCTTTAAAGTTTTAGACTTTTTAGTATCTACTATTGGTTTTCGAATTGAATATTTGCTAATATGTGTTATTACTATTAAGATTTTGGATAAAATATTCAATTAAATATTTTTAATTTTTGGTATTTATTGGCGCCTTTATTCAAAAAGGCAAGCGACTCGCCGCATGGCGAGGCAGGCCCTTGTCGCCTCTCGCCGTCCAAAACACTGGGTGCACCATTGTTTCACTTCCTAGCACTTATTAAGGCGTCCCCTTGGGTGCCAACTTTAAGTTTGTAATATTTGGAATGGGGTGGTAGAGAAATTTGAGAAAAGATTATTTACTTGGAAACTTCACTTATCAATAGTATGCTAGGTAGTATACCAACCTATTTTATGTCCCTGTTTCCCATCCCCAAACAAGGTGCGAGGATCAGGAGACATTTCCTTATGGGAAGGCAATAGCAGCATTCACAACTTCCACCTGATGAAATGGGACAAAGTTCTGCTTACATAATGCAATGGGGTCCTTGGGGTTAAGATCTGGCAATTTATAATAACTCCTTACTTATGAAATGGCATTAGAGATTTTGCTCTGGTGATGGTAGCCTCATGAAGGATGTGATCATTTCTAAACATGGTAGGAATGCAACTGGATCTCTTAACACCATAATTCTTCCTTATAGAGTTGGGCCTAAATATAGTCTCTAAATTCTCTCATGGAATTCCCTTTGAACCTGGGGATGTTGTGTATATCAAGCTCTAGAAGGATTGATGGTGAAACAATACAACTCTCATGGAGGAATATCCCAATATCTTCAACATTGCATTGGATAAGGACTCCTCAATTGCTCAAAAGGACACAACAGTTAGCATGTGCATTTGAAAAGGTTTTTGCAGGACTAGGAACTTGGGAGTTTGATGGAAATGTTAGCAAAGGTGGAAGCTCACAGTTTTGATGAAAGCAAACTAGAAAGGCTAAGGTACGGAAGCAAAGGTATATTCACAGTGAAAGAATGATATACACAAGTATGTTAGCAAAGTCAAGTAGGCCATGGAAGCTAGTATGGAAGACCAATCTACCTATGAAGATTAAATGCTTCAGCTGGATCACACTAAACAATGTTTGTCTTACTCTAGACAACCTGAACAGGAAATCATTGCAGTTGGTCAACATATGCTCTTTTGCAAGAAAATTCGGGGGAGAGTCAGCCTCATCTTCCTTCACTGCCCATTAGCATATTATCTCTAAAATATTTTTTTCAATTGAAGTTGGATGATGCCACAAAGATTAAGAGATGCTCATATGCTTCTATTCTACAGGCAGTTGATATGACCATCAAAAAGATCTGGAATTTGATTCCTGCTATAACAATTTGGTGTATCTGGACCGAGATGTTTTGATGGTTCCTCAACTCCCACTTCCACTTCCACTCATGCACTTGAAGACCCAGTCAACCTTTTGCTGGACAATGTAGTCCTTGTATCTAATACTGAACACTTTCTGACTTTCATTAGCACTCTAGTTTTAGAGCGAGCCAATGTATAGGGGCTTATAATTCTCTTTTTGTATTTGTGAGTTTTGTCTCTTTTTCATTATGCCCATGTAATTGTGCATCTTGATGCTTTAATTAATGGTGAAAATCATTTACAACCCCTCAACTTTGTTTTTAAGAATCAAACTCTCCGCTCAATTTTGAACAATAGACATTCTTACCCCCCTTATCCTATGCAATGTCTATTTTCCTCAACATTTTCAATTATTCATCTATGTATTACTTTTTTATATTATAACATTTTATTTTTTAACCTTGGTATTTTACCTATAGTTTAAATTATCTTATACCTTATTATAGACCTCTATTTAAGTTCATTAATATTTTAAGTAAAAAAATCTTGTTATGAATTTGTCACAGAATTTGGCACAATTTTTATATGATTGTTATTTTAATACTATATGCATTAAATATTATGTGTGCATGAGTTTAGTGTTTACTTACTCTCTCTTATTTTAATACTACATGCATTGAATATTTATGTGTGTTATGGGTTTACTGTTTACTTACTCTCTCTTATTGGGGAGACAGTGACTAGATTAGACATGTCGCGTTGCAGCTTACTGAGGACATGACCTTAGATAGAAAGGTGCGGAAGACAAGAATCAGGGTAGAAGGTTAGTAGGTAGGAGTGCTTTGTCCAATTGCCCTTACCAGTAGTCTTAGGACTACTCTTGTAGTTTGTTGTTCTACGATTTCTGTTACTATCTATTATTTCCTGTAGTTCATTTGTACTATTATTTGTCATAGTACTGTTTTGTTACCATCTATTGTCTCTTGTGCTTCCGTTATGTTTTCTATAGACAGTTTTTATCTTAAGCCGGGGGTCTATTGGAATGAGTCTCTCTGCCTCACCTCTGAGGTAGAGGTAAGTTTTGCATACACTCTACCCTCCCCACCCCAGACCCCATGTAGTTGTTGTTTTACATTGTAAAGGATCAAAGATGGCCTGCCCCATTTGGAAAAGAGAAGGCTCACAACAGTCCACTATTATTTGGATTTAGGCTCAATAGTCCCTACTCTGTGAAATAAGTGGAGAACTTCATGTCATAACCCTAACTATAGTGAATTTTTTTTATCAGAGACGAAACTTCATATGCTTCTCACGTGTTTCTGATCCTACTCTCTAACCTTCACTGTTCTCCTTCTTCTTAACTCAGACCACCAGTAGGCAAACATATACATTACACATACATATAGAACTAAAGATATACGTTAGTCTTGTTATTGAACTTAGAGTTAGACCTAGTACGAAGGAAAAATTGTTCAAATTGCCTAGAGATTTGGTTTCTCGACTATAATTACTTCAAGTTGATTACTTAGTATGTAAATATGCTTCTGGCTGAATGTTGGAAGTTCATTATACCAGCAAGGCTTCCTAGCTGTTGTTAAATGGGTAGAGATTCAATCGACTAGGTGATAATTAGTACAAATCAAAAGCTGTAAATTGAGTTGGCTGTGATAAATTCTCCCCGCACGGATATAGTATGACTAATTTAGTAGAAAATCAATATTCTACGATCAGTTACTTCCTTTATTTCTTCAACCAAATGTTCCCCAATTTCCACAACAAAATCTAATAATTCTAAAATTCAAAGTCAAAGATGAAAAAAATGAAGATTCTGGCGAAAGAAAACCTACCCAGAAAACATATTAGCTTAGAACACTTCTAAAAGTAAAAAGTACCTGAATGCTCTGAGCCTTGATTGCCATCTTCTCTGAATCAGACCCATCAATTCCTCTTCAGAAATCACTTTGCGTGGCATATGTTCCTCGAAATCTCTGGTGGTGACCATGATCAGCTGAACCAGAAATCTCCGAAACAACATAGTAGAAAGTAATATAGGTTGTCGAAGAGAGAGCTGTGATTGAAACTTCCATATTTTGCCATAGCTTTACGGCCATACTTGTACTTGGAGAAGATGAAGAGTGTATTCTCATTTATCTTTATTTATTATTTTATGATTAAAAATGTGTTTCCCGTATTCTAAATAGTTTAAAAATACTTTTCTTTTACCTTTTAATTTAAAAATACTTTAACATTTTTTAAGATTTAAAATTGTCATTTTTTAACAATCGATTGACATAGCAAATATAACATGAATTTATGACCCACTTAGTCTAAAAATTTATTTCAAAAAATTCGACCCGAATCGTTTTTGGGTCTTTTGTTCCATTAGCCCTAGTTCTCTTCTTTCTTCTCCCTCGATTCATATGCCTTCCATTAATTAGTTGATTGCAGGAAGAAAAAGATGGAAGAACTACATCAAGATTTATCAAGTTGATGTTTTTACACATGGCTGCACTACAAACCTAATGGCCGACGCAACAAAGTCCAACATTAACCAACCACAACATCATAAAAGATAAACAAAAAATTCAGTTACAAGATTGTATATTTTCTTAATTTCGATGTTTAGCCTATCATCAATTCCGATTGCAACAACGACTAACCTTCGATGACAAAGTTGTAGCAGCCACTTTGCAAACAGACTTTTCTTCTCTTCCAAACTTTTTCCCTCTATGCTAACATCCAATTCTTTTACCTTATTGATTGCCTACATAATCAATACCAAATTACTCAATAAACATGATTGACAAACCATCTGCACCCTACTGTCCGAATATAGGCCAAAAGGGGCAAAGACAAAAGGAACAAGCAACCGGGAGGAGCAAAAATAGTTTGTGTAAACAGATTTGTGAGTGGGCTTGAATTTTTATAGCATAGATGGGTCGGGTCGTTGGGCTGGATTTAAAAAAAAAATAGTGGATCAATAAGATAAAGTCATTTGTCTAATTTAATGACTCAACATTTCTCATGTCAGGGGCCTGTTAAAAAAGGACAATTTTAAACCTTAAAAAAACGTTAAGGGTATTTTTAAACTAAAAGATGAAAGGAGGACATTTTTGAACTATTTGAATTACGTTAAGGGCATTTTTAACCCTTTTTCCTTTTATCCAACTAATGAAATTTGAAAATAAATAAAGGAAAAAAAGATAAATATATATCTGAAAAATCGTAAATGATATGCAAATACTTTCTATCATATTTTTAGGGCATTGATGTCTAGCCGTCCAAAAACTAGAGCATATATGCCCTTCACTCTAACGGAAGATTATTGTGTCACATGTCCTTATTAAATCTTCCGTTAGAGTGAGGGACATATATGCTCTAGTTTTTTAACGGGAGGGGCACTAATGTCCCAAAAGCATGACGGGTGATATCTGCATATCATTTACGATTATTCGGAGGTATATTTGTCCCTTTTCCCATAAATAAATAATTCAACAACCAAAAGTGAGATGGACAAAAGTGAAAATAAGTTTTGTGGTGTTTTGAAATTCCATGTATATATTATAACTTAAAAATGAAATAGTATCATTGTCGATCGCTGATTTTCAAATAAAATTTTTAAAAAAATGATTTTTCTTTATTAATTTATATGTAATTTGTAGTTCCAATAGGTCAATAAATTAAGATTTGGAATATCTTGTCGAGAGACGAGTGGGAGATAAAAGAATCCTTAAAAATGAATCTACCTAACACAATTGAGTCATGGTGGTTCACGAGATCTGTTTTAATAATTTAGATATGGAACTCGCAAAACAGTGATTGAAAAGTGAGCTTAAAATGCTTGAGAATACATATGTAAATGGATACAAGTCTGTCAAAGAGAATAGACTAAAAACTTTCAAAATTACAACACAGAAATAGCACTAAGCTACATGGAAGATTTGTTTATATTTCTCCCTGTGCTACAAAGCTACTCTCCCTTTTGCCACCAAAAGGATAATACTTGCTGCTAGCAAACTGGACGCTGATCCACATCCATTCAAGATGACAAGGTTTTATTATGTTTCATATACACAAAGTTTACATATATTACTGGAACTTAACTAATGAAGCAGCAATACATTCTTAAAGTTGTCAAATTGCAAGAGATCTCACCTCATCCACTTTCCAGAGTTCTTCATACTTATACCACCTCATCAGCCCTTCATCATTTCGACAGCGCTGACACATGATGCATGAGTCACTCATGCAGGTTAGGAATTTGTGTAACCTAGATGCTTTTTCGAGAATTGAATGATCAAGTTTGGTAAGAATTTTCTTTGGTGCAGGTGGAGGGTCTTCAGTAATTACGCAATGAGAGATGTTGAGCACTTCCAACTTTTTTAACCCGTCCAAGATAGTAACCAAGGCACTTTTAGATAACAATGTGCACCTCACACTCAACACTTTCAAGTTTGGAAGAAATGATACCAGTGTAGATGCAAAGAGCATATCACAGGGCCCCATTATCTTGAGCTCAGCAAAATTTTTGCAACTCCTTGCAATTTCCTCCATGACATATGGAGGATTTGCTATACTAGGCATCGTCAGTGATTCAAGATCTTCCCACATATGAATAGCCCTGCATATTCCTGTCTTCTTTATTCTGTTCCAAGCAGGCATAACGAGACGTTTTAGACGTGGACACCTGAAAAAGAGGAGATTTGATTAGCTGTCTTCTTTGTTCTCACAGTAAACTTTGCTTCACCTAAATTAGAACAATGGAAGATCGTAGGCATCTGAGATATCAGATCCCTGAACTCTGGAATGATGGCTAGCTGTCGGTTTCTCGATTTAAGTTATAGTACTATAGAAAGATGAAGAATTATTGGGGGAATACCTCTCGGCAGTATAAGTCAACTGATCGTCGCTGACATACAAATTGTAATGGAAGATTAATGTTCGTATGTTTCCTCTACTGAGGTTCAAACAAATCTTCAGGAGGCTGGTCAATGTTTTATCAGACTGACAGTCCACATATACGTATGGCTCTAATGGGATTTTGATATAATTTGATTTTAATATCGACAAGTCCAGCGTCATCCAAAGAAGTTGATCAGTACAAGCCAATCGCCACGCACTACAAACATGAGCAAGTCCAGAAGTCAACTCAAAAAGGTCAAAAGACTGGAGTATCTTCACCAAGATATCAATATCGAGGTCCTCCCATCTCCTCACAGAAGAATCTCCTTCTTCCATCAAGAAATCTTCAATCTCCTAAATGTTTGGGAATAAAAGCTCCTGTAGAAACAAGAAAGGTTATTATTTTTCTAGATCCATAAAAGAATATTTGAACTCTTACATCAAATTAATGTAGCTAACTGTCATCTCTAGATCCATAAAAGAATATTTGAACTCTTACATCAAATTAATGTTGCTAATTGTCATTCTGTTTTCTTATTAATATATACTCAGACCATGAAGCAAAAAAGTTAAGCCTTGCAATATGAAGAAGCATAGAAGAATGTACATATAAATCTGAGTACTGGGATTCCCAAAAGTGAAGAACTAGGAAAACCTGACCTGGAACTTAAATTGGTAATAGAAAACGAAAGAGAACTAAATTCGCGCTGCCATAGCTGACGGAAGTATGACAATTTGGATAAAAATAGTCATCACCAAAGGCAAAATGATACAAAAAGGAGGATGTAACATTGATTTGCACATAAAATTCCCTAAAGAAGGAAGTTCAATGTCCCTAGCATTAGGATAGAAAAGCAGAAGACTTGTTATATGTTTTGAAGAACAAAACAAGTAACTGGGGAATGAGACAAGTGTCTGCTGAAAAAGATACATCTGATTTCCAGGAATCAAATAGAAGGTGAATGCAAAAACTTAATACTCCATCCCTTCTATTTTTCGTGAATAGGAACGAAAATAACAAAATTAAAAAGAATTGTGTATCAAGAAAAGAGTAGTTAAAAGATAATAAAGTAGCAGCAGTTATAAGAGTTAGGTGAAAGGAAAAAACAGCACATTAAAATTTTGAGTACTATTCGTAAAATGAATTCCTACAAACTTTCGAAGATATCTAAACAATACTAGTAAGGTACAACAATAACTATGCCTTAATCTCAAATGTATGGTTCCTTTGTAACCATTCCGCTCTACCCGGGTTCAAATTTTCAATACTATTTTACAACAGCTTATATGGAGTGATATGACATTAAGGATCTATATAGCTGGCCCCGACTTGTTTAAAGTTGAGTTGGAGTGTACATCACAACAACTATGCTTCAAACCTAATCTAGTTGAGGTCGGTATATATGAACATTCAATATATATTCAGCTCCATTTGGAGCAGTTCCTTTCCAATACTACAGTAATGAACTAAAAAGACTCCTGGCAAACAACATACTTAATATAAGTGTAGCAACAAAATAAACCTTAATCATAGTCATTGAAATTACCATGGTTCTTGTGTTCTTGTGCTTCATTTATATTTTGCTATATGCTATTTTCACAAGAATATCGAGAAATTATAGGTCCTTTATTACATCTTTGTCCATGTGTTTGGATAACATTCAACCATCATGGTGTCACACACGGTGCATTTGAACTTCTAACATACACATTTCCAAACTATAATTCAGGGACATCTTTCCTTTTAGCTTCTACATGTGCTACTTGTACCTTCTCATAATCATCACTTATTTTGTCTAGCTTTGTATGACCACACACCATCCTACCATACACATTTTAACAACACTCATTTTTTTGATATGTCGACCTCAGATACCCTGCACTCACGCCATACACCATCATAGGTCTCACAACTGCCTTACAAAACCTTTCTTTCACTCTGGTATGTATCCCTTATCGCATAACACTCCTCCACTTCAACTATATGATTTAAACTTATGTGTTGTGTCTTTGTCTATCAGACTATCACACCATTGACGTGGAAACTGAGTCTAGACAAATGAACAGTCTATGTGAACTGAACTTTGGTAATCTCAGACCTGAATAAAAGAGTGCTGTGTTAAATTAACGATCAATGTAGTACTAGTTTATCCTCATAGTAAAGGAAATAACAAGAGAAACGGTATTATTTAATTTGTAATGTACCGAAAAGAAGTGTCATATAAATTGGGAGAAATAGAGTGTTGATATCAAGTCTTCAACAACAGAACCAAGGATAGTTGGTAGGGGCATCTGCATATGACTAAATTCCAAATAAGGTAAACTAGCAAGTAAAACTGATGGATCTTGAATCCTCTTCAAAAAAATCTGTTTAAAATAAAAAGTGAGAGGACCTAAAGAACTAGGAACATTTTGCTTAGTCTCTGAGTATGATATCCTGACAATTTGTCAGTGACAAGTATCAAACTTTTATAATCAATTAATCAAATTGAACTATGCATAATTAAGTAGGGATTCCCTTATTGTTCTTGAGTACTCCCTTTGATTCTCATTTTTTGTGAAGATGTTTGACTGAGCATGATATTTAAGACATTCCTATGATATATTTAGAACTATTTAGTGGTTGAAAAGTGATATCACATCAAAGTTTAGGAGGGAATAATTTAATAGATCTTAAATACTTAAAAACTGTGATAAATTTATAAAAATAGAAAGGGTCCAAACATTTTGGGAAGTCCTAAAATGGGAAAAAAGTTGCATAAATTGGAACATAGGGAGTACAAATATTTCAGGATGCAGAATATTTTTTATTTCTTTTTTGAAAATTGGTAATTCATATTCCTCAGGATTAAGGGCTATGCTGGCCACCTCCAAAAAATTATCCAGGATGCAGAATATTCATCCCAGAAGGAGCTTAAAGAATGGACAGGAACAGAACTTAAATGAAACGGGACTTCAGTTTGGTTCTTGTCGTCTTCTCATAAACAAACTAGAGTTCTCACCAGTCACCATACAACATGTTCCTCAAAGAGCGAAGCATCAATTTAAGTATAAACAATTAATTATGGAACACCAACATTACTCAAGAAATTACCAGCTCAGAGACAAAATCTCTAACTTAGTCCCTGCTGCTACAGCTCAAATCGATGTCAGCTACAAGATTGTATTGAGTCTTTGATCAAAGATATTAAGTAATCACACCTTATGTTCCCAATCAGCCATACTTATAGGATTGAAGGGAAGGATGGGTAATTAAAATCAAGTCGAAGAAAATAGAAATTGCTCCACAGCCTTAACATCAATGTGAACACTTAAGACTGCCTTTCTGCAGTGTCCTCCGGGACTTTGGTCTAGTGATAAGAGCATAGCAAGTATATATGGGTTAGGCGCACATCATAGGTTAGAAGCATGTTGCAGAAAAAAAACACTTGTATTTATGTGGAGAAGGATAGAGGATCGGGTTCTTTATCCACTGGATTCCAAGCCGTGTGTTAATGGCCATCGGGAATCTTGCAGTTGTCAGAAAAAAGAAAATCCTTTACGAAATGGCTTCAATTGCAAGCGTATGTGCCAACAAGGATACTTTGAACATTAGGTTTTTAATGTAGGTCAACAGAGTAGATCGCACACCTATAACGGAAAGAAAAGATGCAGTATATCAGGGACTGATTTTGTGCTGGTATCCAGCTGAATTCAGAAACAAATCCTCAGGGATTTGGAAGCCTTTGTAGTAGCGAAGGGATCAGCAATAAATTGAAGCATCAAGAAGGAAACAATTAAACAGAAGATTCTCTGTCAGCATAAGAAGAAAAGGTCTAGGAATTCTAGTTAGTGAAAAGCTTCAACAGAAACTTGCTAAATAGAGAGGCCCCTTTAGCTTCGGTGTGTGTGTTCTTATGGCTTTCTTTCATCCTCTCTGTCTATGGCCTACACCAATTGGTTTTATACAGATGAGTTGCGTGTATTGGTTCAGACAAATCCATTTTCTATTTTTTTTAAAAAAAAAACAAAGAATTCCATGCCTTTATTGACCTGACATCAGTGAGCTAAGATGTTTAATATCTTATCTAATAAACCTCTTCCCATTCTTTTTCAGTCTACCTCTACTTCTTCTTAGACCTATCACTGTCAACCTCCCACCCACTAGGGTATCTATGCTCCTCATCACATGCATGAATCATCTCAGTCTCGCTTCGTGCAACTTGCCCAACCCACCATGCCTCGTATATCTTTGTTCTTAATTTTGTCTCTCCTAGTATGCCCACATATCCATATCCATCTATATTCTGATCCTCCTCATTCTGCTATCTTCATCTTCTAAACGCGAGAGTTCTTGACAGGCAACATCTAACCTCGTACAACATAATTGGTCCAACTACCACCCTATAGAACTTACCTTTAAGGCTCGGTTTTGACACATTTTTATCGCATAGGACAACGTGAGCCTCAATTTCATCAAAAATAAATAAAAAAATCTTTCCCATCAATCTCTCCAACTACTAACATGCATCTACAGAGTATATAGGTAAGATGCCCCAAAACCCTATTTTCTCAACCAACGCAACATTTGCATTTAACACACACAAGTAAAAAAAAATGTTATAATTTTCCAAAAGAATCATTACGATAACAAAATGATAGGTTTATCACAAGTAAATTGAAACCAACTGCTACAAAGATTTGAACTTTAAGAACAAAAAAATCCCCCATTTGATCATACCACACTAATAATTGAAATGCAGAAAAACAAAGAAACAAAAATTCACACAAGCACAAATTCAGACCTGTATGATCAAAAAAATCAAATCTTTCTACAATTAAACTCCAGAAGATGCCAAAAAATAAGACAAAAAAGCTTCACAAGGTGTACAAACATACCCAGAACAAGTTTTGGAATCAAGATCCAGCTTTGAATCAAAAATTAATCCGAAAAAACAACCTTAAAGAACGGAGGAAAAGAGAGAGAGATTTGATACATGCCTTAATTTAGAACATAGGTAAATTGTTGGATCGTTGTTTCACTTGAGAGTGTGCGCAAAAGAAAATTGGGTGAAAAATGCGGGATGATAGTGTAGCTGTGATGAGGAGTGAGATTCGGATACGAGGAAAAATACAAAATGACGATAATAACCCCACGCAGGGTTAAGTCATGATACTATATAATACGAAATTATGAGATGAAATTGAAATTTTGTTTGGACGTGCGATATGAAATTTTTGTGTTATATATTTTTTCTTGAATTTAAGAATTTCATAAGTTGAAAACTATTAAATAGCCCTAATTGTTGATTTAATTTTACCAAATAAATAAAAAAAATTATAAAATCTCATAATAAATTATTACAAAGTTATTTATTCTCTACTTAAGTAATTGTTTCATCTGACGTTAATTGATCAAATTTTAATTCAATTAAAAAAATTGAATATAAATTATAGTCTACATAGTACGAACGATCTCTTCATATTGAACTTGTACTTCTTGATCATATGATCGAGAAGAAGAACCAACACTATTATTTTGAGTCATTTGTTGGTCAATATCATCTGTCACTATATTTTCATGCTCATAAATCATAAATATTTCATCACTCGTTTGGTATTCAGACAAATAATTATGTAACATTGTAGAGAAAATCAAATAAAAAGTTTTTTTAACGGTAGGAGTAGGTCTGAAATGGTCCCTTACTATACACTTAACAGATTTAGTCGTTTAACTATTCAAAAACTTATCAGGTTTGGTCCATTAACTATACACTTATCAGTTCTAGTCCCTTAACTAATGACGTGAATATGCTAAACTTTATTATAAAAAAATATATTACCCGTTAAATTCAAAGTTTATACTCCGACGACTTCATTAAACGAAATTTGTTTAATTTTTCAGAAATTGAAATTTATAAAATGATAGATTTGTAATATATTTTTTAAAATAGATCAATTATATTATTCTATTCATTTTATTTTACATAAAGAAATTTGAGTAAATTACATAAATTTCGCACTAATTAGCACATTCAAGTGCATATTCAAGTCATTGGCATATGCTTAATTTATCCTCATTGAATAAAATTAGGATTTATATTTTTTTTTCATTTAATTTTATTTTGAATAGTTGACGTTATTGTTCATTTTGTAAGAGTAGTTTGAACAAAAGAGGGTGGAGATAGAGAAACAACTTTAAAAATGGGTTAAAGATTTAATTTTACAAAGATTTTCGTTAATATAAATCTAAGCTATTTGTATTTAAAAAATAGATAAAGACCAAACTTGATAAGTTTTGAATACTTGAAGGAGTAAAATCGATAAGTTTATAGTTAAGGGAGTAAAATCGATAAATGTATAGTAAAAGGGATCAAAGTTGATAAATTTTTGAATAATTAAAGAACTAAATCCGTTATGTGTATAGTTAAGCGGTCATCTTAGAGCTACTCCTCTAGTTAAGAGACTATTTATATCATTTCTATAACACTATACGAACTATGACAATTTTCACTTATATATCAATATCATAATTATTTATATCTTATTTCACTTATGTGCAATTACACATTTTTAGTGCATTAATTTCATGCTAAAAATCAAACATTATTACATAACATTTAAGTATTTTTTTCAAAGAGTATATTGCTATAATAAATATCGTTCTATTAATTTTATAAATAAAATATTAATATCGAAAATTAAAATATAAGATAAAATATTGATTCTAAAAAAAATCTATATAGTGAAAAATATAAAGAGAGTAATTGTGTCACTTCACACTTTTTGATAATTGAAAAAAATATATATATGAAGATAGTTCTTGTATAATTATACACATTTCCACTTTTTGTATTTATCACTTTTTAAACAATAAATAAATATAAAAATGAGAAGAAAATATCTACGTAACAATGCAATTACACCATTTTGATTATTACATGAAAGGAATTTTTTCTTCGTTACCTAACGATGGATTTAAACGATACGACACAATAGTATTTAAGTAACAATTAAAATAAAATTATATTTAAACTAATAATACAATGTAATGATGGTTTAAAGACAACAGGTAACAATCGTCCAACAAGGGTGTTAGTTTGAATATAATGTTTGTTTTGATTATTACTTAAATTCTATTGTAATGTATCGTTTAAATATATTGTCATGTAATGATTAAATAAAAATCGATTTGATATGACCGTGTCGTAAACTTATTATTTTTTCTCTTTTTGTTTTTATTTATTATTTAATAATCTTATTTTATCTTTTATACCCTAATTTTCTCGTAAATTTAACACACAAATTTCCCTTCCTCTTGATCGAAGGTGCAAAGAGAAAAATTTATTTTTTATGACTTCCACTCAAATTTCTGATGTATGACATTTTGTAAAATTTCCAAACCATCCAAAAGTTATATCCATTAAATACAAGATAATACAATATAATTCAATACGATATATTATGAAACAATAATTAACAACCATAGTGTTAAAAAGAGAAAATTCTTGAACCATTACAGTCGGGTCGGGTCGGGTCCGAAGCGCCTCTTTCCGGCTCAATATAAGAGTACGGGTCTTAGGGCTATATGATAATACGAATTTCTTCGAAGTGAGTTGTGGAACGCCCAATTGATCTTTGATCTTTTCATCTGGAAACTCTTTGCTTCTCATCAGCGGTAGACGGCAAAATGGCCGGCGGAGGAGACCACTCTCATGGTGGAGATTTCAGGACTAAGGTCTGGAGTATGAGTGGTGGGCCGTACTGTAGGCCCGTACATTGGAAGCGCAATACCGCAATTGCCCTCGCCGGAATCGTACTCGTTTGCATTCCTGTCGCCTTGAAATCTGCCGAGCTCGAGGTAAGTACCTCCATCCTTCCCTGTTCTCCAGTCTGATCTGAAATGTATTGATAGGTGGTTGGAAATGGAATAGTTTGCTGTAATTTTGGTAAAATATCTGATCTTGTTGACTTCAGCTTTCCGTGTGTATTGATTTATGTTGAAATTCATTAATTTTATTAGATGTAATTGAATCACCTATTTCTGCTTGGTCTCGTGAGGTAAATCACAATCTCATCTCAACTTTTAGCTTTTAGTTTTTTTAGGAAAGAAATCAAGTTCTATATTCTATGCTTTGCTCTACTGGACCGATGAAATCGGTATATAAACCAAAATGAAGTTCTTATAGTCATGTGGAAACGTGGGATGATGAAGATTCATTGGAGGATTTGCAATACCGTTATAGGGAACAGTGTTGGATGGTCAGGTGATGTGAGGAAATATGAATGCATGGACAAGACCATCACAGGTTGAATGCTCAACCTTTGAGGGATATATTAAACTCAGTGTTTTCTTACAGATCAATCAAACTACAGATGGGAAGCACCTTTGTTTTACCTTTTCTGGTCATCCTAATACCAGCTCTGTATAATTTGGTGCCATACCAGTGACTAAATAGGGTACCTATTTCAACTCTGAACCCCCCTTCCCCTATCATTAGGTTTATCTGCAAAAGAAAGAGAAATGCCTTTAGAAATCGCTGAGAAGTGTGAAAAGTGTGCATTTTTTGGATACTCTTGTAATGCTCCTTTGAGTCCCGACACAGGCAAAAGTTTGGTATTTAAGTAGAGAAGTGTAATGGGCAAGCCCATTATCCACCGAGTTTCGATCCATATGTCATGGTTCTTGGTGTTTTCTTAGTTAACAAAAAGGAAACAAAGATAATCTAGTGATTCTCTGAACATACAGATTTTAGAAATGGTCGCTCGCACTGTAACCTCCCAATCTGCAGATTGGTTATCTTAAATGGGGAATCATTGATTATGCTAGGCAAAATTGTGAGGGAAGGGGTGCGTGTTCACTAGAATGCCTCCTTTATTCCTGTTCTACCTGTGTTGCCTTTTGTTTCCTTCTAATGTTATCGTCTTGTCCTTAGTTTGTTGATCAAACGTTCAGCTTGCTTATTTGATACTTTTAGTTAGATGCTACAAATTCTGTACTTATTGCTGTCAAACAAGTTCACCTTAAGCATTTTTAAAGAGTAATAGTATATAAGTAAAAGAAACTGAAGTATTTGGAACATTGGTGCAAGCAAAGAAGATTTTGCCTGACCAATGTTATGTTGTCTGCAAGTTTGAAGCCTCTGTTCAACGCTGATACTGAGTCAGTTTTGTCATGTAAATGGTTGCTCTTCCATCCCAAAGAATGATGGATATTTTCTAGAAGGCCAAATACATAGATAGACACTTAGAGTTATCATCATCTTCCAGTTGTTTATTATCCTCGTGACTAGTTGGACACTTCTTAATTCTCATTAGCATAATGGACCGGGCACACCCTGATCTAACCTGACAATACACTATTGGTGTGTTCACTTTTCAGCACAGGGGTGTATTTAGAACCCATCTCCAGCTATTAAAAAGAAATTAAATTTCCCCTTTTACCCTTTCGTTTCCCCAAATTGGAAACCCTTACTTGATATGGCAAATATTTTTATTTTTATAATACTAATAGCAGAAAATACTGTTCAAATTGTGGAGTTCTGTAGTAAAAAAGAGGTATATAAAAAACCAAAAAAACCTCTATTCTTCCTTACGAGGATTCTAGTACTTAATATATATATATATACTAATATATATATATACTAATATATATATATATATATATATATATATATATATATATATATATATATATATTAGAACAGATAGAATACGAAATATAAATAGAAGAAGTTGAGGAGAAGGGAAAATCGGTCAATTGACCGGCTGACCCTAAGCTCCTCAACATTCGCTTCTATAATACACACACACACACATTCTGTTTGCACCAGTAATGGAACAACATCATGCAATTCAATTTATTTTCTGAATTAAATTGCCCTTATTTTTGGAGCATCTTAAGATCCTCTCCCTACATTTGACCCACCATATGCAAGATGAAGATATGCTCCATCTTCTTTTCTGATTTAATGATCCTCCACTTTGCCAGCTTGACAGCAGTGCCAGAGTTTTCTCTGGCATTCTCCAACTCAAACCTGTCATAACCAGAAAGAGGCCCAATAAATGTGTAGTCACTTTACATGTAGAAACATGTAGCTATTTGTTTATGCAAAATTGAACAGAGTTTTGTTCCCCTCCTTTTTAAGGTTCGCGCAAGTTAAACATGCCTCCTCCATACCAGCCAACCAAAGTAAGCCATCTTGTCTGGGATTTTAACCTTCCATATGTGCTTCCGAGGCCACAATTTAGTTTGATCGTTGGCATGGTTCAGATGATTTTATGAAGAAGCTTCTGAGTTATGCCCTAGCCACCATAATTTATCTTGATTCCGGTTCACCACTGTGAACTGCTTGAGTGTGTTGAAAATCAGTGAATCTAGCAATCTCCCGATCATTCATTGGTCTCTTAAAAGTTAAAACTGATATTCCACCCCTGTGCAGTCCATACTT
Source organism: Solanum peruvianum (assembly GCA_027705065.1). NCBI lineage: Eukaryota > Viridiplantae > Streptophyta > Magnoliopsida > Solanales > Solanaceae > Solanum > Solanum peruvianum. The sequence goes on along the minus strand of JAKWJD010001757.1, from coordinate 3,365,045 downwards.
CATTAGGCTGGGCTTCTGTTGCTGGTTTAGAGTGTAGATATCAAAGAATAGTAGCCTGAGAGGCCAAACCAGTTGTCCTCCCAAATAGACGTGTCTTGCCAATTTCCAATTCTGTAGCTGATCCTAAAAATTTGCCAAAGAGCGTTGATAGGTTTCCAAACACTAAAGGGTTGTTTGGTTGCTAGTTAGGAAGAGAGTTATTCATGTATTAATAGCTAATATCATGTTTATTAGCTTTTAATTGATTTGTATAAAATTCAGCAAACCATGTATACTGTTCAGTTATCAATCATCATTTTTCAATTTCACATTAATAAGATATGTTTAAGTCAATGAGTCAATTTATGTATTGTTTTATGTGGAGTAGAAGATGGAATAACTAATACATGGATTAGTAATACATAAATAACTAACCCATGCATAGCTCCAACCAACAACCGTATGACCCCGAACACTATAAGCAGTGGTTACCTCCTTTGTTTTCCAGAAGCACTCCTCTCTATGTTTACCTTTTGATTACTTTCTTCCGCAGGAAGTGATCTTCATTAGATATCTCCATAGCCATTTTATGAGAAGACTTTGATTTTATTTCCTCAAGTTCAGAATACCTAGGCTTCCCTTCCTTGTTTTCTGTTTGACAAGATGAGAACCTCCCCTTTCCTTGTGGTCTTGCCACAAAAAATTTCTTAGTGAGGGAGTTGTTTTGGTGAAGGTTTCAAAATGGAGCTTCTGGAAATTCTTCTACAGTGTTGTCAATGTGGTGGTTTATGGTTCAAAGGTGGAAGAGTATAAGAAAAAGGCGAAGAAGCTTTGTTACCATTTTAAAAAAATGGAGGAGTTACGCTGGTAAAAATATGGTGGCTGATGTTGCCTCGAGTTAGTAGAAACTTGCCAAAAAAATTATTTTCAGCATAAGTGGGCAAGAACTTGAATGAACTCAACAGAGAATTTGTCGGACCCAAGCTCATGGTGCTTGAAATGCCAGTTTCTAAACCAAAGTGTTATGGTCTCAGACTCAGTTTGGCTCTGCGGTGTCAGGTCGTATGACTAATGGTGGAAATATATTTATGGGGAGAGGAAATGTGAATGGAATTTTGGGATGAAACTTTGAGGAGGAGCTGCAAGTATTTGGGGTTGTCCAACTAGGGTGTTAGATTTTCCTCTCTGGTCATTGAAGATCCCCTTTTTTCTGCCTTGGAGGTTACGGGAAGGTTGCATTCACTTTTTTAGGGAAGCTAATTGAGGAGGTGGTGGTGTGGTGTATTTTTTAAATTTTTTTTATTGCATCTCAAAAAATTATAAATGACAATTTTTTTAAAAAAAAACATGTCATTTTGTTGGTTCATTTGACATGTCAGCAACGATTGCACACATGTTGTTTAGAACCGGCATCCAAAAGACACACTTACGCCATTGTTTCAAGAAGTCTGAAGTGTCTAATTAGCAGTTGGTGACAACTTTTAGCGTCTTTCTTTGTGTTTTACCTTTCTAGAATAATGTTTAGTATCTTCCTTTTTATCTTTTATTAACAGCCTGCTCTCTTGTTTCACTTGCATTTCTTGTTTTCCACCGACTCAGCAATGTATGGAAGTTTACTCTGTATTTCTGTTGGAGGATATTTGATATTCATGCAATAACAAGTTTATCAATTTTGCAGCAAAGGCCACATCTTCCAGTCCGCCCCATTCCTTCTCAGCTATGGTGCAAGAACTTTGGAACAAAAGACTACTAGTTTTGTTAGTGAAGCATCGATAGTAGCTTGCTGTGGGGAAGATGATCGATCACCTTGCCTTCTGTGTTTGGATTCTGAACTGCATTTCATGGTTACTTTTTATTTGAAATAGTGTGACATATAATGACAATGTTCCATTGAATAAACATGACACTGCGTGCTCTTTTTACAACTGATTAAAGCCTGTCAACAAACTTTCATGATGGTCATCTTTGAAGTATTGTTCTTCTTGCTCATCCACCATGTACCACCGCGCTTTCTATCTTATAAGTAGATCCAGAAGAAGCAAAATAAGTGAATTCTTATATTTTGCCTTACATTTGGTGTGTATAATCATAATCTCTATTCTTATTAGCTCGACTAGTTGAGCTCAAATGCCAAGAGCAAGTCTAAGTAAGCATAATGTTATCTACAACACAACTCATCCTCAAGTAGATCAATGAATGTACGATTTTTTGTAAACCTAGTTGAGTAAGTAAAATTCTTTAAATCATCAAAATAAGGGGTATTGGTGACATCGGTAATGTGAGAACTATTTTGGTGGCAGACTATTTGTAAATTTTGATTGTGATATTGAAATGAATTAAAATAAGTATATTTAGTTTCTTTTGTGCAAGAAATATAATATATTTGAACTATTTTTAAAAGTATATTATTTGTCTTCCAGTATGAAGTAATAATACAAGATTAACAATAATTAAATAGTGAAACTGTTGAAATTTGTGAATATTGACAAGTAAAAGGATAAAAAGAGATACATTTCAACTAAAATAAAAAAGGGACATTTCACTATAGTCCTTGTGGTTGGCCAAACTTCTAAAATGAAGTTAATTTGAAAAATGCCTTTTTTAGCAACAAATGCTTGTCCAAACTTTTTAAAAGTAATTTTAAGTGTATTTTTTTCTTATCAAATGTACTTTTCGAAATAATATTTTTAAGAAAAAAACTATATTTTTTCAGTTTCCGAAAAATAACTTTTGCTACTATATAAAACTTCTCTCTCATACCTTATTGCTAACACACCTGGTTGTGCATGTCCATCAATGACTAAAGCTATTGTTAATTGACAAGTCAAATTGAGATCAAGATATTAATGACCATGTCGTTTGAACTCTTCAAAAATGTCAATGAATGCGTATTAGATTCTCCAAAAGTAAAATTTTTTTGGAGAATCCGACGTGGATGCTGCAGTGAAAGTGAAGAGTCTACACAATTTTGATTAGTGATACTCCTCAATGATCCAAAAAAATAAATTACACTATATTTGATAGCCCTGGGCCGCCCTAGCCCAAGCTTATTTGAGAATTGAACGCTGAAAGTATCAATTTCTATCGAGGGAAGGGAGAGGGGGAGAGGAAAGGATGAAATATGAAAATTTTAAAAGTATTTTATAAATAATTCTTTAAAAACAAAAAAAGGATGGGATGGTCGCGGGAGAGGGTGCGTGGAGGAGATGGTGGATTGAGATAAGAAAAATAATTTAATTTTTTATATGGATAGTAATCTATAATTTTTAATTAGTATTAATTTTTATTATTTAATTTTTATTTAGATAAAATATTTTATCTATGTGGAATATTTTATCTATGTGAATATCATGTGTCAAAGTTTTTTCATAAAAGAGAGAATTGTATTTCTCAAACTAAAAAGTGATAGTTTAAATATAAAACTCACACTTTCAATAGTTTAGATATAAAACAAAAAAATAAATAAATAATTTAAGTGTTTTTGACTGTTATCTCTATAATTATATATAAATTGTTGCTCAAACCCTCAGAGTAATAATAGCTGTCAAAATCAACCCCTCTAAATTGTAGGAGTCGTCGAAATAGTACAAATCAAAATTCAAAAACAACGGCCATTTCCTTCGATAAATCTTGTACCATGTTCGTTTTCCTTAGAAATTGCTGAAACCCAGATGCCAAGAACTGTACCGGAATGGGTGTAAAGAATCTTTGGGATATCTTGGAATCTTGCAAGAAAACTCTTCCTCTTCATCATCTCCAGTTAAGACTCTTCCCACTTGGCTTTTACATCTTCTTCTCTTGTTTGGAATTGGGATTTACTGTTCTTCTACTTAATTTCGTGTACTAGAAACAAGAGGGTATGTATAGATCTATCTTGCTGGATTGTTCAACTTCAGAATGTCAACAAATCCCATTGTGCGATGAAGGAGAAGCTTTATCTCAGGGGCCTATTTCACCGCGTTAGAGCTCTTATTGCTTTGAATTGTAGCGTTATCTTTGTTACTGGTAATTTTTATTTCTTTCTTTGAGAAGATTTATAATGGGGTTTTTCAAAAAAAAAAAATTAAAAATGTATACTTTACTCTTTTTCTTGTTGTATTTATAATTAGTTTGAGGGTGTTTGTACTTGAAGATTCTTAATTGTGGTACTCAAGATAATTTTAGGATTTGAGTTTGGTTCCAGATTAGTATTGTTGCTTCACACAGTTTAGTAACCTATGACAAAAGAAATTTAGATTCTTTACATATCTAAATACGTCTGGAATATGCATATTGGAAAATGCTGTAGTTAATACATGATAGTTGATACACATTTCAGTGGCTTCCTTTTTTTCCTTTTCCAGATGGAGCCATTCCTGCCATCAAATCATCTACCTATAGAAGGCGATTAAATCTTGGAAATGTGGTACGATTACTTATTTACTTCCTATTTTTCCTTATCTCCCTGTCCAAAACCTCTTGAGTCTTAACATGCCTCTTTTTCAATTGGTAAGCATTCTAGTTTAAGCTGCTCATTACACACTAGTTTTTTTATGATGTAGCTCACTCAAGATGAGGCGGCGATTAAACCTTCATCAATACGAAGAAACACAGGATCAGACTTTTCGCGCATGATGAAAGAGGCTAAAGTCCTTGGAAATGCACTTGGAATTCCGTGCTTGGATGGGTAACTCTTTACCTATGCATTTGTATTCCGTATGCTATTGATCTGTCAGAATGCAAATATTCATGTAATTCATAAAAGGAACTCAGCTACCTTCTGAGAAACTTTCATTCTTCTCCAAGTGTTCGATGTGATATTATCATTTGTTAGTTTTCCATCTTAACTTGCTCAGGTATCTTTACGTGGAAGAATAAAATGTTTACAAAAACCAGGTCATTCCATCTGATTACTGTGCAATGAATTGTAAATTGACCGTACTTTAATGAGTCATGTGATATAATGCTTATAACTATTGAGGTGTAGAAAATTACTATTGACTGCTGGAAAAAATTTTCAGGATTGAGGAGGGTGAAGCTCAATGCGCATTATTAAACTCAGAATCATTCTGTGTGAGTAGAAGTCCTGATCCATTATGCTAGTTAGATTTTTCCTGATATGATTGTCGTTCTAAAAGTCTAAGGTGTGTTTGGTGAAGGGGAAGTGTTCTTTTCATGAAACATGTTATCTTGGAAAGTAGATCTTTTTACTCATTTTCTGGTGTTCAGTTTGTAAGCAAAAAGTTTTATCCTAAAAACATTTGTATATAATATAGACAAATAATATGGGAGGTGATGGGATTTACGGGGTGGGGGTGAAGATGAGGTGTGTCAGAGATTGGGGAGGACACAATCAATGTGGAATGCCACTTGTAGAACTTGTTATCCGTACTTCCATTATGAAAGTCATTTCCTCATTTTTAAGGAACTTGTTTTCCTAGAGAAAATATTTTCCAATTTTTTTTACCAAATGAACATGGGAAAACCGGCATTGTCGCTGACCACATCCTATAGGGATCATCGAATCAATAGCAATAAGCCCGGTTTGAAGTGGCTCATATACGGAACAGTAATACCCGGGCTGGCAGATTCAATCAATCAAAATTCAGAAGCTGAAATTTCACCTCTACCATCCATAGGTTTTAGGCAGGGAATTTACAACACGACCCAAACATTTTCCAGAAAATGTTTTCCCGGACAGAACCCACCCCAAGACTCTGTTCTTAAGAACTTATTACCATAAGAATCATGTTAATTTTCACTGGAGCTACATCATAATGTACCATACATTAATAATATCATTATCAGGATGGATGTTTCACTTCAGATTCTGATGCCTTCCTCTTTGGAGCAAGAACGGTGTATAGAGATATGTGCCTTGGTGAGAATTGATCAATATTTCTCTGTTCTTTCCTTTTGACTATTAGTAGTGGATTTTAATTGATTTTGATGTACTTATACTTTTAGTTTGTGAGATTTAGGGGATGGCGGGTATCTAATTTGCTATGAAATGGATGATATTGAGAGAAAGCTCGGACTTGGAAGGAACTCCTTGGTAATTCTTTTGCCTTTTTGGCTTCTATCACTATTGATTACAATGGGGAGGATATTGTGATACCATATCGGTCTAAGGGAAAACACTTCCAATCTATCTTGAGGGGAGTTTTCTGTTTCTTGGTTTTATTCAGCTCACTTCAGAATACAATGATATGATCAACTGGCAACTATTATGTCCTGATAAATGATGTTGCTGGAGAAACTATGAATCTTTCTGATTTTTACCATGAAATCTGATGGTCTCAGAATTACATAGACCTTGCTTTGTCTGGAACAGCCCAGCCATTGCAACTCATTGTTTAAATTTCTGATGTATTCGTTGGGGTTTGTTTTTTGGAAATTGTTGTCTCCAGATAGCACTGGCTGTTATTCTTGGTGGTGATTACTCTGAAGGAGTTTATGGGATTGGTCGGGTAAGTCTTGGAAACTCTGATTCTTGTATTTGGAAGGCATTCTTTTTCCTCTCAATTTAACATGTATATGATCTGAAGCGGATTAAACTTGATGCTTATCGTATGACATGCTTCTGCGTTCTTAGGAGTCAGCATGTCAGATTGTTAAATCAATTGGTGATAAAGCTGTTCTTCAATGGATTGCATCAGAAAAATTTTCCTTGGTAAAAAAGAAAAAAGGTTCTAAGAAACAGACTGAAGATGACAAATGCAATGGTAAAGAAAATGCTGCAGAGCATAAAAATCCTGATGGTGAGTCCCAGGGAATAGGGAGGGGGAAGGGAATAAAGAGAAGGAAAAAGTTTCTGGATGTTGACTAGTATTTAGTAATCATATTTATGTTTAACGAGTGCTATTTTTCCTTTTTGCATTATTAGGAAGCAAGTGCCCTGCACAAATGAAAAGTCAGGTGCTGCAAGTATTAGATGCATATCTGAGACCAAAATGCCATTCAGCGGACTCTAACTCTGTTCAAAGGTAGATTCTTATTCAATATTACATTTATTCAAAGCAATACTTCTTTTTCTTTCTTTTTCCTTCCCCTTTTGCCTTTTTGGTTTAAGTTTTACCTCATTACACTGTGCTGATTATAAGTATGACATGTTAGTTAAGAACCAAGAAGTCTGAAAAGAAGGATATTTGTTGCAGGATTCTTGCATTGTATCCATATAGCCGCAGCCAGCTTCAGCACATATGCTCTGAAACTTTTGGTTGGCCTCCTGAGAAAACAGGTGTTTTTGCTGAACCAAATACACAGATTTATCAGACCTGTTTCTTTTGGTTCAACATCTATCATGGATAATTCCAATTACAGTTACTCTGCTTTCTGTTTTTTGATAAACTATAGTTCCATTTTTCCTACTAGTTAGAAAAATTATGTACGCTATTATGTTGGCACAATCAATGAGAAGCTTTTCTCTGAAAATCCTCTGTTCTTTGTTGGCTCAGATGAGTATATCCTTCCTAAGATTGCTGAAAGGGAACTGCGGAGATTTGCCAACTTGCGGTCCACCGCATCACAACTGGGAGTCCAGCTTCCACTAAATGAGGTAGCTCATTATACTGCAATGACTGCTCAGTGTTATTAGAAATAACTTTTTGTGCTTCAACCTCAATGGACTCTCAAACCAACTTGGCTAATGTACAGTAGTTTATTATCAAGACCATTTTTGCAGTTACACCCTTACGTCTACCTGAGAATGTTCCTTTTATGATGATAGAAGCATCTGCAGAACTTCAACTGACTTGCATTTAGAGATGATAACGCCACCTCTTTATTGCTTCTCCAAATTGTTGCCTGTCCCAGTTAACTAACCCAAAATAGTTGCTGTTCTGGTTACTAGATGAGATATGGTTGTGAAATTTTGTATGTTTGATCAGAATAGCTACTCAGGGAACTGCCTTTCAAAAAAAAAAAGTAGCTTCTCCAAATTGTTGGACGTGCAATGATGCATTTCATCTGAAACTTTTCTAGAGTTATTGTTTTCTCAATATATTTGTGATTATTCGTCTATAAAAAGTTCTACTACTATATTTCATTTTATCAAGTGTGTTTCTGGAAATGATCTCTAAGATCTGAACATGAACAGATGCCAATAAAGTGTCCATTATCTCAAATTGTCAAGCCAAGAAAAGTTCAAGGAGTCGATTGCTTTGAGGTGTCTTGGGAAGAAATGGATGGGCTTGAAACCTCCATTGTACCAGCTGATCTTGTTGAGAGGTATGTCAACTATAAATTGATTTGTTCTAATGAATTAAGGGGCTACTAAGGTACACAATGATCAGTAGGGTCAGGTTTTATACATCAAAGCAATAGGAAAATACTATTGCTTTAACCATTTTGATACTGGTTTTCAGATGGTTAGGAAGTCCAATTACATTGTTGTGAAGATAATGGAATTTGTTTATGAAACTATAAAGTAAGAAGGAGAAAGTAGTAGTGAGGAGAGAGAAGACTTATTATTTCTTTGAAGGGATGTATTTACAATGAAGGAACCTTTATTTATTGGGAAAATTGACTCAGTTCCCAAGAGATTCACTAGAATACAAATATGTTTATAACAGAATTGATATTTTTGGAGTTAAGAAATCTCATTCTGTTTTCAATCTCCTGAAAAGATGAGAGGACATTTTTGATTAGATGGTTCACGTAAAAGTTATATATATATCTTGAGGGTTGGTGATGGTGTTGACCTAATGCAACGTTATGCTGTCAAACACAACATATTAAAAGGTGAATAGTATCTGTAACAAACTACATCTTGTTGGGTATTTTCTATGCAGACCTAAATATTTTATGTTTGAATATCAAAACGTTTCATGATACATTATCATAGATTCACATCATGTACCCCATGCAAGCAAAAACTGGGAAGTAGACTTCTTTTGGCAACTGAAGAAACTTTCTTGGAGTTTAAGTTCTTTGCACTGTCGGCATAAAAGATATTTATGCTATCAAGTTACTTATCCACAACATATAAATTCAATGAGGATGGATTACTCAGTATACAAGCTGACAAGAATATGTATGATTTGCCAGCCATGTTGACATAAAATACATGAATTCAATGATATAGCACTTGCTTAGAGATTATGCACTCTGATTGGAGATCCATTCAAATAGAATACAAGCCTCCTAATTTGTTCACAAGTTACACTGTTTGATCCATGTTATTGAATCATTCATCTCTTCTTTCCAACAGGGCTTGTCCGGAGAGGATTTTGGAGTTCCAAGAAAGACGCGCTCAAGGAAAGAAACGAAACAATGCTAGATCAAAACCAAGAAAACCAGAAAAAACACAGCTTTTGGGTCAAATTGACCAAAAACTCCAAGACCTCTTGCTTGAGATTGATAGAGAAATCTCTACTACCAATGATGCCACTTCTTTATGTAGATCAGTACCAGAGGATGATGACGACGTTGCTCAAATTCAGGTGGTAGATCCAGGTAAACAGTCCCATTATACATGGAACAGCAACGTGTGAAGAAGGGTGGTGATTTTACTTGTGGGATCACCAGTTTCCAAGAGAGCAACATTTCACAAGTTTCATCTGAAGATGAAGTAATTGATCTCACAAGTCCTCCACCGCTGCAGCATGCTTCTGGGAACTCCAAACACCTAGAGGGCAATGTTCAATGCATTGATTTGGTTGAACTTAGTGATTCAGACAATGATATGTTCTCCCCTGAACATACAAGGAGAGCTAGAGAACTGAGAATGTTCATTGCAGGAATTAAGAACACTTGCTGAATGTTTAACAAGAGTGTATACATATATTTATTCATTTGTTTTATCATCAGTTGCCCATCTCTGGCAATTGCTCGTATGATGTCAACTTGTGATTAAATGTCTTTTTCTTGATTAGCATAGTAGTCAGTACCTTCAAATGAGGACTATAGCATGTTGAATGTAAAAAAAAAAGGTCAAAAAAAGAGAACAGATAACCTTTTCCCTCTTTTCTTTTTGGTGAAGAGTTGTTTTTTAGGCTTTTAGTGATTCATAGAATAAATACTTAAAAATCACTTTCTTGCAATTCCCTTTATTTTAGCAGTAACCTTTCCTCGTTTTGAAGACTTGATTTTCAGGCATTTCAAGGATTTGCCAATGTAATTCTTGAGCAAGATCCGCGTTGATTGCGGAATTTAACAGCAAATAACTTGATATATATAGTGGAGAAAGGAAATGAAACTGATGTTGCATTTTTTGGCAATGCAATTTACATATCAGTTGCTTTGACAAAGTGGACAAATTACATTAACAGATTCAACCATGTGTTCTCTTTTTCCAAGATGGAAGACCTGCCAAGATCAGTATAGCCCTTCAAAGCTTAAAGAGAAGCAAACGCCTCACTTAGCTTAGACTAATCTTTTTTTATTTGCCTAACATGTGATAGGGGAAGGCATCTTCAAAACTTCAAGCCTTAGGAATAACCATGAAAATCAGGGGGAAAACCTAACCTTCACATGCATCCGAACCAACAATTATTTGTCCATTCATCAGATAATATACAACCCTTAATTAATGAAAATGATGACACTCATAAACGGAGATTCTTTACACATCATGATACTGAACTACTTGTTTATGCTTGGTGTGATCTCTAAGAAGAGTGAATTCCCAAGGCAAAGACAGGGTTGCCTGCATATAAATACAAAATTCACAGCTAATGGTGATTACCTGAATGCAGGAGGAATAATAGTTATTTGGTCCAAATCCTTGGTGAGCAGATTTTACCCAACAGCTGTGATTGCAAACTGCAGCAAGCTGCTTTCTGGATTAGTCAAGATGCGCCCAATGCTCCAAGCTGACTCAAACACCACCATTATCCAAAAGGAGAAACCCCGAAAATAAATAAGCCCACCACTTTACTCTTCAGTTTAATACATGCTTTTGTCTAATACATCAGAGTTTGAACCATGATGTATGCCCAACCCACAAATCACGGGTTGTGCTCTTACCACTAGACCAAAGCTCTGTCAGCAATAAAAATTAGGTAATTATCATAATGCAGCAATTAGAGGGACATCGATAGCAATGATAAGAGCTCAACATGATAATCAGAGTCAAATTTGAAAGCTCACCTGAATTGATAAAAAGCAAGATATTCAACATCTATATTTGGATCAAAATAGCGGTGTCCTACTGTACAAGCAGGCAGGCAGTTTCACTACCAGCATTTACCTGCAAAATGAGAAGGATCTTTTTTCATGTTGGAACAGTAGGACATAAGCAAAGTCCTGCCACGAAAAATATTTTCTAAGAATCATTTTCTTATGTTCATTGGTCGGTACATAAGCAAGAATATTATCCTAAAAGCATTTGTATATAACCTAAACAATTACTATGGGATGTGGGGGTAGAGGTAGGGGCAGGGGTGTCGGGTGGGATGAAGGAGATGTGTGTTGGAGGATTGTAGGGCACAATCAATGTGGTATGCCACTTGTGGAACTTGTTTTCCGTACTTCCACTAGGGTAGTCATTTTTCTCATTTTTAAGTGACTTGTTCCAAGTCACATGTTTTCCAAAAAGTTTGACCCACCGGACATGGAGAAATTGGAACACATATTTGAACACACCAAATTTAGAAAGGAAAAATGATAGATGATGCATAATTAACCAATCCCTCCGTTCCTGAAGAATGACACTATTTCATTATAAGTCCGTGACAAAAAGAATGTTACTTGAATTTCCTATTTCTCTTATTAATTTTTTTTTTGGAAACTGTTATTCACAATCTTTTATAGTCACAAGTATGTTGAAACATGTTTATGACCACAACAAAAGTTCTCTAGCCACACAAATGCTATGGCGTATTTGAAGCCACACGTATCAAAAGTCTTTATTTCTTTCTTAAACTCCATGCCTAGTCAAACAAGGTCATATAAATTGAAACGGGAGGCGATATATTAGCATACCAAAAGTATCCTTAGAATGTTGTCTTCAACATGTCATGCCATTCCAATAACATGTTATTAGGAGAAAAATGGAAAGGACAGCTGGATGCACAAAGCATCCCACGTTAGCAAGGTCCGGAGAAAGGCTGCACAGTCTATTCTAATGCAAGCATTAATGGCTGCTTCAACAGATCGAACTTTTGACGACACGTAACAACTTTATCGTTGCTCCAAGGCTCCCCCCTTCCATGGAGAAAATGGAAAGGGTGAAACAAAAGAGTTTCTGAATGTAGAATGTGTCAATATTATTGGAATGGATCAAAAGGAAAGAGTGTCATGTAAATGGAACACAAGAAGTACAGAAAAACAGAGGAAAGAAAGATAGGATAAATTAACTTATCTTTACCTACTTATTAACTGAGCTGCAAGGCTTCTAGCTTGCATTAGAAACTGGAGTCTCCTGTCATTACCATGTTCTTCAAGAAATGCATAGTTAAGGTTCAGAAACAACTCCCTGTAAAGCTCACTGATGTCGTCTAAGCCTTCAACTATTCCAGCAGACAAGGAATCTGATGCTAGGACATCCTCTGTGGGTTCATTTTTACAGCCATCTTGCCTATGGCTTAGAGAACAGCTCCTTCGAAATTGTTGTTCAGTGTAGTTACAGACTGCTGCTTCCAGTTTTGCAGCTATTACAATGGCTTGCTGAATACATGTGACCGGCAGCTGAAAAAAACAAGAACATGAGATAAACAATGGATGTTTGAATAAACCAATTGAAAAGATCTGACCAGAAATCATCTCACATTGACCCAGGTAATTGAGTAACAGGTAAAAAGACACTGGCATCAATGACTGAAAACTTTAGCTAGTGACTCCTTTCAAATTTAGATTCTTTGAACAAGTGTCCAACTTTTAGTATCACATTAAATTTACTATCAGGCTTCATTGAGCCTGTCTTCTATTGGACCTGCCCAAAGAGGAAGCATGAAAAGAGGGAAACTCACTTGTGCAAGCTGAGCAACTTTAAAACCAAAACTTCTCCCAGAAACACCTGGCGCAAGTTTGTATAGGTAGGTGATGTCCTCACTATTAATGTGATCCATCTTCTCATTTGACTTGAAATCCCCATTCACATCTCTTTGGGATGTCAGATATGACACATGGTATGGTCCCACAGAGCCTGGAAACTTATTCTTGATACTGACAATTTCAGGGTAATGAGTAACAAATAGAACCATGCATTTTTTGTGCTCCAGGAGATATTGAAGTGTTGCATAAGCAATTGCTACGCCATCATGTGTGGTGGTACCTCTCCCAAGCTCATCAAGTATAACCAGTGAATTGGCTGAGCATTTTTTCAGTATATCAGAAGCCTCACTGAGTTCTTCTAAGAATGTACTCCTTCCTTGCTGAATACTGTCTGATGCACCCATACGAGTATATATCCCATCCAGTACATGTAGTTTTGCAGAGATCGCTGGTACAAAGGATCCAACCTAGAGGTACCCAGGAGGAAAAGAATACCTTTTATCAAATCATACTATTGTGGATCTTCAGTAGACAGATTTGCACTAACAAGCCATCACTAAAACATCTTTCCAATTACACTTGTTTGAGATATAAGTAATCAATCCTTATCAATTTCATGAGAACAGCCTTACAACTAGCAGCCAGTTTTACAATAAAAAGATTATGATAAGCTGCAGTTGCCAGGAAACTTCTAAAATAGTTAAGGAAAATACTCTTTTGATTACAGTCTTTATTTTTAACCAGTCAACTATTAAGGAATTGTTCCTTCAGTCACACTGTCAGAGACACCTAGTCATACTGTACAGAGATGTGTGTCATACACTTCTCTGCCAATTCTACCTTCACATACATTCTTCTATAAAAGAAATATTTCCATGCCTAAGGTCACACAAAGATAGTGAGATAAAGAATTTTAGAGATATAACATAGAAGCAAGCATCAGTATGGCATTACCTGAGCCATGAGAGCAATAAGAGCAACTTGGCGAATATAGCAACTTTTTCCCCCATATTTGGTCCAGTGACAATCTGACAGTACTCCCTTTCTGCATGCAAATCTGTATCATTTGGGACAAAGTTATCTTGTAAAACAGCCTCCAGAACCTGTCAAAGCCCCAGTTAATATTCAATTTCTCAAAATAAGTCAATAAGAGATCGTCACACATATAAGAATGTCTTAAACAGCCGATTAATAAAATGAGCATCCCAATTCTATTCAGCTGGCAAGGGTAGCAAACATCAAAGAGTTCACCTAATATACTTATGGAGCTCTACCAAACAACAGAAAGAAATTTAATTTCCTATATTGTTTGCAAGCCATCTGAAAATCTAGTTTAATGGTAGTTTGATATTATGTATGCCAAGAAGATCTGCTTTCAAGGACAATAGTAGAGATGGAGTCTCATGCGATGTAGATTAGTGATATCCCTTGGATTTTCGAGTACGTATTCATCAGCACCAAGGTGGTACTGGAAATGAAGTTTGGAGTAAAGTAGCATTATATTTGTTGAAGTGTGTTATCATCCCATCAAAAAGCTTAAGAGCACACTTTTATAAGTTAATTTGTATTCTCAACACGCCCCCTCACGTGCGGGCCTGATTCTTTTTCATGGTTCAAGCACGTGAAAATTCTTTTTGATATGGATGGCGATGTGATTCGATCTCAGGACCTCTATCTGCCCTGATACCATGTTAAATTAGGTCTGGAGTCTAACTCACATCCCAAAAATCAACACCAAGGTGGTACTGGAAGTGGGAAAAAAATTACAGATTGAATGGAACCTTGTATCTTACAAGGAGTCAAAAAAATCTACAAGTGATTCTACACCTTCAATGTAGTTCTCTTAACACCAACATCCAGAAGACCAATAAAAAAAACAATTCAGCTTGATTTTTTGTATAGAACTACTACTATTCTCAAAAGGTCTCTTATTTATTTCTTTCCCGACAATCCAGCATGCTATGCATATTGGGGCCATTCTCCACCACTTCTTCTGTCTATTCTTTTAATGTTGTTCCAGAACCACAGAGGTGTCCCTCGGATTTCAAAAGCTTAATCTACTTGACAAACGACGAGAAAGTGCATCAGCTTATATTGTGAAAATTTTCTAAAAAATTCTCTCTTTAAACCTAAATGGATGAATTGATTAGGCAGAATCATATGTTTACAAAAATCTTTATCTAATTGATCTAAGTTCATGCAATTTAATATTTATTTATAAATTATTCATATTTTGGTAATAAAATCAACTGAAAGGAAAATCACTTCGCTCATTTTATAATTTTTATTTAGTTACACGTCATAAACCTATGCAACAAGATTTATTGAAAAATCTTATATTTTCGTTGTTTTAACAATGAATTAATAATGAGATGGACGAAGCAGTCTGAAGTGAGTATTCATGAGTCGAAGCATGATATCAAGTGAAGGAAAGGGGAAGTTTAGGAAAAAGATCTCCTTTTACTCGGATGCCAAAACCTAGGTTTTCTTTGTAGAAATGGTAGAACATGAAATGGATGAGTTGCCTAGCGGCACAAAAATGTAATTGCTGAATGTCTTAACATGCTAAAGGTTACCAGCTTATACACTTTCAATACCTAAATCCAGGTGATATACTAATTATAGAAACCTGATATTTATTGGGAATTAGTCAATGTAATCCAATGACTTCAAAAATCAAGATATTTTCCATTCAGATTGCATAATTTTGCTAGAAAATAGAATAGAAAGCTTCTTTCTTACTGATGAAATTCGATAGGACAAAACTAGAACTTAAAGTAGGTAAAAGGAACCATAGTAAAACATGAAATTAGTAAGTAAAACTTGCTGTTGATGCAAAACTTCCTCCTATAAAGCAAATGCAGATAACGCGTTACTGCCTGTATATTACAACTGCTATTCATTTTTGATATGGAGAAACAGAAACCAATTGAGTTCTCAACTTTCAGGTATCAAAGAGGTGTGGGGTGTAAATAACACTATCCTTGGTTATCTAATGCAGATTAAGACAAAAAACAGTCTAATCTAAAACATTTCTTTTTTGAGTGGTAATCTTTATCCACTTCAACCTAACCCTCCTTTCCTGTAGTCAAAAAGTAGTTTTGATCCCCTCTAAAGATAAGCAGGGAGATCTTTGAAGCATGTTAAATCCTGATCCTTCCACTCTCGAGATCGAAGAAGAATTATAGCTATAGGTGCATCGGCAAAATAAACCCAAGCTCCATGAGCACATGATAAGTAAATGCGAGAGAGAGCTAGCCTATTTTTACCCTAGTCACCGACCAAATAAAGAACCTCAGCAGCTAGTTTGAACTACTAATACCGGAACTGTTCTTTCACCAGAAATATTGTTCCAACTTTGCTCCCCAAGTGACTACCTACTCAAATTTGGAAGTGGAGGGATCTTTCACCTCGAGCTACCCTCTTAAGAGTTATCAAAAGCGAAAAGCAGAAAAAAAACTCTTAAAAGTCTGGGGGGGATTTAAGCGCAAAGCGAAATAAAGTCTGGGATTTAATGAAAAAAGGTTTTTGAAGAGATGGGCCAAGAAAGAGGAGATAGCACGGAAACAAAGATCCAGGGTACAATGGTTGAAACATGGAGACAAGAATACAGTTTTTCCACAGAATCGCCACCTCTCATACGAAGTTCACTACTATGGAACAACTTGATGTAGAAGGTAACATTGTGAAAGATCCCGCTATGATTAAGGAGGTTGTCCAAAATTTCTACATAAATTTATACAAGGAAGCTGAACAATGGAGGCCAGATCTGAACATTCAAGATGTTAATATGATAAATGGAGAGGAACAAGCATGGTTGCAAAGACCTTTCGAGGAAGAAGAAATCCTAGAAAGTATTAGGATGTGTGCTAAGGAGAAGGCTCCTGGACCGGATGGCTTCTCAATGATTTTCTTCGAGACTTTTTGGGAGGTTTTGAAGGAGGACATAATTAACACTCTTTCACAATTCCACTCCAATCGAAATCAACATTCATCACTCTAATTCCTAAAAAGGTTGGAGCTTCAGAATTAAAAGATTATAGGCCAATAAGTCTAATAGGAGGGGTCTACAAAATCATAGCTAAATTACTGGCAGAAAGACTTAAAAGGGTGGTGAGCAAATTGGTCAATAAAAATCAGATGACTTTCATAAAAGGGAGACAGATCATGGATGCTGCATTGATAGCTAGCGTGTGCATAGATTCAAGAATGAAAGGTGGAGTTGCGGGTTTATTATGCAAGTTAGACATCCAGAAAGCATATGACCACGTGAATTGGGCATTTTTATTGAATGTTCTGAGACAAATGGGCTTTGGTAGTAAGTGGCTAAAAGAAGTGTGCATTAAAACAGTCAGGTTTCTCAATACTAGTAAATGGTGAACCTGTTGGCTTCTTTGCATCAGAAAAGAGGTCGTGACAAGGTGATCCACTGTCACCTTTTCTCTTTATTCTAGCAATGGAAGGTTTTAATAGTATGATGAGAATAGCTACACAGAACAGGTGGATCAAGGGTTTCCAAATAGGAGACAGAACAAGGAATAGAAAGGAGATTAGCCATTTGCTATACGCAGATGATACTACCATCCTTTCTGATCAAGAAGCCAAACAGCTGAACTACATCAAATTGATTCTGATCTTATTTGAAGCAGTATCAGGGCTAAGGGTCAATTGGGGAAAAAGCAGCTTGATTGCAGTCAAGGAGGTGCCTCAGATTCAAGGATTTGCAAGCATTCTAGGGTGTAAAGTAGAGAAGTTGCCACTAGGGAGCAAAGATAAATCTTTGGGGATATGGGATGGAATTCTGGAAAAAGCAGAAAAAAATTATCAAGATGGAAGGCTCAGTATCTATCCTTGGGGGGTAGAGTAATCTTGATAAACTGTGTTAAATTCACTGCCTACTTATGTTATGTCGTTATTTCCAATTCCTCTAATAGTAATCAAAAAGCTGGACAAACTGAGAAGAAACTTCCTCTGGCAAAAAGGCAAAGAGGGAGAAAGCAAGGAATTACTATTTAGTGAAATGGAACACTGTTATTTTAAGCAAAGAAAGAGGGGGACTGGGTATTAGAAATTTGAGAATCTAAAACAAGAGCCTTTTGATGAAGTGGTTGTGGAGATATACTAGTGAGGAAGGAACCCTGTGGAAGGAGGTGATAGTGGCAAAGTATGGGGAATTGAACGCATGGTGCACGGAGATAGTGGCAAAGTATGGAGAATTGAACCCATGGTGCACAGAGATAGTGTCAGAACCCTATGGATGGGGAGTATAGAGGACAATCAGAGCTTTATCGAACTCTATGAAAGAAAATGTGTTGCTGAAAGTTGGAAATGGCAACACGATCAAGTTTTGGAGAGATGGATGGATTGATCAAGCTAGTGAGTCATTCCCAGATCTTTTCTCAATCTGCAATAATCCTGAAGTCAGAGTATGTGAATGCTGGACAACTCAAGGCTGGGACCTATCTTTCAGAAGGCTAATGAATGATTGGGAAGTAGATAGAGTGGCTTCTTTCCTGGGAAAATTGGGGGGAACCAATCTAGTAACAAATGCACCAGATAGAGTTATTTGGAAGCACAGCAAAGATGGCAAATTCACAGTTAACAGTGCTTACAAGAAAGGCATACAAGTTGGGGTTAGAGGCTACCATCATCACTGGAAGAGTATTTGGAGAAGACTGATCCCCACCAAAGTGAAATGCTTCACTTGGTTAGTCATCAAAAGGGCTTGCTTAACTCAAGAAGTGCTGCAGAAGAAAGGAAAGCAACTAGTACCTAGGTGTTTTGTATGCAATTTGACTGGGGAAACAAACAAACACCTATTTTTACATTGCAAATTCACTACACAAATCTGGGTGATGTTCCTCAACATCACACCTCCGATCTTTTTAAACAGAGGGGGGCGTAGCAAGACTCAAAAGAAGTGGTGGAGGCTAATACCATCATGCATATGGTGGTCAATGTGGAAGGAAAGGAATGGGAGATGTTTTGAAGATAGATCTAATTCCATTCAAAAGTAAAATGGAATTTTTTGGTATCTTTACCTTTTTGGTGTAAACAGCTCTGTATAGAAGATGTAGATCAAATTATAGAATTAATAGGGAGCTTGTAATTTTGGTTAGGGCTGTAAATTTTTTGAAGGTGGCCAACATGTCCTTAATGCTGAAGAATACAACTTCACCAATGTTCAAAAAAAATATATAAATATATATGTTTAGTCCAAGACTAATAATTATAAGCACGATTAACCATTTTATGAACAACGAATTGAAAATAAAGTACGATAAAGTGAAATATCAATTGTTTAGTGTAGCCTCTCCAGGAAACGCTCATTGGCAAGGAAAAGTACATCTCAAGGCCTTGATGATAACATTAAAGCATACACAGAGTGAAGTGACGCGCTCAATGTTTTGAGCCTCGCTTAAGTGTGCTTTAGGAGCACCTTTGACAACACTTTGTCATCTAAATCATGACCATGAAATTCCAGATGACTGGCTGATGCATGGTTCATAACTCGGTGGAATAATGGGTCAGCTCCTTTATGACTCTACCCTTGTCCACTTAAATACCAGGATTCAGTTCGCAGTCTTTGTCATCTAAATAGCTTAAGGAAGTTCTCTTCACTTCGCCAACAGTAGTTAAACTACAATTCTGAAGTCTTAAAATAGAGAAACTTCCATGAACAATGTTTTCAGTACATACCGGATGACGACCAGAGCATATATGTATCTGAACAGCCTCATCATCTTCAACAAAGAGTGGACGGACATAATTCTGGAACAAACAATGAAGAACAATTTACATCCAATAAAGCCAGTAGAAGCAACAAAGGAACAAAAAGTTATCTTTGACCTTATTTCTCGAAAGAATTGCGAGAGAATTCAGACAATCCAATGAAGCCAGGGCTTGTACAACAGCTTGGAACTCGGCAAAGTATCCACCGAAACCCGTCAAAAAATTATTCCATGCAGCTTGGCAAACGACAGTGAGCTGCTCATTTGCCAACGCTAACTCATCTAAAGCCACTAATACTTCTGGTGAATGATAACGTATTGCTTTCTTAGTACTGTTCACTTTGACCCAATCTCGAGGCACCTTTGTGTTTAGAGGCAACTGCAGTTGAAGCATCATATAGTCAAAAAAATACAGTAGGGCATAAATGGGCATACTTCCTCTACTTCAAAGTCTCACTATAAACTACAAGTTTGAGGTATGTGTAAAAGACAATTACAGCCTAAAAAGCCTAAAACATGGATTTACCTTGGCAGGCTATGCAGCACCAACAAGCAGAAAACTTTCTCAAAAAAAATAAAAATACACATACAGTTGATATGCAATGTCCTTTAGAAGTGTATACTTGACACTCGCATCCCAGAAAAAATTTAAGAAGGGATAAGGCATGAAATATACCTCTTTGTTAAACAAGCTCCACACCTGATGGATGGAAAAGGGTAATGGGCAGAAGAATCTGGACTAACAAGACATGTCTAACACTAGTTGTTGCTCGCCAAACATGATGTCCTCCTCACGGGAGAGGGTGCTTCTTTTTATCTTGGACAATCCACAACTACATTCCCTTTCCTACTCATTCCCAACCCTCCACACCCAAATAAAACAAAAATGGAAAATAAACAATAAAAAGAAGCAACTCAAATAAAACCAAATGAATAAATATTTAGGTGATTGGAGTATTTATGAGATGAATTATGAATGCAGAGTAAAAGAAAACAACACAACAAAATCTATCTCCAGAAAGTGTTTACATTTGCTTGCTCTCTCATAGAAGAAGTAAGTAAGGTGATAGATATACTTGCATTTTTTTTTTAAGTAATGGTAACTTTCTTTTTTCTATTTATCCGCAGGTATACAGTACATCAAAGTAGCCCCCCTTCCAAAAGTATTACAAACTAGACTGACTCCATCTGTGCTTTTTGTCACAAATAGTCTATAACATCAAAAAGTTCTTCTGCCTGTACTAAGACTTTCTGTTTACCCCAAAAATAATAAAGAGCTATACAATTCATCCTGAAATTCTTCACTTTGTCTTTCTTGCCCTCAAAACATATTTGATTCCTTTCTTTCCACACTATCCACCATATACAAGCTGGGACAATCCTCCATCCTCCTTAATTGTGGTATTGCCAATATTGATCCAGCAGTTTAGAGTTGTACTATGTTTCTTGGTTTCATTTCACCCAAGTATATACTTGCATTATATTTATCCACTTATTTGGACTCCTTTTAATGACCTGCATTTGATTGTTATTTCTAGTTGGACGATCCATTAAAATCCAAGCAGAGTTTGATGCCCTTTGAAACCTTGAGTTTTAGTTCACAACATGTGACTAAGTGGGTAAGGTGGGATTTTAAGCATTTTTCAGCTTATATTAGTGTTTGGTGAACTTAAAAAAGTGTACTAAAGCAAAAATAAGCCAAAATAAATAAGTTGGGCAGCTTAGAAGCTTTTCAGATTTAACAAGTATTTTACTTTCTCCTGATACTTTTTATATAATTTTCTAAATACCACTCCCAAGAAAGCTCCAAGTCTGATGTTTTTTTCCTTCTTTATCCCATCTCAACTTCCCATCTCCACAATATCTCTGGATAGTGGCAACAACCTAGAGGAAACTTGCAAAGATGAAAACAAAAGGCAAATGACTGGGAGCTTTCCTTGGGACCTCATACAATTTGTGTTATAACTATTTCTTAAAGCAAGTGCTTTGCTTCCTTTTTCACTCAGTTTCTCATAGCTACCTAGATGCCAAACAAAAACTAGTTTTCCTTCTAGAAAACCAAGTTTCGACTTAACAACTATTCCTCATACTTGAGCTCATATCCCCCACCCTAGTGCAAGT
Source organism: Solanum peruvianum (assembly GCA_027705065.1). NCBI lineage: Eukaryota > Viridiplantae > Streptophyta > Magnoliopsida > Solanales > Solanaceae > Solanum > Solanum peruvianum. Next base: position 3,343,299 of record JAKWJD010001757.1, on the reverse strand, counting down.
ATCCAATGAATTCTTCTGTGATTTGTTAATGAGAATGTAGTTTAGAGATAGTTCATTGATAATTAGATAATAACTCTATGGTTACATGACTCTTAAAACTTTCCTAAACAGTTTATCAAGCATATATAGTTCCCACTTCAATCAAATTATTGGACTATTATATGCTATTCAAATAAATAATTCACTTATTGGAACTGAAAGTGGATTGAAGCATGAATTGAAGTACTCAACTCCTTTATAGTGTTTGTCACATTAAGGATATTTTTGTCATTGTACCAGAAGAAGTATTGATAAGCACTTCTCTACCAATTCCAGACACATTGCCTCTTATTTTAAGTTTTCACTCTTCTATCCAAATACGAAACTGTGTATTTATATAGTACCAGCGCAAGCACTTGACAACTTTTTTCAGCATTTGGTGTTCAAAAGCTACTTAAATTCAGCTAAACAAAACGGGATCTGGAGTAGCAATGCACAGCAAAATATTTTCAGATTGTGGACAGCAAGAAAACATATATATTCTGAAGAAAAAAAAAACTTAACATGACAGAGAGATTACAAGAAGAAAGATTGGAATATGATGACTTCTTCTAATGTACCTCTATCAAATGTGTGATTCCAGCTACACTAGTATACTCCAATTTGTGGATGTGAAGCTGCTTGCGATGCATAACAATCAATGAGTCTAACTTCTCATTTGCCAACTCAACTCTCCTTGTACCTTCAGCAACCTGTGAACCAACTGAAAGTAGTCAATGAATCAAGTGCAGGCAAGAAATATGGCATAGAAAAAGAATACAACAAACCTCTGGGAACTTCCCATCAGAAATGATAAATAAGTTGTGAAGATCCTGTCTGTCAGCAGCTTCCTTGTTTAAAGCAGACAAAAGCTTAGCAGCACCATTAATAACAGTAGAAGATGAGGCAATTGATATCAGCTTTCTCAACAGGACAGAATGCAAGGTCTCTCTTTGCAGATTAGTACTTCTGTCCTCCATAATGAAAAGCCGCTGAAGTTGTTTTGCAGCAATCAAGATAGCTTGAATGACTGCAATAAACTGACACAGAAATTCCAATTAAATTCCATCTAAAAGATGGTTGAGGCTGCAAAACCAATTCAAGGAACAATTTATGCTTGTGTGACTGCTTTAAAAATATATTTCTAAGCATTAGCTGATTGGACATGTAATCGAAAATCAATATCTCCCACCACAGGCACCTGTCTGTAGTTACCAGAACTATTACATATGTGACGGAACCTATCTAAAGTTGCATTTTGATGATTTTCCCCATCAGATAAGAGACTGTACCATAGAACAAAACTGAAAAAAAAATTGCCCACTTAAATCAGAAGATAAAAACCTTCACCTCAGCAGCAGTAGCTTTTCTGTGAAAGATTCTTGTAAGCCCCCGCTGGATATCTGGTGACCTTCCTATAGTGGACAGAACTGAAACAATTATATGATGTATCTCCGGTTGCGAACTGGTGACATCAGCACCTTCCATCTCCAAGACAGAAGTATGAGAAGTTCGATGAGTTTGCATAGATTCTGCAATCTCTGAAACTGCATCAAGACGAGCACCTATCATGTTTCTATCTCGTAATGGATGAGTCACCTGCAAAATATGAAATTACACATGTACCTTCTATCTGTTCATATTATCAAAACCCAACAAACTAACAGCAAAAAATCTCCATACCCAATGCCTGAGAAGCCTTGAACCAAATAAAGTAAGGGTCTGATTCATACAATGCAATAAGGAGCCAGACTCTGATCCGTCAAAGTTGTTCATCAAAACCTACATCATCAGTAAAATTACAAATGGGGAAAAAAAGTATGCCTATCGTATCTGTTGAGAGCTAAAAAATTGCCGGTGCAGTAAAGTGGACAGAAGGGAAAGAAAACTTTTAAAACTTCTATCAAATTGTATATTGTATAATGTATATCATACATAATATTCAAATTACTTGAGAACTGTTCATTTTTCTTTTTTTTTTCCTTTTAAAATTTCTGATATGCTGACAAGCTAGGTATCTTTGATGTTTCTTAGCCAGAAAAAAAGATTGCTAAATCCTTCTCCTCTCCACTCTGCATAATTATATAACTAGTCAAAACCTGAACAGAAGTAACCCCAGTAATTCCTCCAGATGTCCCCATTGTTATTAAAAGCCACTGTTTTATAGCTTAAAACTACGAAGCGACTTGATGCGCAATTATAGATTGGTGAAGCCATATGCTATAGAGAACTGTGCACTTCGTACAATGATCCCAAGCGAAAGCCATTGGTTCTTTGAACCTTTGAGGATTTGGATTAATATCAGCTCAATTGTAAATTTGGTTGCTGAAATCAGTTATGTTAATACAATTTGATTATTTTTTTTTATTTTTTTGGAGAAGGTAACGACTAGTATTCTATTTCCACAAAAACAGAGACCTGCCACGACAAGTTACAAGTTTCCTAATTACAATTGAGGAGGAGTATCTAGAAGATCTTCAACCCTTTAAGCAAAACTTTACAATAATCCTAAGACATCCCTAACTGATTCTAGATCTTCCCTATACTCCTGTTTACACCAAAAGTGAAACAAAACTAAACACTTCATCTTCATCTTCTATATATTTTTGCTCTTGTTCTGATGGCACCTGAGGTTTCTTTCTGTCCAAGCAGCCCACCAAATGCAAGCCGGTATAATTCTCCACCTATCCTTATGGTCTGACATGCTAGCATAACTGCTCCAGATCTTCAAAGTCTGATCTATTTTCCTTGGCATTACCCAATTCAGGCCCTTCTTACTTGGGAACATTTCCCATAGTTGACGGGTAATCCTGCAGTGTATAAAAAGGTGGGTTACTGTCTCAGCCTTTTCTTCACAGAAAAAACAACTTGGACTTAGATTTATCCCCCTTTTCATGAGGTTTTCTTGGGTTAAAACAGCTTGTTTGGCCACAAGCCAAGTGAAGCAAGAAACTTTATAAGGAATTTTGACTTTCCATATAAGCTTCCAAGGCCAGTCCTCAATCTGATTAATAAAGGGTTAAATTTTTATAGGCCCCTTTCACACTGAAACTACCTTGACTGTGGCCCTCCACTCCAATCTATCTTGGTCAGTTGTGGTTCCCTTGAATTGCTCCAATTTGTTGTAGAACTCAACTTACCTCAAAATCTCCCAGTCATTAAAAGGTCTTCTAAAGCTCAAATTCCATCCATGATTTGACCAGACATCAGCCACAGTGGCCCTTTGTTGTTGGTTTAGGGAGTAAATATCATTAAAGGTGTCCCTTAGGGGGGTTTGATCTAACCACTTGTCTTCCCAAAAAAATACCTTCCTGCCATCTTCTGTTCTTAAGCTACAATTTTCTCTAAGCTTTGGCCACAGGTTTCTGATGGATCTCCAAAGGTTGATCCCATAAGTATCAGTGACCATTCGGGTGGTCCAGTGATCTGCCATTTCATACTTCAGCTGGATAACTTCTTTCCAGAGAGCTGACTCCCTAGAAGCAAATCTCCAGAGCCATTTCATCACAAGACATTGGTTCTGAGTATTTAAGTTCCTGACCCCCATACCCCCTTTTTGTTTACTTCCAATCAGTGCATCCCATATCACCAAGTGGAACTTCTTGGTTTCACTGTTCCCTTCCCAGAGGAACTTCTTAGAACATCCAATCTCTCTATGACACTATCAGGGATAGGGAAGAGGGACATCATATAGGTAGGCATAGAGTCCAAAACACTATTGATTAGTGTTAGTCTTCCTCCCAAGAAGAGATATTGACTTATCCAGTTCACCAACCTCTTCTCGCACTTCTCTATCACCCCATTCCATATATCTATAGACCTATTCAGATCACCCAGTGCCATGCCCAGATAGACAGTTGGTAGCTCCCCAATACTTCCACCAAGAACCCCAGCCAATGAGGTTAGGTTAGGAACCTCATTAACTGGATATATGAAGCTCTTATTCCAGTTGATGTGTAATCCTGAGATTGCTTCAAAAATAACAAAATGACCCTGAGAATCATGAGTTGGTTCTTATTAGCCTCACAAAAGATCAATGCATCATCAGCATACTGCAAATGAGTAATCTCCAAGTTTGAATCCCTTCAACCAGCTATTTTCTTAAGCAATTTTCAACATATCGTTAAGACTTTCCATGGCAATGATGAAGAGGAAAGGAGATAATGGGTCTCCTTGCCTCAGGCCACTCTGTGAGGAGAAGAAACCTGTAGGGGAGCCATTTATAAGGACAGAGAATTTGACTGTGCTTATGCAGAACTTCATCCATCTACCTCCAAATCCTCTTTTGGAGAGGGTCTCTAGCAAAAAATTTCAATTCAGGTGATCATAAGCTTTTTGTATATCTAGCTTACATAGAATGCCTTGTATATTGCTTCTGACTCTAAAGTCCACGAGTTCATTTGCCATGAGGATAGCATCCATTATTTGCCTTCTTTTGATGAAGGTCAGTTGTTGAGTGTCCACCAATTTGTGGATAACCTTTTTTAGCCTTTCTGTAAGCACCTTAGAGATGATCTTGTAAACACTGGTGATTAAACTGATAGGCCTGAAATGTTTGAGCTCTTTAGCACCCATCTTTTTAGGAATCAAAGCCACATAGGTAGAGCTGAAGCTTTTTTCAAAGAAGCATTTTCATGGAAATTCCTGATGGTACTAATTACTTCCCCCTTCATTATTTCCAGCAGTGGACATAAAAAGCCATGGTATATCCATCAGGGCCAGGAGCTTTATCTCCAGCACAAAGTTTCACACATTCCCATATCTCTTGTTCCTCGAATTCCTTTTGAAGCATTTGATTGTCTTCAATAGAAACTCTGTAGTCTACCCTACATCCTCCAGCTGGCCTCCATGTCTCAGTTTCAGTATATAATCTTTGATAGAACTCCTCAACCTCCTTTTTATAACTTCTGGATTTTTGGTTGCTTCCCCATCCACCATTAATTCATCAATATTGTTATATCTTCTATGAGCATTTGCTGATCTGTGGAAAAACTTGGTGTTGTTGTCACCCTGCTTCAGCCAGTTGACCCTTGATCTTTGCCTCCACGCTACTTCCTCACATTTGGCTATGCTTTCAAAATCTACAAGGAGTTCTGCCTTTACAAGTGTCTCATTCTCTGTAAATGCTCTTTGATCCTGAACTTCCTCCAATTCTGCCAGCTTCGCAAGGATGTTCTATTTCTGCATTGCCAATTCCCATGAGAGGTCTTAGCCCATTCCTTCAATTTATCTTTTAAGGCTCTCAATTTGAAAGCTAAGATAAAATCTGGCCTCCCTTCACAGACTATAGAGTTCCACCACATCTCAACTCTATCCAAAAACCCTTCTGTTTGCAGCCACCAATTTTCAAATTTAAATTAAGATCTTCTAGTTTCCCAGTTCCCACTTTGGAGCATAATGGGTGTGTGATCAGAAGTCACTTTGTGTGAGGTTGTCTGCTTAATGTTCTTGAATTTCTCATCCCATTCTTCAGAAAATAAAAACCTATCAAGCCTGGCAGCAACATCGTGACTCTCCCCTTCCCTCCAAGTGTATTTGCCCCCTATCAAATGCGGATCTTGAAGGCTCATATCCTCGATGAAATCAGACAAATCATACATTGCTCTTGTGAATCTAGAGCAGTTTCTCTTTTCTGAAGGGAATCTAACAGTGTTAAAGTCCCCACATACTACCCAAGGCCCATCGACAAGTCCTCTGGCTGAGCCTAACTCCCACCATACTTCTTCCCTTAGAGTGGGTTAAACATTGGTTGGGGAATGAACTAGTGGTATGCTTATATTGACTTGGGCAATCCTCCCGTCATGAGCTAGATTTAAGAGTTGAGTTAGGCCTAGGTATCCTACTCAGGTTCATCCATGTTTGGGCTCCAGGTCCACGCTCCAGTTTAGAGTGGGTTAGGATCCCACATTAGTTAGGGAATGGACTGATGGTTTGCCTATATGGACTTGGACGATTCTCCCCTCTTGAGCTAGATTTTGGGGTTAATTTAGGTTCAAGTGTCATATCTTTCCATAAATTCATGTGTTCTTTTGATTTTTCCGTTACTTGTACACTTCACTTCAAAGAAGTGTGCTCTTAACTTCATGCTTCTTTAATTCAAGACCCATGGACCCAATCACTTTTTGCGCTTTGGCATTTAAAAACACTGGATGTGACCCTTTAAACAATGTTATGGAAACTCACTAGTGCCAATCAATTATTGTGGGGGAAAATCATTAAAGCAAAATATGAGGAAGATAAATGGATGACTAAAGAGGTAACTACACCCTATGGATGAAATTGTGGAGATTCATAACTTGTGGACTGAATTGAAAACCAATATTAAGATCAAAGTGTTAAATGGCTTACTGAAAAAAAAAAAGATCAAAGTGCTACTAATTGTGGACACATTTTATCAACTCTCGCAGAGTCAAAAGTGAAAAATATACTAACCAAACAGAGTAATAATTGATTAATCAATAGAACAATCCACCAACTATGGTCCAATGACAAACTAGTAAAAAAATATGTGAATTCTCTATATGTGCAATTCGGTTCAGACAAGTGTGACATTAAGTTGGCTGGATCAAACAAAGATCAAAATCTTTAGAACTTCCACCAGAATAGTATCTACTTTGTATCTACCCATAGTTCATATAAGGAGGAGAAATCAGTGAGCTAAAGGAAGAAAGGTGAGGAAGGAACAGAAAAATAAGGAAGAGACAATGAGTGAGAAAGTGGGGAGACGGGAAGGAATGGATGTGCTGGAGCCTTGATTTCTAATGTTTGTAAGCTCACAAGTCCTCCTTCCCATGAGTCAAAAGTTTTCCTCACTTTGCTCCTTTGGTGACAGAAATTCCCGACCTCAAGTTTTCAGAGGGAGGGAGCTATCCTCTATTGTCTAGCTAGTTCAGAAACTTGTGACGGTTTACCAATCCTACAAACACATCAGGAACAGAGACACATTGGTTTACTTTAAACTAAGTACATATCCACATCCAGACTATCTCTACATAACAATTTTGCTGGCTTGATTAAATCAATCATCAGATGATCGAAAGTTGCTCGTTTAAATGCTTATCTGCATTACAGTATGGAGTCTGCTTTTCCGAGAACCATAGATGCTGTCACGGAAGCAAATTCAGATTCTATCATGAACGCAAAGTTAAGTTGATCGTGCTCAAAGTTTTCTGAGGTTAACATTTCCAGATGGTTCCCCCTAACCCAAGCTAATTTTGCTTACTCCATGATTCAAAGGCATATTAATTGCAGCAGTCACTCCCTCCTTTTTTATCTCTTTTGGTAAGGTAAATATGAACACAACCGTCTTTAATTTGAGTCTCATCAGATATTGCTTTGAGAAGAAATCTTTGCAATGAAAACATGAAACAATAAGAATGTATCATTCATGCCTGGGACTCCAACAATTACTAAGTTCAATTGTGGAATTTATCCAAAAGAATTGTATTTGTTTTTCTCTTTGATTTAGTTTGCTTTTGTAGGGGGGAGGACTACCCCACTCACCTCAAGTTGCTGCAATGCATTGGCTGAAAGAGTAATCTCCATGTTGCTAGAGAAGGGACGAAATGAAGCTCCCAAGCACAGAACTCTTTCCAAACCAAATTGTTTTAGATGCCTAACAATTAGGCCCAATGCTTGTACAGCCAAATGAGGCATTGCCATTATTCCCTACAATTCAATATGAAAGGATGAGAGAAAAAGATATAATCTAATACACAGGGGAATCCAGTGAACCCCATCCAACAGACACAGCAAAGAACATGAAAGAAGAAGGTATAAACATGTCGACATAAGAAAGATATGAAGATATTAGTTTTGACATTTCGATTCCAATAGATGGTATATAAAAATTTAGTAAATTCAGCCTATAAACTATACGAAGAGTTGAAATTACACCTGGATTGCAATTTGATTGCATTTGGGCATTTTCATTTCAGCCTCTTCCTTTTCTTGAACATCTAACAAATTAGTTTCCTGCATGCCCTCATAGAGAGACATCACCTCAGCCAGAGCACCACCGTCACTGAACCGATCTGATGATACATCCTCCACCCGAACATTAGACGCAGGTCCAGCATAAGCCAGTAGCAGCTGAAATGAATATAATAAATCAAGGGAACTTTCTTAACTAAGCAAAAATAACTACTATTTTTGCCATACATAGATATAGTTTAGAAATATTACCTAACATAGCTATACTAAGGGTTCTAGGGCAAATTTCTCCTCTCTCATCCCTCTCCCTCTATATCAACTTTATCAATTGTATCACTTTAATGGCTGCATCACCATACAATCTTGAAGAAGATACTTATATCGATTAATCACTCTACCGGTTGTTGTTACAGCCTAAATGCTGGAAAGAATACAAGTGATATAAGAGCAAATGAATACAAGTGATACAAGAGCGAATGAATACATTTGATGCTGTTGTACGTAATGAATACAAAATGTATAAGCTTGTATGTATCAGACGGTATTCGTTGATAACTTATCGTCAAAAATAGCCTGTATCCAAAATCTCTCCTCTTTCTCCCAAATCTTGCTCACCTCTCTTGTCTCTCTCTCTCTCTCCCAATTCTGCTAGTCTCTCTCCACCCTCTAACATGTATGTATTGGATTGTACTCATTGATACAACATGTATTCATCGATTACAACATGTATTCATCGATTACAACATGTATCTAGTATCTCTCATCTATCTACCCCAAATCTCGCTCGCCGCTTTTTTCTCTCTCAATCTCGATCACCTCTCTCCTCAACTCTCATAGCTTATATATCGAATACAACATGTATCCACTTGGACTATGTCTAGCATCTCTCCTCTCTTTCCCAAATCTCGCTGGCCTCTCTCCTCTCTCTCCCAATTTCGTTCGTCTCTCACCTCCCACTTATTGTAGCGATGAGTCGTAATTAGACAAACAATAGCTACTAATGATAATAATGATCCAAACTATAATTTATGATCCACTTTCAACAACATCATAATGACAACTCTGATATTCAATTGAAATCATTTTCATACAAACTTCAATTTATTTATTTTATTGTGACAAGTTCCATAGAAGCTTAAATATGTGACTTTTTACCATAAAATAAATGTCCAAACGCACAACTCTAATTGAATAATAAACAATATCTTCATGCCCAAAAACGCTAGAAAAAAGTCAACAATGCTATTCTATGTTCTGATTCGTGAAGAAATTACCCAGAAATATTGGACAAGGCAAACAAAAGTAAGAAATGTGCTAACTTCAAACTAATTGTCAAGCCAATTTCCTGTCTTATTTACATGAGTGGTCACTCTAAATATTCTTGGAGTATTAAATGCTGCATTCATCTCACCTGGATACACACCTTTCTTGGTAGTTTGGTTGTATGAGATGCATCTTTTAGTTTGTCTGATCTGCACTACTTACAAATAATTTCCTTGTTTGTATTACCCAAATTTTCTCCCCATAAATGGTCATACATTCCTAAAATAACAACTTATTTACAACAAGCTGTGGCAAAGGATAAGGAGTCACCATTATTTCACCAAAAGAGGAGGTTGTTCTACCACTGCCTGAACCAGAATGGCATGCCTGTACATTTTTGCCCCATTAGAGATATGGCAAAAATGAACCTTCTTTTACACATGATCAGCTCATGTTTTAGTGATCAAGTTTTACAGTCCTTTCCTCACATGAAACACCATCTCTAAAGAATAATTGGTTCAGTCTTTAATCTAGAAATAAAAATGCAAATTTATTTTACCAAATCCACGCAGATTCAATTAACAAAGAACCTGCAACATAGCAATCATCTAATAAAGATCTTTTAGTATGCAGCTCTTGTTATAAAAGTCTGTTCTTTTAGAGAGTAAGAGATCCAATTCTCTAATTAATTCTTTACTAAAAGAATATTTTATCTCCACAAATAGGAAATCAATGTGAGATACCGAAGGTTCCTTTTAGTTTTATGATAGATTTTCATATAAATGAGTGACAATCACCTTCTCTGTCTGCTTAGATATAGGCCTGCCAACAAGCAATTCGGCTGGCAACAAGTTCAGGATCATAGCCTCCAACCCAGCCCTCATGAAATTGTCATTGAACTCCCCATAAACAACATCCCCAGTTGAAACCTCAACTCCAACAACCCCGAGTTTCACATCATTCCCACAACCCTCAAGGTCGATTACCTTCTCAACAACACAAGCCAAATAGTTATTACATGACCCGAACCCCTCATCTCCACCCCCTACATCTTCAGAAGCCTCCAAAGTGGCTTTCGTGTACAATGCTGACAACCCACGGCCAAAAGGGCCCAATTTATTCGATCCATGAGCCTTAATTGCAGCAGTTTCCGTTTGTTTAACAACCCCAACTTTGTACCCTGCACTCACCAGCCTCCTTACATGAATATTCAACCGAAACGTGGGTACACTAGCTGTCAAGAAATTGTGGTCCATATGTGCATAAATACCCAAAACTCTAGCAGCATTTTCTGCATCCTGACCAAAAAATCTGTACCTGTAACCAACTTCAATCATCAATAGAACATCTGGGTACTTAGTCTTAAGCTCCACAACTTGTTGCTCTAACGGCGTGTACTTGGGATTTGCAATTTCATGACACTTGGAAGGTTCCAAAAGGTGGTAAGATGGTTCTAGAAGTTTATCCAGGAACTTCTGGTGGAGAGTGGGATTAGGAAGAGGAGTGCATGGGTTATCTACTTGGGTTGATAGCTTAGGGGTTTTGGTGGGTTTTGTAGGATAATCATCGTAAGAAGAAGAAAGTTTGTTCTGAGGAGAAATGAGTTGGGAAGTTCTAAGGCGCTTTGCAGGTGAAAAGCTGACGGTGGCGACAATTTTGGGAGGTGGAGTACAGGGGGTCGTTGAAGTTGAAGGGTCTTCTTCGTTCTTCAGTTTTGGTGCAAAGAAGCGGGAAATTACTTGTTGTTTTGGTTTCCCCATTATACCAATGCAGACGGCGGCGGTCGTCGGGGTGGTGACTGGTGGTAGTGGTGGTTCCGAGCTCCGACGGGTGATTTTGACAGTACGAAGAGCAAAGGCGGTTTCGCAGTGTAGATTGTAATGCTACGGGAGAAACGGATTGATCAAAAATTGGTCAAATTATTTTTAAAATGTGATTATGTAATTAAATAAATTTAGGATAAAATTAATTTTTTATAAAATACAAAAATGATATTTATTTTTTTTAACTTTTATAAATCTATTCAAACTATTATTTTTTTTAAAAAAAAATATGAAAATAGGTATTTCTCTTCTTGTTCTCTCTTGTGTTCTTTGTTTCCCTTTAGAAAATCTGAAAATTCGATGCTGAGTGTGACACTATCTTGTGAACTCAATGCTGGTTGACTATTTTTTCAAGTTAATGCCACGTAGGTCGAAAAAAGGTAGAAAATTACTTATAAAATAACTTTAGGCGTAATAGGATCTTAGTATAATATAAGGGCCCGTTTGGATGGCTTAATAAAAGCAGCTTTAAAAAATACTTTTGAAAGTGCTGAAATTTATTTTAAAAATAAGCAGTTGTGCGTTTGGATAAAAGTATTGAAGTGAAAAAAAAAATTGTTGATGTGTTTGGCAAATAAGTGCTAATAAACAGCTTTTAAAATCAAAAAGTCTAAAATACCCTTAAAAGTTGTTAACATAATAAAAGTTAATTAATTTATATTTTACAACCATAAATAATTATATTTTGCTATTATTCACATATTTATTTCTCATCACAAATTATTTATAATAGGAATATAAACTTATTCTAGATTTTAAAGATATATAATTGAATAGATTAAAGAATGATTTAAAATTTTAGTTTAGTTTCATCCATATGTAATAATAATTGTCTATCATTCACATATTTCTTTATTATCACATATTTTTTATAAGAGGAATATAAATTTTTATTTAAGTTATATGTGCAACTTATTTTACATTTTAATAATATATAATTTGAATAAATCACTTGAAAGATTTAAGATTTATTTTATTTTCATTCATTAGGAATAGTAATTGCCTATCATACACAAGTGAAAAGGGAAAAATAGAAGAAAGAGATGTTAGGGTTATGTGGATAATTTGGAGATTGTATAAAAATATTAAGGACAAAAAGGTAAAAATGTGGTCAACTTAAAACAACTTATAAGCTGGAAAAAAAAAAAAGCACCCTACCCTAGTTTTTAACTTTGGCTTAAAATAATTTTTTTAAACTTAAAATAAGTTATTTGAGTATTGCCAAACAACTAAATAGTCAAAAACAAGCTTTTAAGTCACTTTGACCAGCTTTTAAGCTGAGCCAAACATGCTCTAAGTGTCTCTGAAATTTCGGGCATAGGTTGAGGGGTACTTATGCATTTTATAAGTATTTTATCATAATATTCATATTAATTTAAAAATAAATATAAATTTTACAATAAGATACGAAATAATAATATTTAAAAAATATATTAAAATAAATACACATTAATAAAGTCGTAGTAGAATACAAGTTTTAGATTTAATGAGTAATAATTTCTTATGATAATATTAATAATATGCTTCATTTTATCGTCTGTTGAATAAAATTATGACTCGTATTTTCTTTCCTAATGAATTTTATTTTGAATCATTACGATTAAGGCTTTTTGCACAAGGGGAATTTGAAGAAAAGCGAAAAGAGTGAAATAATTGAAAAAATAGTTGAATAATTTAATTTCTCGAGATATAAATTCTATTAATATAAATCTAAATTATTTGTACAAAAATAGACAAAGATCAAATCTAATAAATTTTTAAATACTTAAAAAATTAATATTGATAATTATATAGTCAAAGAGACTAAATTTTTGATAAATATATATATATAAGTAAAGAGAATAACTTTGATAAATTTTTAAATAATTGATCCAACAAAATATAATAAAATGTACACCATTTTAGACATACTTAATCAAGGGACTATTTATGAAATTTTCTCTCCAATCTTCTTAGTAGTCCGTCAAAGTCCAGAAGCATCCCATCAACGGCAAGAGGGAAAATCTGAAAATACAAATATTCTTCCGGTGAACACCCCACCATCGTCTCTGCTTCAGTTCTCCCGCCGGCGATATCTAATTCCCGAGAGGAAGGTTGGGTGAAAACCTCGTCATTTGCATAGAAAGAAAATGGTAACGACTTCAGTTGTCAACACATACCCACTGTCCAGCTATACATTTGGTACCAAGGAGCCCAAAATGGAAAAGGACACCTCCGTCGCCGATCGCCTTGCTCGTATGAAAGTCAAGTATAGTTTTTTCTATTTTTCCTTTACTTTTTTGTAATTGAAATTCTCATTGATTCTTCCAGGTAGTTAAGTAGATCAAAGTTCCTTAAACCCTAGGTAAAACCCTTCCGAAACTGGATCACACTGGTCATTGCTAGTATTTAGGTTACTACACTTAAGCCGCTATAAAAAAGTTTCTCCTTTTTTGGAATTTAACAACCTGTTGTTTGTGATTGGTTTTGCAGCTATACGAAGGAGGGCATGAGGACTAGCGTTGAAGGAATTCTATTGGTATGCTTTTGCATCCTCTATCTCAACTTATATTATGCTCCTGTTTCCATCTTAGCAAAATGATCATTTTCTGGTCTTACTTTGTTCAGTTATTGATCTAAATTGTTACTATTTTTGTTTGTTTTGCCACATCTAGTTGCTAGAACTCATTAGCTGTTGTTAAGATGCAATAAATGAGATCCAAATATGTTTGATTCGAATATTGGTTTTGATGCAGTGAATGTGCTTTTAGTTTAGTTGATATTAAGATCTTTAGTCCTAGTTTAGTCTAATTTTTTCTACGACATGAGTCATGACATATGGTTCTCAACTTGTCATCACGTGTAGAAAAAGGGAGCGTTCGGCACTCTCAAAGCTCTTGCATAATGCAATTGTTTGCACTTTGCATAAGATTTTTGAGATGTATGTCTAAGCAAATATCCATGCTTGTTTTTGCTGATACCTTCTTCTCGGTTCCTTCTTCCATAACCAGAGCTCGGAGAAGGAAGAGATAAGAGGGCCCTATGGAGAATGTGGTCAGAAATCCAGTATATCATTTTACTTAGCCTGCCTCTCCCATGACTTTCCGTACCAACCAACCCGGATCTGCCTTCGCAAGTGTATGATTCTTCCATGATCTTTCCAAGATTTTCTTTGTCTAAGAAAACAAGAGTCAGAATGGGAATTAAATTTCCACTCTGTTTTGTAATATTTCTTCATTTCCACAAGCTGCCATTTTTGTAGCTCCTTTGTGGAAAATATCATGTACTTTCAAATCTGTTTCCTGTGTTGTAGAAAAGATCTTTACATGTATTTATCCATGAATAGTTACATTTCATCACATCAGTTCAACAACCAATCAAAGTTACCATTTCCGAAACAACAACTACCGCTCATAAGAATTCGCTATCATGATAGTTGCTTTTCCAGGTCTTCAGGTGCTCTTGGCCTCTTTATATGCATAACCATTCTAAAGGGGAGCCTAAATGCCAAGTATCATATAAAGTGGAATATAGGAGGAGTACGTGGAGAAGTTCTTTCAGGAGAGAGGTTAAGTAAATGGTGAAGCAATATAAATTTCTCAATGAGTTCAGTTCAATTGGGGAAGAAAGATCTTTTTAGGAAAACTGTTTTTTATAAGAGTTAATGGGGAGAAGAAGAATCAAATGTCTTTACTAGGAGTTCTTCTGCTTTGTTCGTTGGATAGGACTGTGGTTACTGGACATTGACCTTTGTTTCTTCAACTATCTTAGTCAGTATAGCCATTAACTGAGGACACTTTATTCATTGAACTGGCTTCCATTTAATGTCTTATATAGCTTGCTTCTTCATCATCTTTAGCTATTTACTGAAAATGTTTATAATAAGAGAAGTTTCATAGAATACTACTCCATAAAGTGTTCCTTATCTGTAAAAAGGAAAGGAAATTAGAAACTCTCTATGTAGTGTTACAGTTCCTGGTTTCAGATGTATGAAAAGTTGGGTACTAGACATTTAATTTTAGGCCGATTACATACCTAGAACTTTTAAAGCTGCTGGAGATCTGTTCACTTTAGAGGATACTGGGTCAGGGTGCGTGCAGATGATAAAATGTCGCAGAATTAAGATTTACTACATTAAGAAACAAGTAATGGAGAAATTCACGAGATGAGAGATCTCAACTATAAGAAGAAGAAAGTGTCAGATAGAACAAATGCTCTCATTTCTTACAAGAGAAACTTCTATGTCTTGAACTACTTGGAAGATGTCCTAGTTCAGCCTGATTATTGAGCTCCTAATTCTGATCAAAAGATGTCCACACAAAACTGATTAACTTTTAACATATTTCAAATGGAAAAAAAATGGGTCAGACCAACAGCCAGTCTTCTTGGCAATTATTGAAAGTTGAAACAGGGAAAAGCTATTTAAAGGCTTTGCTAATGTTAAGCTTACCCAAAATAAAAGCCCTGTTAATATAAAGGGAGAGGTGGCAGGTATCTTGTGGACGGTTATC
Source organism: Solanum peruvianum (assembly GCA_027705065.1). Lineage (NCBI taxonomy): Eukaryota > Viridiplantae > Streptophyta > Magnoliopsida > Solanales > Solanaceae > Solanum > Solanum peruvianum. Next base: position 3,327,773 of record JAKWJD010001757.1, on the reverse strand, counting down.
ATTTTTTTTAAGCCTTACCCAAAAAAAAAGGTTATGTTAGTATAAGGGAGATCAATTTCCTCAGCATTTATAGAGCTATGATTCATGAGTCGCAAGCTACTAACTAGTTTCGATTACATCACTACATGTGTGCTCATGTTTTCTTCTTCAACTAGACCTTTATCTTCTGTTCTCACAGTCACATTCCATATATCACCCATCTCAACAGTCAGCTTAATCCCTGCTTCCTTACAACTTTGTTCTATTCGATCAATGGCTCTCCAGCTCTCTTAATGGGAGGACAAATAATAGGCCTCAAGCAACTTAGGTTTCAACTGTATTTTGAACTGTTTATAGTTGTAAGAGGAGTAGGTTGTTTCTTCTTTCAGTTGTTTCAAAAGATAATTCATATAAAATCTATTTTAATACAAGAAGTTCTCTTGTAAGGCTTTCTAATGTTGGTATACTTCTTGTACGGGCAAGTTTTTGCCTTTTTCTAATGAAATTTGGTACTCTATAAAAAAAATAACTACAAGAGGTGATATATACCTAGTAATTGACTAAACTTGGCACAAATTGTTCAAGTCGGTTAGTTATAAGTAGATGATTAGGTGGCTTTCATAAGAAACCATGTATGTGAGATTTTCTACTTTTCGGTGTACTTCTTGTACATGGGCTAGTTAATGCCGTTTTGTTAATAGCATTCTTACTTCAAAACAAAAAAGGCTGGTTTTGTAATTTTAAAGTTGGATTTGACGTGTAATTCCTCTTGTTTGGATTCACAGGTACAAGAACACAATCATCCTCACATTCTTCTATTGCAAATTGGGAACACATTCTGCAAACTTCCAGGTGGACGTTTGAAACCAGGAGAGAACGGTATGTTTTTCTTATGATTTTCATTGGATTTCACAATTTTTTTGCTAAGCTTTGACACGGGATACTAGCATTTCTGCTTTCTATTTTTCTTTTGTGCAGAAATCGAAGGTTTGAAAAGGAAACTGTCTAGTAAACTTGCAGCTAATTCTCCTGGCATTCAGCCAAATTGGCAGGTATGCTTATAAGCGTTACGCCTTTGGTGGTTTCTTTTCTTTTAAGTGGGAGAAATATACAACTACATATCCAGTGTAATACCACAAGTGGGGTCTGGGGAAGGTCGTGTGCATGCAAACCACTCCTACCTTGTGAAACTAGGGAGGCTGATTTCAACAACCCTTGACTCAAGTAAAACAATTCTAAGCAGGTGATGAAAAGAACATATAGGAGTAAAAAAGCCATGATAAATTAATAGAGAAAAGAACAATAGAGACAACAAATAATTTGATAATCGAAGAAAAAGGGAAACAACAAGTGGTAATAAAGAATCGCAAAATAAGATATAAGAAAGGTAGTAATAGTATTACGGGTGAGAAAAACTAGATAACGCTCGACTACCTACTAGCCTTCTATCCCGATTCCTAGCCTCCATACCCTCCTATCCAGGGCCATGTCCTCTCTTCAATACCCACCATAGCCAATCTTTCACACCTTACACCTTGCACCTTGCACGTTGCACCTTACTGGGGCCATTAGAGCATCTCTTTTTTGCTTACTTAAACCACCTTAGTCTTGCTCCCTCATCGTCCACAAGAGGCTACTCTCGCCTTGACCTAAATATCCTTGTTCTTATCATATATCTCTTAGTATGCATCCTCATTTTCGCTACTCACTTCTTCTGGATGAACATAGCTGGTCTAACCACCACCTTTGTAAAACTTACATTTAAGTCGTGGAGGCACATTCCTTTCACACAACACACCAAATGCCAGCCTTCATTTCGTCCACCTTTTTTTTTCTTTTTGAACCTGGTAATTTTAGTCTATATCTCCACAAGTATACTTCAACAAAAGTGCAGTTCCCCTTCAAAAGTATTACAACTTACGGAGTAAACATTCTTAATATATCTTTTTTACCCCAAAAATAGAGAGCTAAGCAATTCATCTTGATCTTCTGTAAGCTATTTTGCCATTTTTTAAAACTTCTGTTGTTTTTCTTTCCAAATTGTCCAAAAAATACATGCTGGGACCTCTTCTCCTTATCAAAAGCATTGCCATCTCTATTCCGGCTGCTTAGGACTCCTTTAATGCTCTTTGGTTTCACCTATCTTATCCCCTTCTGTCAAATGAACATCTGTCCTTGTACAATGCAAAAAAAGATGGTTAATTGTCTCAACATGTTCTCCACATAAATTACATGTAGAAACTAGCTTATACCTCTTTTCTTTAGATTTTAATGAGTCAAAACTTCTTCTTTTAATAACAACATGAAGGTCTTTTGGTTTCCATATCATCTTCCATGGCTATTCTGTCTCCTGTCCAATGTTCTTGTTGAGTTCCTTATAAATTGAATTTATTGAGAATTGATCTTTGGTATCATTCTGCCAAAACCAATAAGTTCTTCTTTTCAGTGAGGTTGCTGAAATAACCTACTGAGGTTGCTGAATTGAATTTTTGCCAGTTTGTCTATCTCTCAGTCATGAAGGTTCCTCCTTAAGAACAAACTCCATCCTTGTCCAGTCCACATTGTAGCCACAGTGGCTTGTTGATGTTCGCACAAAATGAACAATTCAGGATGCAACTGTTTCATAGGGACAGACCTATTTCACTTGTCCTCCCAGAAGGATGTCTTTGCACCATCTCCCACTTCTACCTTGGTTTTGTGATATAGCACTGCATGGATTTCTGATTGCCCTCCAAACAATGCATTTATGAGTACTTATCAATTTATCATTCACTTATCTTCCATGCCATACTTTGCTATGATGATATCTTTCCAGAGCATCATAAATTCCTTCGAAGAGCATCAATGCTATTAGATACATCGGCAGGCATAGGGAAGACGAACATTATATGAGAGGGTAATGATCCATCACACTATTAATTGAAGTCAATCTTCCTCCAAGGACAAGTACCGTCTCTTCCATTTGGTGAGTCTATTCACATTTCTTCATGACCCCATTCCATATGGCTTTGGACTTGCTTTTAGATCCCAAAGGCATGCCTAGGTAGGTAGCTGGAACCCCAACCTTGCCTCCTAGTATTAAGCACACTATTGATAAGATAGATGTAGCTTTTCCCCCAATTTATGTGGAGACCAGAGACAGCTTCAAAAATGACAAAAATTAACCCTCAAAATCAGAATTTGTTGTGTCTATACTTCACAAAATATCAATTTGTCATTTGCATATTGTAAATGAGTTATCTCCAAACTTGGAACCCCTTAATCCACCCCTTTCCCTTTGTTGTATTATTTCTGGATCCTCCTTCATCACCTCCCCCATTTTTAGTCTATCTATTGTATTTGCTCTTCTGTGCGCATATGCAGTTTTGTGGAAAAAATTGGTGTTTCTATCCCCTTCCTTAAGCCATGTTACCCTGGATCTTTGTCTACAAGTTATCTCCTCTTTCTTTGCAATTTCTTCAAATTCATTTATGAGTGTCATTCTGGATACTACTACTTTTTTTACAATATTATTTGCTCTTGAATTTCCTCCAGATCTGCCAGTTGTGTTTCTGAATTCCTAGATTCCCTTGAGTTGATTTACTCTACTCCTTTAGTTTAGTCTCCAATGCTCTCAACTTGGAGACCAGGACAAAGTCAGGGCTACCAGTGCTAGGGAAAGACTCCTACCAAGTCCTGATCTTCTCCTTGAATCCAACATCAATTCTCAAATTTGAAGTAAGAATTGGAAGCCTTCCATTCACCACACTGTAGCATGATAGGGGAGTGATCTGATGTAACTCTCCGTGAGTTTGACATTCATGAAGCAATTGTCCAGTTCTTCTGAGATTAGAAATCTATCCAATCTAGTTGCAATACCTTGTCTATCCCCTTTTCTCCATGTATATTTACCCCCTTTAAATTCAAAATCTCTCAACTCAATATCCTCTATGAACTCAGAGAAGTCTGTCATTGCTTTGTTGATTCTGAGGCATCTCTTCCTCTCTGTTGGTGTTGAAGTCCCCACACCCCTGAGCACAGACCCCTGGCAGCACCTAGTTCACCCCAAGTATCCTCCCTTTCCACTCTACCATTTGGTGCATAGTCTCGTGTTAAGTGCCAATTTAGGTTTTGGCTCTTCCCAAAGAATCTACAAGTGACAGAATACATCACACACTGCTTTCTGCACCCTCCCGGTTCCTTTTATCCCACATAATCACTACACCCCCTTTGGTTCTGCTAGCCTCCAACTGTACAAAATCAACCCACCTACTTCCCCATACTTCCTTTATTATGTTTGTAATAGACTAATATCCCCTCTCAATTGAGTTTCTTTTTTCGAGGATAGTAACACCCCTCTCAATTGAGTTTCTTGGAGACAAACAATGGCAACCTTCCGGGATCTAGGTATATTCTTGACTATTCCCCTCTTTCTACAACAATTTTACCCTCTTACATTCCGGAAAATAATTTTCGGATTCATTGATCATTTATAGGTAGATATCCTCCTTACTTCTAGAGCAATAGCTCCAAAGTTTACTGTCAATCTTTAGCCTTTTCAATTCTGTTAGCCCTTCTTCTTTACTGTGACTAGTCTTATATCTCTGTTGTGTTGTTTGTTGTTTATTTTCAGGAAGATCTCCTTTGCGTTCTTCTCACACCTTCTGAAATCTACCCAATTTCTGTACCTAGCTTGGTTATATACTCTTCAATCCATTCAAGTCATGTTTCTATTTGTTCATTCTCTCTGTTGGTAATTTCATTCTCAATTCACCACATCAAGTTGATCATCTGACTGTGTGACTAATGTCTCACCTTCATCGCCTTGTTTCAAACTTGTTACTGACTTGTCTGTTGGGTTGTTGTTTTGGTCATTCAAAATTTCTTTCTCCCCTTTGAATATCTCCACCGCTGCACTCAGTGTTAAAATGAGAGATATTGGTTTGAATTTCTGTTTAAATTGTTATATCCTCTTTCTGCGTTATTTCAAGTTATTGGGTTATAACATTATTTGGGCTTAAGTTTAGGCCCGATTTTTACCCTACCTGCCACAGCCCATACAGTGGCACTTTCGCCTTCACTAAACCTCCGTGTGGCCTTTAATTTGAATTTTTCTTTCTTTCTACTGCGCCCACGTGACTAGTCTCTCCTAAAGTAGAGCCTTTCATCAAAATAAGTCTCTGCTTCTGATTACCCACAGGTTCAAAGGCCCCAACCTCTGTTTTCACTTTCTCTACTCTGAAAGTGACCGAAGCTTCCAGCTTGTAGGTTTTAGTGATCTCGTATGATTTGAAACCAACATAGTATATATATGTTTTTTTCCCCTAGTGCATTAACTCCAGCTATCTCCCGGAATAGGACCCCCCCAAAAAGGAAAGATCAAAAGTTAACTGAAGGCAGGCTAAGAAAAAGCTCTTCTCGATCTTAGTGCCTGGAAGCATTTTTTCAGTTCCTTCTTTTTTATTCAAATCCAAGATTTGTTATAGCATAATGTTTAGTTCATTCACCTTACTTAAATGCGATGTGTAACATCATTGTCAGTCTCCTCATTTCTTTTGATTATTGACCCAAGATACTTAAAACTCCCTTTGCTGGGGATGACTTCTGTATCAGTCCTCATTTCTGCATATGCTATGTGAGTCTCGTCACTAATCTTGTACTTCCAATACTTTGTCTTACTACTGCTCAACCTAAACCCTTAAGACTCCAGGGTTCGTATCCAACCCTCGAACTTATCATAAACTTGGACGCCAGTCTCTTCGATCAATACTATGTTATCTGCAAATAACATACACCATGACATCTCCCCTTGAATATGTTTTGTCAATTCATTCATCACCAAAGCAAATAAGAACAGGCTCAGAGTTGATCCATGATGCAACCCCATTATTATCAGGAAGTATTGTGAGTCTTTTCCCACTGTCATATGCGGAAGATATAGGGGAAAAAAGGGTGGGGTGTAGGGCACCCATGGCTTTTAGTGGTAAGAGTGCAACACATGATAGGTGGGTTAGCCCTATGTCATGTTCTCGAACTCTGTCGCTTGCAAACACCTGGTATGAAAGTGGAGAAGCGTAGATGGGTGGGGCATCTCTTTTGAGTTTCAGCCCATACGACTGTTGTTCCTTGGGGAGTCCTCGGTGGTTTAAATATAAAGTAGGTGGGCTGAAGGTATTTTTATTTACTGAGTTTCGCATCATATGACAGTCGTCCCTTGGGGAGTCCTCAGTGGTTCAGATCTAAAGTAGGTGGGCTGAAGGTATTTTTATCCACCGAGTTTCGCATCATATGACAGTCGTCCCTCTGGGAGTTCTCATTGGTTTCAATCTAAAGTAGGTGGGCTGAAGGTATTTAACATTCTCCATTTCATGACTGTTTATTCAACCATATATCTTATGATGTGGTAGAAATGCAATTAGGATGATTACGGGCATCTGTGGAATGGTTTAAATGTGAACAGCGAACCGTAACTTGATTTTGCATCCGAAAACTGGTCGGCTATCATTTCTGTTTGATTTAGCAGCTACACAAATAGCATAAAAAATTATTTTACTGGACTCGTTGTTGACCTGTTCTGTCTGAAAAAGATTATTTTCTCTAAGCGTATTAGTGCATTATGCAAGAGAGTTCTGTTTTTAACGCTACAAATCTGATTAAAGACGAGATTACAATGTCAAGGCTGTGAGTCAGTTAATGTGTTATTTTTTTAATGGAGAATAGTTGGTCTCGTTGTTGTTGACCTGTTTTGTCTGAAAATACCATCCTCTGTAAGTGGCTAAGTGCATATGCAAGCGGATTTTGTTTTTAAATACTTATGACTCTCTTTACAAGCTTTCATAGCTTCCTGTAAGGTAATGTTTATTAAACCATTGATAGTTATTCAAGTTTTTTTTTATCTAGTTTTCCTCTCTTATAGTACTAGGCTACTAGCTAATGCCTTTCGCTGTGATCTGGCTTCTCCAATGCAGGTAGGTGAGTGTGTGGCCATCTGGTGGAGGCCAAATTTTGAAACCATAATGTATCCATATTGTCCTCCACACATAACAAAACCCAAGGTACAGTATCATAAAAGTTTTTTTAAGATGCCTAATCGCGTCTCTTTTTTTGGGGGGGGGGGGGGGGGGTTGATTTGGAGTTAGAGAATTGGTCTAAAACGGGCTAAGTTGCACGGACTCTTCACTTTCTATGCCGCACCTGTGTCTGATTCTCCAAAAATACACTACTTTTTGCGAATCCCACACGCACCCCTTGACATTATTGAAAGAGTCTGAGCAACATAGGAAATGGGTCATCTAACTTGCCAAGTTCTATGTTTTATTTCTGTGTGTTCTTTTAAGTACCTAATGCACTTCTCCTGCTTTATTATCATTATATTTAAAATATCAAACAAAAAAGGTCCTTTTGAAATTTCTTTGACAAAGTTTCTCATAGGTCTATTCGGGGTACATGTCAGCCCAGTTTTAGATGAGTTGAATTGGGTGGGCAAAGGCTGAGTCAAAAAATGAGTAATCTTTTTATGGGCTAATTTTCCCGCCCCTAATTCTTATAACGAAATTAAAGATAAATCACCATATTATTCCAAGTAGAGCCTTCCGTTTGGTCATGCGATATGAAATCATTATATAGGATTATGAAATGAAGTTGAAGTTTTGTTTGGACATACGATTTGAACTTTTTATGTTTTCTCATGGACATAAAAACTTCATATAAGTTATAAAACTATCAAAATTGTCTCAATTGTTTATACAATCTTATCAAATAAACAGAAGTTATTTAAAATCACATTAAATAAAACTATTCTAGAAAATACAACATTTATTGATCAAACCTTAATTTAATTAAAAAAAAAATTGAACTTAAGTTGTAGTGTTCAAGTTGTTAGCAGCTAAGGAAATTATTTTTGCAATTAATGCTACTGTGATTAGTCTTGTCCACTCAATATAATGATATCATTATTCAATAAATTTGATTTAAAAAATAATGAATTTGGTGAATATAAATTGTAAACTAAGAAGTGATTTGAACTAAAATAATTTTATATTGGAGAGAATAATCGTTATATGAGATATAAACGGTTTAAAAAGTAATGATATGAATTATAAATTTGATTTATTTATGAAGCAAATGAATAGTGTGTGTGTATATATAATTAAATGTGGGTTATTTTTACAAAATATAAACTTGTGAATCAATTCTTGTATTTGAAAAATCTCATATCATGATTTGAAATTCCCAAATCATGATTTTTGGAGAACTTTTAGATTCTATCTCATAATATGAAGTTATTAGATGAAATCAGCGTGAAATCGCACGTCCAAATGTTGATTTCATATCATGAGATGAAATCGCATGGCCAAATGCCTACTTAGTTCCTCTTTTGGTAAATGATTCTTTTTTAATTATTTCCATGGGCCATGCAGGAGTGTAAGAAGCTCTTCGTTGTTCATCTATCTGAAAGAGAGTACTTTGCTGTCCCAAAAAATCTGAAGCTTCTTGCTGTGCCATTGTTTGAACTTTATGACAATGTTCAGGTATAAATTATAATCATTATTTTTCTCTGTTGCATCTTAAGATATTTTCCCAAGTAGAGTGCCTAAAAGTCCTTTAGCAGTCGGTGTTGTGCCGACTGGTGGCCGTCTCACCTGCCCATTACCCACACCATTTTTTTAAACCATCTCTGATACAGTTTATCATTTTAATGATTCTATTTTTAACTCATTGCAGAGATATGGACCTGTGATATCCACGATTCCTCAACAGCTTTCCAGGTTCCAGTTCAACATGATCCACCCGTAGATTAGGTTAGGTGGACATTCAGAACCTCCTCCTGGCATACAATCCCAAAAATACATCAATATTTTTACTTGAGGTCCTATATTTTCAGAATGATAACCTTATTTTCTGACGTGATTCTTTCTTTTCCAATAGGCATATCTACCGACTTTCGTGGATATTTGTTTTCAACTAGCTTATTCATGATAGACATAAATTATAGGTGTACTGTTGAAAGCTTTGATTGCCTGTCTGTTGTAATGTACCATAAGTTACAAGTTGCCATGTATTTCTTTCTTTGTTTTTTGAATGTTGACATGTTAGATGGAATACCGCTGCGATGTTTCATTTGTTCACTGAGGCTCTCGTACAGAACTGTACTTAGTGATCTCCACAATGGTACCGCCTCTCCGCCTCTTGAGTTTTGAGTTTATACTCAGCATGAGATATAGTTCATTTACATCACTCCCTTGAAGACTCCTTTTTTATTGGCTTCAACAGGAAAACATTTGGATACATAAAATTGTCTTAGCATCAAGTTTCAATGAAACTAGACTTGTATAATTTTATTTTTCCTTTCATGTAAAAGACTTATCTTTTTGTTACTAAAGTTTAGGTGAAATGCATGTATAGATTTGTCGAGGATTGTAATTTAGTTAGTTGCTATGTAATGTAATTTTACGACAGTGTTGTTAAAGTTTGAGCCCAACTAAATCTACCATTTACTTCCAACTCAGTTGGACATGTGATATCTAGTTATTTGAAGTTGAAGTATTGCTTAACCATGTAGTATTGATTTTCTAAAGTTTTTTTTTTCTTTCTAAAATGTGAAAGACCCCAAGTTTTTGGAACTATAAAAAAAAAAATCTTTTTTTATACGATTTTATCAAATTAGCAAATCATAATTTATAAATAAGATATCAGAATATTTGATGAAGGATTCACATTGATAAATCACATATTTTCATATTATTTTTTTACAAGTAGATGTTTGCGAATTGCGATTACAAGTTTCTAGATCCATTTAATTTTGTAAAGTAGAAAGTAACAAGTTAGTTTTCAATTTAATCCTTGAGATAATTTCTTTTCTTGTTGAGAATCATAATTCTTTTTTAAACATATTGTATTACTTTTTGATAAAAACTTATGGTAAGTGTTACATGTAAGAAAATTAAAATCATGATATGAGATTCTGGATTCTAAATCATGCTTCTTTTTCTTTTTTTTTTTGGAGAATTAGAGATTAGAAATTAGAGCGTCTTTCATTAAACACGTTAGCGTAGGTGTACACCAAGTTACTGTACAGATCGATAATCTCAATAGTTACTACTTTGTCTGAGTTGCTTTTAGATGCATTGTAATTCGTCTCTAAATACAGTTTATTTGCTTCTAGATACATTGTATTCAATGAATGTATCTAGTCTCTTTTCTCTCTCGTTCGACTCTAGATACAATGTATTTCCCTTGAGATACATTTTATATAGCAAATGTTTCTCTCTTCTCTCGCCTCTCTCCCTCCTCTGTCCCTTGTTTTACTATTTATGTTTTACAATTTCATGTATGTGTATACAAAATCAAATATGCACTGATGTATATGTATATATCAATTATATGTATTGATGTATCTAGTGTATATGCACTGTATCCAATGTATCTGTGTATAATCACAACTCACAACTTGGTTCTAAGAGGGCACTGATGTGTCCAATGCATGTAGTGTTTATCAAATTTTTGATGTATTCAGTCTGAGTATAGATACATACTTAGAAAGAGACAAAAAACGAAAATATAGTTATCTTCATACATGTATTTGTTCACTTATACATATGTTTGTGTAATTATAGAGATGATATAATTATTTAATGTATAATGAGATTTAGTAGCCATGGTAGAGATGTTTGTCTAATTAGATATATAGTTTTTCCTTGAAATTATGATTCCAAATTGCATATTCAAACGCTGACTTGAAATCATAATTTCATATCGTATGTCTAAACTTCTTCCTCATTACCTGTTTGGATGGGTTTTTAACTTATTTCTACCTTAAAGCTTTTGTCTCAAAACAAATACTTAAAATCTTATTTTCTTATTTTGTTCAAACAATACAAAATTGCTTTAAAACTATTTTGAGTTATATACACCAAATAAGCCGATACAAACAGACTTTTAGTTGCTTCAACTTTAAATTTACACTATGAAAATCTTAGAGACTACATCAATCTTTTTTTTTTTTTAAATAATTTAAGTTCTAATTTTTTGCGCGAAAAACTCCTAATGAACCCTTGCTTTTGATTATGAAATAAGAGCAAGTATGTTGTTATTGTTGATTAATTTTTAGTGAGGAAATATGTTGTTATTGTTAATTAATTTTTAGTAAGTTGTCAATTTTGAAAAAAACAATGAATGTATGATCACTTTACTACGTATCACTTCGATCATAATTTACTTCCAACTACTTCATAAGTGTTTAGAATACAACTAGTTGCTAATATTCTAACTAATCACTTAGTTTAAGCAATCCAATTAAATTATATATATTAGACAACTTGTATATTTAATTCACATGAAAAGAAAAAAAAAATTATTTTGACAACATTATTTCTTTGGACATAATATTTTATCTGACATCAAAACCATGTGTGTTCCATATATTCATGAAAATCTCTTGTTTTTTTTTTTTTTGCAGAACAGAACGACAAGGGTTTGCTTTAAGTGGCTGCTAATCATAATTAATTGTTACAACTTGCATTAGGTACTAATTATTCACCATATTTTATTTATTTTTTTCTTTTTCTTTTCGGAGTTGTAGTTTTTGGTGATGCATGCAATGTTTTATATATATATATATATATATATTATATATATATATATATAATATATATATATATATATATTATATATATATATATATATAATATACTACAATCAAATAAAGAATTTTCCAACAATAATTATTTATGGAAATAAAAGATATGGGTATTTATAACAAGAAGGATTCTCTTTATATTGAGGTAGAGCTAAGTGGGGGTTCGCGGGTTCGCGGGTTCGAATGAACTTAATAGCTTTTCTGTGTATTTGTGTTAGAAAATTAAATTAAATAAATATATGTGTATATTAACTTGTAGACCCTCTAACAAAACTAATTAACGGCTCGTCAGTGATAAGGAAATGAACCATAAAAACGCTTTCCACAAAAAAGTTGCGGATTTGAACTGCACTATCAATAAAAGTTTCTCTTTTACCTAATATTTAGAACCTCTAAACTCCAATTATGCTAAAGAATTTAGTGACTCGAGATGCAATGATGTTAACTCAATTAAATGTTGAAAAAACTATTGCTACTAAACGTCTCTTTCTGTATCAGTGAAGTTTAATTGAAGGCCTTTCATTTGCCCCCCCCCCCCCAACCCCGAATTGCACTATCAACAAAACTTTCTCTTTTACCTAACATTTAGAACCCCTAAACTCCAATTATGCTAAAAGACTTTAGTGACTCGAGATGCAATAATATTAACTCAATTAATTATTGAAAAATCTATTGCCATTAAACGTCTCTTTCAGTGTCGGTGAAGTTTAATCGAAGGCCTTTCATTTTGTTCCCCCAAGTTTGTCACTTACATGTAGATGCAAATTGAAGTATATAAATATTACGATCGAATCTACACACACTTGATGAATGAAGAACACAAAAACTTTCAAGAGAAAGAGATGAGAGATCTAGAGAGAGAAAGAGAGAAATCAATATTTTGTGGTAACACCCCGTGAGTAAATTTTCACGGCGATGGATATATATATTAATAATTCAGAGTATTTTTTTGGTTACAGAGCATAACTGGAACTGCGTGAACATTAATATATGACAGTATATCAAATATTAATCAGGCTCCACGACCTAATAAAAATGCAGTCTCTTGTATAATTTATTGAGCAAATGACCTATAAATTGCTTAAAATTAGATTATGTTTCATGAAATGAAGTAGGGGATTTGGAGTTATGATAATTACTGTTCCCATCCAATTCACATGGATCAGAAAATAAGCAAAATTAATATATTTGCATGACACTAATCACTATAAATTAAAATATATATCTCGTGGAATTTGAATTTAAAAAAAATTCATAGACGACAAGCACAAAGAGTTAATAAAGATTCACTTGCCACAAAATCCCGCATGATTTTATATAAGCGATATCGACCTATATATATATATAATAGTGTCTCGCGCAACTCAATTAATTAATTTGTAAATTTGGGTGTGGAAGGTTCTAAGACATTTGTGGGCGATATTTTTTGCCTTCGCTAAATTATAAATCTGAGACCTTAAAATTTTAAACCATTTCATTGACCACGTATTTGGGCTACATCCATTATAAGTTGCATCTCTATATATATAAATAAATAAATATATGAAAATATATGTTTTTGAAAAAAAAAATAACACTTGTTGTAGAAGGACTAGAGTTATATACATGCATTTGCATTTGTTACTAAAATATTGTTGAGTCAGTATTTATGTCTTAGGTGGACATTTCCTCTTTTTCAGATGCGTGAAAGGCAAAATTTCTATCGACGGGTATAAAAAAATAAGTAAACAGAGCTTAAAGGGTATAAAATATTAAACAAAATTTTTTAAAATAGTATATAAAATTTTATATTAATCAAAACGGTAAAATTGCTGGAACAACAGTGATTTCCTCCACCAGAAAAAGCAAAATCACTGCTACTGTAGCGATTTTGCAAAATGTAATTCTTTTTTTTTAAAAAAAAATATTCAAATTGCTACCTAGGCAGCAATTTTCCGAAATTTGCAAAATCGCTGCAGTAGCAATGATTTTGTTTTTTTCGGTAGAGGAAATCGCTGTTGTTCCAGCGATTCTGCCGTTTTGGTTAATATAAAATTTATATACCGTTTTAAAATTTTTATTAATATTTTATACCCTTTACGCTCCGGACTCATATTAATAGTATCTACATATAAGCAGATCGGATCAAATATGAACGACCGAATTATAAATAACTAGATAAAATCCAACAATATGTTAAACACGAAAAATAAAACATAAGAAGTTCAAAAGTCATATTACGATTTTGTTTTTTTCTAGCCCTAATATGTAAACAATGAAACAAAGAGGATGGTGGATCAAATTACCACGAAATCATTTAATTACTATAAATGTGTCTAATTGGTACTTCATATTTAAAAAAAAAAAAATTGCATTTGAAAAGTTAAAATAAAAAGTACAGTACTATTATAAATTACAATAACTTGTAAAATAAAAAAAATACTCATATTTTAATGCTACAAGTAGTGAAATAATTCGTAATTAATTAGCATTTTGAAAACGATTTGTTTCTTTAAATATAGTTGTTGACTTGACAGTTTTTTTAAAAAATAAATTTATACTTGACCTATGTTCTGCTCTTTGATGCCTTTGAATAGCTAAAACGACAGTTTTAACATCATTGACTAATTAATTAACATGGTGGGGGAATTTTATTAACTAAACCTAATTTTGATTAATTAATCACAAGTTATTAAAATTGATCTTTTTTCTTTTTCAGTAAATATACTCACAAAATATGTTGTTGATGCATGCTAAGTATGAAAGGTTTAGAATATTAAAACTCGCATAATGTAATAATTCGATCTCATAGAGTTCAATTTCCGTTCTCAATTCATGATCAATATGAGCTCATTCATGGATAAAGAAAATGGATCTTTTACAAAGTTTTAAAAAAATAAACGATCGTTAAATTTATCAAATGATTAATTGAGAAAATTCAATTTGCACATAATCAATGGAAAATTGGTATTAAAAAGGGAAACGATAATTTTTTTTTAAAATGAATTAAAACAAAAAATTAGAAAAACAAATTGAAACAAATCGATAGTGAATTATATTTAGTCAAATTGAGGGAGCGATAATTATTTGATAATGGCGTGGTCAAAGTGGCCCTTCTATAAACGCAATTATGATTTTATGAATTACCGAACGCTATTTTTTATTTTTTTTGTATTCATTTTTTCACACACATTTTGACTTCCTAACTCAAATTAGTTATTTTTACTTTATTTTGTTAAGAGAAGGTGTAATGACATGAATATCTCAATAAAATACTAAGATATTATAAATTATATTGATCTCAATACTGAAAGAATTTTAACTATAGAACGTAAATTGGAAAACAATTGAAGAACTAGGATATGTAATTAAAAAGGAGATGAGAGACAGGGGTGAGAAGAATAGACTCAATTAAAGCTACACATAATATGCGTGAAACTCTTATTTCTAACACGGTCTTCTTTTACTCGTTTCTAATTGTGTCTGGATTCCACATAAAACTCTCTAACATTCATTAATAATATATTCCAACTAAATCATCTTTTTAAACTAATCCTGGTATAATTTATATAAATTTCACAGTGTTGAGAGTTAAAAACATTATTTCTCTACTATTTTCCAAATTATAAGAATTCTTTAGAATTTACAAATTTCGAATATATCACCAGACTTTCAGATAAATTACTTTTCGATATATCAACATACATCTAGATCATAAAGGAGGCACGGGACATGTATCAAAGAAGAGATAGACATCCGGATACATAGAGGAGGGTGTATCAGAGAGGCGAGGGATGTATCAGCGAGGAAGGGATGTATTCGAGAGGGAGATAGGAATGTATTAGCGAGAGGGAAATGAGAATGTATTAGCAAGAATGAGTGATGTATTCGAGAGAGGTTTTTGATTATTTTTTTAAAAAAAAAAGATAATAGAAATTTTAGAATTTATAGAATAACATAAAAATGTATATTTAGGTGATTTTTCCTTGATTTCAAAGTAACTCAACATTTTAAATTAATTATGAAGTAGAATTTCTCTTAATTACTTCACTTTAATAAAAAAAAATTCTAAAAAACTCATATATTCAATATCTTAATCTCTTTGTACATGTTATACCTATATGTCATCATACTCGACCTGTTAATTTCACTTTGATTCTGAAAATAGCCAATTTGACTTTGTTAATGTTTATTTAATTATATATATATGATGAGTCATTAACGGAATTACAATTAAAAATATCTTCACGTACCCAATAAGAACTATTTAATTCTCAACACATGTAATCACCTAGCTACCTCACAAGATTTGATTAATTATATGATTAAGGATATTTTAAATATCAATTACTCGTTTTCCACCAACAAAATAAAAGTTGTCTTTTTTTGTACGTCATCATTAGAATCTCAGTTTTAGTAATTAGTAGGATATTATGCAACAATAATGAGGCAAGACCAAGTTTAAAGGACATGATCTAAAAAATAAAATATTAAACCTACCTTTAATATATTGGAGAAACTAAATAAAGTCATAAAAAGGACTATGGTATATGATTATATGAATGTAGATTAATTTTTTGTCACGATCCAAATCGGGGACGCGACTGGCACCCACATTTACCCTCCTATGTGAGCGAACCAACCAATCTAAACCTTAACATTTTAATACAATATCAACAAAAGTAATGCGGAAGACTTAAACTCATTAATAAAAACAACTCAAAACTATATTTATTATCCCCAAAATCTGGAAGTCATCATCACAAGAACATCTATCTCAAATTACTAAACTAAAACGTCTAAGAACAAAAATAACTAAAAAGCTAGTCCATGCCGGAAGTTCAAGGCATCAAGACTTGAAGAAGGAGGTCCAGTCCAAGCTATACGCATTAGCTCACCCTGAATTTCCGAAGGTAGCGAAGACTGGCTTGATCTACTGCTGAGTTGAAGTTGACGGAACGTTTGCTGCATTACACAAATAACAAAGAAGAAACATAAAAGTAGGGGGTCAGTACAACCACAAGTACTGAGTAGATATCATCGGCCAACTCAAAATAGAAGATAATATATATCAAGTAATATCATAAATCAACTATAAACTCAACATGTAGCAACAACAAGTATTATAATCGTCAATAAATACCATCAAGTTCATTCATGAGGGCTCAAGCCTCAATACCATACTCATTTGGGAAATAAGTTCATTATGTTGAGTATATTATCATCTTTCAAGATTCATTATCTTTCCTCCTCTTGTATCGGTACGTGACACTCCGATCCCCTATCACTATGTGTCGGTACGTGACACTCCGATCCCCTAATTCTACGTGTCGGTTCGTGACACCCGATCCCCTATATGTGTCGGTACGTGACACTCCGATCCCCTATATGTGTCGGAATGTGACACTCCGATCCCCTATATGCGTCGGTACGTGACACTCCGATCCCCTATATCTACGTGTCGGTTCGTGACACCCGTCCCACTAATACTATGTGTCGGAACGTGACACTCCGATCCACTAATACTATGTGTCGGAACGTGATACTCTGATCCACTAAATTCATTCTATCCGTTCATCAAGCCTTCTCTATACCAAGGCATCATCAATCCCATTACTTTAATTCATCAAGCCTTCTTTTATACCAAGGCATCATCATTAATATCGTAGATTAAAGATTCTTTCAAGATTTGGGATTCAATGGTTTTCTTCATGCTTGTTTTATCAAAATCACATAATCATAATCATGCAAGCATACAATTAAGCATATAGACAGGTTTACAATACCACTAACACATATCATACCCTATTAAGAGTTCACTACGAATATCGTAAAAACCATAACCTACCTCCACCGAAGACTAGTGATCAAGCAAGAAATTCCCAAGCTTTGTTTTCTCCCCTTTGATCGACTGCTCTCTCTCTCTCTCTTTCTTGTTCTTTCTGTTTTCTATGTTCAAACCCTCTTTCTTTAACCCTAATTAACATATAATTAAGTGTAAAAGAGGACAATAAAAAACCACTAATTAACTTAAGGTTACCTCTTTTAACCCCCCAGTAATTAGACTTATTAATATTAACCCTCAATCTTTATAATTAAGGAAAGAATAGTCCAAAACGACCCTTAAAACGTGTAGAGAAATCCTAAACTACATGGGATTTGCCAACCAGTGACGGGCCGTCGTGCCTGCGATGGTCCGTCACGAGGGTCGTCGCATCCTCCCCAAATTCCAGGTGAACTGTGACGGCCCGTCACCCCTGTGACGGTCCGTCCTGCACCTCCGTCATGACGGTCAGAAACTCGTTTCTTGTACCAAATTCTCAAAAGTTAAAGTGTTTTGCAACGGAAACTCACGACGGTTCGTCGTGGATGTGACGGCACGTCCTGCAGGTCCGTCACAATTTACAGAGAGTCGATTTTAATATCCAATTTGAAGAATTCTAAGTGTCATGGAACGAAAACTCCTCGACGGGCCGTCGTGACCACGACAGTCCGTCGTGGCACCCGTCGTCCCAGCCAGTTTTTCCAGAATAAAATCTGCTGCTCAAAACGACTAAACAGGTCGTTACAATAGATACCAATTTACCCATCGTTCGTCCCCGAACGATCAAAAGAAGAAAAACAATGGCGAAAAGGAGTACCTGAATCTGTAAACAGATGTGGGTATTTTTCTTGCATATCTTCCTCCTTCTCCCAAGTAGCCTCTTCAACCGGTCGATTCTTCCATTGAACTTTGATGGATGCAATCTTTCTCGACCTCAACTTGCGAACTTCTCTATCTAATATAGTAACCGGTTCCTCTTCATAAGTCAAGTTCTCATCCAACAAAACTGAATCCCAACGGATAATGTAGTTTCCATCTCCGTGGTATTTCTTCAACATGGACACATGAAACACCGGATGCACTCCGGACAGCCCTGGGGGCAAGGATAATTCATAAGCCACCTCCCCTATTCGCTTTAGTACCTCGAATGGTCCAATATACCTTGGACTTAGCTTACCTCTTTTGCCAAACCGCATCACCCCTTTCATGGGTCAAACCTTCAACAAGACTTGTTCACCTTCCATGAACTCCAAGTCTCTAACTTTTCGGTCTGCATACTCCTTTTGTCTACTTTGAGCCGCTAAAAGCTTTTCTTGAATAGCTTTCACCTTCTCCATAGAATCTCTTAACAGATCAGTCCCCCAAGGTCTAACTTCAAAGGCATCAAACCAACCAATGGGAGACCTACATCTCCTCCCATACAATGCTTCAAATGGAGCCATGTCAATGCTGGAGTGATAGCTATTATTGTATGAAAATTTTGCCAAAGGTAAGAAACTATCCCAATGACCACCAACCTCTATCACACATGCACGAAGCATATCCTCCAACACTTGAATCGTTCGCTCAGACTGACCATCGGTCTGAGGGTGAAATGCAGTGCTAAGGTCCAACCTAGTACCCAATTCAGTATGCAATGTTTTCCAAAACTTAGAAGTAAACTGCGTACCTCTATCTGATATGATGGATAGTGGAACCCCATGCAATCGAACGATTTCTGAGATGTAGATTTTTGCTAACTTCTCTGCATTGTAAGTCACCTTGACCGGAATGAAATGAGCAGACTTAGTTAACCTATCAACAATCACCCAAATGGAGTCATACTTACCCATTGTCTTTGGAAGACCAACCACGAAGTCCATCGCGATTCTCTCCCACTTCCATTCAGGAATGGGCATTCTCTGAAGCGCGTTCTCCGGGCCTCTGGTGTTCATACTTTACTTGTTGACAGTTTGGACATTTGGTAATAAAGTCAACAATATCCCGCTTCATTCTACTCCACCAAAAGTGTTGCTTTAGATCGCGATACATCTTGGTTGCACCCGGATGTATAGAATACTCGTACTATGAGCCTCTGTCAGAATAGTGTTGATCAAATTATCGACGCGGGGTACACATACCCTTCCTTTAATCCTCAAAACACCTTCCTCATCAATTGTTGCTTCTTAGCCTCTCTTGCAACACCTTATCTCGAATCCGGATCAATTTCTCATCATCAAACTGCTTCCCCTTAATCTTGTCAAGGAAGGAGAATCTTGCCTCACACAAGCTAACAATCCTCCCTTATCATTTACTTCTAACCTCATAAGGTCCATTAGCCAAAATCTGCACTTCTCTAGCCAATGGGCGTCTAGAAGCTTGCAATGAGCTAGACTTCCCATGCTCCTGCTTCCGCCTTCTACTCAAGGCATCTGCCACAACTTCGCCTTCCCTGGATGATACAAAATGGTGATGTCGTAGTCCTTCAATAGTTCCATCCATCTCCTTTGTCTCAAGTTCAAATCTTTCTGAGTAAAGACATACTGTAGACTACGATGATCCGTATAGATTTCGCACTTAAAACCCCATATAAATAATGCCTCCATTGCTTCAATGCAAACACTACCGCGGCCAATTCCAAGTCATGAGTTGGATAGTTACGTTCATGCACTTTAATTGTCTTGAAGCATAAGCAATCACGTTCTTCTCTTGCATTAGCACTGCACCCTAACCCGTATAGGATGCATCACAATAGACAATGAAGTTCTTACCTTCCACTGGCAAGGTAAGGATAGGTGCGGTAGTCAACAAAGTCTTGAGTTTCTGAAAGCTTTCCTCACACTCATCCGACCATACAAATGGAACGTTTGCTTAGTCAAGTTCGTCAGTTGGGAAGCAATAGAAGAGAATCCCTTGACGAATCGGCGGTAGTAGCTAGCTAACCCCACAAAATCCGTATTTTCTGACACATTAGTGGGTCTTACCCAATTCTTTACTGTTTCAATCTTAGAAGATCTACCATCACTCCTTTATTAGAAACCACATGCCCCAAGAAGGACACTGCATCTAGCCAAAACTCACACTTAGAGAACTTGGCATAAAGCTTTTTCTCCTCAACATTTCCAATACAATTCTCAAATGCTCCTCATGTTCCTCCCTACTTTTAGAATATACCAGTATATCATCTATAAATACGATCACAAAGAGATCCAAATATGGCTTAAATATCCCATTCATCAAGCTCATGAAAGCAGCGGGGGCATTTGTAAGACCAAAGGACAACACCACAAATTCATAATGCCCATACCTAGTCCGAAAAGCGGTCTTTGGCACATCTGTTGCCCGTATTTTCAATTGATGATAATCGGATCTCAAGTCGATCTTCGAGAAGACACAAGCACCTTGTAGTTGATCGAATAAGTCATCAATGCAGGAAGAGGATACTTGTTCTTAATAGTTACCTTGTTCAGTTGTCTATAGTCTATGCACATCCGAAAACTCCCATCATTCTTCTTCACAAACAAAACCGGAGCACCCCAAGGAGATGCACTTGGTCTAATGAAGCCTTTACTCAACAATTCTTGAAGTTGAGCCTTTAACTCTCTAATTCGGCGGGAGCCATTCTATAGGGGGTATAGAAATGGGGCGACTACCCGGTTCCAAATCAATGCAGAATCAATATCCCTATCCGGTGGCATGCCAGGAAGATCTGCAGGGAACACATCCAAAAACTCACGGACTACCGAAACTGACTCAATCGAGGGTACTTGGGTAGTGTCATCCTTAAGATGTGCCAAGAAAGCTAAACACCCTTTAACTCTCACCATTTTCTTAGCACGAAGAAGGAGATATACGCACCGGATTGGAAGTGTAGTCACCCTCCCACACTAACGGATCTGTCCCAGGCTTGGCTAGCATCACAGTTTTAGCATTACAATCCAAAATCGCAAAATTCGGAGAAAGCCAAGTCAACCCAGAATTACATCAAAGTCACCCATTTCTAAATAACCAAATCTACATAAGTGTTGCTCCCCACAAAATTCACCAAACAAGACCTATATACTTTTTCAACTATCACAGACTCACCCACCGGAGTAGAAACACGAATAGGCATGTCAAGTATTTCACATGTAATTTTAGACCATTAGCAAATGAGGAAGATACATAAGAAAATGTGGATCCGGGATCAAATAATACAGATGCCATGCAATCACAAACCGAAAGATTACCTGTGATAACAGTATCAGACGCTTTCGCTTCAGATCTCCCAGGGAAAGCGTAACAATGGGCCCTATCGTTCGTCTGTCCGTTGCCCCTACCATGTTGTGTAGTAGTGGCTCCGTTTTGCCCATCACCTCTGCCGTTGTGGTGACCACCATTACCTCGGCCACCACGTCCTCCAGAAAAGCGGCCTCTACCATGACCACCTTTACCTCTAGCTATTGGGGGTCTGTAACTCTGTTTTGGACAATTCCTCCTAATATGTCCAATCTCCCCACATCCATAGCACTCTCTGGAGTCAGGCATAAGTCTCTCGGAGTAGTGTTGATCGTTCTGAGGTGGACCCCCAACTACAGTCTGTAGTGAAGACTGTATTGGTCGAACTGAGTGACCTCCGGAGTTCTGTCCTCTAGAGTAAGAACCATTAAACTCACCTCCCCTTCGAAACCTCTTTGATATCGATGTCGTGGTGAAGTCATCTGGCTTCACTCCTTCCACCTCTATCACAAAATCTACCACCTCTTGGAAGGATGTTGCCGTAGCCGCTACCTGTAAGCTGAAATCCGCAACTCTGACCTCAACCCCTTCACGAAACGGCGAATCCGTTCTTGTGGACTGAAACAAAGTTGGTGGCATATCTGGATAGTGCGCGAAATTTAGCCTCATATGCGTTAAACTGCCATCCTTCCTTGCTCTAGACTCAAGAACTCATCCCTTTTTCTATCCCTCAAGGTCCTTGGGATATACTTCTCCATAAACAAGCTAGAGAATGATTCCCAAGTCATAGGTGGTGCCTCTGTTGGTTGACACTCAACATGTGACCGCCACCACATTTTGGCGTTCCCTTGAAACTGATAGCTCACGAACTCGACGCCAAATCGTTCTACTATCCCCATCTTGTGTAGTAGCTCATGACAGTCAACCAGAAAATCGTAGGCATCCTCTGATTCTGCACCCTTAAAGACTGGAGGTTTCAATTTCAAGAACTTACTGAAAAGTTCATGTTGATCGTTTGTCATAATAGGCCCAGTAGTCAGACGTGGAAATGTGCCTATTCCCAATGATGCATCCATGCGGGGAGCCATAGTAGCCGCATGTCGTATCTCCAAAACCGGAGGTGTTGGTGCAGAAACCACTGGAGGTGCCTGACCCTGATCAGACACCCCGCTAAGATAAGCAAGTACCTGGTTGATCATCTCTGGGGTAGGTGGGGTGGCATTTCCTCATTCTGCCCTTGTTCATTCTCCCCTTCCTCACACCCTCTCTTACCACATCTTCGGTCGGTGAGGAGTTACTACCCTAGTATCAGATGTGCTAGGGGCTCGTCCCTCCCTCTAGAGGACGTCCTCCCACGACCTCTTCCACGACCTCTTGCCGCTGTTCTTCCTCGAGCCACAGCCCCAGTGGCTGGCTCAGTAGTTTCCTGTCTTTCCGTTGTGCTGCTGGTGTGCGGTCGTTGCTCTAGTTCTAACCATCTGCGAAATAGAGTGAAGATGGTCAGATACCAATTTATATCACCTAGATACCAATTGGACTCAAGTAGTAGCACGAAAAAGAATGAAAGAATGGAATTTTCCTAAAGTCTTATAGCCTCTCAAAGAAAAGTAAAGGCGTCCCCCTACCGTTCCTTAAGACTCTACTGGACTCGTTCTTGTGTGATGAGACCAACGAACCTAATGCTCTGATACCAAGTTTGTCACGACCCAAATCGGGGACGCGACTGGCACCCACATTTACCCTCCTATGTGAGCGAACCAACCAATCTAAACCTTAACATTTTAATACAATATCAACAAAAGTAATGCGGAAGACTTAAACTCATTAATAAAAACAACTCAAAACTATATTTATTATCCCCAAAATTTGGAAGTCATCATCACAAGAACATCTATCTCAAATTACTAAACTAAAATGTCTAAGAACAAAAATAACTAAAAAGCTAGTCCATGCCGAAAGTTCAAGGCATCAAGACTTGAAGAAGGAGGTCCAGTCCAAGCTATACGCATTAGCTCACCCTGAATTTCCGAAGGTAGCGAAGACTGGCTTGATCTACTGCTGAGTGAAGTTGACGGAACGTTTGCTGCATTACACAAATAACAAGAAGAAACATAAAAGTAGGGGGTCAGTACAACCACAAGTACTGAGTAGATATCATCGGCCAACTCAAATATAGATAATTATATATCAAGTAATATCATAAATCAACTATAAACTCAACATGTAGCAACAACAAGTATTATAATCGTCAATAAATACCATCAAGTTCATTCATGAGGGCTCAAGCCTCATACCATACTCATTTGGGAAATAAGTTCATTATGTTGAGTATATTATCATCTTTCAAGATTCATTATCTTTCCTCCTCTTGTGTCGGTACGTGACACTCCGATCCCCTATCACTATGTGTCGGTACGTGACACTCCGATCCCCTAATTCTACGTGTCGGTTCGTGACACCCGATCCCCTATATGTGTCGGTACGTGACACTCCGATCCCCTATATGTGTCGGAACGTGACACTCCGATCCCCTATATGTGTCGGTACGTGACACTCCGATCCCCTATATCTACGTGTCGGTTCGTGACACCCGTCCCACTAATACTATGTGTCGGAACGTGACACTCCGATCCACTAATACTATGTGTCGGAACGTGACACTCCGATCCACTAAATTCATTCTATCCGTTCATCAAGCCTTCTCTATACCAAGGCATCATCAATCCCATTACTTAATTCATCAAGCCTTCTTTTATACCAAGCATCATCATTAATATCGTAGATTAAAGATTCTTTCAAGATTTGGGATTCAATGGTTTTCATCATGCTTGTTTTATCAAAATCACATAATCATAATCATGCAAGCATACATTAAGCATATAGACAGGTTTACAATACACTAACACATATCATAACCCTATTAAGAGTTCACTACGAATATCGTAAAAACCATAACCTACCTCCACCGAAGACTAGTGATCAAGCAAGAAATTCCCAAGCTTTGTTTTCTCCCCTTTGATCGACTGCTCTCTCTCTCTCTCTTTCTTGTTCTTTCTGTTTTCTTATGTTCAAACCCCTTTCTTTTACCCTAATTAACATATAATTAAGTGTAAAAGAGGACAATAAAACCCACTAATTAACTTAAGGTTACCTCTTTTAACCCCCAAGTAATTAGACTTATTAATATTAACCCTCAATCTTTATAATTAAGGAAAGAATAGTCCAAAACGACCCTTAAAACGTGTAGAGAAATCCTAAACTGCCTGGATTTGCGCAACCAGTGATGGCCGTCGTGCCTGCGACGGTCCGTCACGAGGGTCGTCGCATCCTCCCCAAATCCAGTGAACTGTGACGCCCGTCACCCCTTGACGGTCCGTCCTGCACCTCCGTCATGACGGTCAGAAACTCGTTTCTTGTACCAAATTCTCAAAAGTTGAAGTGTTTTGCAACGGAAACTCACGACGGTTCGTCGTGGATGTGACGGCACGTCCTGCAGGTCCGTCACAATTTACAGAGAGTCGATTTTAATATCCAATTTGAAGAATTCTAAGTGTCATGGAACGAAACCTCCTCGACGGGCCGTCGTGACACGACGGTCCGTCGTGGCACCCGTCGTCCCAGCCAGTTTTTCCAGAATAAAATCTGCTGCTCAAAACGACTAAACAGGTCGTTACATTTTTCCTCCATCGATATTTTAGGTGATATTTACGAGTACTATAGGTATTTGAGAATATGGGTAATTTACTGAAAAAATAAAAGGAAAAAAAATATGAAAATGGATTGATCTCTAATCTTTTAGATAAATAATTCAATATCTAGCGGAGTACATTATTTGGTCATCTTATAGCAAATGTGCCGACATATATTATTATATCTATTTGTAAAAATTGTAGATTTACGAAAAGATCGTAAATTCACGTACCTCATTTTTAACACATAAATTCGCTGAGATAAAAAATTTTAAAAACACTTTTAAGCATATATTAGTATTTGATGCCTAGTTTGGAATTACAAAGTAAGTGAGAACTAAAATAAAAGAAAACAATTAAGCAAAAAATTGATTTTTTAAAATGCATTTTACTAGTACTATATAACATTAAAAATTATGATTTTAATTATTTTAATGCAAGTTTCTAGATGTATTGATTTTTTTTTCTTTCAAAAAAAGTCAAGTACAATTTTTTGCATTGACTTCCAAACCGACTAATACTGATAATATAGTCAAAAACACAATTTGAATAAACTATAGTTTTAAAAGAACATATAATTGGACGATCCAATAAAATTGAACCGTCCCAACCTCTCCATCTCCACCTTTACATATAAGATTTTTTAAAATAATAAAAATAAATAATTATAATCAATTGTAAAAATTAAATAAAATTGAACTTACATACACCATCAGCATAATTTTACTTTTATATTATTAATAATTAAAAAACATATAAATCTAAATCCTTTTATATATGAAATTTATAATTTCAAAAATAGTTATTATTTTCATATATATTAATATATAATAACAAGTAACAATGATTTGATTATAGAAATATTCTTTGCATCCACTTGTTTTTTGATTCTACACAAAGAATCTCTTATTTATTTTAGGAAAAAGGCCTAAAATATTCTTAAAATATTAAAAATGGTATAAAATTACTTTCCATCCACCTATTGACTCCAAAATACTCTTCACATTCATTTATTGGGTCTAAAATACCCTTGTCATCCACCTTTTGGTTCAAAATTGATCACTTATTTAACGGTTTTATATTTAAACTATTTAAATATTCTTTTAAATACGTGGCGCTATTTGTTATAATTTAACTTATTAGTATAATTTATAAATCAATCCACTACCCACCCATTATTAACTAAACCCCTCCAAATTAATGAACTCGTCAAATTATTAATGTAACAACAGAAAAGCTACTGCCAATTGAGTGTTTTTAAAAATTTGAGGCGAAAATATCTATAGAAATAAATTATCATACAGTCAAGTGTCTAAATAAAAATTACCAATAAACTTAAAAGTCTGACTATGTTCATCTTAATTACTCTTGCGTCTCAATTATGTGATGTTACTTCATAGTTAACTTTTTTTCCAAAATAATATATTAAAGGTTTTAAAACAAATCATAAATATTTATAAAATTATATTTAAAAAAAGAGTGTATGAATTAATTCGGAATGTATTACTTCTTTACCTTTAATAATAAATTTCTAATTCATTAATCTTGAAAGAAAAATTCTACTAAAAGTGTCCTCCTAAATAAGCGGTTCAACCTAAATTTAATTGGGGCCTCGATTCAAACTCGAATAATTTTGAATGTCATTTTCAGGAATCTATAATTTCATGGTGTTTTAGTAATGTTTATGACGATTTTGATATTATAATTGGATTATTAATTGGGTGGGGTTTAATTAGTAATGTGTGGGTAGTGGGTTGATTTATAAAATTATATTAATAAATTAAATTATAACCAATAGTTGAACGCCAAGTATTTTAAAAAATAATTAAAGAGTTTAATTTTAAAACTCAAAGGTGTTTTGGAGCCAATAGATGGATGAAAATGACATTTTGGAGCCAATAGATAGATAAAGAATAATTTTATACCATTTTCAATATTTTAAAAATATTTTAAACCATTTTCCGTTTATTTTAATTTATTTTATTTATTATTAGAAGTGAACTCCACCAGTTTTAGCCTCCCATTGTACATGGAAGGAGTGAGATAGGTATTTTTTAAGTCAAAACTAGGGTTAAGTATACCAAATATTTTTATAATATAATTCAGTATCTAATATATTTCTAGTACTTTAAAATCAAAATATTTATTTTCTTATACTATAGAAATATTCCAGACTATACATGTATAATCGTAAAAATATGCAGAATATAATTATTAAAATTATAAATATGATTTTTTAAAATGAAACTTATGAAAAAAGATAAACATTTTTGTTGGATATCTTTATTTAGAAATTTGATTACAACAGATATTTCATTCTTTGGAAATATATATTTTTTTCGAAATTATATAAGAAATGAACACAAAATTACTTATATAAGTTATCTAATCTTTTCTTTTACCAATTATAATACTTTATTATATATGAATATCTCAATTTCATTTTAGTTTGTCCTTTTATTCATCCAATTCACAACTATTTTAAAATTACATTAAGAAAACTTATTATTTATAATTCTTTTTTTTTTAAAATAATTATATTTCAACCAACTTAGTTTTGGATATATCTCATATAGGGGTGTAATTGTAAGATTTTATAGTTTGATTTAAAAATATAGCGGACGCATCAAAAGACCTAATCCAAGTCATATTATATAGCATAATTACCACTTAGAAGTAATTAAGACTGATTTTTTTCTAATACTAAACCCTCTATTTTTTAAAAACAAGTTGCATAACTTAATTATAAATAATTTCCTCCAATTAGAAACGTGTATTAATTATAATTAGTCAATTCCTAACCCAAATGGAAACAAAATACTAAATCAACACAATGGTATATATGCGTACGCATGCAGTATGAATACGGCTACGTAAGATTTTCCAACTACAAATAATTATATTGGTTTGGTAAATGTGTATATTATTATGTATAATATGACTTTGCTAATCTCCAATATTCTTATAATTATCTTTGTGTTCTTCATAAGTATTTGGAAAAGGGTATTTGAAATATATTCGAACTTTGATTCGAATTGCTGTTACGATTCTAAATTTTGAAAATGACCTTTTAGTCTGCACTATTTAATAGTGTATTTTTAAAAATATATATGTGCTCACGTGGACATAAAAGATATTGCATGATTATAAATAGTAATGTATCCACGTAAGCACATATATACATTTAAAATACACTATTAAATAGTTCGGAGATAAAAATACACTATTAAACAGTTCTTTAAGGTAAAATTTGATACCATAACAGTGATTTCGACCAAAATCAGAGTATTTTTCAGATCCTTTTCTCTAAATATTTTATTCAATTGCTTTTGTGATGTTCGGTGAAAATTGAAAATTATGATTATTAAGTTGTTCTTTATTCCCATTGGACATTAATTATAAGTGACCTAGCTTAATTAAATTACATCAATATATTCGATCGTACACATGTTTATCCATTTCCAAAATAATTGATTGATTTGTTACTAGTGCATCTCTAACAGACCATTAAGGTTCTATTGAATAGCTTAGTTGATCTTTTGATATATCTAAAATGTTCTTTAATGATAATTAATAAATGACATTATTAGTTTAATTGTCTCTAAAATTTATATCGAAATTGAATCTAATGACAATTAATTAATATCGACAAAATTTCAGTATTCTTTATTAGTATGCATATTTATTTTCGTTGAAAGTTATTTTATCACTCTATAGGTAAAACCAACATTAGCTTCAATTCAATTCTAAACTCGAACTTCAAGTTTTTGGCTTATTCTACTAAATAATACATTGTTATCCAAAATAGTATATAGTTTTATGAGACATGACACAAAGTATGGCCTAACGTGGTGCTTGGTTTCTTGTTGATTAGACAAAGTGAATTATGAACATATTTACATCATCACATGTATTGTTTTATTACTTGAAACAAAGGCGGATAAGCTCTCTTTAGCTAGCTCGGTGCCGATCAGAGCTAGGTAGGATCGAGGGAATTTGTGATTCCTCTTTAATAAAAACTTAATATTTATACATAATTATCATATTTTTTGTATGTATAAATGCTAGGTGTTGAGATTTTCTTTTATTCTTTTCATGTGTTTACTTTTACATATTTTAATAAAAAATTTAACTTCATGACTGAACATCGCGCATGATAGATGTCTTGTTTTCGTGTCATTCAAACTTTTAAGTTACATTGTTTAAACCTTATAAGTGTAATATCAACCATCCCTATTATTGTTTGTTATCTTTACACACAAAGATTTGCTGGTATGCAATTTGTGTGACAGTCCGTAACAAGTGCTAAAATCTTTATGGTATAATTAGTTAACTGTTATTTGATCGAATATCACTATAAACTTTAGAAATATTTGCAAAAAGTGTTAATTGTCACTAAAAACTTATATTTTATAATAATTAAATTATTATCATTAATTAATTGATTACTGTGAAGTTTTAATTTGATGTAGTGAAGGCCGAGGAGTTAAGTGAATTTTTGATCAAAGTAGGTTATTGTTAAAATCAATTTGCCAAGATAATATGTTTTTTAAAAAAAATTTACAAAATTAGTATAAACGTAGTTCTCACTTCTCAGTAGCGTTTTAGGTAATATTTTATTCAAAAAAATTAAATTCAATAACTAAAAGACAAAAATCAGACAGAGTAACAGACATAAGACGTTATTGTCAGTAAAATTTTATAACCCGAGGTTGAAAAACCCAAAAAAGTTCGACCTTTATTGGTTTGGTTTATAATTTAAAATTTTTACACGAATGATTTTGTTTGATATTTAAAAAACCCGAACCAACCCGATCATGTACTCTCCTACTCACTAATAGCATATTTAATCAAATTTTTACTTTTCAAAAAAAAATATAATTACTTTTACATAAAAAATATTATTTTAGTTTTCAAAAATTCAATTTTTACCACTCTTCAAAAACACATTATTTTCTCTTAAAAGCTTGATCAAACACTTAGTTTTTATTATTTTAATAGTGTGTATATGCACAACAAATAGTAAACGGAGTAGGAAGTACCGAACTCTTCATCTTACAATATCTTGTATACCAAATCATGAATAGTGTAATAGTATAAAATCTATTTAGGTAATGATACATAAATAAATTAAACCACATGTGGGGTAAATTCAACGCGTTATTATTTTATAATCTCACCGTTGTTATTTAATCTCTATTATTTACTTAATTAAATAAAACAACCAATATATTGGAAGTAGTGTTGGTAAAGTCCATTTAAATTAACAAATATATTAGCTATCTTTTTCCTTTGTACTAAAAATAATAATTTGGAAACGTTACCCTCTTCTTTACTTTTCTTGAAAACATAGTTTCTCTTTTTTAATTTTTTCTTAATGTTATCATTGAGCCAGTTTTCGCGTATCTCGACTAATTTCACGAAATATCTGCTATCATATGTGAATGCGCGACTAATTTCACGAAATATCTGCTATCACATGTGAATGCGTGACTAATTTCACGAAATATCTACTATCACATGTGAAAAATCACCTAATATTTTTTTCAGAAACGTAGATTTTTTAACCACTCATTGGCCATAAATTAGTTTCTCTTTACCTACAATTTATTTTCTAACATTTGTTATTCACTAATTAATCTATTTTAATTTCGATAGAAATATAATGTTATGTTTAGGTCTAACAACAACCTTATTTTTTCAACCAATGAATTTTAATTTTCTGCACGTGGTATGTAGAAAAATGTGCCAATAAAATTCAGCCACGTAAATTGATTGTGAAACGAAAGGTTTTAAAATTTTATATATATGGAGTTATATAGGAATTTTAAGTTATGATTTATTCTTCATGGCTGAATATGAAACTATATTGACATGAACGTGATTGGTTTCTAATATTTTTTTATTTGGTTTCTAACTATTACACTAAATTTTTTAAGGTTTTAAAATTTATTTTATAACAAGGGTTAGTATCAAAATTTGGACTTTAGTCTATCTAAATATTTTCAATAATGAAAAACACGCATTAGATTATTTTTTTAACCAATTTACAGAATTATTAATTAGAACCTGTCAAAGGCTTAATAGTTAATTACGAATAAATTAGTTGAAGTTTTTTTTTCCCTTTAATTTGTTGTTTCTAGAACATAGTGGGGTGTGTTAAAATTTTAAAAAAATGATTAACGAATCATTGTTGTTTGTTCACTTCAACAAGTAATACACAACTGTAAATATTTTGAATTTTTCTCTAATAATTAAGGATATTAGCTTAGCTAAGATTTTTAGTCGGCAATGAAATATTTTATTTTAATAATATTTGTACTAAGCTGACTTATTACTTTTGTTAAAAAATAATAATAAGAGGACTATTTAATTGAATTAATCTTATAAATGATATTTTGAGATTTTAAAATTTCATTACTATGTTTTATGTAGTAATTTAATACTAATTAAATATTATATAAAATAAATTCTCTTGATTTGTTAAGATAGTCAAAAAAAATAAAAATAAAACATCTACTTTAGAAAAATGGGGCAAGTAAATATGAAACGGAGTAACAAACTTCCTTATGCCTATTGGCCTGGGAGCGCAACTCCTAAATGATTCTTACAGTGTACGTGAATCATTCAGAACTTTCTAATGTGAACTTCAGACATGTGTAATAAATAAACGAAAACTTCTTTAGGCTATTTCCATTTAGTTAGACTTTTGAAGTTCATGAGGAAACTTCATTGGATCATCAAAATTATTTAGAAATGAGCTTAGGTTATAAATGTTGTAGTTGAATTTTTCTTGAAGTTGTGAACCATGAAGAAAAAAAGAGGAAGAAAAAAAGAGGAAAGTAGTTGGGAAAAATTTCGAGAACAAAAAAAAATCCTAAAATTGCACAAACTATTTGAGTAGAACCTATAATTATAATTAATAAAGTATACAATATTTTCACCGACAATATTAAAATTGTCACATAACAAAATTGGTGGGCTCCTAAATTTTATTCTTATGGTTCTTAATGTAATTGAATTCCAAAATATCTTAGAAGAACTTACTATTTAATATTCAAAACACAGTTTAATACAACCAATGATGGATTCATATGTTAAAAATGTGACATCTTGCCTTGTAATCTCTTTCTAAAACTAGATGGCTATATATATATATATATATATACATACATATGTTAGCATCTAATATATATTTTTCTAGTGTGATGTACTCATATTTTAAAAATTTTAGATTCGTTTTTTATTATACACACATGATGATATTAAGGTCCTTAATTAGTTGTTGCATAGTCATAAAACTTGTCTACCTTGACTCTGATCTAGGCTGTTAGAGTAGTAACATAGTCGTAAAAGAGATATTGTAACAAAAATAATTTTTAGCAGCAATAAGTAGACACATGAATAAAGAGGGCTAAGGTCTTTACGGACATTAGTTAAGTGCCATTAGATTCAATATCGCTAAAGCATTTAAAAACACATACAAAAATGCTAATTGTCACTAAAAATATATATTTAACGGCAATTTTAATTTAGTGAGAGAACATTTATGTTAGTGTGTGGTGGTTATCTTAAGTATAAGGTTTTCTAATAATTATTTCTTTCTTAAGTTAACTTTTAAAATTGACTTAATATTCAATTTTTTCACATGATATCGAAACTAAACTCACTCAATATCTATTTTGGGCAAAAGGTGAAGATTTAACTTTATTTTTCCAAGAATATTTAACTGAAAATCTTAATTAACCTGTCGGTGGATACTCAAATATATATTATTAATAATGTGGTGATTCAATAAAAGTGTTTTGAGTAAATCTTAAGAAACCGTTA
Source organism: Solanum peruvianum (assembly GCA_027705065.1). Classification (NCBI taxonomy): domain Eukaryota; kingdom Viridiplantae; phylum Streptophyta; class Magnoliopsida; order Solanales; family Solanaceae; genus Solanum; species Solanum peruvianum. The sequence goes on along the minus strand of JAKWJD010001757.1, from coordinate 3,294,658 downwards.
TTGGTGTCTATCAAGTAGGTTTAAGCATGATAAACGACACAAGATTTACTATAGCTAATGACTCATTTGTCTCTATTAGTGCTAGGCTAGCTTCTCAAAATTCTTTGAGATGGGACAATTATTCTATTGATTATACAATTATTAACAATATATATAAGCCAATTAGCTAGATGATGGTTATTATACTTTATTTCATTTTTTCCACTTTCACTTAACCTTTTGTTGAGGAATTTATTGCATATATATGGGGCTAGGGATCATAGAAATAGAGGTTGCAAATACATTCGACAACAATTGAGTTAACGAGCTTGTTTGACATTACTGTTAACATTGCTTTTTAAAAAAAATATTTTGAAATAATTTTTTTAAAAATGTTTTTTAAAAAAGTAATTTGTGTTTAGCTGATTCTTTTGATAAGTGTTTTTGATAAATAAATTGTGTTTGATCAATTTTTTAAAAAGTATTTTTAAGAGTTAAATTACGAAAAATAGTAAGTATCAATGTACTCTTATTATTAAGATAATTTTATAGAGGAATCTATTTAGAACATCTATTACAAAAGAATTTCATGAAAATTTTATTTTAATTAAATTAAAATATACATATTTAATTTTTCAATCAATATATTCATACATACATTAATTAATTAATTAATTATTAATATAATATTAACATGATGATTTAAATATAATTAAAAATATCAAGCAAAATAAATTTAAAAACCATTGCACAAATTAAACTACTATATACAAAAAAATTCACCACAAAAATAAATAAAGTCCTTCAATATTTAATCCTACAAAAATAATGTCGTTACCTTTATTTCTAATTCGGTAAATAAAACGTAAAATAATATATAAATATAAAATATAATATAATTATATACAAACTTAAAGTTTTGAAAAAACTATTATATAAAAATAAAAAATAAATTCTTGAATAAAAGTTAACCAAACTTATGAGATATGATAATTACTTAATAATGGCTATATTGATAAATTTGTATATATGAAAGAGATATTTTAGTCTTAAGAAAAGAATTGTTTCTCCTTTTTTTAAGAAGCAGAAATATTTGGCTTCTTCTACACAATTGAAAAATTGTTTCTGCTTCAATTTAAAAGAAATTTTAAGAATTAATCAAACACTCAACTTTTCAAAAAAAAAAAAAAGAAGCACTTTAGGCCTCTCAATAGCAATATCAAACAGACTCTACCTCAGAGTTGCTAATTTTTTTAAAGGGTTTTTAAGAGTCAAATTATGAGAAAGATAAATATCAATGTACTCTTATTATTAAGATTATTTATAGAGGAAATTATTTAAAACATCTATCACAAAAGAATTAATGAAAATTTTATTTTTATTAAAATATGTACATATTCAAATTTTCAATCAAGTTATACATACGTAAATACATAAATTAATTAAATAAATAATAATATAATATTAACATAATGATATAAATATAATTAAAAATATAAGCAAAATAAATTCAAAAATCATTGCACAAATTAAACTACTTACTATCTACAAAAAAAAATTACCACAAAAATAAATAAACAAAAATAATAAAGTCCTTCATATATTTAAACCTAAAAAATATTATCATTACCTTATTTCTAATAGGGTAAAATTAAATGTAAAATAATATATAAATATTAAATATAAAATAATAATTATAAACATAAAAAAATTCTTGAATAAAAGTTAACCAAACGTATGAGATATGCTAATTAATTAATAATGACTATATTGATAAATAGTTTATATAAAAGAGATTTTTCTCAATAGCAATGTCAAACAGACTCTACATTCAGAGTTGTTAAAATCTTTAGCAATATTTACATAAATTAATATTATATAATTATTGCTGCTAAATAAACTATAGCAACAATCATATTATTGTCACTAAATAATTGTCACACCATCCTTTATTTATTGTAAAATAGTGAAATATTCTCTTTTTAAAAACTTTTTCATTAACTAGTTTTGTTTTTATTAATCATAATTAGTAGAATTTGGTGTGAACTAATCCTTCCTTTAAATACAAGGTCGGCTAACCTCAACATCAAGTCTTCCTTTGTCTCCTCTCTCTTTCTCCCAACACAAAGACAAAAGTCATTAACATATAATCTTTGTGTTCTTCCTTAATCATTCATTAATCCTCAATTAGTTTGATAATTAATTAATAATGGGGTGCAAATTGGCAGCTGAGAAGCCAAAACAAAAACACAAGAAGGGATTATGGTCTCCTGATGAAGATGATAGGCTCAAAAATTATATAATTAAGCATGGTCATGGATGTTGGAGCTCTGTTCCCATTAATGCTGGTTAGTTTAATTAATACTTTAATCTTTTCTTCATCTCTAATTCAACTAGTGTAATTATATCTTATCATTTTCTTAGTATATTGACACATCTTCTTAGTTTTCCATCTTTACCAAATTCAAATGTACTAAGTTTTAGAGGTTGAAACGTTTGAAGAATTTAAGTTACATATACTGACATATTTTTATATTTATCGTTATATTATATGAAATAGAAAGATAGTTATATTTATTAATTACATCCATGTCAATGATAACAATATATGTCATGTTTTTGAGGGTTGGTAATGTCAGCATTAATTACCATGATTTATAGTGTTAATTAATCCTTTTTTGTCTAATCATGGTTAGACATTTATACTATAAAAGATATAAGTAATTTTTCCTTCATTTTTCATTGATAGCTCATTTGGTCAACACACAATTAAAAAAAGATTCTTACTGAAATGTTGAAAAAAACTTTAATTTCTATATATAAAAACATTACTGATTTTTTTCCTTTTCGATTCAATGATAGAATATATAAAAATAGCAATGAATATTTTTTAGTGAAAATTTTCAAATGCAAAAATATTGATTTTTTCTTTTTTGAGGTTTTTACTATAGATGACTTCAATATTTTAGCTGTGATCAAATTGCCAAATATACAACGTACCATTGTCTAGTTGACGAGTGTACTTATATAAAAGAATAAAAAAGTTGTCCCTTTTTTAATGTGTAAAACATTTGAAAGTCTTTAATAATAATACATTAAAATAATTTTTTTTTAAAAAAAATTCTACAAGTTCATTGGCTGAGGCGTATTTTCTCGTTATTTTTGGCGCACTACTTGGGAATAAATTTTAGGAACAATAATCTTAAGTCAACAAACAATACAATTTTTTTTTATATATATAATTGAAATGAAAAATTCAATACTAATTACATATGTATAATACTCGTTGACATGAATTTGTATTTTTGTTAATATAATTTACTGCCAATTTTATAGGCTTGCAAAGAAATGGAAAGAGTTGTAGACTGAGATGGATTAATTATTTAAGGCCTGGCTTAAAGAGAGGGGCATTTAGCTTAGAAGAGGAAGACATAATATTGACCCTTCATGCCATGTTTGGCAACAAGTAAGAACAATTATTTTAATTTGTATGTTATCGATGAAGTTTAATGTATTAAACTCAAACTAGATGTGATTTTTAACTTGGCGTTATTTTACATTTATGCATTCAATTTTGGGTCTGTACATGTAAACACTTAGATTTGTATAAAATCGAATAAGTAGATATATAAGTCATACATTATACATATAACACCATTTAAAACGCAAATTGTCATGTAAAATGTCATATAGGACACATGTTTGTGTTTTTTGAACTTTATAAAAGTTTAAGTTTCTACTTGTGTGTAAACAAAACTAAAAGACATAAATATGAATTGAATCCAAGTTAAAGAACATATTTATATATTACGACTAAAAATTACATCCGTTAAATTTTACTATAAGTCAAAATAAGAAGATTTTACACCATCGAATTATATTTATTTGTAATTAGTATATTTTAAACAAATACATTGATTGATTCTTTTCTATCGAACATAATGTATAATTACTCTTCTGGAATTCGAAGAGGTAATAGTCAACTTTGACTATCTAACACCATTTTAATTTATTAAAATAGTACTACTATATGGTGTTGACTTCAAAATAATACTACTTATTTTCAATAAAATTCACCTACTAGGCTGCCCATTTAACAAATATTGTTACAATAGTAGGTAGACTTTTTCTAATAAAAAACATGTAACATGACATTTTATTGTCGATTTAATTTATATACACTGATAACACTAATTTTTTGTACTAATAGATGGTCTCAGATTGCACAACAGTTACCTGGAAGAACGGATAACGAGATAAAGAATCATTGGCACTCGTATTTAAAGAAAAGAGTGTCCAAAATGGGAGAAAATGAAGGGCACACTAAGCCTGGGAAAACAGATTCTTCTTCACTTTCTGTAAAGAAATTGACTCCACAGAATTCAAGTTTGGATTCATTTGAACATATGGAAGGATCATTAGCAGATTCAGATCAATCTGTTTATCCAAGAGAGACTCAAAAGAGTAATTTACCTAAAGTATTATTCGCGGAATGGCTTTCGTTGGATCAGTTTAATGGACAAGATTTTCAAAACTCAGGGAGTTTTAGTTTTGAACCTTGCAAGAGTAACTTTGTGTATAATAGTAATTCAGAGTTACATGACATATTCATGCATAGTTTACCGATGAACAACGATGATGGTAGCAGTAGCTATGGGAATGGCGTAAATCAAGAGGTTCTTCACAATGATATTTTCCCACCACAACTCAAGTTTGAGGATACATTGTCTGGTAGCGGATTTGAGGAGTTTATGTCAAGGGAGTTCAATATTAACGACGATGTGATGTACATATGATGAGTTCTGTTTTTTAGAATTTTATACAAAAATAGAAGAGGTAATAAAAGTAGGAACCATACTGTTTGGTTACCTTGTTTAATTTCTTCATCAGCAAAAGGTCTAGTGTTAAACGCGCATTTTTACTGTAGATGCCTTCTCCTTTTTCTTGTATTTCATGGTGTACAAAGTCTAATTCATTCCATCTGTAATAACAAACTGAGATTAAGTTGCAAACTTGATGATCTTTCCATGTTGAGCATTGATCATAACGGAACTGGATAACAAAATGACGATCAAACAAGTTAGACGATATCATAGTTTTTATTTGATTTCACAGATGATAGTATCAATACATGAAGTGATCGATCGATCTAGTGGACATATATGAATGAGGCATCAGATCACAATAATAACAATATGAACAATTTGTTAGTTGCTTTATGTCCACTTTCTTGACTATGGCTTTAGAAAGTCCAAAGTTCAGTTCACCATTATCGAAAATCATCTTGGAGGATTAAGCCAGTCCATAGAAGAACAGAAGCAACAACAAGAAGGATTGTAATTGGTGTCCATTTCAGCGCGATGATCTGGATGACAACGAGTAAATTTAGAACCTATTTGTATAGTTCTGTTGATTATAATAGACCAATGTTACCAAATAATACCTCAAGCCTTTTAGACTCCCAAATAGGAGAAGTACTTATATGAGCCTCCATCATTCGTTCCATAATTTCTACGAACATTTAATCGAATGAATCATAATGACATAATTCAAGTTAAAATGAAACAGAATTTTAGAGTAACCATTCGACAAGCTTACCTATTCTTCGCCTTCTCTCTGTTATTAGTGATAGTTCCTCTGTCGCGATATCTAAATCCTTTTGACGATGAGCATTTAGTTTAGATAAATTTGCCTGTGTTCTTGTATCCACATATTGCTTCCTAATGTTGCCAATGATAGTGTCTGTCAAGACAAACCCAATCATGCAAAAAGGAAAAATAGATGAAATTAAACAAACTTTAGGCTTAAAACAGAGGAATACTCTGTACTTAAACTAATGCAACTCCTATAAACTACTCCCGCCGTTTCAATTTATTTGTCTGGCTTGATTTGGCTCGGAGTTTAAGACAGTAAAGAAGACTTTTTGGATGTACCAAAATATCTTTTAATCTTATCAAACAGACTAGAAAGGAAAGTACGACAAACTTAATTGAAACGGAGAGAGTACTAAACTATAATGAGTATTTAGTATATTACCAAGTTTAATGAAGGTATATGGTTTTGTAATCCTGTCAACAAGGCTGCTATCTAGTCTTTCAAACTCCTGCTGCAAATCTTGTAGATAATGGAAGGCAAGCTTTCTTGGATACGGCGATTCGCATAAGGTCAGGTAGCAAATCCCATTCTCAACCATGTAGCTAAATATTAAGAGTAGCAAAATGAAGACACAATTGTGGAATGTAAATTAGCTACAACATAACTAAAATCAAAAGGTGATGAAATAAACTGAAGAACCAAAGGTAACAGAGAAATGAAATTATAGTTTCTAATAACTGAGAAATCTTCAGGCCTGTTAGTGCATGATTCTAAATAGGTGTTGGAAGTGAGTTAGAGTCCCACACGGTGAATGGTTCGATGGTCTGCTTATATGAATTTGAGCAATTATTTTTTATCTAAAGAAGGAGTTTTTAGGGTTGAGTTAAACTTATTTATCATATCTTTCACAATTGAATGTGTAAGGGATTTTCCCTCTACTATCCGTCTAATTCACACATCATATCATGCACTACTTGTCTACTTCTACAAGTGAGTCAAGACTCTGAGGTATAAGGTTGACTAAGGATGGTCAGTTGAATATCCTTTCATCGTATATTATACTGTGCATACAAAATATTACAGCTGATACAAGTTAAAAGCTACTTTTATAAATTAAAGGGATAAGACATAAGTACATCTCTACACTATGACCAAAATCTCAGAGAACGCCTTAACTAAAATAAGATCTTTATTTCTCTTTGAGCTTATCTCACATGACACATTCCGTGACTCCACACAAGTGAGACGCATAGGAAATATTTGAATGTCATATAAGCCAAAAAGGCACGCAAAATTATACAAAAATGAATATGGGTAATAGATACCGGACACTAGACAGGAAACTAAAAAAAAAACATGCATACAAAAATGAAATGAGATGTAATTAAAAGTAGATGAAAGAAAAGAATACTTGAAGCAATGGTGATCTACAAGAATGGTCATCTTGTTAGATGGCAAGGCTTGTAAAGAAATTTCCTTGAGAATGAACTCAGCTTGTTTCTTGTAAGTTGTTAAAACATCATTATTCTCTTCATGTAATCTTGGACCTTGTGCTAAGGGCATCCCATCACTGACCCTCCCTATAATTGTCACCTTCACCATCCCTTAATTAATAATAAAATACTAGATAGTTCTTTTTTTTATCTTTTTCTTTGGCTTTGATTTGTGATATAGTATTTGTGAGAGAATTGTAGATAAGGTTTTGGCAATTAATATGGTGAAGGAGGAAGGAAATAAAACTGAAGAATATTGAAGGGAAAAAATAACTTGGGAGTGAAGTTATTCTTTGATGTGATCAAAAGTTGTGTATAAAAACAAGCCCCCTAGCTAGGGTGGCCAAAAAGTATACAAGGATCCAAAAGGAGCAAAACAAAAATACAATACTTTCTCCGTCTGAATTTATATATATATATATATATATATATATATATATATATATATATATATTACACCTTAAATTTAGCTTTAAATTTTAATTTTGACCTTCAATTTTCGTAATGCACAAACAAACACTTTAACTATCCAACTTTTAAATAAATAAACACAGGAGTCCTACATGACACAATACACGTAGGACATCACGTAGGACAAAAAATAACATGTAAAATGACATATAGGACATCTATATTTATTTGTTCAACTTTATACAAGTTTAAGTATCTATTTGTGCACGTTCAAAGTTGAAGGACATAAATATAATTTGAAGCTAAGTTAAAAGGCATATTTATGTATTATGCCATTATATAATATAATTTGATGGGGTATAATTTTTTTTTTGTAATTTATTATATTAAATTATAAATATTTGTATGATTAAAAAACATTTTAAGATCAGTACGTATTTGTGTATACGCGGTTCAGGAAAAATGGCTAAACAAGTCCCCTAGCTACTAGCTAGGGTGGCCAAAAAGTTTTAGGAGAATCCAAAAGGAGAAAAATAAAATATAGTCGTTTTATTTAATTTAGCTCCAATTTTCTTTTTTTTATATATATAAAGTATTTATTTATTTTTAATTTTAAAACATGTAGTTGATTTAATTTATTATGGGACAGAGAAATTTGAACAGTTATCTATTACTTTTCTACTATTTTTCTTCTTCTTTATGGACTTGAGAAGAAAATTGAGACCACTATTTCAACTCTAAGAAATTTAGTTGTTGACCGAGGTAATTTAATTTTATTTATTCACTTTAAATTTTATATATATTTAATGTAATAATTTTTTATTTATTTATTTTAAATTTTATATATATTTAATATAATAATTAATTAATGTTAAAATAATATTAAAATAATTACTTTTTTTTACATTAAAAGTTGTAAATAAAAATTTATTTCTAAATAATAAACGGTTAAAAAGTGAACTGAAAGATCTATTGTAGGGAGAATTACACGAAATGACAAACATCTAGAGTATATTATATAATATCGGTATAGTTTTTATCTTTTTTTTTATATGTGGCTACAATTTTACGAAATTTCGCTATTTGTTTTCTAATTGTATAAATTCAGATTTTAATTATATAATTTGAAATTTGTATAATTTGATTTTTAATTGTATAAATTTAGAATTTTTATATGCTTACTCAAACTATTTGTATATGATTTATGAATAATTCACAATAAATTATCATGTTATATATCGACAAGAGAAATATACAAACAAAAATTTAAAAAATTCTTAAATATATAAATTAAAATTTATATATACTTAACAAATTAGTATATTCAGAAACAAAATATACAAACAACAATCTTCTTTGTATTTGCGCTTGCACTTATGTTATACTCCATCCGTTTAAAAAAAATATCCTTATTTCCTTTTTTAGTTTGTTTAAAGAAGAATGACTTTTTTTTTGCAACACTTTAACTTTAATTTTCCATGTGGAATGCTTAAGAACCATAATATTAAAGAGTATTTTGATACATTTGACATATTTTAATTTGGAATCATAAGAATAGAAAATGGATTTCGCGCCACGGAATGAATCGAGGAACTAAGGACGTTTCCAATACCGATAGCAGCTCCCGCTGAAGCAATTATAGCAGCTCCTGCACCCATTGATTTTGCACCTTATATTCTTTCTTTTCTTAAATTTCGTTTTAAGTTAAACTAGATTATTCTTTTATAAACGGGAGAAATAAATGCAAACAATTTGGTTTTGCAAATTTATCCAAATAAAAAAGAGTTGGGGCCCATGTAACGCGTCGCCACTTATGGGCCATGGTGGGCTTGACACTCGACAGGAGCATTCTTGGGGGCCAAGGTATTTTAATGATGTACATCAACTCCGGTGCACTCGTTCTATTTCAATTTATATGATTATTTTTTATTTTTTAAGAGTTAACAATTTAAGTTAGAAAAGATTAAATAATTAAGTAAATTTATATTATTTAATTATTTATTATAACCATTGATGATTATAATTATCACTCACAACTAATATTATTCATTAATTACGTTTGCTGACTTTGAATTTGTATAGTTAGTGACGTTTGTATATGTATAATTCACCACAATATACAAATACATATGTATAATATATAATCATCTAATCGATATACATATATTGTTCACTTCTCTCCAAACTTTTTGCCACCTCCCTCTCAGTTTCGCTCGCCTCTATCCTTCTTATAACACGTAGTTAAAAGTTGTAATTATCAAACTATAACTATGAAAAATAATTTGGCAATTTTTGAGTGACTTACGTGTGAAGATTGCAAGTGCACATGAAATCTTCAAAAAAAAATTGAAATGGATATTATATAGGTTTTAACTATGAAAAAATATTATAAGTCATAATAATTGATAATTTAATAATTGACAATTCAAAATATTTTTAAAAAATAAATAAAAAGTTTACGATTAAAATGAAAACTCATTTGAATCTGAAAAATTAAAAAGTTTCACATAAATTGAAATGGAGAGATTTCGAACTTTATTTTGAAGTTATTTAGGTAAGCTGAAGGAAGATTTTTTAATTTTTTTTTTATAATGCCTTATTTTTTGAATTTAGTTTTTTTACAAGCAAATTTGTTGTAAAGGGAACTGAATAAGCAATTGTCAAAGACAGATTCTTTTAGCTCCTTTATCCTTTTTCTTTTCTTCTTTTTTCTTAACACAGGCTTTATGCATTATTCTCCCTTTTATCTTTTTTCTTTTATTTTAATTTTTTATTAGGCATCAAATCATAAAAGAATTTTATACCATCATATTACTTAAAAATCTAACTACAATTAACTTCCCCTTTTTCTTCTTTTTTTCTTGCATGGTTTATGAATCTTGTATGTGTCCCTAATTTGTATTCATCCAAATGTATGTTAACTAGTTATGTATTTTATTTATAAGAAAAATTTTCTATTAGTTTATTTGTATTCGAATACAAATACAAATAATAGACATATTGGAATGAGTACGACTTAGAAAAGGAAACAAGATTTTGAAAAGAAAAATAAATACACAGTGAAAAATATATACGAATACAAATGTATTTCTTAAATAGCTACATTTTATTTGACATACATATTGGAATGAATACAAACTAATAAGGTATGTCAACTGAATTTGACATTTCTTTCTAATTTGTATTTATTCTAAAGGTATGTCAACTAGTTATGTATTTTATTTAAGAATGAGTACACCAAATATTCAATTTTATATTTCATTCACTTTTTCATCATACTAATTTTTTGTATTTTATATATTATTATACAAAATTCTAAATAAAAACTAGAATAAATAGAAATACAAATAAAATACATATTGAAATGAATACATACAAGATTTTTGAAGAAAAAATAGGTATATAGGGAAAAAATATATGAAAAATACAAATATATTTATTAAATGACTATATAGATAAATTCGGCATACCTATTGGAATGAATACAAACTAATAAAAAACTATAACAAATATAAATAGAATATATTGTGGAATGAATATATTTTAAAAAGGTAAAAATTCTGGAGAAAAAAAAAACAAATTTAAATTTTATTTGAAAATGTAACTGATGAGAAAATTCAGGATGCTTGCCTTTTTTTGAAATATTCCCCCTTAATTTTCTCCTTTTTGTTATTAAATAATTATATTCTTTAAATAAAAATAAATAATAAAAACATAAATAAGATACATAACAAACTAAAATGACATTTTTACTAAATATTGAAATTATTGCTAATGGGTCCTCTTAAATGCTAAAATATTGACATTTTGAAAAATTTTCCTTTTTTTTTTTTAAGTAAATACAAACAATTTGGTTTTGCAAATTTATCCAAATAAAAAAGAGTTGGGGCCCATGTAACGCGTCGCCACTTATGGGCCATAGTGGGCTTGAAACTTGACAGGAGCATTCTTGGGGCCTAGATATTTTGATGATGTACATCATCAACTCCGATGCACTCATTTTATTTTAATTTATAGGATATTTTTTTTATTTTTTAAGATTTTAAACAATTTAAGTTAGGAAAAATTACATGATTAAACAAATTTATATTATCTAATTACTCACAGTTATTGATGACTATAATTACCATTCACGATTAATATTATTCATCAATTACGTAAGTTAACTTCGAATTTATATAGTTAGTCACGTTTGTATATGTATAATTCACCACAATATACAAATACATATCTCTAATATATAATCATCTAATCGATATACATATACAGTTCACCTCTCTCCAAACTTTTTGCCACCTCCTTTTCAGTTTCGCTCGCCTCTCTCCTTCTTATAACATATAGCTAAAAATTGTAATTATCAAATTATAGCTATGAAAAATAATTTGGCTATTTTTTAGTGATTTACATGTGAAGATTGAAAGTGCACATGAAATCTTAAAAAAAATTGAAATGAAAATTATATATATTTTATTATAATAATTGATAATTCAAATATTTTTGAAAGATAAATAAAAAATTAAGATTAAAAAAAAAAACTCATCTGAATCTAAAAAATTAAAAAATTTCACATATATTATAAATTGAAATGGAGAGATTTCGAGCTTTATTTTGAAGTTACTTAGGTAAGCTGAAGGAAGATTTTCTTAAAAAATATTTATAATGCCTTGTTTTTTGAATTAGTTTTTTTACAAGCAAATTTGTTGTAAAGGGAACTGAATAAGCTATTGTTAAAGACATATTCTTTTAGCTCCTTTATCCTTTTTCTTTTCTTTCTTTAATCTTAACACAGGCTTTATGTATTATTGTCCCTTTTATCTTTTTTCTTTTATTTTAATTTTTTATTAGGCATCAAATCAAAAAGGAATTTTACACCATCATGTTACTTAAAAAACTAACTACAATTAACTTCCCCTTTTTCTTCTCTTTTTTTGCTAACCATCTCATATTTTTGAGACTTGAAAGTGTTACTTTTAGTGTTCATAATAAAATGTTGATGTGTGTGGTGTACCAACACTAGTAAAAAGATATAATGTACAAATTATCCGATACCTTCTACCTTCCATCAAATGCACAAAATGAAAAGATCAATTTGCTTGGCTGGTGTCGTATCTAATAAGATTCGAACTTAGATTTCCAAAGATTGTTACTCTTAACTAAGTATCAAATTCAAATTTGTATATCCTGATTGCCAAAAGAAGACGCATTCACAACATGTAGGTCTAACTATTGAAATATATGGATTTTTTATCTATGAAAATGTATAAAAAATGGAAGTTTCCATAGAAATTTCCTCTAAACGAGAGCAAAGATGCATTGGTTTTCTTCCAAGTCATGACTTATTTATACTTGAAGTTCAATTTTGTAATGCTTTAAACTCTTCTGCAATGTTTTCCTTCCCCTCTTTCTTCATTTTCATTCGTCGAGCATTGAAAATTTTCAGGTTTGGTTCAATAGTCTCCCATTCTACAGGAAGAAAAGATGATGACACAGAGAAGTCTTGGAACTCAGATATGAAGAAACTGGTTCTTAAATATTAGTCTCAACCCTCGAGATAAGTTGTGGAGCCAAGATTTTTATACCAGGAATTTAAGCATGTGATCTCGCGTTGAGGGGATTCAACAACTTTTATATATGTCAAAAGACTTTTTTTTAATCCTATTTGTACAGTATATGGATTCAACTTCCTCCAAGCTAGCTCAGGATAGTTAACAAGTTCTCGTATACATGAAGTCTTAGTTGGATCAACGAGGATCACTGGGAAAGTTTCCTCGAGTTTGCTAGGATCAAGGACATTACTATGCCCAGAATATAGAGTTTGAAACTATTAAGTTAATTTGAACTATATCTTATACGTCTCGAAGCAAATTGCATTGCAGCTATCCTAAGCTATTCAAGGATTCTCTTTATATTCTTAATCCACTAAAGGTTTGGTTTCTGTCACTACTTTCTGCATATAGCTCTTCTTTTGTTCTTGTTTTTGGCTGTTTTGACATGATCATCAAGACAAATGACTCTTTGTGTAGTCTATAAATTGAAGCAAAGTACTAACTTAGTTATTCCAATCCGTCCACCGGTTGATAACAGATGATCAAGTGTCATAGAGTCTGCAATCCTAACCACAAAGGTAAAGAGTTGATAGAAAATATGACCATCTATGAGGAAGAGGAAATCGTGGCGTGTACCTGTAATTGTTAAGCACTCAACTTCTTTATAAGATCTAGTGAACTAGTTTAAACTAACAAGACCTCCCTCGTTCTTTTAAGTCTATGGAGGACTAGAAACATGTACAGGAGAAACAAGTAGGACTCGTAATAACTTGATCCTAGTAATCGAGACCTTGGAAGGCTCGGACTTCACTGAGTCACACAACACTGCATTACTTGCCTTATTTCAACATGATTACTGCAGTGGCAAGTTTCTGTAGTAATTGGCACCGCGATGACAGCCTCAGCTGTCTTACTAAAAAAATAGGCTTTTCGTCTTTCAGCAAGAGTAGTATACTAACATGAAGATTTCCTTCAACATTTTTTTTTTCCATAACAATCCCACAAAGTTAATTTTGTCCAGATGCTATATACACTGGAAATACATTACTATGCACACGTAACAATAAACAATAAATGGTTCTAAAATATAATAATCACACAAATGTAATCTAACAAGAAGAAAAAATCCAATTGCACAAACTTTACAAAATGCAACTCCCAATCAGTATCGATGCAGACCTGGGTACTTGCTGCTTCAAAATATTCCAAGGATTTTCTTTGGAGCAGTTCCAGTGGCGCGGTATTTTGCTGCAAGCTCCTCTGCCTTGAGAAGATCTTCTCCACGTTTAGCTTCAATCATCGCTCTCTTTTCTTCTGCTTCCTTGTGGAGTAGAGCAATTTTGTTTTTCATTTTCTCAGTATATATTGCCTTCTTTTTCTCCAACTCTTCCTGATCACAACAAGATACGGAAGATTAATAAAATGGGAACTTATTGAGAAAATATTTCTTAGTTCAGAATACAAGAAGTTCACAAACGAAACCATTACAAATATTAGAGAACGGATGTCCTTGTATTGTTATCGAGATAAGTAGTAAAATCAACAAATGCATTGATCTATATCATCAAAATGACAATCAAATAATGTATGTCATACAACTGACTGTATCGCAAAATTGAAGGATGGCCACTCACCTCCATCTTTTTGAGCTCAGCCTCTAGGTTTGCTTTCTTGCTGTTCTCCCATGCACCAATTGCAGACACCTTCTTCTGAGCTCTGTCGACAGATTTAAGTTACCAAATCAGTAATACATAACACTTGCATAAACCAAGGCAATGTTTCGCTATAGTTTGAGTAAAAATGTAACTATTGCCCGTTACTTTTAGGAGTACAAAGAAAATGACAGAGAAGGTATACGCAGATCCTTAAATTGGCTGCAAGGCTTTCTCAATGAACAGGTCCGTGGGATAGATAATAGCAGTTACAAGAAACAATACTAGCAGCACACAACTCATACTCCATATATTTATGCAAATTTTGCAACAAATAAACGGAAATGAAAAAATATATAATCATCTCAAAACAACAAAAGAAGATTGTTAATGAAGCAAAATGAACACATTGTCACAACAATTGGCAATGAAATGATCAAATGTGTGCAAATGAAATGACCAAGTGAAGCAAATGTCTATGAAGAGTAATCAACAAGATTTTAATTCTGAGCAAGACTTGTTATCTCAAATTGCTACTATACCGAAACTTCTTTTGATTATTTGTTGTTTGATTTTGAATTGCAGTCAACAAGCTAAACCAATTCATGTATACTATTAGTCCTCATACCGCATCATCAATAGACGACATGTATGTGAAAATCAACAGATACATACTTGTTTTCGGCTTTTGATTTCTCACTTTCTTCCCATGCTTTGATGAGTGATAGCCTCTTCTCAGTTGCAACGCGTGCAAGCACAGCATCTGAGGATTATAACATCAAAATTAAACAATTCATAAGCAGTGAATGAACACAAAAACAACCAAAAGAAATAGAACAAACCTAATTACCTCTATCAATAGATCCCTCTTTTTTCTCATCAGCAGCTTCTTCTGCTTCTGTCAATAACAAAAGTAGCAAGGGAGACCATTAAAATTTGACAACACAGTCTAAAGCTAAGGACAACAACAGTAGTCAAATTGATCAAAATTTTGAACTTTAACACATGAATTAATCAAAGCAAAATTTTCACAAACATAAAATTAATCTAATCCCGGTTTTCTTTTTCTTTTTTCCTTCCAGATATCTATTACTTCAACAAAAAAATAAAATTAATTTCTCAAATAGCTCAATCAATCTAATCGGTGATTGTTCGATTCCTCATCTTATAATCCACTTCCCGTCCCCCAATTTTCAAAAAAATTAAAATTAAAATTAAGCAGGGCAATTCTCTTCATAGTAAACATAAAATTCACCTGAAAACATGTATTTAAAAAAAGGCATAAACATATAAAGGTGAGAGATTATACTAGTTTCGACAACAACTAGTGCTTTCGAGTCATCGGGTTTTTCTTTTTCTTCCGCAGGAGGAGGCGGAGCTGGTTCAACTATGGCTTTCTCATCAGTCACCACTTCTTTAGGAGCTTCAACAGGTTCTTGTGCAGGGGCAGGGGGTGCAGGGTCCACAATTTCTACTTTCTTAGCTTCCAATTCTGCCATGGCTACAAACAGAATCAAGAAAACAGAGAATTCTTGAAAAAAAAGAAGATATTTCAGTAGTTGGAGGAAGGTAACTGTCACCCTAATTGATTGGACATACTATATATAAATTGGACCATAGAAAGAGGGACTATTTTGGCTTAGCTGGCTTATCAATTTGTACACTCTTGCAAAAGGGGGAACTCATTGGCCAATGGTGAGCTGTCACTTGCCATTACACCGGACAGATACTCTTCGTTATATTTTTGAAACATTAATGTCCTGCCGTTTCAAAATTAATACATATATATTCTTTATATGTAAAATATATACATATCATAAGTTCATTCACCAATGCGATATTTTATTAAATATTAGATCGTCACATAAGATTGTGTCACGTGTTCATATTCAGTCATGTGTTAGAGTAAAGGGGTGTATATGCTCTAGTTTTTTAACAGAAGGGACATCAATGTCCTAAGAGTATGACGAAAGATATTTACATAATATTATGTTAGTTCAGAAGTATATTTGTCATTTTTCTTCTTTTTATTTGATGTTCAATATTCATAATGAAATTTCACTAATATGAATCAATTCAAGGAAAGTGCTCCTTTTCAATTTTTTCGATATTTAGAACTTGAAATCGAAATTTTTAATCAATTGAGGACAACCTTATATGTGGCAATACCTCTCACTAATTTATCTACATTATAGTATTTCTTTCGTCTCATATTAATTGATAATTATACTAAAAATAATTGTCTCATATTAATTATTTTTCTTAGTAAATCAAGAAAACATTCATTAAAATTTTCTATATTATCCTTGCAATTAATTCTTTTTGAAAATGTTCATATTTATTTATAAAATTTCTATAAAAAATATTAAGTAATGAATTAGTAAAATTGTTTTTATTTATGTTTTTTTTATATATAACTTAAAGTGATAAACAAATATGGAACAGATGGAGTGATGATGACAGAGCCGTTGGACTAAAGTAATTTGGAACAAAATAATTCTCTTTAAACATCATGTTACTTTTGATATACTTGCCAAAAATTATGTGGTCCTTAGATCCAACGTTATTTTCATCTTCCTATGACCGTTTCATATGAAAAGATCGAAACTATATGCCCAAACAAAAATTATTAGAGATTTTATATAGTTAGGTAATTTTTATAATTTAATTATACATAAATTTTTATGATAATTATGGTTATAGGCAATGGCAAGAGCTAAGATTTTTAATAAGAGTTCAAAATTTGAAGAAGCAAATCAGTGAAGGGGGTCGACATCTATTATATAAATATGAAAAAATATGTTACTGTTGAATGCCTTGAATAGGACCCGTTACAGCAGAAAGGACGGGGGCAAACCCTATTCTGATTTCTGTTCTGCCTCTCCATAATAAAACTGCTTCCCCTCTTCCGTGGACGTAGCCAAGTTATTGGTGAACCACGTAATCTGTTGTCTTGTTTTCGCGTTTATATTTTCTCGTATTATATCGAATTCCGCATAACAAATTGGTATCAGAGCCTCTCGGTTAATCGGTGTTCTTGGAGAATTCGAGATGTCTGCTTTGAACGTGAAAATCGACAAATTCACAGGGAGGAACAGTTTCAGTTTATGGCAGATCAAGATGCGGGCTTTGTTGAAACAACAAGGTTTCTGGGCGCCGTTGTCGAAAGACAAGAACGCCGTCGTTTACTCCTGAGATGGCGATTCTGGAGGGAAAGGCGCACTCGACGATCATGCTGTGTCTCGCGGATGATGTCATCACGGAGGTCTCGGATGAAGAAGAGCTGCTGCTGGTCTGTGGTTGAAGCTGGAGAGTTTGTACATGACAAAATCTTTAACCAACAAGCTGCTTCTGAAACAACGTCTATTCGGTTTACGAATGGCTGAAGGTACACAACTCAGGGAACATTTAGAGCAATTGAATACTTTGTTATTAGAATTACGTAATATCGATGTGAAGGTCGAGGATGAAGATGTGCTGCCCTGATTCTGTTAGTATCTCTCCCAATGTCGTTTGAGAATTTTGTTCAATCGTTCATTGTGGGAAAGATACTGTGTCGTTGGAAGAAGTCAGATCGGCCCTTCATAGCAGGGAATTACGGCATAAGGCTAACGGCACAAGTACGGACATACAGCCTTCGGTCTGTTCACCAGTAGCGGAAAGGGAAGGAAAAACGGCGGAAAGAAAAAAATAAGCGATGTCGAAGGGTTGCAAAGCCGGATGATGTTTGTAATTACTGCAAGGAGAAGGGACATTGGAAATTTGATTGTCCGAAGAAGAAGAAGCAATCGGAAAAACAATCAGTTTCTGCTGTTGTTGCTGAAGGAGACACCAATTCTGAAGAAGACATTGCCCTAGTTGCGGATGAGCACACTCATCATTCAGATGTGTGGGTTCTCGATTCTGGGGCATCCTATCATATATGTCCTAGGAGAGAGTGGTTCACGACTTATGAGCAGGTAGAGACGGAGGCAGCATCTCGATGCCAACAGTTCTGTCTGCAGGTGGTTGGGAACAGCTCGATCAAGATAAGGACACATGACGGTAGCTTCTGCACATTGAACGAGGTCAGGCACGTTCCATTGATGACGAAAAATTTGATATCTCTCAGTCTTTTGGACAGCAAGGGATTCAGCTGGTCGGGAAAAATGGAGTCTTGCGGGTCTGGAAGGGTTCAAATCTGATTCTGAAGGTTGTCATGCGTGGTACTTTGTATTTCTACAAGGTTCCACGGTTACAGGTTCAGCCCACGTTGCATCGTCAGAAGTTCACAAGGAGGATATGACTAAGTTATGGCACATGAGACTTGGTCATATGGGTGAAAGAGGGATGCAAATTCTGTCAAAGGAGGATCTTCTTTCTGGTCATAAGGTTAAGAGCCTAGAGTTTTGTGAACATTGTGTCTTTGGAAAACTACATCGCAACAAGTTTCCAAAGGCCATTCACAGAACAAAAGGCACACTTGATTATATCCATCTGATTGCTGGGGTCCATGCCGTGTTGAGTCTTTGGGAGGCTGCAGATTTTTTGTGTCCATTATTGATGATTACTCAAGGATGACTTGGGTGTACATGATGAAGCAAAAAGTGAAGCTTTCCAGAAGTTCAAGGAGTGGAAATTTTGATGGAAAATCAAACAGGGAAGAAGATCAAGAGGTTGCGAACTGATAATGGGCTGGAATTCTGTTGGTCTGAATTTGATCAATTCTGTAAGGATGAAGGGATTGCTCGACATCGTACAGTCAGAAATACACCACAGCAGAACGGTGTAGCTGAGCGGATGAATCAAACACTTCTGGAGAGAGCAAGGTGCATGCTCTCTAATGCTGGGCTAGATAGAAGATTCTGGGCAGAAGCGGTTAGTACAGCTTGCTACTTGATTAACCGCGGACCACATACAGGCATACAGTGCAAGACACCTATGGAGATGTGGTCAGGAAAAGCTGCTGATTATTCAATCTGAAAGCTTTTGGTTGTACGGCTTACTATCACGTCAGTGAAGGTAAGTTAGAACCAAGAGCTAAAAAGGGAGTATTTGTGGGCTACGGAGATGGAGTGAAAGGTTTTCAGAATCTGGTCTCCAGCAGAAAAGAGGGTTATTATGAGCAGGAACGTTGTCTTTGATGAAAGTTCTCTGCTTAGAACCATTGTGAAGCCTACAACTACGTCAGAAACTGGGGGTCTTGATAAACAGGTGGAGTTTCAAGTCATTCAGAATGAGAGCGATTTGAAAGAACCTGAAGAGGAGGATCAAGAGCCACAGACAGAAACTGATATTCCAGAATCTATGCCATCAGATATCCATCGGAGTATAGCTCAAGATCGGCCAAAGAGGGTTGGAGTTCGGCCACCTACGGGTATGGTTTTGAGGATATGGTGGGTTATGGACTGCAGGTTGCTGAAGAGGTAGATACATCTGAGCCGTCCACTTACAAAGAAGCCATTTTAAGTCCTGATTCTGAAAAATGGTTTGCTGCTATGGGAGATGAGATGGAGTCCCTACACAAGAATCAGACATGGGATCTGGTCATACAGCCTTCGGGGAGAAAGATTATTACTTGCAAATGGGTTTTCAAGAAGAAGGAAGGGATATCACCAGCAGAAGGAGTCAAGTATAAAGCCAGGGTTGTTGCCAGAGGTTTCAACCAAAGAGAGGGAGTGGACTACAATGAGATCTTCTCACCAGTGGTCAGACATACTTCCATCCGAGTGTTACTAGCGATAGTTACACATCAGAATCTGGAGCTTGAACAACTTGATGTGAAGACAGCGTTTCTACATGGAGAGTTGGAGGAAGATATACATGACTCAGCGGATGGTTTCCAAGTTCTAGGGAAGGAAAATCACGTCTGCAAGTTGAAGAAGTCCTTATATGGACTTAAGCAGTCTCCAAGGCAGTGGTACAAAAGGTTTGACAGCTATATGGTGAAGTTGGGCTATACTCGGAGCTCATATGATTGTTGTGTCTACTACAATAGGCTCAAGGATGATTCATTCATCTATCTAGTGCTTTATGTAGATGATATGCTGATAGCTGCAAAGAAGAAGTATGACATTCAGAAGCTGAAGGGTTTACTTAGTGCTGAGTTTGAGATGAAGGATCTGGGAGCCGCTCGGAAAATTCTAGGGATGGAGATCATTAGAGACAGAGAGAGAAGGAAACTTTTCTTGTCACAGAGAAGCTACATTCAGAAGGTCTTGGGGAGGTTTGACATGTCTTCATCTAAGCCTATTGATACCCCCAGTGCCTCCATATCCATCTCACACTGCCATGTTCGCTCCACAGTCTGAAGAAGAGAAGGAGTATATGTCACGAGTCCCTTATGCCAGTGCTGTAGGAGTTTTGATGTATGCTATGGTCTGTACAAGGCCAGATTTAGCACATGCAGTCAGTTTAGTGAGCAGATTCATGGGACAACCAGGAAGAGAACATTGGCAGGCTGTAAAGAGAATTTTCCGATACCTTAAAGGTACATCTGACGTTGGTCTCATTTATGGAGGTGATACTCAGTGCTTGGTTACTGGCTATTCTGATTCTGACTATGCTGGAGATGTTGACACAAGAAGATCAATGACTGGCTATGTGTTTACCCTTGGAGGATCTGTCGTCAGTTGGAAGGCAACTTTGCAACCTACAGTGACTTTGTCTACTACGGAAGCGGAATCCATGGCCTTGACAGAGGCTGCAAAAGAAGGGATTTGGTTGAAAGGGCTGGTTGTGATCTTGGTCTGCATCATGATCAGGCTACGGTGTATTGTGACAGTTTGAGCGCAATTTGTCTAGCCAAGGATCAAGTCCATCATGAGAGAACCAAGCATTTGACGTGAGGTATCATTTTCTGAGAAGTGAGAAGAGAATCAAGGTGAAGAAAGTAGGAACTGCTGATAATCCTGTTGATATGTTCACAAAGCCGGTTCCACAGAGCAAGTTTCAACACTGTTTGGACTTGCTCAACATCAGAAGCTGTTAATGCCCTGCGGGGCAATTCTGAGAAGAGGAGGTCTGGCACTATCATAGTGCGTCTGAAGAATCTGTTCGGAGAATTCAAGTCAAGGTGGAGATTTGTTGAATGCCTTGAATAGGACCCGTTACAGCAGAAAGGACGGGGGCAAACCCTATTCTGTAATTTCTGTTCTTGCCTCTCCATAATAAAACTGTTTCCCCTCTTCCCGTGGACGTAGCCAAGTTATTGGTGAACCACGTAAATCTGTTGTCTTGTTTTTCGCGTTTATATTTTCTCGTATTATATCGAATTCCGCATAACATTAACTATGTATAAATAGTAATATTTTCTGTCGAATAGCCTAGCTTTATGCTAGCTCCGCCCCTGGTAGTAGGTAATTGATTAAAAATAATGATTAACCTGGTACAGTAGATTAAACAATACCAATGAAATAAAATTTTGACTTTCGGATCATTATCAATTTTGTTTTGAGTTATGAAACTTATACGCATTACTCTTTAGTAAATAAAACTTCATTTTTTACCAAAAAAAAAAAAGGTTTCAAGAAGTGTGAACAAGCAAAATAGTTTTCGAAACCTTTTTTTTTTATTTACATTTTATATCGAGATTAAAATTTGTTTTCTGATCCTATCGAAGAATAATTTTTATTTTGTCCATTATAAAATCTTGAAAAAGAAAATCTTGTTCGAATGTCCAAAGTGTTAAAGTCCAAAATTAATAAGCAAATAGGACAGATAATAGAAAGAGAAAAGAAAAAGTCTAAATGAAGGTTTGAAGATGATATACATTAGTAAGATACGCAAAATATTCAAAAAAATAATTAGATAGATATTAAATATTTGTCATGGTAGGGCCTCTAATAGCCTGTGCTAGTAGTTATTTTTGGCCTGAAAAATTATAACAAGTGAAGGAGTTAGTTGAAAGAAAGTGTTAAGCACGACTTCTTCCACATGGATCTATTAATTGATTGCCACAAGAATGTATACACTCTCAAACTCACCAACCAAACAAGGCTTCACTATTCCAAATGTATGCACTAAGAGAAACCACCTAATTACACGAGAGTTAATACCTTAGATGGTTAATCATGTACTCTTCTATTAGAAAGTCACTCAACTTTTAATTTTTATTTAAAAGTCACTTAACTATGCACTTCTTTCTCAAAAAGTCACTCAACTTTAAATTTTAACTCAAAAGTCACTCAACTATCCACTCTTTTCTCGAAAAGTCACTCAATCTATTAAATTATTTTTTAATTAAAAATTGTTGATATTAATTATTTATATAACAAATCAAAATTTTAAAAAATAAATTAAACCATTTAGTGATCCATCCACCTACCCGATCCATTAAAAAATATGATATGACCCATTTTATTTTGTCTTTAATCCTAAATTAATCCATCTCTTTAAACCTTGAATTAGGATTAAAGACAAAATAAAATGGGTCATATCATATTTTTTATGGGTCGGGTTAGGTGGGTGGATCACTAAATGGTTTAAATGGTATTTTTATTTTTTAAAAATTTTGGTTTGTTATATAAATAATTAATATCAATAAATTTAAGTAAAAAACATTTAATAGATTGAGTGAATTTTTTAGAAAAGAGTGGATAGTTGAGTGACTTTTGAGTTAAAATTCAAAATTGAGTGACATTCTGAGAAAGAAGTGCATAGTTGAGTGACTTTTGAGTGAAAATTGAAAATTGAATTACTTTCTTAGAGAAGAATGCATAGTTGAGTGACCATCTGAGGTACTAACTCAATTACACAAACATTTCTTTTATTTATTGTTTCTTTCTATTTTTCAAAATAATAATTACATTTTATCTCACTAATTTTATATTAAATTTTAATTCAAATACATCTACATACATGTTTTGTTGATAGTAGATACACTGAATTATGAAATAGGAAGAGAAGTGACTGAGAACAGAAGGGAGCGGGGCAAGATTTGTCATATACATGTGAATCACACTAGAGACATACATGTATCTGGAATAACAGATACACGAGCGAGATATGAGGGTGACGAGCAAGATGGGAGGGAGTTGAGGGGCATATGTGTAACTCAGCGTTGAAAGTCAATTTACGACAAATGAAATTTGTTCAAGTGTTTGATTGAGCGAGGGACATATATTAACTCAACTTTAAAAGTCAATTACGACAAGTAAAATTTGTTCGAGTGGAATATCCAACTACCAACATAGTTTTGTCATAATTTTCGATGGGAATTAATCTTGTATACTTTACCATTTAGATTAGTGCGTATTAAAGGGATGTTCATAACCATTATTTGTCACTTTAATAAAGCACTCAAATAATTAAGAATCAAACTAGATACTTATATATATTTATTTTAAATACAAGATGGAGGTCCCTTGCCGACATTAAATTAATGAGAATGCAAAAAAAATAAAAATAATTAAGGCCTCAATTATTACGTTAATGATACGGTAATTTACAATTAACAACATTTAGAGCTAATAAAATAAAATAATAGTCTTTAATTTTTGGACGAAATGAGCTGGAGATATATTTATTGGCAAGTCAATTTATGAATAATTACAATTAACTCATTCAAAAAAAATGGCTCAATTTGGACAGTCTATGTGGCTCAAAATTGACCTATAAAAAAACTTATTAAAGCAAAAGATAAAAAAAATTGAGTTTAATTATTAGTCAAATATAAAACATGGTAAAATATAAGAAAAAGGGTTTGTTAGTCTCATTTTGTAATATTGAGATAGATTTTCAAAGTTATCGAATTAATCAATGAAAATGGGTAATGATTGAATTGTTAAAGAATAAATAGATAAATAAAAATGATTCTAAAAGTTCTGTTTGGATTATGATTCAGTATTTCATAAAAAATCAATCCACCAATCTTGAATTAACTAAAAAATTAAGGGCAACTTTCATATATAGCAAATAAAAATTTATATTTGTATGTTATAGCAAAGTTTGTATAATTGCGCTTCATACCAAACATAGAAACTGTATAATTCGTTATATATATACAGTTGAAGAAAATTGTATAAAACGAAGTGTATAAAATAAGAAAGAGAAAGACACTTGGGCGAGAACTGTATAAAACGAAGTGTATAAAACGAATTGTATTATTATAAATGTATAGAATGATTATATACAATTTGAATTTGTATAAAATGAGAAATAGAGAAAGACAAAAAAGACTTGAAAATGAATATACAATTGAATCGAATTGTATAAAACGAGAAAGAGAGAAATTAGATACAATTTGAAAATTATATAAAACAAGAAAGAAAGAAAGACAAAAGAAACTGGACAGGAGAGTATTTTATTGTATAATTATAAGTGTATAGGACGAAAATACATGTACTTGCATGTGTATATACAATTTTCTCACGCTTTATACAAACAAAAATGCAATTTATACATGTTGCTTCTGTTTGTATAAGTGAGAAAGGCGAGTGTGGCGAGCGAGATTTGAGAGAGTGGCGAGTGAGATCTGGAAGAAGGGAGAGAGGGGAACAAAAATATACGTATTTATACAATTTTCTCTGCTTTATACAATAAGAAACAATTTTTATACACTTGTGTTTGTATAAAAAGTGAGGAAGCGAGCGAGAGAGTGGAGGAGAGTGGCGAGCGAGATATTTGGGAGAGAGACGCCTGACAATTTTTTGCAAATGTTTGTTATGGAGCACAATTAAATTAACCCTAACTACTCCATTTATTTTAGCTTATTAGTTTTGCTATTATATACAAATTAAATAGACTATGACCCAACTTTTTAATCAATTTAACTCAACCATTTAAAATTTGGAAACATTATTTGCAGTAAAACTTTTTAAGTTTATTCATTTTGAAATAATTTTAGATACTTCAATTGAAGTTTAAGTACATAACGTTAGAAACATATGAATGTATTTTATCATTTTTGCTTGAACTTTTTGACACATATATGATAAATTATCGCAAATTTAAATTTAATCAAACTATAATAACGATATTAAATGTAAAAAAATAAAAAATTGTGAGTTGGCAAAACCTATTCTCTATTTTTCCTATACAGGTAGATCGATTGTTGCTTCTTTGCTGGCCAATTAAATGGATCCTTTGTTCTCACTATCAGGACTAGCGATTATTTATTAAAAGCACATGATTCTACTAAATGATAACTCGATATATAAAAATTCAATTTTATAATTCTACACTGCATCAATATTCTATATAAATGAATATATAACTAAAAGAACATTCGCGATGATGTGTCTTGTAATTTATTTTAAGAAAAGGATTGTTAGTTGGTTTGAATTAATTAAAGTTGTGTATAATGGTGGAACCAGTGGTACATATATAACAGCGTGGAGTCTTCAAAACAAGACTTTACAACTTATATTGGCTATAGCCTTTTAAAACCAACCACATTTATAACTTTAGCTCGTAATAATATGAGAGTCGATCAATTTGAATTTAAGTCGTACAGGATATTAATATTCTTTAATAGATAAAATTTAATTCTCAAATTCGATCTCTCTATATGTGAAACATATTACTTCATTTCACCATAATTATAATCTATAGTTTTTTATTTGTGTCTATACAAATCTTTATTCTTAAAAGAACTCCTTTATTTTTACGAATTACAACACAAATCTTTATAAATTCTTTATAATTTTTTAAAACAAGATTATTTTCTTTTAGATTTGAACTTAAAACTTTCAGTCATTTTTGACATTTCGAACCTTACAAGGGTAAAAGGATATGATTTATTATATCACAATCATATTTTGGATAATTTAATATGCAATTTGACCTTCCTGCTGGGTCCTTGTGTGACTGAACCACTCGAATTTAAGTTTTAAATATGAAGAAAAAAATTTAATTGTACCGTGCAAAATTTAAATTTAGTTAAAATTCTGATATGAATATCGAATGAAAAATTAAAAGATATAACTCGATATGTTAAAAAAAATGGTAATACTATATTGTTAGGGAAAAGAAATGGTAATATTATATTGTTAGAAACTTCTGATAATTTATATAGGAAGAAAAATAATTTGATAAAATCAGACTAAGAAATAGAAAATGAAATAATTACGTACGATGCAAAATCATAGTCTTTTGTTTCAAGGTAATGCAAAACTTCCCATTTATTTCGATAACTTTGACCATATGATGATTCGAAACTTTTATATTTTATCTTTTAAATTGAATGACGAAATTAGATTATTTATTTATTAAAAAGAAAAATATTGACTAGCTCTCAAATATTAGCTTTTTTTTGCAGCCAACATTTTGTCAATTGAAAATTAACTTCAAAAAAAAAGTTTTGTAAGTAGAAAATAATGGGATGCACAATATGTTTTTTGGTTATAATAGAATAGAACATATTTTTGGTGTCAGTTTTAATATAACTTGACATCAGCTAGTAGCTATATTGAAATAAGGCAGTGTCAGAATTTTCATTAAAAGGGTTCAGAGTTTAAAGAATGTCAACATACTAACTAGCTAAAGAAGGTTCGACATTTACTATATATACACATATGAAAGAAAAATTTTCATCGGCTCCGCCCAAGATCACAACAATTCAAACAAACAGATAGTTAAAATAATCCATTCATCCAGACAATTAAGAAGATAAATTGAATAACAAAGAAGTATTCAAAGTTTTCATGGCCTCCCACAACAATCATCTATACATGAATATTTGCTTTCATGTACTATATATATATATAAAAACATCAAGATTGTGCTCATCATGAATACAATAGTAGTAAGAACTGAGTCTTACTTCACTACACAAATAGGGATATATGATCGAATATACTAAAACAAGATGATCAAAGTACGGAGGATAGCTAGATCTATGCTTGTTCACATTCTCAACAGAACGCGATATGCAATAACAGCTTACCTGAACTCAAGCAATGGCAGAGTAACTGTGATCATCTGCAGTTGGACCCTGAGAAAGAATGGTCAGAAACACAAAGACACCGTACAGAACGGTAGCAATGGCAGTAAAGTTAACTAGGAAGGCCTCGGAACCATATTTAGCCACACCGTTGACTTCCAGGAATGTGAGCTTCTCAAGGAATCCTAAACACGCATTGCCAACAGCCGCGACATATATAAACATTCCCAAAAGCACATGCCAAGGAAGTGAATCGCGTCTGATTTCAGAACTACCTCCAGGGTAGAAGAACACCACAAATCCATAAATCCACTGCAAATGATATGTCAACGAGTAATGAGAAACAACTCGTGGTCATCAAATTTTGTATTAAAACTGATAAAGATTGGTTAAAGTTTCCCCTATGAATACGCAAAGTCTTTTCGCAAGTTTTAGTATATTTTGATAACTTGTTCCCTATTGGGTACATTAAGATTAATAAATGATTAAATAGGATAAACCAGGAGATCCAAGCAAGAAGAAATGAACATTGTGCTCGCCACGAAAGTGCCTTAGACGTGCGCTCTGACACAAAGTTTTGAAGGTTGACATCTAAGTACTGTGTTTCCTCGTCGTAAACATGAGCTACAATATCATTTATTTGTGTATGATTTATCAAGAAACATAATTGAACAGGAATAATTATGAGAAGTCCGACCAAGATGTAACACCGTTTGGATCAGAAGTACATGAAAGAACCCTACTTGGAACTTCATCTCAAGACAATTTACAAGCGTCAAACTATTATTCCTTAACTCTTCAATTAGATAAAAGGAGTCATAATGGGATGTTTACCTGAATGCCATAAAGAGTAATAACTCCTATTCCAATCCAGGAATGTAAACTGTACATATTGGGGATGTTGCTTTCATTGTGGTTCTTGAATGCGGTATAGATTCCAATTATACCTAGTATGAGCGCGATAGCATGTAAAACTAGATGTATTTTTTTCTTCACCTGCTTCTCCAGGGGGAAAGATTTGTAACTTATGATGGCTGTAAAATTTTGGATTGACAAGGCATTAATAATCAAATGCCATAATAAAGAAAAAAATAAGGATATAAAGCGAATGATGTCTATAAACATCTCGATTACCTTCTCCCCCGAGAATAATGAAGCCAATAAGCATAAGTACAGGGTGAATCTGGAAAACAAGAGTCATATAGAAAAGATGAAGATAATACATTCATGAAAATACCATAACCAGAAAAGACTATGCTTTAAGCAGCAGTATAAGACTATAAGTAGTACTATCTGGAAGTGATAGTTGAGATTGTACCCGCTGAATCCGTAACACAAAAGTCTCATAATCTAATTTTCTTTGTGGAAGTAATTCAAAAACATTATTGTTAAATCTCATCTAGCAGTATTGTGCAATAAAAATCATCACCACTATTGTAAGAGGGACACACGACAAATAATCTTCATTGTTTTGTATTTCAGCAGTCACAAGGTTCCCCCTAGAAGCATTGAGTATTAAGTATGTCTTACTCTAGAACAATAAACTCTGTCTTTTCTACAAAATTATACCAGAAACAACCTCTATTACCTACCAAGGTAAGAGCTAAGGTATGCGTACGCTCTATCCTCCCCAGACTCGCGGCGATCACAATGAATACGTTGTTGTAACAAACTCTCTAATTTCCATAACAAATGATCACTACTTCTATCATGTTGGACCACTGAAAGCATCATGATGAGAATTAGACCCTAAGTTGTGCGAACTCTTCATGACTTGCGTTGCCACACCCATGTCGAGTTCTTAAAAAATACGCTACTTTTAGAGAATCTAACACGCACCCTAAACTACTCTGAAGAGCCCGAGCAACATAGAATCAGATCACTCATTGTGTTTCATATTTTAGAGTCAACTTCCTCCTTAACTATTATAAAGTATGAATACAACACAGTGAAGTTATAGGTAGGTAGGTAACCAAATGTTTGGTATAAACACCAAATAATCAAAATACACAAAAAAGAACACATCATAGCCATTCAGACTTTTCATAAATCAACATAAC
Organism: Solanum peruvianum; assembly: GCA_027705065.1. Lineage (NCBI taxonomy): Eukaryota > Viridiplantae > Streptophyta > Magnoliopsida > Solanales > Solanaceae > Solanum > Solanum peruvianum. The sequence goes on along the minus strand of JAKWJD010001757.1, from coordinate 3,265,060 downwards.
ATACAAAAAAAAAAAAAAACTTCTTCTTGAACAGAGTTGACAAATTTGCAAAAAAAAACAAATCTTGATTACACCCCACAGAACAGAACAAATAAAAATTGCCAACAAAAACACAAAAAGATGTAAAATTGCCACTATTCCAAGAAAAAAAGAAGAACCCCAATGAAATTTCAAGAAAATAGGAAGAGGGGCTTACATTAAAGATGAGATTTTTGTTTTCAGCTTCCCAAGCTAAGCCACCTCTAAAGTGAATAGACCAAACTAAGACCATAATAGCAGCAATTAAGGCAATAAAATGTGCCCCAAATGAAAAAGGCAGTGCCTTTAGTCCAGTTGCCATCTTCTCTTTTGATAATAACAAGTGCAAATACAGAGCAATGGATAAAATGTTATCTTAATTTTATCAACTGAATTTGGGCTATTTTAGATGGAGACAAAGGGAGAGAAAAGTCTTTTGAAAATACTCTACTCATGTTGTATGTGTGTGTTTTTAAAGACCAGAAAAAAGTATTAATTATTTTATTGTTAATTTATGTTTCAAGATAAAACATTTTTTTTATTGAATATTTATTTTATTTATATATTTAAATTCTTGATGTGTTTCTGTTTTGTTCTATTGTATTAAAGTAGAATAAGAAAAAATAATATTTTTATTTACTCATGTGTTTTTGAAGATTATTTATTTTCTCATGAAAATATATGATTATTTTAAGCTTGTATTCTATTTAATTGTTATTAAACTTCAAGAGATCAAAAAAATTAAGCTTGTATTCTATTTAATTGTTATTAAACTTCAAGAGATCAAAAAAATTCAGGGTAGGATGTAAAAAGTGATTTTTAAGGGTAATTCGATCTTTTATTTATAAATTTATGATATTAGCAACTCAAGATTTTTGAGGATAATTTAATATTTTATTTAGAAATTTATGATATTAGCAACTCAGATCTTAACACACAATAAAATGTATAAATTATATCAACTTAGTTTATACATATATTAAAAAAAAGTACCAAACAAAATACTAGTAGACCTGGTAAATGATGACAAAACTATCTCCATTATATGTGGATCATTAACACGTGGCAAATTTAGATTGGTTGAGACCGTTTGGTGTTGTTGCCTTCATATGATTTTTTTTAAAATTTAATCTTTTTTTTATACAAAGAGAATTTTAAATTATTTTTATAAAGTTACACTTTTTTTGAAGTTATTTATCAAGAATATAAATTCGTAAAAGTACTTCTCAGTTTTTAGGAAAGAATAATTTTACATAATTAAGAAAGTATTATGAAGTTATACTTATTTTAAAGATACTTATCACGAATAAATTCGTAAAAATAGTTTTTTTAGTTGTAGGAATGAATAATTTTGTTTAGGCGTGTGGCAAAACTTAAAAACAATATTCTCTATTTTATATTAATTATAAATTTGTATGTCGATATTTATATATTAAGAAAAAAAGTATTTGAGGACATAATTTAAGTCATAATTTTCACTATTACACTTAATGAAATTATATATATAACTTTATGCAATTTATTTCTTAGAAAATATAAAATTTTAATAAATAAAGAGCAAATATGGAGAAAAAAATGAGACATCTATCTTAAACTTTAAACAATTTATTATTTCGAATAATGAAGAAATCTTAAAATATTAAGTCAATATAAAATAAAGAGAGTATTTAATTTGAAAAGAAAAAATAATTCTAAATGGCAATATAATAAATTTGGTTTTCGATCTACATTCCAAAATTAGGTGCAATATATGTAGAAGAAAGGAACACGTTGGTTGGTAGGTGGATGCTTTGGGCGTCTTGGTTGTTCTTTTTTCCTCCGCTTGATGTTCGAAGCTTATATTGAAACTTGGATATTGCGGTGCTTATTAATGGGTGATGTTTCCAGTAAAATTTTCTTCATATTCAGTGCTCGATTTCAAGACATTTAGTTGAGAATGAAATCAGTGCACCACAACTCATGTCAATGTTACTTATATTCAATGAGGTATTTACTTTCGAACGAAATGTTTTGATAATATTTTGACTAAACCCCCGATACTTTTGAGTTATATAAAAAATTTAACCTAAAAAATAACGTTCCAACCATATTTGCAAAATTGATCTACGAAACATATAATTTGAAAAATGTTGTAAATAATAAAATGTGAATGTCACGTAGTAAATTCAAACTTCATGACTTTGGAGATTTTTCATGACTTCAAGGATTAGAAATATACTCCTACTTTCTATATATACTCATCTTATACGTAGACACAAATACATTGAAAGATTGAATAAAAAATATTACTGCTCTTTTTCTCTAAATTTATTTGTTATTTAATTCTAATACTTTATTTTATAACAAAAAAGTATAATCTAAAAACTTATAATTTAAAAAGAAAAAGTGTATTTTTTTAGATACCCTCTTAAGATTTTTTTATTATTATTGTATTCCTCTTACTTTGTTCAAGCTTTCTTTTTAGCCCTCTCATAAAAATATTATAATTTAGAATACGTATAAGCTTATCGAAGTAAATTAAATCTTTTTCCATTGCATCAATTGAAAGAGAAATAACGATTTATTCATCTGCATTCGAAAAGAGTTCAGTAAAATCTTTATTTTAAAATGTTTGAAGTCCGAACATGAGATTTGAATATTAATTATAAATTATAATCCAAATATTTGTAATTTATTTCGTATTTCAAATATTCTAAAATAGAACCATCTTATCAAGATAACCACCTCTATTACTAGTGATAGATGATCTAGTTGTTAAAAGTAAAGAATGATGCCATTATAATGGTCCATTGACCAATCTTCTTCCATCAATCACGATCCCTTCATTTTGTTTTTATCAACTACCACGTCCTTCATATGGGCCATATTAATAAATAATAATTAATACTAATAAATAGAGAATTTGATATATCAAACGATATGATATATTGGATGAATTTTTTTTAAAATTAGAGATTTCAAATTTAAGTTATAAATATGAAATTTTTTAATAGGGATCGTTTTCCCTCAAAAAAGACCTTAGACGGTGCAAATATGATATAATCAAATTTTAATAGGGAAAATTGTATATAATAACAAACTAATAACCTAAAATAAATGGAGTAGCTAGGGTTTGATTTAATTGTGCTCCATAGCAAACGTTTGCAAAATATTGTCAGGCGCCTCTCTCCAAATATCTCACTCGCCACCTCCTCCATTCTCTCGCTCGCTTCCTCACTTTTTATACAAACACAAGTGTATAAAAATGTCACGACCCAAAATCTAGACGCGACTGCCACCCACATTTACCCTCCTATGTGAGCAAACCAACCAATCTACCCTTAACATTTCAATATAATATCAACAGAAAGTGATGCGGAAGACTTAAACTCATTAATAAAATCAATTCAAAAACTATTATTATCCCCAAAATCTGGAAGTCATCACCACAAGAACATTTATCCTCAAATTACTAAACTAAGAGTATCTAAGAAAACAAAAACAAGTACAAAGCTAGTCCATGCCGGAAGTTCAAGGCATCAAGACTTGAAGAAGAAGATCCAGTCCAAGCTAGAAGCATTAGCTCACCCTGAAGATCCGGTGTGACGAAGACTGGCTAGAATTACTGTTGAGTTGAAGACGACGGCACGTTTGCTGTACTCCACAAATAACAAGGAAGAAAACATAAAAGTAGGGGGTCAGTACAACCACAAGTACTGAGTAGATATCATCGGCCAACTCAAAATAGGGAACAGTATATATCAAGTAATATTATAAAACCAACTACGATACTCAACATGTAGCAACAACAAGTACTATAATCATCAATAAGTACTACCAAGTTCATCCATGAGGACTCACGCCTCAATATCATACTCATTTGGGAATTAGGTTCATTAGATTGAGTATATTAACATCTTTCAAGATTCATTATCTTTCTTCCTCTTGTGTCGGTACGTGACACTCCGCTCCCTCATTATCTTTATTCCTCTTGTGTCGGTACGTGACACTCCGATCCCCTACTACTATGTGTCGGAACGTGACACTCCGATCCCCTAAATCTACGTGTCGGTTCGTGCCACCCGATCCCCTTCTACGTGTCGGTTCGTGACACCCGATCCCCTAAATCTACGTATCGATTCGTGACACCCAATCCCCTAAATCTACGTGTCGGTTCGTGGCACCCGATCCCTTAAATCTACGTGTCGGTTCGTGACACCCGATCCCCTAAATCTACGTGTCGGTTCGCGGCACCCGATCCCCTAAATCTACGTGTCGATTCGTGACACCCGATCCCCTAATCTCATTCTATCAATTCATCAAGCCTCTCTTATCCCAAGGCATCATCATTCTCATTACTTTAGTTCATCAAGCCTTTTCTTATACTAAGGCATCATCAATCTCATTACTTTAGTTTATCAAGCCTTCTTTATTACCAAGGCATCATCATTAACAAAGAGATTAGGGTTTTTCAAGATTTGGGATTCAATAACTTCATCATGCTCATATAATCACAATTATATAATAACATTCATACAAGCATACAATTAAGCACATAGCAGGGTTTGCAATACTATCAATACATATCATTCGCTATTAAGAGTTCACTACGAATATCGTAAAAAAACATAACCTACCTCCACCAAAGAAACGAATTCAAGCAAGCTACTTCTCCAATACTTTTTCTTTCCTCAATGCCTCATAACCTTTCCAATCTATAAAATATATATGCATAATTTGTAAGTTAATGAGTCTATAAAAACTCATGTTACCATATGTCTATCATAGATCTAACAACTCACCTAAAACTATAATATATTTCCTAAAGTTCAAGCCTAAGGTAAATCTAAATTTCTTCAATTAGCATAACTTTAATGACATTTAAATAATATGCTTAATACTTGATTATTTATACCAATATATCAAAACTTGAATCATATTATAATAATTAAAGAAAATAGGTAATATCATATTTATCTACTCCAACGGAGGTGTACTGCAAAAATTGCATGGTCAAACTAATATGTTCTTTTTTTTTATATTTCAAAACTACTAAAATAATATTTTGTTATTCATGCTCATGGATTAAACATTTTGGAGTTCCTTTTGAGTCAAAGAATTAAATGTTTGTCTCCACCATTCTAACCAGTAACAACGTATGCCTCTCCTTCAATTTCTTATCTATTCAAATAATAATAATATAATAAACCTAATATGTATTCGCCTAACTTTCACTATACGTAGAATAATGGTAAAGTTCATGTTGAAGGTCTTACCTGACGGACAACGCTTTGTGATATTGCTGATAGGGTTCCTCGCCTAAACCCTTCTTTTCCTTTTTACATAAAATTTACGCTTAATTATTATATAAGACCAATTAAAAAAGTAGTAAAAGTGACCAACTATTTATTTTAATATTATTTTCTTAACCACTTAACTAAATAAATTAGTGAAACTATCCCACTAATTCATAATTATAATTATGAATAGTTCAAAACACCCACTTAAATCTATCGGAAGGTATTTTTTCTAACATAAAAAGTTCTAGTGATCAAAACGACCGAAAATGGTCGTTACAAAAAATTGTTTCTAATTGTATAAAGCAGAGGAAATTGTATAAATACATATATTTTTTTCCTCTCTCTCCTCTCCTTCTTCAGATCTCGCTCGCCACTCTTCCAAATCTCGCTCGTCACCCTCGTCTTTCTCACTTATACAAACAAAAGCGAAATATATAAAATAAATACCTTTTAAATATTGTAAATATTGTATATTTAAGTAAGGTTGATTAAAATAATAAAATAAATATATATATATATATATATATATATATATATATATATATATAATATATATATATATGACAAGAAATCATCGCTGATTTTTTTGTGAAATATAAAGAATAAATTATTACAAAAAAAAGTAACTCTCAATTCCAAAAATACCCTTACAGGAAGTTGCCCCTACTAATACAAAAAAGTAATTCATAATTCCTAAAATACCCTTACAAGAAGTTGCCCTATTAATACAAAAAAGTTCTCCCTCCGTCCGGAATTGTTTGTCATGTTGCATTTTTGAAAGATAATTTGATTAATTTTCAAAGTTAAATTAGATCATATTAATTCGATATTTTTAACAAAAAAATTAGATTTTTGTAAAACTATATGAAAAGTACTATAATTGAATTTTTTTGCATATTAATATGATGAAAAAATACATTTTAAAATGTCAGTCAAAGTTTTTATAGTTTGACTCTAGAAATAGAAATCATGACAAACAATACCGGACGGAGGGAATAATTCATAATTCCTAAAATACCCTTACAGGAAGTTGCCCCTACTAATACATAAAAGTAATTCATAATTCCTAAAATACACTTACGAGTGAAGCTAATCTACTTACTCCCTTATGCATAATTAGTAGTAATATATATCTTTTGTTTTTCAACTTTTTACCTGCTAACTTCACAATATGCTTTGATTTGTTCTTTTAACATCATTACTATCGAGCTCTTAACACAATCGTAACACACTGATCTTACAATAAAGAAAATAAATCTACTTTTGATATAAAATCAACATGAAATATTTGGCTAAGCGGATTTGATGGTCTATAAATTGAAAATATAAGAGTCTGGCTAACACATCATTCAGATCTAATTAATTGACACAAAATATTAATGGGAAAATTATATATAATGACGAACTAATAAATCAAATTAAATGCTATAATCATACTTCAATTTAATTGTACCATGTAGCAAACTGTTTGTCAGTCACCTCTCTCCCTCAAACTCTCGCTCGCCACTCTTCCTTTCTCGCTCGCTCTCTGTCACTTTTATACAAACACAAGTGTATAAAATGTGTTTCTGTTTGTATATAACTAGAAAAAAATGTATATATACATATATTTTTGTTCCCCTCTCTCCCCTCTCGCAGATCTCCGCTCGCCACTCTTCCAGATCAGGCTCGCCACCCTCGCCTCTATCGCTTATACAAATAGAAACGAAATGTATAAATTGCGTTTCGTTTGTATAAAGTAAGAGAATATTGTATATAAACTTGCAAATACATATATCTTCGTCCTATACACTTATAATTATACAATACAAATATTTCCCTGCCCAATTTCCTTTTATCTTTCTCTCTTCTCGTTTTATACATACACAAATTATACAATTGAATTGTATACAACTGCTTTCGTTTGTATATGTGTAGCGAGTTATACAATTGGTTTCTTTGTATGTTTATAGCAAATCATACATATTTATGTTTGCTATGAAGCGAAATTGTGCAAACTTTGTTATAGCATACAAGTATGAATTTTGTATTTGCTATATGTGAAAGTTGCCTTATATTAATCCTTAAGTGGAATCGACTTAAAATAACAAACGTTTTAAATGTTAGACACTAGAAAGTCCAAAATCGCGTTAGATAATTTGGTAAAAATATTGTAATGTTAATAGGTATATATAGTAAATATGTTTGCTTAGTCATATAGTGGAAATGGACCCATTGAGGAGAGTAGGAATGTACAAAATCGAACCGAAAACTAAATCAAATCGTAAATCGAGTCAAATAAAAAAAAATCAGACTAGTGGTTTGGTGTTGAAAAAAAAATTCGACTATATTTAGGTTGGGTTGGTTTCAACTAAAAAAAAACAAACCGAGACAAAATCAACCCGACATTATATATATAATTTTAGAATTTTATTTTATACATAAATATACTTACTTTGATATAATTTTTATATCTCTTGTACTTTTTCATAGTTTTTATAATATATTTATTTCATGTTTGAAAGTAAAAATTCTTAATGATCTAATAAAGATTATAGTTCATACATGTTGATAATTATACTAACGTTTGAATAAAAATCAAATTAATACTGACTAAAAAAGAAAATCAATTCTAATACTAAGAATGACAATAATATGGAATATTTATTTTTTAATTTTACATAGATATAGACAATTAAAATACATTATCTAATTTTACTTTCTTTTATTATTTAGTCATCTAACTAATACTTACTAAACTTATTTTAGCATTATATAATACTTTAAATTATGATCAATTTTTTGCATGATATAATACTTTAAATTATGATCAATTTCATTATGACGTATTAATTTGCAATACTTATTTTACGTGATTTTTTCATTATTTTTTTGTTGGATATTTTAGTGTCATTAAACATATCATATTTTTTGTTGTTTTCTTGAGAAATAAGTTAGATAGTTGCATTTTGGTAGGACCAAAAAAATATTTGAAGTACAAGTATATTATATATTTGTATGAATACTTTATCGAAAAAACCCAAAAATTCGAAAACTCCGAAGAAACCCGAAAAAATCCAAAGTTGAAAAACCCGACTTTTATTGATTTGATTTGATTTAAAATTTCAAAAATTCAACACATAATTAAATTTGATATTTGAAAATCCCAAACCAATCCGATCACGTAAACCCCCAGAGGAGAGGATGCATATACAAATTAGGCTTTGCATAACTTGGACTATTTCCACTTACACCGATTATAAATCAAAATGAACACTGGCCCAATTCTCCACACTTGATGGCCCAAGTGTATATTAAGGATGAGTTTGTCTTTGTGGAGATATTTCCCTTTTTTTTAATAGATTTCTGAAATCACCTTAAACACCTAAAAAGTGGAATTACTTTAACTTTTACCAACTAACCATGATAATAATTTTATGGGAAACTTTAGCATATAGCTATTCAAAAATAGTTTAATTATGCTTTACTAATTATAGTATGCTAATTACGATTCGTAGCTATATTTTATAGGGAGGAGAGTGACGAGCAAGATTGGGAGAGAAAGGAGAGAGGCGAGCAGAGAAGGTGGAGAGTGGAAGAGAGGCGAATTATACATGTATATCAGTTAGATAATTGTATATATATGTAATGGTATACATATATATTTGTATTTTTGCGAATACATTTGTATAACTTACGTGTTTTTGTATACAAAGTTTACAATCATACAAATATGATAAAAGTCGAAATTACGAATTAATACAAACATAAACATATGAACTTTAAATAATTATACAAATTATATTATGCAAATTACATTATATAAATTATATTATAAAAATGTGAAAACTACATGTTTATATACACTTTAAATAGTTATCAGAAAAAGATTGAATGTATACGGTGATAAAATGGAAGAATCAAAGGAAATCATCGTCATATGCAAATCACTTAATTAATAGTTAATGTTAGTTATGAGTGATAATATAACAAGCTATAGTTATGATGAGTTGATGACTAATTATATTATAAATTTTCTTAATTGTGTAATTCTCCCTAATTTATTTAGTATCATTCTCAGAATTTTCAATTTACATTCTTATAGTCGATTTTTTTTGGTAATAATGATTATACATATTTATATAATATTATACAATACTTATTTGCTTATACAAGCAATGTATCTCTATTTTTGTATAATACTATATAAAAGTATATTAATTTTGCATAAATGTGTATGATAAATTATAAGAGCGTATGCATGTCACTAGGTACAATGACGAAGTCTTTTTATAGTAGTGATTTTTAGGTATTCTTTTTCTTTCAAAATCAGTCCAAACCTCCATAAAAAAAAACCGAAAATTTGTAAGCAAATCTCGTTAGACTATTTCCAACAAGTCTAAATAATACCCACTCTCAATGTCTAACAAAACATTAAATTTTAACGGGAAAATGCACGAGTACTCCCCTCAATCTATGTCCGAAATTCCATAGATACACTTATATTATACTAAGGTCCTATTACCCCTGAACTTATTTTACAAGTAATTTTTTGTCCCTTTTCGGTCTACGTGGCACTAAATTGAAAAAAAGTCAAACAAAGTTTGGCCCACAAGATAGTGTCACGTAGGCCGAAAAGGGGTAAAAAAATATTAATAAAATAAGTTCAAAGGGGTAATAGGACCTTAGTATAGTATAAGTGTGTCTCTGATATTTCGGCCATAGGTTGAGCGGGGTAATTGTGAATTATCCCAATTCTAAAATTCAAACTCAATTCCTTAAGCTTATTCAACAATGATGGATTACACATGGTTTTACCATTTAAATCCTGCAAAAAAAAAAAAATTACCACGATTTGAACCCCAACTCCAACTATAAATATAGGTTTGTCAACTAAAATTAACAGGACTCATAACTTAAGATTCAACTTTAAATAAATGAACTAAAAAGTTTCAAGTAATAAAAAAAAAACAAGGATGAATATGTTGCTTAATTAATGAAATCTTATTGAGTTAGTTAACTTCTTTTTGGGTTTTAGAATTGGAGTTATATTGCTTGCTTGCTTGGAATTCTAGCGAGTATAATAGTGTACATATATATATATATATATTATATATATATATATATATATATATATATATATATATATATATATATATATAATATATATATATATATATATATATATATATATATATATATATTAATTTTTATGATTTATGGTTACACAAATAATTTGATTAGAACATTGGTAGGTATGTAATTATTAGTTTGGTTAGAGCATTCGCAAATCTACATATAAATATAGATAATTTTAATGGAATACTGGTAGGTATATTATTAGTTTGGTAGAATACTGAGTTAGCACAGCCTATAGTTAATAGAGAAAATCTTTAAAATGATTGAATGGAATAATAGAAAATTTTAGATGAAATACTTTACGAAATTGGGTGACTTATTTGTTACAGAAGAACAGAAATTCTATATGATGGTTAATGAAATAGGTGAATTCCTTATTTTTAAGAAAGATATTACAATACCAATATGTCTAAATTTGATATATAGACCTATTATAGTAGATGGTATAAATCTGTATTCCCTATTATTTTTGTTGAGATAGAAATAATATTAGATAAGCGATTTTAGTAATTTATTTGAAGTATAAGAATATTTTACAAATCTAAGAGTGTTTTTGTTTCTCTTTGCGTATAAGAGACTTAGGGCTCGTTTGGATGGACTTAATAAAAGCAACTTTAAAAAAGTACCTTTGAAAGTGCTGAAACTTATTTTTAAAATAAGCAGTTATGCGTTTGGATAAAAGTGTTGAATTTAAAAAAAAATTGTTGTTGATGTGTTTGGCAAATAAGTGCTGATAAACAGCTTTTTAAATCAAAATGTCTGAAATACCTTAAAAGCTGTTACATAATAAAAGTTTATTAATTTATATTTTATAGCCATAATAATTATATTTTGCTATCATTTACATACTTCTTTCTCATCACAAATTATTTATAAGAGGAATATAACTTATTATAGATTTTAAGATATATAATTTGAATAGATTAAAGAACGATTTAAGATTATATTTTAGTTTCATCCATATGTAATAATAATTGTCTATTATTCACATATTTCTTTATTATCACATATAGTTTATAAGAGGAGTATAATTTTTATTTAAGTTATATGTGCAACTTATTTTACATTTTAATAATATATATGAATAGATCACTTGAAAGATTTAAGATTTTTTTTTCATTCATTAGTAATAGGAATTGACTATCATCCACACGTGAAAACGGAAAAATAGAAGAAAGAGATGTTAGGGTTATGTGGGTAATTTGGAGATTATATAAAAATATTAAGGCAAAAAGGTAAAAATGTGGTCAACTTAAAACAGTTTATAAGCTGAAAAAAAAAGCACCCCTACCCAGCTTTTAACTTTTGGCTTAAAATAAGTTTTTTTAAACTTAAAATAAGTTATTTTGAGTATTGTCAAACAACTAAATAAGTCAAAAACCAACTTTTAAGTCAGTTTGACCAGCTTTTAAGCTGAGCCAAACAGACTCTTAGAACTATAAGATTTATCATCTAGTAAAATTATAAAATTTTTTATATTGATAAAATTATTCAATTTAATTTTTTTTCTACAAAAATTACTCTTTAGACCTCGATATTTAAACCATCACAAATCAAATTGTCAGGCCTAGAGATCTCTAGTTTGAATAATCAAAATAAAATTTTCAAATATTTAAATTACCGTTTGACCATAAATTTTTCAAATATTCTGGCAAATATTATTTGAGTGAAAATTTGGTTGAAATTTTCACCATGTGTTTGGTCATAGGATTTGGGAAATATATTTCACCTTTTTTAAAAATATGATTTATACCCATAAATTTTAAAAACTATTAAAACTAACTATAAATTTGTATTACTAGTCAATTGGATGTACGTAACAACAATAACAAATAGTTTCCATGACACTAGAGCAATGTGATAATTTGGAGCGAGTACGACAAATATCATTCTATACATCGTGAAGTAGACGAAGCACATGATTTTATTACCTTGAGTTAATTTTTCATCATTTTCATCAACAATCATATCATTATGTAATATTCACTAAATATTTCATTACAATTTTGGTGTTCACGTAAAAAATTATGTAATACAACAAACAACTACTTTAGAGAGTGTTTTTGTAAAAGTTAAAAGTTTGAGGTAAAATTTTAATTTTCAAAAGATTCCAAATAATGAGATTTGATCCAAATAACTAAAAAAAATTAGTATTTGAAAATTTGGGATATTTGCCAAATAATGAAAATTGTATGAACAAACATTATTTAACAAATTTCCTCCAAAATATTATTTGGAAAATCCATGACTAAACGACCCTAATAAATTTGAGGTTAGTTATGCTTGGAGTCTATTTTCTCTCAAAGTTCAAAAGTTTTAACTGTATTCGTATGAAAGTTTAAACTTTACACCTAATGTTTAAAATTTGAAGAACTTTGTAAAATTTAGGCCATCATAAAATAGCAGGTATCCTAAAAAGGGGATATTTGTCCACTTTACCCCTTTTTGAGTAAGTAATTTGCAAACTCAATTTTTTTTTTTTAGTTTATATAAGTGGCGTCAAATGGGTTAATGAGGTTGAATTTGGGTGATTAAAATGGACTAAAAATCAGATCATAACCCCCGTGCCCTTCCCCTTCATATTATGACCATATATAATGAAGTATCAGATGAAAAACATAGTACTAGTTTTTATTCCATGTACTTTTATTCTTCCAGAAAACTAAAAGATATCTGTTTTTCTATTTGGAAGCAATGATTCTCCTTTTACCATTATAATTACTGAATATTCTCTCCGTTCAGAATTATTTGTCATGTTACGTTTATCGAAAATAAATTTGATTAATTTTTAAAGATAAATTAAATCAAATTAATTCGATATTTTAAATAAAAAATTTAGATATTCTAAAATTATATGAAAAATATTATAAATTATAATTTTTTGCATATTAATATGATGAAAAAATTCATCTTAAAATATTAGTCAAAATTTTTATAATTTGACTCTAAAAATAGAAATCATGACAAACATTACCAGATGAAAAGAGTATATGATGCATTTATTAAAACAAAATTATGAAGAACGTATACAACTTATTAACGTAGTAAATGACACTTAATTTTGATTTTTACATTTTCTTAATAATAATAAAATTAGGAATAAGAGAAAGAAAAAATAAAAAAGAGATCATAATTAAAAAAAATAATGTTCAAATAATCAACTAACTGAGTTTCGAAATTCCTTCGAAAAGAAAGTTGGGAGGATAAGATAGGATATTTTAATATGGAAAAAGCAGAACCCCCACTGTGATCGGTTTGCTGGGTGAGTTCAATTAATAAATGCAACAACAACTCACATGAATAGCTGTGTCCTTTGTTGGCACTGCTGAGGCACGTGCTGAACATTAATTTCAATATTCCGCAATTAAAGCCTGTCATTTACTCCCTACGTTCATGTATATTTTACTAAAAGTATTTATATTTTAAAATATTATTTTTTTATTTATATTTTCTTTTTTAGACATTTTTATTTATTTTATCTATTTTAATAAAAAAAAAAAGGATAATATTTTTTCTTATTATATCTTAATTTGAACTTTTTGAAAATTTCATAGTTTTGATTCATCTTTTTTGAAATTATATTAATAAGGGTAAGATTGTAATTTCACTATATTAATTATTGTTATCTTAATATGTGTGTTTTATAAAGTGGACAACTGACAGAGATAATAATTTATAAATTAAAATGGAATTATTTTAAAATATAAATATAGTAAAATTCTAAAAGATTTTTTCGTTATTAATCCTGATATGATGAATGGCACACACTAAAAATTTAAGGGGAAAATTAAAGCTATAAAATAGAAAAATGAACAAGTAATTTTTCATAATCTACCAACGTCCACAAAATTTTAAGCAACAAAATAATTGTCAACATTAATAAAACGTGTAAGATGGATACTCACCAACAGAAAATAAAGGCAATAAATGAGACGTTATAATAGAAAGAGTACTTACATAGCTTCTTTTTCATTTTACCAGCGCTGCTATGAAAGTGATCTACGTAATTGCGCTGGATCATCGTCCATCAGAGACTCAAAAAACATTTTGATTTAGAATTCTTATTCTTCCTAGGTCATTGTGCCACACGAGACAATTTTAAATTGCCAGAAAATGAAAATTCAATCGATAAAAAAACAATCAACAATTCAAATTAAAAATTTTAATATGAAGATTCTTTACATATTCGAGGATGTATATATCATATTTTAAACTTGTCTTCACCATTGTGAAAAAAGAGGGGATAATTTCTCTTCTTTTTTTAGGGTTATGGCCATGTTACATCACGTGAAAATCCCAACTTACAGATCACAATAGCAAGGATGAAAGAACTAACAATAAGAATACCGTTGTTATGCAATTAAGTAACACAAAGAATGATATAGACTTAGAAGTCAACTGGATTATAGTCCAAACAATGTCTTTGTTGGGTCTTGGGGACACATCTGGAAAAACCCAAACCAGCTGTGATAGCATTATATTTTACCTACCTACAACTTTTTTTTCTGGTCATCTGTAACTTTTAAAAAAAAAAACTTGTAAATATCAGAAAGAAACCCAATAACTATAAACTATATAAGCCCTTTTCAGCTTAACAAGAAAAGCTTAAATTAGGGTATCTCAACAAAAAGCAAAATGTGAACTCAATACTGAGTAAAGATGTAAAATTCTATGGGTATTAATGAAGGTCCTTTACAACTAAAAGTATCCATCATTTGGGTACAAATTTAGGTCACTTCATAACATTGAAAATATAGACGAAAAGTAGTTTGACCTTCATGGAAAAAAATATATATTCTACTCAAAAATGACAGTCTGGATTGGGATCAGTCAGTCCCACATAAAGAAAAAGGAAGACAAGCTTGTGAAATAGAGGTATTGCTGTGTGTCATAACAAAGCACTTACTCAAGATCTCTTTACTTCAACTAAAATAAAGGTATTGATTATTTTATGCACTCAAAAAAGTAGGAGAGCTGTGTTGTTATCTGATACTCACATTGCATATTGCATTATATTTCATTTCCTTTCTTGTTTCAACTTGTACACCAAGCAAAGCATCTGCATCCTTCAACTAGAGCCTAGAGGGCAGGGATATCTTTACTTACAAACCAGAAACACGAAATATAGAGTAAAGCGAAGCAGTCAGCTTTCTCGGATCCCAAAGAAAGAGGGTCAAACAAATTCATTTTCTGATTTAACAATCATGTTCAAGTCTTCAAAATGGAAAAAGGAGAAGATCAAAACTGTATTTCAAATGCAGTTTCAGGTAACACAGGTATGCTAACAGGATGGTTAAAAATTGCTTTGTTCAGTTTCTTCTCAAATGCTGTTAACTGCATATAGCAAGCTTTGATTCGATATAAGCCAATGAAGTAATATTGAGAATTTGATCTCACTGAGCTTAGAAATCTCTCAATCATATGATGATTTCAGGTGCCTAAGCTAAAAGCAAAAAAACTGATGATTTCACTAGTTCCGGCAGACGCTGGAAAGCCGACAGTGAGACTAGGAAAAGCAGCAATTATCGAAGGAACATGTTCATGGGAAAATCCTATTTACGAGACAGTGAAATTAATCAGGGATCCAAAAACAGGAAAATTTAAACAAAACATTTACTACTTTGCTGTGGCATCTGTAAGTAACAGAAATGCAATCTCCATGTATGCTCTAACCACCTTACGGTTGGAACATTTGCTCACTACTCATCGACATGATGTCATCTCAGGGATCATCAAAATCAGGTTTTCTGGGAGAAGTTGGTCTTGATTTTGCAGATTTGGTAGAGGCAACTGAAAGCTTAGTAGTATCCCTACCCCTAATGCCACTGGAGACTGGCGCAATTTTGCATGTATGTCCTCTCTCTCCTCTCCACAACACACACACATACATACATACAAACTCTTCCATGGTAGAGGACTTCTGACATGACTGCTGATCAAGGTTTACAACTTCCTTACTCGACACCTCAAATGGGAAAGGAAACAGAAAATAGATAGTATTAGAATAGGAACTAAGTCATAATGTTTGCTAACTGTGAAGTCCCAAATTGGTTGAGGGAAATGGGTTATGGTCTTTTTATATGGTCTTAGGCAACCTTCCCTCATGAGCTATCTTTTTGGGTCGAATCAGGTTCAATATTAACATAGTAGCAAAGCCAAACCCAGCAATCCCTATTATTGTGTTTCTCAATGTTAGGCCCCCGTAATCCATGCTCCAATTGAATTTAGAGCATGTGGGGGAGTTAAGTCCAACATTGGTTGAGGGAATGGGTTGTGGTCTACTTATGTCTTAGGGAATCCTCACCCTCATTAGCTAGCTTTAGAGGTTAAATTGAACTTGAAGTCCATTTCTTATTACTAACAAAGTAAACAAAAGTCTTTATGTTTAACTGTGTTATTCTAAAATATATATATGAAACAGGTCGCAGTACAGAATATGCAAGGAGCTCAGGAAACCAGGTGATTTAGAATTCAATGCCACGCTAAACATGCTATCAATCTGGCTTCAGTTATCTACAAGTTTGGATACTAAAGTAGAGTTTTAACAAAATAATTTCAGGCCTACTGAAGATAGTGATATTTCAAGAACAGAATCTCTAGATCAAAGCTTTGAAACAGAGCTAGGAAGCAATGGCCATTATGGAAACGGACATTGTACATCTACTGAAGTAAGGTCTCATATTTATATACTTTTGCATTTCTTCATTTCACTGCATACAGTATTATCACATATTGAAATATACCTCATTTTGGACCTAGTTTGTGGGACTTTAAGTTTTGAGTGTAGAGAGATATGACACTTGGGCCTAACTCAATCCCAAAAGTTATCTCATGAGGGGAGGATTGCCCAAGTTTATATAAGCAAACCATCAGTCCATTCAACCGGGGACTCAACACCCCTTTCATGCCCAAGCCCAACTGGAGCCCAAATAGCTTTGGTATCATGAAAAGCTATAGCACGTGGGCCTAAATCAATCTCAACGCTAGCTCATGAGGGAGGATTTTCCAAGTCCATATCAACCTATCACCGTAAAGATTCACTTCTCAAATAACAGTAACACAATTTCTGATATAGTTCTTAACTTTTGCTCCTTATAAATGATCTAGAGGCAATACAAATCAAACAGGAACCTTTGTATAAACTGTTGTGAAATATTCCTTACACCCCCCAACATGTGTAACTGGTCCGAGGTTCACTTGGGGAGTGAACATTGGTTACAAGAAAGAGGACTGGTTTAAGTTTCTAATACATGTAAAAGAATCGGAATGAAGTCTTATGTGATGGTTTTGCCCAAAACATTATAAACACTTTTGGAAATTTTATAAAATAAAAATAAAAATGGGAATTTTGTAAATCTCTAACAACAATACTACCATTATTCATACACTCTAATTATATTATTTCAAGAATGGTTTTCTGTGTTGTTTTCTTTTCATCAGCTAGAAATAAGAATCATTTCAAATCCCCTATGCTTATATTTACTTTAACTTCACATATTATCAAATAGAAAATTTCATGACTCATTTGAGAGACGCTAAAATGCAGAATGAACAAGGCAATCAAATACAACAATTTGGATAGAGTCAAATGTGGTGTGTAATCCCTCGATTTCTATACATCTTGCCAGTGATGTCCTAGTCAGATAGAATATCACTTTAAACATGTTCATGCTTCAGACAAATTATTTGTATCTCCTAGCTGAAACTTGCAATTAAGCCTTCTGATTATTTTCCACAGGATGGAGAGTTGAATGAAACATTTCATTACTCCATGCAAAATAGTATCCCACGGGATCCTCAACCTAAAAACAGTCTTGTGAAACAGTTCACCTCACAGAATGCAATTAATCCCCTTGAGAGACATCTACATCAGAGATCATCCACAGATTGCTCGCTTGGCTCTGATTTAGATGGGAGTGTAACTGACACAACACACAAATCAGAGGAGGATCTTCTGAGAGACACTGCCCAAGAAACTTCAAGTAACAGTTTTGAGTTCATGAAAAATAAGATCGTAATGCTCGAGCGTCAGGCAGAATTGTCAGAAATGGAACTACAGACACTCAGAAAGCAAATTGTGAAAGAAACCAAAAGGGCACAGGAACAGTCGAGACAAATTTCTAATCTAAAAGAAGAGAGAGATGTCCTTAAAATCAAATGTGAGAAACTTAACCTGAGATGTACAGACGAGGTAAATGCAGTTGCTTCAGATAATGCAGGAGCAGATGACAAAAAATCGACAGCTCTATTGGAAGAAATCAGGCATAAACTTCAGAAAGAGAAGAACTTAAATAGCAAATTGATGCTGAAGCTGCAAAAGACGGAAGACTCAAATTCTGAATTGATTCTTACAGTAAGAGATCTGAACAAAATGTTGGACCAGAAAGATAAGGATATTTCATATCTTTCTGAAAAAGTTAGGTCCAATAAGGATCTGCTAGAGGCCGCTGCGGAGAGAACCTATCTCAAGATTGATCAGAATGAAGATAGAAAAGCTAAGGAGCTTAAATTTGCTGATGAATCTCAATCACTGAAGCAGAAAATTGAAAAATTACAGGATGAAATAGAGGTCTACAAGACAGACAGCAATGAAATGAAAGCACAGATGGACCAGCTTGAAAGCCATTGCCAAGTGTTGGAAGATGAAATAGAGGTCTACAAGAGAGACAACGATGAAATGAAAGCACAGATGGACCAGCTTGAAAGCCATTGCCAAGTGTTGGAAGATGAAATAGAGGTCTACAAGAGAGACAACAATAAAATGAAAGCACTAATGGACCAGCTTGAAAGCCATTGCCAAGTGTTGGAAAAGGAAAATGATGATATTAATCATAACCTAGAGCAATGTGAGCTGCAAAACCTTAAAACGCAACAAGAACACTCAGAATCTTTAGCCTCTATAAAGCACTTTAAACTCCAGGTGGAGAGACTAGAGGAAGAAATGACAACACAAACGTCACAGTACTCAAAATCATTGGATACAATAAATGAACTTGAAACACATGTTTCAGTGCTGGAGAAAGAACTGGAAACACAGTCGCAGGAATTTGAAGAACATCTGGAAGCAGTCACCCAAGACAAAGTTAAGCAGGAGCAGAGGGCGATAAAAGCAGAGGAAGGATTGAGAAGGGCAAGGTGGAGTAATGCAAAGGCAGCTCAGAAACTTCAGGAAGAATTAAAACGACTATCAGATGAAATGACATTGAAGATTGATGAGAAAGAAGAACTGGTCAACGATGCAGTGACGGAAGCAAATGTTCTGCGTGAGGAGAACAAAGTTTTAGAGGAATTACTGCAGAAATCTGAAGAAGAACTTAAATCAACGAAAGAACATTATGAAAGAGAAGTTCTTGAATTGAAAGCTTCATCAGTGGAGATAGGAAGGCTAGATCTAGCAGGGTCAGCGTACTGCAAACAAATGAAGCATAGAGAAAATGTCAGATATGATACGGAGCAAATGGAAAAATCAACTGCTGAAACAGAGGTAGAACAAAAAATGACCATACAAAAGGAATTGGAGAGGGAGCTAGCTTCAGTGAGGAGGGAAGCAGAAATGTTTCTGGAGGAATTGATTCCCTTGAGGACTGAAGTGGATGAAAAGAAAATACTTGAAGAAACCTTACAATCAGAAGTAGAGAAGCTACACCTACAGAATGACGAACTGAGATGCAGTACAAATCAACTGAAGTTGGAAAATGAGAACCTGATGAAGCTGGTGCTCAAATTACAGGAACAGGTACTTTGCACTAATAAAAAAGTTAGACATTTAAAACTTTATGGGATTACTCATTTCATTATAGAAGACCTGAATAGAGAAGAAACTGTTTCTCTTAATGCTCTAATGTATCCCTCTCTTCAACAATGATATTCAATGCCTAGAGGTGAATTAAATTCAAAGAATCATAATGATGACTTTCACTAACAGGTCGTCCTTTCTAGGTAGTATAAGCATTCATCAGGTTGATAGGAAATTCTCTCCCATTTTTTTATTATACACAGCCTTTGTAGATACTCGGCATTTTATATATTTACCATAAACCTGATAACCTACAGATGTTTGCATGTTCCAAGAGTCCAAATTCACGGAATAGGTTCGTATATAAGTATGAAATCAATGTTCCTCTAGAGTTTCAACAAACTTAACAATTCTTAGCACCTTAATCTTTCTTCTACAACTATAAATATTGCATGAAAGCCAAATCGTCTTTCATCTTCATCCAAGTCAACTTGTCAATTCATATAGAAGAAAGAGAGTCCATTAAAAACCATTAAACCGTTGACCTAGATTTGAAGTAACATATTCACAGACATAAGGAGTTGATTCCACTGAACACCAACTTGTTGACATTTCTGTCAAGTTTTCTACACCTAAGATTCCTGTATTCTCATTCGAGTTTTTTACTCCAATTAGCAAAAGACTCACAAAAAGCTTTCAGAAAGCATCAGTATATTTCTAATGGAACTGCTGATCTTGACATACAGGAGGATGAACCACCTGCAGAAGAAACTCAGGATAGTATTGTAGCTGAAGGAAGAAAATGTATGGGGGAGAACATTCATCACCAAGGGAATGGCTTTACAGAAGGAATAAATGTGCAGAATGGATCCAGAAAAATTGCGAATATAACAAGGTAAACCAATAGAACTTTTACTGAACCATTGCAGCATTACTAGCATCTATTCGAAAAAATTTGTCAACAGTGAGAAACTGCAATTATATGGAAGGATAAAGAAGAAAAGGAACTTAATTTTATATTCCTTCTGCAGAAGAGAAGGAAGAGTGGCAGAGACGATCAATGGCCAATCCCAAAATACACATGATCCTGAAGAATTACGGGGTCAAGTAGCTTTATTGACGGAGAGAAACAAACACATGGAGCATGAATTGAAGGACATGCAAGAAAGATATTCAGAAATAAGTCTTAAATTTGCAGAGGTAGAAGGTGAAAGGCAACAACTTGTCATGGCTTTGCGCAATTTTAAAAATGGAAAGAAGTAGTAGTTTTTCAACTGGTATATGATCCACTCATTAGATTTGTCCAAGTCAACCTTCTGCAGAAGGTAAATGAAGCAGTGGAGAATAAGGTCTAAAAAAGTAGATTCCCTGGCAATAAGATGCTTCAAATCCTCAAACTTTCAACTTCCAGGCCATAGACAAGTAACCTGTCAGAATACCTTGTGATCATTATCTTCCATTCCTTTTTGGCCAGCACAATATGACTACTTACTAGATTATTTGCGAGCAGTATATCCAGGTTTCATTCTTCTGTAAGATTTACACAGGATCTGAAGATCAGTTGATAATATTCACAAATTATTCACATTATAGAAATGTAAAAGCATGTTAACTTTCCTGTACATAGCAGATATTATTTTGGGATAGACAAAGTGGAACTAGTATGAGTCTAGAAGCAGAAGAACTAGTATGAGTCTAGAAGCAAGTTATTCAAGCTTAAAACGTGGTCCTTCACCATGATCATGCATGGTCATTAATTTCAGATACTACTGATGCAGCTGGTCAATTTATCAATGCAAATTGAAATTAGGCTGCACATATTCCTCGTGGTAGTGGTACCTCCCACCACCCCCACCCCCAAAGGCTAAGAACAACACCAACATACCCAGTGTCATCCCACAAGTGGGGAGGGTAGAGTGTACACAGATCTTACCCTTGCCTCGTGGAGGTAATGACTTTGTTTTCGATAGGCCCTTGGCTCAAGAAAAGCAAATCAAAGCAGTTTTAGAAAAAGCAATTACGGAAGCAAATAGGCCATGACAAATAATATAAGAAGCATTTTGAAAGAAAAAAAAGGAAAAGTAGCAACTGCTAAAAAGTATGATAACCTAAGTACAAGAAACAACACATAGTAACAAAATGAATGGACAAGGGACTACAGCAATGATGCTAGTACTACTGCTAAGAAGGGGAAGAGTGCGGTGCTCCAAACCTCCTAGCCTATCTGACAGGGAAGTGAGACAACATTCAATTACAAACTCTACCCTAATCTGCAACCTCCATAACCTCGTATCTAAGGTCATGTCCTCAGAAAGTTGAAGATGTGTCAAGTCCTATCTAATCACCTCTCCCCAAAGGCAAAGAAGGGGAAATTATCACAATAAGGTCATTTTTGTATTTTTTAAAGTTCCAGGTTTAGCTTAGGTTAACCAAAAAGTCTCAGACAGAATCAGAAGCCTTGTGTGCCCACAATTATAACATTGTCAGTTAACTATTTATCTCTCAGTACTCTAGTTACAAGTATCCTCATTAGGTTTCTTTTGTCATAACATGTGCTTACTTCTCAAATAAAAAGACTTTTAGATTTAAGTCCAAAAAAAGGTCTTACATATCTTGATATTGTTGATTGCCACGTTACTTCCAACATTGGCTGAACTCACAAAGCAGAGATGCTAAAGAAGAAGAATACCACGGGGGAAAAACAGATTCGGTACATGGTGAATAACATTTTTCCGACACCAGGAATGCAGAACTATGCCATATGGATTGTAAATGATCATGCATTTGATTAATAATTGATGTCCTAGGAATGTAAGGTCCTAATAAATTCTATGATTTACACTTACTGAGGGGCTCAGTTGTATTGGCCCAGTATACCTCATATGTGAGAGTTAATATCGTCTTCCCAATGTATGAGAGTTCTTGTCATTCCATACCAGTTTAGTTTGCCCTCCATTTCCGCTTGTTGCAAAGGATAGCTCCTGCAAGTTAGTCATACTATGAAGAATTGTTGATGAGGAAAACAAACTATTTGAACAGAATCGTTGAATTCAGCTAAAGAAACAGAAATCATTTCAGGCATACCCGTTTTGCTCTTTTATCAACGGGTGTCCATGATGAAACAGGACGATCTGAAGCCTTCTCACTAGAGGATGCTGGTAGCTGCATGCATTTCATACGCCTCTTTCTCCTAGTTGCAGCCTCTTGGACACTGTTTCCTTGGTACTTGTAGAGTTCCAGAGTAGATGGACTCTTTCTCTTTGTAACTTTGATGGTTTCCCAGGGTACCCGTAACAAGGAGCAGATAAGTCACATGGGACAGATTGCTGACGTGAGCGACTCTTTTCCCTGATTCTGTTCAGAAATTCGATTGTCCAGGGTGATCCTTGCTGCAATGGAGTGGATTGAAGTGCGTTTGAGAGTGGTGTTTCGCCATGACTGGCTGCATTCTTTTCTTGCTTTGCCATGACTGGCTGCATTCTTTTCTGGGATATACCCTCATCTGGGACCCATTTCTGGTGCTTAAATTGAATCTTCTTATGATTGAAACCTGCATTTAAATGCTGTTTCATTCCTTGCCCAAGGTCTCTCACAGAAGTGCAGGCATCTAGGCTAGAGTCAATTTCCACAGTATTTAGAAATTCTAGATCACTTGCTCCAAAAAAGAGTTTTTTAGCAGCTGTAGGAACTCCTGTAGTAGGAGTCTCCATTGCATGCACCAGGGTAGAAAAGGACTTGTATTTTGCATTATGAAAGGCTTTGCCAGATCCGACAGTATCATCAATGTTAATAACCTCACCTGCGATATGATCTGTAAAATTTCCTGAATAGTTGTTTTGTCTACCCAATTGGTTCATCATACCCAGATCAACTTCCTCTCTTGGATGCAAACACACATCAATTTGTGGAGCCCTGAATTTATTTATATCACCACCTCCCATCTGTGAATTATTAGTTATCTGGTAGTCACAGAGATCAGTTACTTTAAAAAGATCTTTTGTCGGATAGGTGTTTAATGACTGCCTGTGAACACATGGTTCGTTGTCAAATGATAAGCTAGACTTCCCAAATTCATCAAAGAAGTTGATATCATCTGAAATTAAAGAATCTCGCAGGCCAGATGCTCTGGGATGAAGTCTGCCTTCAGAAAATGTTCTCGGTGGATCAAGATCATATACTTCCCTTGTAGGTATATTCAGATTCTCAATATCCCAGGTGGTTTTTTGTTTCGTCCTACCGTAGGTTCTTTTGAAATGAAGACTTTCGGAGTCCGGAGCAGAAGAAACTGAAGAGGAGCAATCTGTCATTACCGATTTAGAATCCTCTCGTTCCCCAAATCTGCTCAAAGCACTCAGTAATATGATGCTTTCATCAGGAACTTGATATTTTTGAACTGCATGAATTCTATGTTCACGAGTCCATCCCAGAAACTCAGCAAGCAAGCCTGCCGAAGACAATATTGCATGAGCTGAGAGTGAATTAATTGAAGGAAATGCAGTCAGGAAGGATTCTGCCAGCGTTTGTGACTCAGGCATCTTAGAATAGAGCCCTCTGCTTGTCCTCGAGGAAAGTTCGATACACGATAATATGATCTCATCAGTCATCTCAGAAGAATATGAATAAAAAATCTGTATATCCATGCCCAAGCTAGCAGCAGCAGCGTAGAGCTCATCAGATGACTCCATAATTCCTGATATAAAGTCGCTTTCTCCCTCAAAGACCTAAAGAAGATGGCGAAGAAATACTATATATCATGAACAAAACATTATGTGTAAGCAGGGCTCATGCTAGACTATCTTGGTCTAAAACTATAATAAATAAGTTCTCTTATTACATTTCCAGTCACTGCTACTTCTTTGAAGTAATCCGCTATATACAAGAATAACCATGCAATGAAGATCATTATCTTGTGCTTATATCATCATGCCGTACACAAGGAATGTTACATGCACATGGTGATAGTGCTCAGTTTTCAAACTGTTCACCGAGAAAAAAAAAAAGGTGTATCTCAAGTTGGTCATTGGCATCACATCTGCAATGCAAGTGTGAACATCTGGAGCTAAGGAACAGGGAAGAACCGGGAGACTGGAAGCATAAAGAAATAAGTCTTGAGAATTAATATTTTAATTCCCCTTTAACTGATAAGTTCATGGAAGTTTCTCAATCTCCAGGAAGTAGTAAAATAGGTCCACCAGAAGAAGGACCTACTAGATACATAACTCTTGCAATTTCCAATATCAATTTGCCACCAGCCTACCCTCTATCATCAGATCGTCATAATTTTTCTTACTCCTTCAATCATGTTATTCCAGTAAATTTGCATGCCTTCGATTGTACCGAGTACTACCAAACGACCATCTTGAAGAATATTCAATACTTTGATATTAGAAGGAATTAAAAGTAAGCTAGAGATAGAAGAACACTATGACGAAATGATGGTTGAGGGTGTCAAGACAAAGCAAAGTAAATGAGTGTGTCAAGACAAAGCAAAGTAAAGATCATTAACGACATAGACTCTGGTACATGGCGAATTGTGAAAAGCAGCACTGATGGAAGAAACAGGATACTATAAGCAATCGAGGAGTGTGTCTATCTCTTGAAGGGAACATAAGGCATTTCATTTTAACTCATTGAAGTGTATGTAAGAAGTGTATGTAAGTGGAATGTTATAATTTGTAGGAATCACCTTAAACTCTTCAAATTAGTATTCTCAACTATCTCAGTGTCTCGCTATTGACATTTTAATCCTGATCAAACAATTGCTGCAAGAGCAATTAGCTGAACACAAAGCAGGGCATGAAAAAATGTTTAGATTTTTGTCCAAGTGGATTGCAAACTTTTAAGACCCTAGAAAGCTACATAGAATAAGCTTAGACAAGCATGAAATATTTTTTTATAACAAATAATGAGGGAAAAGTCAAAATAGAAAAGACATACTCATTTTTTGAACAATCCTTTTCTGCTCTCAAACACTTGGTTTTGCAGCTAATAATCTGTATGTTTCCTATGTTACAGGGTGGAAAATCATTCAGATATCACAAGTCCATTGTTTGTTTGTTTTTTTGGTTTTCCAGTGCTCTTTCTGAGATAAATGCAATGCATACCTTACATCAAGCACCACACTATGTAGGTGTGAGCAGTTTGGAAAGAAAAACATGGTACTTACCAGGATGCAGCCACTGAAAGCAAAACTGAGTGACGTCAAAATACTTGCTGCAATATTCTCAACACACAGAGGCAAGCAAGAGAAAGCCTCATCAGGGGCAGTAGCTTTCTTTGCAATGTTCTTGCAGTCATACCAAGCAAGGCAAGCTGATGCACTGACTATAATATCGACAGGCTGACGTAAATCACGCTCTACAACCTGTACTCCTTTCTTCTCGAGCGCAAGAATCTTTTGGTATGTAGTTCTCCTTGAAATTACCATTTCCTTGTCAAAATTGTGTGTGTTAACTATAATAATTGTCTCAGGACAGCCATCCGTGCTTCCACGATTTTGCTCAGATCCTAAACTGAACACTGCATGTTGAGCTGCAGCAGAGCATGCTTCATTTCCCAGTAATGTCTCCACACTTGCACCCTTCAAGTTTTTTTCCACTGGAAGGAAATTCAGCAGTTCTTCAACTGTAACGTCAATCTCATTGAGAGCAGAGAAAGAGTGAGGACCTCCCCCCTAGAAAACGAGCATGTCAGAAGAAGTTCTAAACTTTGAAGCCTCTAGGAATGAACAAGAGGAGTCCATTGCTGCATATTTGAATTATCTACTTCTAGTCTGATCGACAGCATAAAATGTTGAACGCTAAACAATGCTCTTCTCTTCATGCAGTGATCAAAGTTAAGGTTTTAGGGCGATTTTATCAGAAGATAAAAGCTCATACTTCAACTGTTGAGAGTTTACCAGCATATAACAGAATATGACTTGGATGGAGGAAACCTCAGTACCATGTAAAAATGGAAATTCATCAGCCACAGTGAGGTAAATATCCCACACGGGGAGCTCAAACAGGGAAGCAAGTCAATTGTGTTGAAGAATTATTTCAACCAAGCAATAAAAGGCAGACAGAGCACCAAAAGAATGAGGAAGGCAAGAAGCCCAATTACTCAAAAGTACAAACTCATACCTGCAAGATGAATAACTGACCATAATCTAACTTAAAGAATTAACAACCACCGCGCCTCTCGAGTTTGGATATCATGGTTGTTAACACTTTAATGCAAATTGAACCATATAGTGTGACTCAAGAAAACAGAATAGATAAACAATAAGAATATTGAAAATTTTGACAGTCTCCAGCTTTCATTCCATTTACAAAAATTTGTGTTGTCCATTCCTTGGAAGGAAACACAAAACTATGTGATATTTTTCAAACTGATAGACATCAAGCAAAAGACAGAGACTTGCCATACTAGGTTCGTCTGTGTTGGGCATGTCGACGCCATCACAAAGTGCTTTTGCAACACTGGGGTCCTCCAGCTCCACCTTAAGGAAATGAAGAGGAGGAACTCTATCTGACTTAGGCAGGATGGAAGATACTTTAGATGATCCTTGTGAACCTCCATATTCCAAGATGATCTCAAATTTTTCAAATGGAAATGAGGCAGACAGATGCCTGGAAAAAAATGGAATATCAATTCATTTCTTGAAGTCTCATTTTAAATTTAGGAAACTTGTCAGTAGCATTGTGGTAAACAATATTAAGAATAAATAAATTTGAACCATCTCAATGAAGCCAAACTATCTTTTGTCTGTCATGATACCATTATGGTGGACTTAAGATTTCAGCTCTGAATTCCCATCAGCCAGTTTAAGAATTTGGTAGAAGTTAAAACTAAAGCAAATAAGTAGTTTCATTCAAGCATGTTAGAGAGCAAAGATCTGATAGAAAAGACAAAAGAAAAAACAAACTAAACATCAACCAAGACCATTAGATATTCAACACTTTATAAGAATCGCAACAGTTCAAACTCAAGGGTTGTCTGTGAAGTCAATGTTCTTTTCTGGTGGTACTACCGCAGCATTCTAGGGCAATTTATCAAAGAAAAAATATGATTCTTAAGCAGAGAAGCAGAAGACCAGTAATATCACATCTATGGGTTATTGCTGTTAGGCATTGTACCATTTACACAGCTAAGCTATCTTATGAGAATTAACATCTTAGTTTTGCAGCTAAAAGGAACTACCTAGCTTTAAGTTTAGAATACTTTTCTCCTAGAGGCACAATAACACCAGAATTTTACAAATCACCCAATTAAAAGCTCTCTTTATCATAAATATAACAGCAATTACTATAGACTACCAAAATGTCAAGATGAAGTCTGAAAAGGTCAAAAATTACTAGTAAGTTTCCAACCTGGTTAAAAACAGATAACTTTACTATGTGAATCACTAAGGACTAAGCAGGCCACCTGTCAAAATGTTATAGTTTTTCCTGAACACAATTGGAAATAACAAGCAAAGACTACATCCTAAACACAAGGATTTGGCCAAGATACCACTGCAAGTTTGATCAGCCATACTATTAAACAGGCCAATATCCAACCATATTTTATGTTGGAACTACCACTTACTCTTGGGTTACTAAACAGCAATGTGAGATCATTTGCATGCTGGCATCTTCTAATTTGTAAAAATCATTCTTTTGTCCATTATGTGGATGGCTAAATGCAATATTCATGGAAGTTAATAGTTTCTTCAATGACCACCAGAACACTGGCTCAGCCACAACCAATATTTTTGAACTACCCTTGCTAACAAACGACTGCAGTACATCTTTAATAACAGAAAGTGATGGATGGAACTTATGTATATCTTTTTCACCCTTCTGATGCATATCTTTTATGAAGTTGTAGAGGAAGTCAAGTTTAGAGTTGAATTCCTGCAACCTTCTGTACAACTTTTCTATGTATAGATATGTTGTATGCAGATCATAGTAGCAAAGGTACCAAACCATCTGTTTGATTGCGCACAATGTGACCAATGATATTGTGTTATCACCATCCTGGAACAAAGACGTCCTGCACAGAGTTCTTTTCTTAATCAAGTTGATGAGATTTTTCTTTGAAAGGCGAAGAATAGCTATATCGTCCACAGCTTGAGATGAATCCTGAGTCTCAATTAACTCTCTCCGTCTTTCAAAGATAACTTGAAAGATTTTCCTAAGATCGTCAATTAGAAGTAGAATATCAGAAGACAACAATATTTGATGCACCTTGATATTCCATTGCTGAGGTTGTACTAGTGTGGTATCAGAAGAGAGAAACCTGCTCTGGCCCATGGTATTGGTATCAATGGAACTGTCAGCTGGTTTATAATCTTTGTCTCTACCATACTCTTTTGGATTTAAGAAAAAATCAAGATCATTAAACTCTGACCAGGAGTCACCAAACAAAGATGCCTTTTTAGAATTACATTGGGATGGTACTCCTTCAGTAGAGAACTTTCCATCCTTTAGCAACTTAGTTGGCACTTCCACATTATAAGGCATGGGAGAAACGGGAGTGGCATTGGAAGGTAAACTCAACATTTCTTTGCTCTCCACTCTGTTTGGTTCTTGTGGACTATCACTAGAGAAAAGAAAGTCTGATACAAGCATCTCATTGTCGATGAAGTTCAAGCAAAGGTCAATGTTGTTAGCATCTTTCTCTCCCAATAAATTGAAGAAGTCTTCTCGACACTTGCATTTCTCCTCTTCCATAAAATGCCAATCTAAGTATAATCCATCAGACATGGAGAAAGACTGTGGCTCCAACTCAGATAGGATTTCCTTAATACACAAGTGCAATGACTTTATATTTCCATTCTCAGAAATTAGTGGCACAGGCAATGATCTGAAAGAATTATCCACAGGGATGAGCTCATGGGAAACAATCAATTCGTCGAAGTTCCTGAAATTCTCAGCCTCCCTCAACATCAGGTCACATGTATCCTCAACGTCTACTTTTACTTCAGACAGCAATTCACAAAAAGTATAAAGGTCTGAATCAAAGAATTCCAGTTCATCAAAAATGATAGGGCTACCTACCCATATTGGACCATCATTTTCTCTGCCTTGATGAATCACCGAGTTTTTCTCAAGTTCAATAATACTTATCAAATTCATCTCCAAAGAGAAATTCAAGCACGGAACCTCAACTTCAAGGCAGTCTGTTGGTAAACTGTCATTTGACAGGTGTTGCAATGTATCAAACTTTGTGGAATCCAAAAGCTCATTTATGTTGCCCATTCCTTCACTTCCTGGTGTCTCACGCTGAAGCTCAATATTTTCAAAGATTAGAACTTTCTCCTTTATAGAGTTTTCTCCCACAATACCCAAACCTGCCTCATCCACTTCGAGAAGAGGAAAGGCATATGTGCTAGAATGATGTTTCCCCTGACTAGAACCACTATCTTCGAGCCAATCAGAGCTTTTCTCCAGAAAAGACACAGAACAGATGTCATCCACTGAACAAATTGATTGCAGAGTATCAAGGGAATGTTGCAGCCTAACTTCAAAACCGGGCATATCCTGCAATAAGTGAACAATGATGGGCCAAACCAGTTAGTGAGCATTAACAAAGTGAAAGTAGTGCTTAGTTGGTTAGGTCCTTCCTTTCCTTCATGCAGTCAGAGAAAAGTAAATCAACATGATGGCAATGGAGTACAATTACTTCACAGTCCTCCACAATGAACAGACTTCAATAAAAGGTCACTATGTCTATGTCATTAAGCATCATTATTCCTTGGAATCATATGGAAAGGAAAGATGTTTGATACTGAATGATGACACATATTGACAAATGAATGGCCTTGGTGTTGCATAAAATATTGTGTTTAAGAACCTTATTACATGATTCTTATATTTCAATAAGGAAGAAACTAGTGATATGTTTTCTCAAATGATGATTGGGGCCGACAAGAAAAAAGTTAGAGGACATTGTCTTAAGAATCAGAGTCACCAGCTGCATATATATTTAGAAGAGATGAAAGAACAGACTATCTTAAGACTTGAGAGCTTCAATCCATGCATGTAACTAAAAATTATATCACATTCAAAATGACCAAGCTTCTTCCATCAATATGAACCACTGGCTTTTCATTTCTGATCAAAGACTTCTTCCTTGACAGAAAGGGAGGAGTTGGTAATTCTTATCCTATGTAGTTAATCATTTATCACAAAAGTTAGCAATATAAACCAAAAGGATTTCCCTGCAATCATAAAAACTTGGATGCCAGAAGAACTATGTAATTCATCAAAATATTACCAGCTTATTTCCATCATCTGAAATCTCAGACGGAAACAGCATGTTCTCCTTTCCAAAATGAGGGATATCTTCTAGCTGACAACAGGAGAACAGACAAATGCAGATGCTTCACATGAGAATTTAGCTAGTAGCATATTAATTATATCTGCTTGATTGCCGGGATGGTTTACCAATTGAAGTGAGGATGAATCCAGCTCTGGAATTTCAAACTGGACCATTTCGAGATTGTCCTTTCCCTTGCCAAAGAAACCAAACTCCCCTGCAATAATATAAGTATAAAAGCAGCCTAAGACAGACGTAATTTTAATGAGGTAAGATAAAAACTAGTAATACTCTTTTGCAATCAACTTCTACTCTTATCTCAGTTGAGATTAATTTTCTTTCTGTTGCAATAACCATAATTAGTTTTCTGAAAGACGATGCAATTCATGTACGCTTTTACGTATAACATTTTAACATAACATTAACTCATAAAAATAAAGTAGTTACCAATATAACAATACTAACTCAGGCAGTGCTGCCTTGGTGAAGCATGCGGAGCCATCATGAGGAAGTCTTCCAGAAATCTGAAATTTTATATTTCTAAAGATTTATTTTTATTTTGGAAGACCTTGACCTGTAGTTGTATGTTTGAGAATATTGGAAGGTTGTAGAAATAAATATGAGTTTTGAATCATGCAACTTGCAATCAGTTCTCTTATTATCATCATGTCTGCTCCATAGGCCCTCCATTAGAAATTTTCAAAATTACCATAAATGAAGAAGAAACATCTTAAAATCCTAATATAATCACATCAAAATTCTGTCAATATGCAGTATCTTTTAAGATTATTTCCAAACTAAAAGTGCTAACTATTGAGTCTCTTATTCTAGACTTCAGCTGCTTGCAGACGGGAGTGATTGCCTGGTTCATAGCCAGTTTAGTGACAAGTCCAGTGTACTTGATGGCATGAAACTCCTGTTGGAAGTGACAAATCCTTAACTAAATCTAAAAATTAACAGCTAAACCGATGCAAATTTGGGAGAGATCCTCAATCAACATAAGCATTCATTTTAATTCGACACTACATTTCATAAAAGCTTTACATCTAAAATTCTTCACTTCTACGCAAATTAGATTCTCCTTGTAATATCAGCCTCTTACCAGATGCATCAATGCATCAGATAAGTGAATATTTTCACGATGAAGCTAATGAATAGCATTTAAACCCTAAACAAGTTCAGATTATGCTCAGCATTTACCTCTGTAGTAATTCCACTTGTTTCCTCGGGACTGCAACTTCCTTGCTCGTCAACGTCAAGCTTTCCGGCGAACGGCCGAGGATCTGCGAACTCAGCAAGTTCAACATCAATCCTGTGCGGAAAGACATATGAGAAGAAGCGAGAGAGAGTTTTCTCAATCGGAAATCTCTCAATTTCAACATCGATACTAAGTGTTGGAAGTCCGTCAAAACAATGAAGGTGTTCAAAAATGGAGGTGTTCGAAGTAGGGAGGTGTGGAAGAGGGAGGCGGAGGAAATCGCCGGCTGGAAATTGAGCGGAATTGAAATAGTCCTTGCCGATAAATCGAGTTCGCATGTCCCTGATTACTGTGAGGTTTCTGGGAGAGAGAGAAAGAGTGAAGATTTTGAAATGTAACGGATTGTAATTGAAAATTTGAAATGGCTCCCACGGTGCAAATATATTGAGTTACTTCCCGCTAAAATTAGGGGTCATCGTGGCCATGTGTTCTTTCTTGTTTCTTTTTCCTACTTATTGAGATCATGATCAAATGAGATAATCAATAATGTTGAGCATTATTTGTCATTTTCATAATCTAAATTTTTTTTAAATAAATTATATTATAATTATAAAATATTTTAAAAAAAAAAGTCATGTATATAGTGAGAATTTGAATTTGTTAAACATGAGATTGAAGGTTTCTTAATCTAAAGATAATAAAAATAATTTCATTTATCGTCTTCTTTCATAAGTCAATGTAATTTTATAAAGTGTAACAAATAAGTAAAAATTTACGTTAAAATTTTAATTTATTTAGCTTAACACACTGCGTAAAGTAAGTATGTACTTTGTAATGTCTTTGTCCAGAGCTTCCATTCCATCAAGCTCTTTGAAGGAATATTTATATGAAAATATTTTATGTAAATCCTTCATAATTTACATATTTGCATATTATTTAAGAGAACCTAACTCTACAAGAGTTCAACGAAACCGTAAAGTGAGCACACCTAGTAAACACTGAATTTAATATTTATAAATTATACTTATATATTTAAAAATATAATTTACAGTAATACTTCTTTTTTTTGTAATTTTTAATTATTTAAATACAATTTTTAAATAACATGTAAAACGGTTCGAGATCCAGTCATATCAAGGCAGTTCAATTATTTCCAACCCCCTAAAAAAAATGGCAGTTCAATTATTGAGTATTAACAATTGAAAACCGCTTGATCGCGAGTAATATAATAGATCGAACTTAGCGATCGATATCAATAATTTGTATTGAAATTTGATTTAATTAATAGAAATCAATATTTTTTGCGGTTATATTTTAGGGCCAATCACGTAGATATAGAAGGCCGTAGTGTCCCATAAAGGTAGTTCCACGTGTCCTATAACAAGAGACGTGCTTCGCCGATTAAATACGTGTATCCTTCAGAGAACGCCACTGTCATGCAAAGGTGGTCAATTACTTCAATTCTCCACTCTATAAACTACTATTATCCTTTGTTCAAAAAGAAAAAAACAAACAAGTGTTTTGATTATACAGTATACACATTTCTTTTGAAAGCCAAAAGAATAACAAAATTTGCTAAAGACATCATGGAGGCACAATTGCACCGTCCACAGGATACAGGGTTGCACTCAGGTTAGTGAAAAATTGAGAGGAAATGTTGTGTTTCATTATATTATTACTAATTGTTTGTTTTTATGATTGAAGGAGAAGGACATGGTCAAGTTCATGATGAAGGTGAACATCATCATAAGCAATCGGTGTTGAAGAAAGTTAAGGCAAAGGCGAAAAAGATCAAGGATCATTTAAAACATGGTCTTGGACACGAGCATGGCCATGAACATGAACACGAGCAGCATTCACAAGAAGAAACTGATGAAGAAGAAATGGAGGAAGGTGCAGAAGTTCATGGTGGACCATGTAGGTTCTCAATAATTTTAGCACGTTAATTACGTAGTTGTTTCCTGAATTATTGGTAGTTAATTTTTGTTGCAATTGATGGATTAGATGCTATTAGGAGTAAAGATATTCCAAAAGAGGAAGTTGTGTCAATGGGCAATTTAGAGAATCCAACTAGCCCTAAGGAGGATCGTTATGATTCTAAGATGAAAAATGAAGACGTGCATAGGCCGATCTTGCAGAGGCAAGACGAATTTGCGAGGCCACCGGGGATTCACTTCCCCGAAGAAAGGACTAAGGGCATTGATGATCATGTTAGTTCCGTTGGAAAACATGAACATCAAGGACTTGGAACAGCACCAATAGGCGTAGTGGATCATCATACCGCTGCCGAGACTAAGGGCTTTGATCATCATGTTACTGCCCCTGGAACACAAGGTCATCAAGGACTGCAGGGGACTGAAAATATTATTGGGGCACCAACAGGCCTAGTGGATCATCATGCTGCTGCCGCCGCCCACAGACCAATTACTACTGGTGCTGAAACTCATGAGACTAAGGGCTTTGATC
This sequence comes from Solanum peruvianum, assembly GCA_027705065.1. NCBI lineage: Eukaryota > Viridiplantae > Streptophyta > Magnoliopsida > Solanales > Solanaceae > Solanum > Solanum peruvianum. The sequence goes on along the minus strand of JAKWJD010001757.1, from coordinate 3,229,962 downwards.
ATCATGTTACTGCTCCAGGAGCACAAGGCCATCAAAGACTGCAGGGGACTGAAAATATTATAGGAGCACCAACAGGTTTGGCGAATCCTCACGCTTCACACTTACATGAACAGATGCATATGCATATGCCACCTGTTGTTACCGACACAGGAGCCCGTGGCCGTGGGGAACTAAATGATCAAGGACTGCAGGGGCAGAAATTTAAAGTACTAACAGGTTTAGAGGAGGATCCTAACGTTCCTAAAGACTATCCAAATCCAACAAACTATCAAAGCAAAGTCACCGATCCAACTGGCGCCAGTAAGTGATTACTTCTCTGTTCAAATTGCTATTTGGCTAATTAATCCTCGTATAAAATACTAACATAGATGCTATGTATTTTGATTGTAAAAGACAATGAGGAAGCAGGAGTTAGCCCACTTGTTCAATCGTTCGAAAAAATGGGTGTGAACGATGTTCCGGAAGCAACACGAATGAGAACAGAGCCAAAAGCAGGGGATTTTCAATTTGATCAAGGAACAGAACGTAGACAGTATACAGGATCACATGATCAATTTGCTCCACAAGAGTCGCCTACTGTTTTCCCCTCTGTTCGTGAAGATACTGAATCAATTCCTAAGAGTATGAATCCGAGCAATCCAGAAGATTTACCTCAGGACACACTAACTGGGAAACCAGGTAGCTATACAGAGACGCTTTCATCCGCAACATCAGCAATTGCTGACAAGGCGGTTGCTGCTAAGAACATTGTCGCCTCCAAACTCGGGTATGGTGGAACAGAGGAGGAAACTCGGGTAACAGGAGGCGACGCAACGAAAACAACCTCAGCAACTGAATATGCACAAAAAGCTGCAAGCACGGTTGCAGAAAAACTTGCTCCGGTTTATGAGAAAGTAGCGGGTGCCGGTAGCACAGTCATGGCGAAAGTTACAGGACATGAAAACAGGGGAGGTGTAGATGCAGAGCATGAAGTGAGGACAGATAAAGGGGTGTCAATGACGGAGTATTTAGCAGAGAAGTTCAAGCCCGGAGAGGAAGACAGAGCACTTTCTGAAGTGATTTCAGATTCACTTTCAAGACAGAAGGAGAAAACAGAGGAAACAGAAGAGGCAAAGCCAATGGTGGAAGGTGACCGAATCAGTGGAAGTTGAAAGGCGATTGGGTCCTATTGAACCCAAAAAGAAAGAAGAAGTAGTTGGTGCTTCTGGAGAAACAAAAGCTGGTGAAAATTTGGGACAGGGGGTGATGGATAGGGTTAAAGGTGCTGTAAGTACATGGCTTGGGAAAGGTGCTGAAGCACAGGCAAATGGTAAGCAAATAGATACTTTCTTGCCCATTTTGATATATCTACTGGCACTGTAAATTAATTTCATTTTTGTGTTTTGTCTACAGATTCTGCTGCCAGTGGAGGCGCTGTTGTTGGGGGAAGGGGTTGAATGATCAACTATGTTTTGAAGTTGTTATAACTATGAATACTTGACTTCTATATGTGTTTTAGCCTAATTTTCTGTGTTTTCTTTATGTTCTGTTTATGGGAAAACTGATCAGGTAGCTGATAAAGTTGTATCTTTGCATATTATGTTGTTCTGTGAGTGTGTACTCAGATATTACATGTGACTTTCTGTATCTATATATTGTTGTATCTTTCCTTTTATCAACTGTATTAAAATCGAACTCTTAACTATGTATCTGTTCAATTTGTAGCAACACAAATAATTCATATAAGCGCGACAGCTGATTTTCTTTAAATCTTAAAGCCTTCTAAAATTTAGTTTTAGAGCTTGCTAAATCAAGCATTTTGCCAGTAGTTGTTGTGTTGTACTGATATGCATTTTTTGAGAGTGGATTTTGATATCCGTGACCACTATTTTGAAGTTCATAATCGCTAATTAGTTGACATAATAAGTTGGTGATAATTTTTCGAGTTATAATTATCACTTTAGGTGGTGTGCACACTATGATTAAATGATTAGATTATGGGTGGACAGGTTTGGCATATGTATGTAATCAGATTGAGAGCTAATAAAGACTTAATAGACTAATAAATAATAGCAATATGAGTCATTATTACGTAAGTACACCAGTTTCTGTCGTCTGTGAATGAAAAAGTTGTGCCGAACTCTAGAAGCCATCAAAGATATAAATGGAGTTCCTATTCAAAATTAAAGGGCCTACAAAAAAATGGACAAAGGGAACATTGTTTTATTAGGGAAACAGTCAGGTTAATGATATGTGTTTTCTGTTTAGAGCTCAATCGACTTTAAAGAAGTATTTTTAAATAAAATTGTTGATGTGTTGGCAAATAAGAATGGGTAAACACTTTTTTATCAAAATATCTAAAATATCTGTCTAAAGTTGTTAACACGATAAAATATTGATTAATTTAAAAAAAATTATTTTTTTAAAAAAATAAATAAAATTAATTTATACTTTATTTTTTCTTTTTTTGCTATGATTTTAGTCTAACACCTAACGAAGGGTCACGTTCAAGCAATTGGATGAGTAAAACAAAATTCTTTTCATAAAAGTCCGACTATTGTGATATCGAATTCAGAGAAAAGGATGTTACACGAGGCTATAATTGTCCCAAAAAAAAGGCGCTATCAAAGCTATGGTAAAATAAAGCGTAAAATATGTCATTTTATCATTCTAATCAAAAGGACTTTTTCTATCGTATGTTACTATTATTTTATATAGTATCATAGTTAATAAAGGTGCTGAATCACAATTGCAATAATGTATGCATATGATCCCAGTATATTCTATGCTTAACATAAATTTACTAAGTTTATTGTTATATGAACTCAAAATATTTTTAAAACATGAATATGTCCAATATAAGAGTCTTAAAATATTAAGTTCATAAAAGTCAAATTTCAAATTTTACTTCAACAAAAGTGAATGTACAAATATACTTTATTTATTAGATTGATATAACCGCTTTGATATAATAAAAGTGAATGTACTAACATTGAAATATACCTTATTTATTAGTTTGATATAAACAGTTAAGTATGATTGTGCATGCCAACATATTCATGATTTTCTCTAATAAACTCAAGAGAAGAAATAAAATAGATACCACCAATAAAGTTTCTCTTAACATTTTATTATTTTCTCTAAATTCATAATTGCAATTTGAAGACTTGAAATCACTTTGCTTCTTCTTTTTTCTCCTCTTTCTTTTCCTCCTTCTTCTCTTCTTTTTTTTCCTCTTTTTTTTCTTCTTTTTTCTCTTCTTTTTTTTCTTCTTTCTTCTCTTCCTTAGCTGGTCCCACTGATAATATATCTACTTTACCAACAGCTTTTTTCAATTTCTTCACCACTGCAACTGCATCCATTTCCCCTATAACTGTCAATTTTTGCTCCTTTAGATCTGCTGCTATTGAATCTACACCTGTTCAATTAAAAACCATTTCAATGTTACTGATACCAGATCTTCAAAAATCAGGCAGGGGCATTTTAGTCATTAATTTACCTAAAATATCAGCTGCAGCTTCTATGGCTTTCTGCTTTGTTTTTTCATCAGACATGGTTAGCACCTTCATTACAACTTTCATCTGATCGATTCACAAAAAAAACACAAATATTACTTATTCGATAAAAGCTCAATTGATCGATTATCTGAATTTTTATTTATTTATTTTTTCCGATAGATGCTAATTTTCAATTGAAAAAAAATAAGCGAAGGAAAGATCTATTGGAGTAGAGCAATCTATAAAAGGGAATTAAGTTTAAAAAATAAACAACATACAAATATAGAATATGTTTTTTTTTGTTTTTTTTTTTTACAGTACCTGAGCCATTTTTGGAGAACTCGAAGAAGTGCTTTGGATACTTGATTGAAGAAAATGAAGAAGCTTTAAATTCACGCCGTTATTATTTTATTATATAGGGGACAAAAACAATGAGATGTCAAAAAAATAATACTAATTTTTTTCATTTACAAAAAAAAAGAAAAAGATTTGGTACTCGTATTAATTATTAATTTAATAAAATAATACATATATTTCTACCTAATACTTAATTAGATCTTTTTTACTAATTTTCTCACTGGTCTGTTTAAACATTAAAAAGATTCTTTCTAATATTGATCTGGTTATAAGTTATAACAATAATATATATCGAGTATAAAAGAAGATTCTTTTCAATAAATCTTGGTTTAAGTAATGCTATTTAACTATGATTGTGTTAATTTTTCACTCGAAACTTTTTTGAAAAAATATATGTGCAATTTCAACTTTTACATATATTTAATTGATTAAGAATATTACTTCTTCTGTCCCATTTTATGTTGTAATATTTGACCGGATACAAAATTTAAGAAATATTAAAAATTTTGAAATGTCCTTCAAAAAAGTAAATTCGCTTTTTTCTCTTCTCATTAATATATTAGGTACTATCTTTAAAGTTAAGTGGGATCAATAACGATAAAAAATTGTATCTTTAAATACTTACCATATAAGAAAATATGACATTCTTTTTTAGACTGATTAAAAAAAATGATGCTCTATAAAATGAGACGAAGAGTGTACTATTTTTTAAAATTTATATTTATATGACTAATTAATATAGGGTGATGGAAAATGAATAAACATTTGGGTGTGTTTGGTATGAAGGAAAATGTTTTCCATGGAAAATGTTTTCCTAGAAATGTTTTCTTGGAAAACAAGTAGATTTTGGACTTATTTTCTCATGTTTGGTTGGTGGTGAGTAGAAAATATTTTCGGAAATGATTTTGTGTTTGATTTATGAATGAAAAATATTTTTGAGGAATATTTTATTTTTACTAGAATAAAAAATAATTTATGAAATTGAAAATATTTTTAAAATAATTTTTTTGGGTGGTGATGATAGGGGGTGGGGGGGTAGTAGAGGGGGCAGAGGGAGGGGGTAGAAGTGAAAAATAAAAATTTGGAGTTGATAGTATTTTAAAAAAATTAAATTAATTATTTGGGGGGTTGGGGGTGGGGGTGAGGGGGCTGATAGGCGTGGGTAGGGGGGCTGACCGGGGGGGAGGTAGGAGCTTAAAAATAAAAATTTGGAGTTGAAAATATTTTTAAAAAATAAAATTAATTTTTTGGGGAGGGGTGGTGTTGGGGGAGAGGGGACGGGGGGGGGGGGCAGGGGGGAGGGTGGTCAGAGATAGGGTGAAAAAATAAAATTTTGAAATTGAAAATATTTTTAAAAAAAATTAATGTTTGTTTTCCCAAAAAAAATGTAATTTGAAATTGGAGGAGAGCTTTGGAAAATGTTTTCCTTAATTTTTGAAGGAAGTCATTTTCCTTATTTGAGGAAAATGAGTTGATTAGGAAAACATTTTCCAAAACTTTTGTCCCAACCAAACATGAGAAAATTGGAAAACGTTTTCCAGAAAATGTTTTCCTTCATACCAAACACACTCTTTGGGTGTCAAAATGTGGCTGTGGAGAAGTCTTGTGCTGACCAGAAAAATGCTGCCTATGACGCATTTTGAGTGGAAATCTAGGCAGATTGCATATACATTTACCTATTAAGCCCTCAATTTCTCCTCTTAATATTTTTTTTTTTGATATATGACCCTTGAGATCTAAATGTTTTATCCCCAAAAACATATATTCAAGCAAATAGAATTAATTAAAAACGATCCTTCAAACATTTTTACATGTTTTTATGTATTAATGAAAAAAAAAAGGATTAAGATGTGAAATAATAATTCTTACGATTTCGATTTTCTTAAAAGATTTTTGGGGGAATTATCTATATATTGAATTTCCATGACCAAAATTAAAGTTGAAAGAACCACCCATTATATTACAAAGAGAAAGAGGTGGTCGTAGTTTGGAGTGAACATGGTGTGATATATATCGACTTATCATATTATATTCAACCATTTAATATTGTGATTTTAGTATTACCATAGCTGATGTGATATATTGTATTTGGTATTTGGTAATATCATATTTCAATTGAAATATCGAAATATATAATTGGTATTCAATACGGTATTAATTGGTATTTAAAAATAATATATTTAAATATCGAATATCATCTTAAAATATGTTGTTACTTATATAACATACGTATGTAAGTATATTATTAAATTACTAACTAATATGCAACCTAGTATCAATATATATAACTAAAAATATTGACAATTACCAAAAATAGTGATTGATAGAGTGATAATTAATATTGTGATGAAGGATAACAATGTTTGATGATATGTATTTGTGACTAATTGTGATGAGTATTGATAGTGATAATTGTAAATGATATATACTAATGCTAATGATTATTTGTAGTGATTGACATTAATGAATGGTAATGGATAGGCAATTGCAATCGAGTTAATAAATTAAATTGAACCATTAAATCTATTCTGATTAAAACACAATTAATATATAAGATTTGAATAATTAAATTTCAATTAAAAAGACTAACAAACTTAATAACTAAATTTAATACCTTCATTAAATGCAAAGAATAAAATTTTAATTAGTTTGGTGTTATCACCTAAGCTTAAGATATGTTTGGTACCAAGAAAAAGACTTTTTTTAAAATAAAATGCACAAGTACCTCCTCAACCCATGCCCAAAATTTTAGAGACACATTTATATTATACTAAGGTCCTATTACCCTTGAATTTATTTTATAAATATTTTTCTATCCCTTTTTGACCTACGTGGCATTAACTTGAAAAAAGTCAACCAGCGTTGGACCCATAATATAGTGTCATGTAAGCCGAAAAGGGTAGAAAATCATTAATAAAATAAGTTCAGGGGGTAATAGGACTTTACTATAGTATAAGTGTGTCACTAAGATTTCGGGCATAGGTTGAAGGGATACTTATACATTATCACTTTTTTTTTCGAAAACAAATTATTTTACTTAATTTTCTAATATTGAGTAAATAAATAATAAAAATTGTTCTATGAATGAAATGGTCATTTTCACTTTTACCCTATCTGGTGCTAGTTTTTACTATTTATCCCTGATAGTTTTTTCATTGAACATAAATTTATGTTCTTATATCATAAGTATATATGGAATAATAGAAATAGGCCAAATACAAAAACAAATCTCTAAAATTGTTGGGTTTTCCCCTCAGATACATTAACTACGTCATTTTCCTATTGAATCATTAAATCAACCATAATTTGTTCCTTTAAAACACTGTTGGTTGATTTTGATCGGCTTTTATTTTGTAAATGCCTTCAATTGTGTTCGAATTGTAATGATCTTGTTAGAAGGAATGGAGACAAACCGTGTTAGTCTCATTTGTTTTCTAATTTGTTCAAATGACTAAAGTAAAACACAATTATTCTCGAATATTTTCACTATTAATTGGACTAATGAGCTCTAGAATAACATATGTGTCATCTATCAATGATTTAATAAGAAAATAACGTAATTTAGATATCTAAGAGAAAAAATCCAACAAGTTTAGGGATCTGCTTATGTATTTGGTCATAGAAATATCTTTTAATGAATGATACACATTTATTCAAATGATACGATTTATTAATTTGTCAGTTTTTGATGAAATGATGTAAATTTTTCATAACACTTTGTAATTACTTTTTTATTATTAAGCAAGAGTATATTAACTTTATTTAGGAATGATAATGGGACATTCCGGCTTCGCATCTCGCTCGGCATGATTTCACTCCACATATCTTAATTTGATTAATTTTATCTTTTTATAGCTCAAATAAATTTCGAATTCCACTACGTACTTGTCAATGCAAGGTAGATAATTTAAACATCATTCATTATCAAGGAGTTGGATGATTTGACGAACAGGATTGCATGGGGAAAGGGCTAATGCCTAATTGCTATGACTGACTAGGCGTCTACATTTAGGTCTTACTTCACACTATATTCAAATTATATTATTCTCCATCAAACCTCACCTAATTAGTGAACACAATTCAATTGATTTGTAAGATTGCATTGTTCTCAACCCATTCCCTCTTACACCTCCGAACACAAAAATTTTAAAATAGCATATAAAATTTTATATTAACCAAAATAATAAAATCACTAGAACAATAACGATTTTCTTCACCGAAAAAAGTAATATTGCAAAATGTGATTTTTTTTTAAAAAAAATTCAAATAGCTACCTAAGCATCGATTTTCAATTTTTTTTAAAAAAAAATAAAATTTAAAGCGCGATTTTCTAATAAAAAATGGACAATCTCTCATCTGCATATAGAAAATAAAAATATTTTTTAAAAAATCTATAATAAAATAAATAATATGAAAAAGATAGTAAACTCACCAATGGAGCTAATGATCGCAAATTATTTTTTTTAAAAATGGAAATCGCTGCTCCTAAATAAAATTACATTTTGCAAAATTTTGCCATTTTGGTTAATATAAAATTTTATATATCATTTTCAAATTTTTGTTAATATTTTTATATCCTTTAGGCTTCAGACTCACTAATCATACGAGTCTAAAATGTTGAATGCAGAATTAATTCTTTCAATGTATAATGATAGAGTTTAGAATGCTCAGAAGAAAAGTATAATCAGGGAAATCTTATGCTACCCCAAATTATTAACTAAGATTTAACCAAAGAAGAGCAAAAAGCTAGAAAGGAAAAATGTGTATTTTAGATAAGAGAACTTTGTTAATGAAGAAAACTCTTCGATTTGGGTTGTTCTTGAGTTTTGGTTGATTACAAATGTACTACACCATCTCCTACTTATATACTTACCTATGGATGGTTTCGGATATTACAAAATCTAGACTATATCCATGATTCACAACAATTATCCATACGAAATTTCTAGTTACATTATCTTCTACTCTAGAATATTCAGATATTTCTACAAGATACTTATTAAAGTTAATACATTAGATTATTAGAACCTTCACTAGAAATTTGTTATTCAATTATAGAACAAACATAACAAAAAATAACAAAATCTCAAAATTGCAGTCATAGATAACCAAAACATTAACAAAAAGAATCATAAAATTTGAACTTGTGCCCATGACTACTATTTATACTAAAAGCTGGATATTTGGGTAAACAATAAGGTGAATTATAAAAAACGCAACATTACAATAATAAGCTCAATAAGTATAATACAATGTTATAAAAATCAAAATAAAATTTCACATGATGGTGCAAGCATGAGGATTATCATCACTAAAAAGAGAAGCAACTGCTTCATCTGATGCTACTGCTACTGAATAAACAGATGGAGTGTGAAAAAATGTGTGAACACTCGGGGCTGCAACGTTTCGAGATGTATCGTAGTAATGGCTTACGATGTGATTAGGGTACTGATAAAATGATGCAAAATGTGAGTAACCAACTGGATATGGCCATGGCTCTGCAGCCTTTCCTGCTCGTTTTATCGCCCTTAACACCTTCTTCTCCTCTAATCCGTAACCTCTTGCTGTAACTTTCTGTGTCTCCATGTCAATGTCTATTGTTTCTACTCCTGATGAAAAAATTGTATGTTGTACACTTTTAATTAATATGTTTACTCGTAACTATCAGATAACTCTGTTCATCAAAAGTTTAATTGATTAACCAAATGGGGAGGAATAATTACCTAGTGTAGGATTTGTTCAAATTATGTAATTTCTAACTCATAAAAGTTCAATTTCTAATGGAAAGTTGTGCATAGACCAAGTAATTTGTACTTGTATTGGTTTCTAGTACTCCCTCCTCGCTCTGTTTCAATTTATTTTTTGATCAATTTCAACAAGAATATTTATTTATTTTTGAGAACTATTAGATTTTAATTTTTCATCTAACATATTTAAAGATTGTAAAATCAAAAAGTATTTTGCTATATTCTACACATTTTAAAATTAAATTACAAAATATAAAAAAATTCTTTATTTTTTTAATTTTCATGTCAAATCAAAATAAAATGGAGTTGGTAGTAATTAATATTGCACAGGGTATTGGCCATTAGGAGGGGTTTATAGTAATGGTGCTCTGTTTGTAACACTATTAACAGGGGTCTAGGGTAAAAATTCAAAACTATGTCCATACCACCCTTCTATACTACTTGTGAAATTATACTGAATATGTTAGTCCTTCGCGTACTTCACATCTATACTTAAACTTGTGAAATTATACTGAATATGTTAATCCTTCGCGTACTTCACATCTATACTTAAACTTTTGAAATTATACTGAATATGTTAGTCCTTCGCGAACTTCACATCTATACTTAAACTTGTGAAATTATACTGAATATGTTAGTCTTTCGCGTACTTCACATCTATACTTACACTTGTGAAATTATACTGAATATGTTAGTCTTCCGTGTACCTACACTTGTGAAATTACATATTATTGTTGTTCTAGTGATGCATAGAGAAAGAAAAGTGTTTTTTGGTCATGTTAGTGAGCAATGTAACTGACCTTTAAGCTTGAAAAGAGCTTTTCTTAGCTTGGTAGCACATCCTTCACAATCCAAGTTTGGAACTCTTACCTCCACCATAATCTGTAACATGTATAATATATGATAATGATATTAGCTATATTTTCATTTACAAAAATGTTATATATAAGAAGAGAGGAGAAAAAGAGACTTACAGACATGTTTGATGGAAAAAATTGTTGTTAAATTCAATTTCTAAGACTTTTGAGGAAGAGAGACCTTAATTATAGCTCTCCTTAAATTTGTTCCAACTAGGACTACCTAGGTAAGTTCTCATCTTTAATATACTACTCCCTCCCTCCTGTTACCTGTACCTACCAATATAAGTGTCCAGTCTGAGTCGATAAGTTTTAAATTTAATATTTGTACATAATTTGTAATTAGACTTCTAGCTTCGTTTTATAAAGATAAAATGTAGATGGTTTTAAATTTAATATTTATACATAATTAGTAATCAGACTTCTAGCTTCGTTTTATAAAGATAAAATGTAGATGGTTTTATTGAGGAATAATGATTTTTTTGAAACAGACCAATAAAGAGATTAGTCATATATTTTCTCTTTTCACATTTACTTATTATTTTTATATTTGACATACATACGCATTAAGAAAACAATTATTTATATGATATTTTACTGTATTACTCATATTGATTATTATTAAATATTGAGTGTTGAAAAATAATTTAAGGAATAAGCAACTAAAAGTAAAACATGAAAAAAAAAAACTATCTTTTCTTGATACGTAAAAAATTACTTCATCTGTCTCAGTTTATATGCATATTTTATGTTTTGAGAGTCAAATAGTTTAAGTTTGATCGAAAATTTTCACATGAAATTTTTGAATTAAAATTTTTATATGTGTAAACTACGTAAAAAGTAATATGAGTCACAACAACTGATAATTCAAATCTTTATAAGATCTATAGAAAATTTACGGTCTAAGATAGATTTGTTTGACTCTTGAAATCTGAAAAGTAACATATAGAATAAGACGGAGATAGTACAAACAAAAATGAGGAGAAAAAGTTAAGTGTAACAGAAAGAACAACATCAATGAACAATATTTTCATATTAAAGTGACACTTATTTTAGATCGAAACTGACGAGAGAAGTAATTGTATTCATGAAGGTAGCTAGGTTGGACAGGGGTACTAATTACTGCTCCCTTCATCAAAACATAACATTGGTTTTTGAAATTTGAGGCGTGGAGTCGTGGACGTTGGCGTGATGATCACCTTTACCCCCCCCCCCCCCACACCCCACCACCCCAATGGCCCAATAACCCAAAATACTTTTCTCTCAAAACACTATACACAAACAAACTGAATCATCTTCAGCTTTATTTTTACTTTTTTTTCATAAAAAGTTATCAAAGACAAACATACTATAATATCATCATATGTAGCCAATTGTGTTGACAACTGGACCAAGTGTGCAAAAAAAACAATGTTGTTGCATGCTTTCTTGCAAGTCTTTGTACAAATATTCTACCTAGCTAGCTAGGTGTAATTAATTCTTTATTGTGTTCATCACTATATATATATATGGAATGATGAATTATATATGATAAGGTATAATTGTTGGATTAATTTTCAAAGGTCATGTGCATAATGAAATAATGTGATAATGAAATTAAACCTAGGATTTAACTCTATGTGTGACAGTATAAACTTTTTTCATGTCATGTAGTCTAGTGACTAGTATATGCCTTAAGAAGGAAAGATAGAATTTTTAGGACCTATTTAGATTGACTTTTGACTTATACTCCTACTGTCTCTATTTAGTTGTCCACTTAAAAAAATGCACACATATTAAGTATAATAATAATTAATATAGTAAAGTAACAATATTACGCTTATTAAATATGGTTTCAAAGAGGATGAATTAAAACTTAGAAATTTTCAAGAAGTTTAAATGGGGGTATAATGGGGATAAAATTTGTCCTTTTTTGATTAGTCAAAATGGACAAGTAAATAAGAACATTTAAAACATGAAATATGAACAAGTTAATAGGGACCGAGGGAGTAGCTTATAAGCCAAAAGTCATAAGTACTTATAACTTTTGGTTTATTTTTGTTATTTTGGCTTTAAAGTAAGTTGCTTATAAGCACTTTTTAACTTTAGTCAAACACTTTAAAATTGATTTAAAAATTATTTTAGACTTAAAAGTACCTAAAATAAGTTAATCCAAACGGCCACTTAAGCTTTGGTATTAATAACTCATAGATATGTTCGAATGAATACAAATCATTTCAATAAGAGTAATATCGACATTTTGAAGTAAGTTACTAAATATATAAACATGTAATATTTTTGGACGGACTGAATAGCTAAATTGAGATTGAGAGTACTAACTAATCTCATACTATTATGTATGGTTGGTTATATGTCGTAATTATCATTTACGTGACTTCATTTTGTGCAAATTTTCTTGCATTATCAATGTAAAATATATATCAATGGACTTAATAACATTTCAAATTTATAAAATTTAAATTCTCAATCCCCGTCACAGTCACAGTCACGGTTAGAGTTAAATTCTTGGTGATAAGATATGGACTATATATATGTATGTTAGAGAATATTTCTTACAAAAGGCTGCAAATATAATTAGAAAATGACGTAAAAAATGACAGATTTTTCCAAAAAGAAAATCACATACTCTCTCAGCCTCTTTTACTATTCTAATGAACTACTCCTATTTTCATGTTGATAAAAATGAGAATGCTCATAACACGAAAAGCTTTATTTGGTACTCTCCGTCCAGAAATGTTTATCATGTTACGTTTATCGAAAGTCAATTTAATTAATTTTCAAAGGTAAATTAGATCACATTAATTAGATATTTTAAATAAAAAAGTTAGATATTCTAAATTATATGAAAAGTACTATAAATTAAAAAAATTTCATATTAATATAATGAAAAAATGCTTCTTAAAATGTTAATCAAAATTTTTATAATTTGACTCTAAAAATAAAAACTATAACAAATAATACCGGACTGAGAGAGTAGCGAAATGATAATGGTGGAGTTCAATAATAAATAATGATGGTGGTTGCCAATAGCATATCAAACACAATTAATATGTAGCACATTTTCTCATTACCATTTCAAATTTCAAACACCTCTATTGCCCCCAACGTCCAAGTAATTATTATTATCCCCTCCGTTTTATTTTATATGTCATTCGTTTCTATAAATAGTGGAATCACATTATTTGTTATTTTATAAAATTTATGTATAAATCATTATATTTTACCTATTAGATCCTGAATAGAGTAGTTAATTAATTTTTAAAATATATTCATCATTTATTATAAAGTTGACTTAAAAAAACATTAAATAAAAATAGTAAAAAAGTGACATATAAAATGAGATAAGGAAGTATTACATAACAAAAGATTGTAGATAACAAATGGCAACTTCACTGCGCCAAAAGAATCCTATATGAACGTGACATTATTTAGAGCTTGTTTGGATTGATTTATTTTTAAAAAATATACTCCCTCTGTTTTTATTTATATGTCAACATTTTGGATTTCACGTGCATTAAGAGATTAAATAACTTTGTTATTCTATCTTTATTTAATTTTTATGTAACTCAAGTTCCCAATCAATAAAATTAATTTATTTTGATTAATTAATTTATCCAATGAACATGAATCAGTTACTTATTTTTTCTAAGTTGGTCAAACATATATTTTTAAAGCTAATAAATCAAAAAGGTTAAAGGGAACAATATGATAATTTATGCATTTATGTTATGAAATGACAAGTATTTTGGAATAACTATTTATAGAAAGAGACTACAAATAAAAAAGAATGGAGGAACTAATTTTTAAGTCAAAAATAAAAAGTCAAATTTAAATGATGACTTTTAAGTCCTACATAAAAGTAGGGGAAACCTATTTTTGATTTTGACTTATTTTAATTTATTTTAAAAAGATTTTGATAAAAAACATCCTTAAATTATACCTCAAACTTAAATTACATCCTTAATATAGTATATTTTTTGGGCAAGAAAACATCCTTTAAGTGTTTGAAAGTTAACAATTCCATCCTTCCCTTAAATATCGTCTAACAACTAAGGGATCCTACAAAAATTATGAGTAATTCACGTGATTATTAACAAAAGTTTTCCTGCATAATTTCAAATCTGATATAAAAAGTCACAAACAAAAATATTAAAAATCTTAGACACCATTACTTACCGAAAAATCTTTGACATTATTTCCCAAAATCTCAGTTACTTTGACAAAAACTTCCTAACTTATTTTAAATTATTTTTATATTTGTCAAACACTTCTAGAAGCTAGAAGACAATCCAAACACCCTCTTAATTATGTACCTATATGGCATATTTGTATCTGAGCATACGAGTCTCCAAGTGTATCATGATCAATAATAAAGATGGATATATTACAAAAAAATTGAGCAAGTTATCAATGGCCCATTAGCTCAGTTGGTTAGAGCGTCGTGCTAATAACGCGAAGGTCGCAGGTTCGAGACCTGCATGGGCCAATTTTATATTTTTTAATTTTTATTTTAAATAAAAAAAGTGACCAAGTTTGTAAGCACTATCTGCAAATTATCAATAATAGAATTAATGAAAGAAGAGTCTTATTTTGCTCTCAATCTTGAAATACTCAATATACCAACGAACCTAACCATCAAATTAACATGGCAAACTATACTACAACAATAGACTCATTACGATAACTTTTACTAAGGACTAAAACTAGAATTATCAACATCAATGGAGAACTTTTATATATATATATATATATATATATATATATATATATATAAAGTGGAAGTGAGACAAATGACGAAAATCATATATTTAGAGCCTGTTTGGCTCAGCTTAAAAGTTTTTTTTTAACAAACTGACTTAAAAGCTATTTTTTGACTTATTTAGCTGTTTGACAATATTCAAAATAATTTTTTTTAAGTTAAAAAAAAACTTATTTTGAATATTGCCAAACAGCTAAATAAGTCAAAAAACAGCTTTTAAGTCAGTTTGTTAAAAAAAAACTTATTTTAAGTTAAAAGCTGGGGTAGGTTTTATTTTTTATTTTTTTTATAGCTTATAAGTTGTTTTAAGTTGATCACATTTTTATCTTTTTGCCCTTAATATTTGTATAAAATCTCCAAATTACCCACATAACCCTAACATCTTTTTCTTTCATTTTCTCTTTTCACGTTTGGCATAGCAACTTCAACACTTTTATCCAAACGCATAACTGCTTATTTTAAAAATAAGTTTCAGCACTTTCAAAAGTACTTTTTTAAAGCTATTTTTATTAAGCCCATCCAAACGGGCCCTTATAAGCCTCTATAGATTTAGGGTACACCTCATAGACCTTCTTTGTACAGTCTAACAAAAATGTGAATATCTCTCAATTTTGAAGTTATTTTAATTAATAGTTTAATGAATAAGTAGAAACTAAAGTCGTAAATCTTTTAATAAGTATTCACACCTCTAACAAGACATTTGATCTAAATTTCAGAGAATTTTATGAATGTAATTTGCAATAAATTTAACCGACTTTTGTTTCATAACCTATAAAAATTATCGTACAGTTATGTCACATCATTATTATCATATTAAACACTCTTATGTTAAAAAATAAACGAGTGGGTTGTTATAATTTCATAATTATTTGGAGAAGCAAAATTTTCAGCTAAATGTTATTTAATATTTTTGCTCTGCAATTAATTAAAAAACATTAAAAGAAGAAAAGAAATGTAAAAGAATAAATAACGTTTGGGTGCTAAAAAGATGGGCTTCCCCATAAATTAAGGTAAAAGCCCATTCAAATCTCTGGTCTAAGAGTGAGCCCAGTCAATTGACTCGGTCACTCACACTTTGTAATTTACTTCTCTACAACAAAAACAAAAATTTGTTAAATTTTAACAAAATACTGTTTTTTCTTTTTCCATTTTCAATTGCATGGCTCCAAGTATTCAAGCTATCTTTTACACAATAATAGAGTTAGAAAAACAGGTGCAGAATTTCTTCCTTTATGTAACTTTTTAGAAGTTTGATATTTAAAATTTTAAAATAAAATATGTTATCTGTACTTATATTGTTCGTACTCTTCAAAAATATCAAAATATTTTGTCACATACTTCAAAAATAATGTTTTTTTTTTGAGAAAAATGACATATCAAAATATCAAAAGTGAAGAATCTGTGCAAATAACCGGCGAAAAACACTAGTGACAATGCACTACTATAGTTTTTTAAGTTCACGAGAAAAAACTTTTCTCAAGGTGGAATTTTGCATGTCATCTGACAAATTTTGTACTATTAACAAGTATTTATAAAAAATGAAATTCGTATAACTGACTCCAACTTGTTATAGATTGATGCGTATCGTCAATAATTGTTATTGTTGGTTTAATCTGAATGTGTTGATTTGATTTCAGGGAATTTGAGGAGGGCAGAAGAAAACTCATGGAAATTGGATATCAAAGGGTTGGGAATCAAAGAAGATCTATTGAGTCATTTTTGCTTCCATTTTACATTAACAAACCCTTTGCTAAATACTTTCTTCTTTTCTTCATCTTCCTCCTCCTAATTGGTTCATACTTGTGGACAACCCTGCTCGACACAAACTCAAACGTAAGTTCCTTTATTTTACGTTAGTAATTGTGAAAATCCTTCAGAAACAGTCTCTCTGCCTTCACGAGGTGTAGGATATGTTGTTGTTGTTGTAATTGTTACTATGTGTTTTTGAGAAATTACATTGTCCCTTAATTTAGAACTCCAAAATCAAAAGTAAATTGTATTAGTTTGTAACTTTAATTGAAACAGTCTCTCTACCTTCACGAGATTGTGGCAAGGTATGCATAAACTCTACGCTTCTCAGACTTCACTTGTGGAATTCCAGTGAGTATGTTGTTGTAGTTTTAGACCTCACATGTGTAATTTCACTGAGTATATTGTTGTAGGTTCAGACCTCACCTGTGTAATTTCACTGAGTATGTTATTGTAGGTTTAGACCTCACCTGTGTAATTTCACTGAGTATATTGTTGTAGGTTCAGACCTCACCTGTGTAATTTCACTGAGTATGTTATTGTAGGTTTAGACCTCACCTGTGTAATTTCACTGAGTATGTTATTGTAGGTTTAGACCTCACCTGTGTAATTTCACTGAGTATATTGTTGTAGGTTCAGACCTCACCTCGGAGTATGTTGTTGTAGGTTCAGACCTCACTTGTGAAATTTCATTATGTATGTTGTTGTCGGTTCAGACCTCACTCTCTGAGTATGTTGTTGTAGGTTGCAACTTTGATTGTAGACCCTGTGTCCATTCGGGGCTAGTTTTATTGATATTTTTTGAATTTTTGTTATGGTTTTTCGATATGTTGTAGGAATTGCAAAGTAGGAGAGGGAAATTTCCACTTAATTGTTCATCTGGTAACAACACAAGAACATGTCCAGTAAATTACTATCCAGCAGACTACAAATTCGTTAACGACAACCCTTCATCGTCTTCTCCAAACTGTCCACATTACTTTCATTGGATACACGAAGATTTAAAACCATGGAGGAGAACAGGTATAACTGAAGAAATGGTGGAGAGGGCTAACAGGACAGCTAATTTTAGACTTGTAATATTGAATGGAAGGGCTTATGTAGAAACATATGAAAAGGGGTTCCAAACTAGAGATGTTTTTACATTATGGGGAATTCTTCAGTTGTTAAGAAGGTACCCTGGAAAAATTCCTGATCTTGATATGATGTTCGATTGTGTCGATTGGCCTGTCGTTAGATCAAGTGATTTTGCTGGGGAAAATGCTGTTGCTCCACCCCCTTTGTTCCGATATTGTGGGGATAACGAAACGTTGGATATTGTTTTCCCTGATTGGTCTTTTTGGGGATGGTAAGGATACAAATTTCACTCTCAGTTTTTGTGTAGAGTTTTGTTGTTCAGAACTATGTTGCTCGGACCCTCTGAAAATGTTGTCACGTATTTCTTGAAGAGTTCGAGCAACATAGGTTCAGAATGTTGATTTATGAGATACTTTCATGATGCATGAATAAGTTGTTAGTTCGATTGATTTGGTAGGGCTGAAATCAATATAAAGCCATGGCAAGACTTGTTGAAGGATCTTGACAAAGGGAATAGGATGCAGAGATGGCAGAATAGAGCGCCATATGCGTACTGGAAAGGCAATCCGGAAGTTGCTGAGAAGAGAATGGAGCTCGTTAAGTGCAACGTGACTGAAAATCAGGAATGGAATGCTCGAATTTATGTCCAGGTGAACCTCCTTCCGTCATCAATATTGTCATTTAACTGAAAACTTTATAAGCGTGTCATCACGTTAAGTTAGGCTAACTTCAAAAATAGATGTCCTTTCATTAGGACACAAGGAATAAATCTTACTAAAAAGAATCTTAGACGGCTTCTGGATGCATCCTTTACTTTGTCGTCGTTCATACTAGTAGCTTGCCAAGTGGGAGAATGAGGACTGTTTCGACATTATAAATACATGTATAACTAGAATGTGAACCAATAAGGGTGACTCCGGGCTAGTGAAAGATTGTAAAATCCAATGTCAAAGAGACAGACTCATCACAAGTATGAACTCTGGTCTCGCCAAGGTTTCATAATTAACCGACACATTTGGTGCTGTTAACAGGATTGGAAAGAAGAGATAAAGCAAGGATTCAAGC
Source organism: Solanum peruvianum (assembly GCA_027705065.1). Lineage (NCBI taxonomy): Eukaryota > Viridiplantae > Streptophyta > Magnoliopsida > Solanales > Solanaceae > Solanum > Solanum peruvianum. Next base: position 3,210,875 of record JAKWJD010001757.1, on the reverse strand, counting down.
ATTCCGACTTGGGAAATCAATGTCACCATAGGTATATCCAAAACCAAATTTCATCGTCATCTATTTCTATTATCCTCGGCCATTCCACACGATGCCTAGCAGAGACGTAAGTTTAATACTTACCAATTGCTTGCAGATACAAAATATACATTGAAGGATCTGCTTGGTCTGTTAGTGAGAAATATATTCTTGCTTGTGACTCAGTTTCTTTGCTAGTAACACCTCACTACTATGATTTCTTCTCAAGAAGTTTGTTGCCACTAGTCCACTACTGGCCCATAAATGAAGATGACAAGTGTGCATCCATCAAATTTGCAGTTGATTGGGGTAATAAATACAAGAAAAAGGTACTTCCTCCGTCCCAATTTATGTAACTTAGTTTGCTTTGGCACAAAGCGTAAAAAGGAAAGAAAGACTTTTGAAATTTGCAGTATAAAATAAATCAGAAATGTATGTATAACTATAAATCATTTCATTAAGGGTAAAATAAGTAATTTTAAAACTAAATTGTCATTCTTGTTGTGACTCAGTAAAAAAGAAAGCGAGTCATATAAATTAGGACAAATCTCTCTACAACGACGTCGTATGCTACTATAGCAAAATGTTGTTGTAGAGAACGTAAAGTATAACATAACATGGAAAGTTCAACTTTTATTATAAAATATTGTTATAGAGAGATCTGACTGTCCTGGTGACTTTTCTCAGGTTCAAAGAATTGGTAGAGAAGCAAGTGATTTTATTCAAGAGGATTTGAAGATGGATTATGTATATGATTACATGTTTCATCTATTAAATGAATATGCTAAGCTGCTTAAATACAAGCCAAAAGTGCCTAAAAATGCAAATGAACTCTGCTCAGAGATAATGGCATGTCCAGCTGAAGGTACTGAAAAGAAGTTAATGATGGAATCAATGGTGAATTGGCCAATTGATGAAAGTCCATGCAAAATGCCAATACCTTTTGATAAATTGTCACTTGATTCATATCATAAAAGAAAACAAAATTCAATAAAAGAGGTTCGTACATTGGAGAGAGATTACTTGAGGGAGCAAAGAATGAAAACTAAGATATTAGGTTAGTGTTAAATTTTAAACTTTTGTACTAATACTTTTAAGGTGATTTTGTAATGTCATGAAAGAAATTTTCTATGCTGACGAGTATGAGCGGAGGTATAACGTTACGTATGAGTTCGAACAAACTCAATAACTTTTGCTTGATTCTCGTGAAGGATAGACGTAATTCAGCTCGATCTATCAGAAGAGAGAAAATATTTTTGTTGAGTTCTCGGAGATGTTAGGTTTGTATTAGAAAATCATTAGATATACATAAATATTTAATTACAAATTCAGTAACTAAAACTAGTACACCCTTTGGTCCCGTATTATACACACTTGTTAAGAAATACATTCACTCCTAAAAATAAGAGGGGTTTAGTATTATTGGAAAAGGGTCTGAAAGATGTTTTAATTTTCGCTGAAATTACTGTTATGATATCAAATTTTATAGAGGATTTTTTACCCCTTGAATTATTTAATAGTATATTTTTAAAAGCATATATGTGTCCACATGGACACATTAATATTTATAATTACGCAATTTTTTTTATGTCTACTTGCCCACATATACTTTTAAAATACACTATTAAATAGCGCAGGGGTAAAAGGTCCTTGCCAAAGTTTGATATCGTAACAACAATTTCGATCAAAATTCGAATATATTTCAACCTTTTTTTCTAATATTATATGACGATCATGTAAAATTTGCTTATTTAAACGAGGATAAATTTAAAAATATAATTATATATGATTACGCAAATAAAAAAAACTCATTTATTTTAGACTAAGATTCCCTTGACATTACTGTTTTGTTTTGAGAATAAAATACTTTTATTGAAAAATTAAGTGTGTTTGACAAATAAAAAAAAGTGCTTTTAAATGGAAGCATAAACACAGTTTTTTTGCCGTTTGGGAAGAAATTAAAATTTCTGTTTTTTCAAAAATGTAGAAGCTAAAACAAAAAAAAAAATTCTTGACTAAAATATCCTTTCATATACACATATATACCAATATATTTCTTGTTAATTAATTAGTATATTTTATAATTTTGGTTAAATTTAATTTAAGAATTTATTTTATATTTTTCTATACACAATTTTATAATTTATTTTATATTTATATATTATTATTTTATATATTATATATTATTTTATGTATTATTTTTAGAATTAGAAAAAAATGCAACCACAATATATTAAAAGATTAGAAAAACGAAAAATAACCGTTAAAGATTCCAGTCTCCTAAAAAAGGTATAATATTGATTGAAAGCCTGAACATGGAAATTTTTATTGAATAAAAATAAAAATAAAAATTTAATTAATTATTTGAATAAATATTTAAAATAGTATCTCTTCATAAAACAATTACAATATTAGAAATACATTAATAGTTGTCATTTTATGTAAGTTGACTCTAAAATTTACTTTTCAAAAAGATCTGTAACACAATTTGCTTATGAAAAACACCTTTCAAATTAATTAGCTTAATACAAATTGTTTTTTTCCTTTTAAAAAACACTTCTCTAAAAAGTCATTTTAAAAAAGTGCTTCTAAAAATAAAGTTTCTTTTTAGAAGCAATACCAAACAGGCTTAGAGCCTAGATAATTTGACTTAAAGCTTTTAAGCGCTTTTACAATGTTTGGGTAGTTGAAAAAATGTTTTAAGATAAAACAATATACTCCTATAATTGAATTTTTGAGGGTTTTTTATTGTTCAAAATATTGAATTGTTCAAAGTTTAAGGTGATCGATGTTTGAATTTTTTTGTTCTGTCCTTTAAAAATGTTCTTTATTTTTTAGAAGATAAATTACACTATTTACAAGATTATACTCTCTGTGTCCCTAATTATTTATTCATTTTATCTTTATACACCTATAAGAAAATAATAATTGACATAATAACTTAATCATTTTATCCCTATTAGTTGATAGAATTTCAAAATCAATTTACTTATCATAGAGGTTCTGCCTTTTTCAATGTATATTAATTCTCTAAATAAATTGCATGTATAGATAAATTTTTTTTATCTTTTATTGATTTGCCAAAAACGAAAGTAAAAAAGTCAAAATTAAACAAGTGAAAATAGAGTTAGTATTTATGATATAATATAGTTTGAATTATATTCTTAATTTTTTTTAAATATATGTGTATTACCTCATAAATTCACTTAACATAGAATAAAAAAATAATAAGTCAAAATTATACCTTTTTGACTTATAAGTCAAAATTCAAAAGTCAATTTAAACAAGTTCTTGATAAGCAATTTAAAAAAATTATAATTTTTTATTGATTTGTCAAACACACTTAATTTCCTATTTGTACATTCTGATTATTTGCGTATAATTCAATTCATCAATGATAAATATTCCTTAATTGTTTTTGGTAAGCAATCTATATGTTTACATATTTATTAGATAACTATATAAATAGTGGACCATAAAAAATATGGCATGTAAATTTTTTATAAATATATCAACGCAAAGTAGGTTGATACAATTATATGGTTACATATTTATTAGATAACTATATAAAAAGTGGACCATAAAAAATATGGCATGTAAATTTTTTATAAAAGAAATTCACATTCTTGTTAAAATTTATTTATCGAAAATATGAATATAATTTGATCATTAAGTTGTCCAAAAAATACTAAATATTTTAATGAAAAGGTTGACACAATTATATGGTTACATATTTATTAGATAACTATATATATACAACTAATTAATCTTATGCATATTTGGTAGTACATTAAACTTTTTACTAATATTATAATACCTTTACAAGCAAGAGCTATAATTATATTTAATTTTAGAGGATAACTTCTAATTGATGAGATAAAAAAATTTCATCCGCTAAGAAGTTAAAAATGAGTTTTATATAATGGATTAAGAATACTTTGTGTAAAAATGAATCATAAAAATTATGGCATGCAAAATTTTTATAAAAGAAATTCAGTTTCTCGTTAAATTTATTTATTGAAAACATGAATATAATTGATCATTAAGTTGTCCAAAAAATACCATAAAATATTTTTAAAAAATACTTAATAAATTGAATAATCATCCGAGGAATTGACCCCCAAAGCAAATAGTGCGAAAAGAATGAAAGAATATCAGAAAAGGAGTAAATTGATTATATGAGACTCATATCAAGTTACTATCGAAAATATAAAAAGTCAACTACACACGTAAAAAAGTTTGAGTAAATAAAAAGAAAGAAGAAACAATTTAAGTTATTCAAGCTCTTATTTGCCATGTCGTCGTGAGATACTAATTAAAAAATTATTTATATTTGATTACTGACTAAGTCTAAATGATTTTCAGATCAAACGTCTTAAATTCATCTCTCTATTCGGTAAGCTTTTATTCGTTAATACTTATATAGTTCGCAATAAAAAAATTCAAAGTAAATTTGAATAACTATTTTACGGAACATGTAAAATTTTAAAAGTTATTTACACATTTAGGCTCAAGCCTATTTAATTAGTTTAGTTGGGCCTATACCTAGAAGGAACAATTTGTTGCTACTATAGTATACAAAAAATACTCTATATACATTTTACAGATTACATATATCCCCCAAAATCTAAGAGGTATAAATTTAACACTTCTAGTATAGAAGAAAAATAATTAGAAGATATATATATATATATTATATATATATATATATATATTGTTTATGTTTGATAAACACAATTTTAGTCCATTAATGGCTACCAAAACGAAAACTAGTGCTATAAGATCTTCGATAATAATCCTCATCTCCCTTTTCCTCTTCATCGGAGTCATCCTCTCCACCCGATTCCGTCGCGCTCCCTTCGATATTAATGTAAGTTCATCTTCCTTAAATATCCTGATTAATTGATCGTTTATTTATACAACATTCTAGATCTCTCGTACATGTACGATAATTGAGTCTGGCTAAATTCAATTTTGATATGTGCAATCTCATGGTTTGGTGTGGTGCAATTTCTTTTATTTTTGTCGGAATGATACTTCTTTATATTTAGAAACAATTTAATTTTAGAATAAGCGGACTTCAGTAATAGTAGCCGTTTTGAATTAATCGGATTACTTGTTTTTGGCAAAGCTTATTAGTCCTATATACACATTGAATTGATATGATTATAGTTGTAGTTTATGGTAGTATTTAATTTTAATAGATTTTGAATATATATATTTTAAAAGATACAGTTGATCTAATCTGATTATATATTAAAAATTAGTTAAATTATAAACTCTCAGAGACAATGAAATGATGGGTACACCAAGTGTATATATGTTGTAGAGAAGAGATAATGGGCGAATTTAATTGAATTTAGATGAGTGAAGATGAAATGAATTAAAAAAATTAATAGATTATTAATTAGTACAAAAGTTAATTAGGTTGAAATGAATTAAAATGCATATCAAAAAGTATTTTGAAGAAATTTATCATGGATCAAATCATTTCAATTCATGATTGGATACAAAATTTTAAAACTGACAATTTTTATTAAAAATACTTATGTCATTTTAAACATGAAGAGGGAGATAATTTGACCTTTTATATTGGCATACATAATTTCATTACATGATACTTAAAAAGAAAGTATTTTAATAATTTTCTTATCTTGTACATTCTGATTATTTGCATATAATTCAATTCATCAATGATAAATATTCCTTAATTGTTCTTGGTAAGCAACTTAAACAAACTATAAACTTAGTATATTTATATATCAACTCAAAGTACATTGATACAATTATAATATGGTTACATATTTATTAGATAACAATATATATATACACACAATTGAATCTTATGCATATTTGGTAATACATTAACCTTTTTATTAATATTATAATGCCTTAATTACAAGTAAGAGCTATAACTAGTATTATATTTAATTTTAGAGAATAACCTCTAATTAATGAGATAAAATTTTATTTCATCCGCTAATTATTACGAAATGTGTCAAGTTTAAAAAGTTTATATACTCTAATTAGCCTATTTTATTTTAAAATAAATATATAAATGTAAATATACATTGTACAGACTGCAATATTCTAGAAATATAAAAAAAAAATTAAAATTCCCACTAAGAGGTATAAATTAACTCTTAATTAAAAATAAAAAATAAAAAGAAAGTAGCACTTCGTATAAAAGAAAAAATAATAATTAGCAGCTATATATATATTTTTTTAATTGAGCTGAACAAGTGTATTGTTTATGTTTAATAAACATAATTTAGTGCATTAATGGCGATTAAGACGAAAATTAGTACCATAAGATCTTCAGTAATAATCCTCGTCTTCCTTTTCCTCTTCATCGGAGTAATCCTCTTTCGTGCTTCGTTTGAAATTAACGTAAGTTCATTTTCCTTAATCGATTTCTTGATTAATTGATCGTTACCATTAAATTGACATGATGTAAAGTTGTAACTTGTAATAGTATTTATTTATTTTTATGGATTTTTGGATTTTTTTGTGCGTGAAACATACGGTTGATCTAATCTAATTTTAAATTAAAATTAGTCAGGTTAATTTTTGAAAAATAATGATAGTTATTTTAGAACGTGGTGTACGAGACAATGAAAACGATTTTTTCAATGGCAAGTACACCAGGTGTATATTGTAGATGTGACAATTGATGAGCTGAATTGAATTTAGACGGGTCAAACTGTACTAGGTTTACTTAAAATGAATGGATTGTTGGGTTATACAAAAATTACTTGGCTGAAATGGATTAAAATGCGGAACAAAAAGTATATTGAAGAATTTTCTCATGGATCAAATCGTTTCAATTCATGATTGGACATAGAATTTTTTTTTAAAAAAATATGTAATTTCAAATATATTATTATGACTAAAACTTTTGAAATTTCGAACATTTTGGTGTGTTTGGTATGGAGGAAAATGTTTTCCATGGAAAATGTTTTCCTAGAAAATTTTTCTAGGAAAACAAGTAGATTTTGGACTTGTTTTCTCATGTTTGTTGGTGAGTGGAAAATATTTTCCGGAAAACAATTTCTAGTGTTTGGTTGGTGAGTGAGGAATTTTTTAGGAAAATAATTTTCTATGCTTTCACACCCAACTCCCTTCCCACTAGAACTTGATATTTTTCTATTATTTCTATACAAACTATCAAATACTAATCCTTTAAAATAAGATTTCTAATTTTGCAATGAATATAAGATATTTTATGTATCGAACTGTCGTTTTAATCAAAAAATAACTTGAAAATAGCGTACCATACATTAGTACATACTTTTAGCTAACACTATACTATACAGTGAGCCTTGAAGTTTTTCACATTATTGTGCACAATTGCTCATCTCTATACACCACACACATATAAAACAGTAAGTTGTACAAACATATCATAATAATATAATTGTGAATACTTAGTTCAATAACACCATTAAATCAACAAACTAACAATCTGTAAACATGTAAAACAACTTTGTCTCAAGCACACAATCAAATTCAAGCAAAAAGATATCAAGTCCTCTAATAATAGTAGTACTATATAGAGTTATGTTCTTCCTATTCACTAATATATTCTATTTATGTAGTCGCTTGAACCTTTCCAACCAACCCTTACGAAGATTTTGATTTTTAGCCATGAATCCCTTAGCTAAAGTATCACTTTGTACCAAATAGTCAAAAGCATCCCCTAAGAACTCTTCCCCATAACCTTCAATTGCCATAACTTCTTCATACAACCTCGTCACATCTAGTCGGCTATCAGCTATCTTACTTATTGCTGCTGCCACTTCTCCAAGTTTTGTTGAAATATCACCGACCACATCTTGCACATCAGAAGGACGATTTCTTTTACGACTTGACTTGACTTGAGAAGTTTCACTCACATCTTGCACTCCATTCTCCTTAGACGGTCCTTCAATCTCATCTTCATTACCTTTCTCTGAACTACAATCCAAGCCTATATCTTCAAATGACTTAGCACAATCACCCCTAGCTCGATCATTCCCACAAACAAGAGACATTTCTTCAAACATATCAATCTTCTTGTTGATGAACTTATCATGACTAGGATGCGCCTACAATATAAATGACAAAAATATGGTATTAAACAAGAGACATCAACATATAACACAATTGTAACATAAACTTCATGAAATGGCGAAATATAGAACTAAAACCACCCCTCTCTTTTCTTCTTTTCCTATAAAACTAAAGCCTCAACTCTTATTTCTAACAAACAAAAAAACAGTGTTCAAGTAAAAAATTAATATCTAAGATATTTCATGAATATCTTGAATATTCATAGAGTTGCATAAACGACGTCAATACTGATACAACAATTGAGTTTGATAGCTTTGACTCCCTTGAGAGCTTTGAGTAATTTGAACATTTTGAGGTTGAACTAGTGGTTCCACATCTACTTCTTGAATTATCATGTCGTTAGGCTCCAAATTAATTATGTGATTATGTAAAATGCATGAAGCTAATACCACATCCACTTGAGTTTTAAAGTCCCAAAAGGGTTCATTATCAATTACACGAAATCGCCGCTTGAGAATAGCAAAGGCACGTTCAACTGTGGATCTCAATGATGCATGCCGAAGATTGAATAATTCCTTTTCATTTTGGGGTGGACGATCACTATACTCTTGTAAGTGATAGCGTACTCCATGATAAGGAGGAATGAATCCCTTACGAAGTCCATATCCCGCATCTCCAAGATAGAATTTATCTACAAAGCCATGATATAGTTAATTAATATACGTTGTCCACCTAATTTTTTCGATAAAACTACTTTAGATTGAATAAGATACCTTGGGGGATTTGAAACCCATGTGGTCTCTCTAATGCATCATTAATATGCGAGAGTCATGAGCAGATCCTTCCAACCCTAGTACATACGTGAACTTCAAATTAAAGTTGATGGCAGCCAACACATTTTGTGTTGTTGTGCCTTTTCGACCACGAAATCTACTTTGTTGTTCAATAGGAACGGATGCAAGCACATGTGTGCCATCTATTGCTCCTACACAATTCTATATACAACTAAGTTAATAATATGTACTATTTTTCATAAAATGATTGAAATTTAGTATGTCACTTACAGCAAACCATGGATAATATCGATAGTTGTTCCTTATCTCCGTTGAATACCACTATCTGGTGGTTTTATAAGGATAGGGTAGAGCTTCAAAACTGCTTGAAGTACCGTGTGAAAGCATCGATGAATAGATTCGATTGACCTATAGAAGTGTGATCCAATCTTGCGAAATCGTTCATTAAAACCAACGATCTCTAAAAATATTAATACTTGTTCTTGAATAGACATGTTTTTGCTTGAACTCAACAAATTGTTTCTTCTAAGAGCATTGCATAGTTCATAAAACACATGCTTGCTCATCCTTATTTGTCCTATACAATGAACATCACTTCCATTCAAAATACTATTTATGTAAAATTCCCTTTCTTGATCTTTATTCCTATAAGGTTCTCTAGAAATGCTACTTTGATTTTTATAGGCTACATTAATCGCAACTCCGAAAGCTAAAACAGATGTAGCTACAGCTCCAACTATTGCATCATCTTCATCTTTGTTTGTCATATCCATCTGTTCCAACGATCAATATAACGTAATTGCGTTTATGATATGACAAAGAAAAGAACATAATAAGAAAATCTGCCAAGGCTTATAGCAACGTCTGATCAATTTTGAGGAAATCAATATCAAAACCAGCAGAGAATTGAAATGCCTTTTTTCCAAATTACCCAATAAAAAGGAAAAAACAAGAAATCTAAAGGGAATACAAAGAATCCACGAAAGGTAGTTTGAATCCTAATTGCAGCCCATTCTTCCCTAACAGCCTTAAAATCATTAGGAGGAGCTCTAACTACAGCAGCAACAACAGCTGTATAAGTATCATTGTTCATTGATGAACAATCAGACCCTTCTGACCCAACCCCATTTCTCTGTTTCAAACCTTTAACATCACTCCTCCATATCTTCCATTTCTTAACCACAAATCAAAATCTAAAATCCTATTTCAAATCTACATATCTGAGAACAGATAACATTACACACACACCAAACATACTTGGGTCAAATCCCAAAAAAATATGAAATAATCGAAAGTAGTAGGCCACAATTCATAGATTTACCAAAAATATATTGAATCAAATGCATAAATTCACCAAATAAAGTCAATTTCAAACTCATGAGCAAGTATTTCAGTAAAGAAGCAAGTGAAAGATGAATATTTTGAAGAACTTCGCAATCAAAAATGGCACAACTATAATTATTGAAAGCATACCTTCGAATTTCTTACAGAGATATGAATGAGAAGAACAACAATGGGAACCCTAAATTTGGAGAGGAAGAAGCTGGAGAAATAATAGAGAAACAGCCTCCTTCACTGCGTTTGAGAGTGGGGATATGCGAGGGGTGAATTTCGCATAGGCTTCTTTTCTGGAAAATGACTTCCACAGATTTGTTACGGAAGTCGTTTTCCTCTGATTTTAGGAAAACAAGTCGTTTGGGAAAATGTTTTCCCAATATTTTGTTGCAACCAAACAAAAGAAAATAGGAAAATGTTTTCCAGAAAACATTTTCCTCCATACCAAACACACCCTTTAGTAAAAAAAAAAGAAGAAGAAGTTACTCAAGGGTATGGGTAATAACCAAAAAAGAAGAGAGAAGATAATTTCACCTTTTATATTGGCATATACATAATTTAATAAGTTTGTTATTTGTAGATAAATTTTAGCTTGACTTTATCTAATATAATACAACAAAATCAAACACTAGACAAATTTGGCCTTTTTAAGTTTTATATTGAGATAACCCCTCATCATTGCAACCAAACATCCCCATATAGTTTTAAAATTTAAAAGGTGTTAAATTGTGTGTCCATACAAAATTATCTCAAGACTTATGATCTAGTGGAACATATGAGATAGGATAGGGTTGCTCAAATGGTAAATATTATCGAATGAAACAACTATATATTGTGTGTGATTCCATCAGAATCGGATCTAGGTGAGAGTTTGTGAGTTCGAACAAATTCAGTAATTTTTTCGTAGATTCTATAGTTATACTAGAAAATTAAACAAATATATATATATATTAACTTATGAACCCCTAACTTAGATTGATCGATGCTAAGGAACAGACTATGAAAATGTTTTTCACACTAGAATAGTGGATTTGAACCTGTAAACTCTTAATCCCGACTTTGTCTCTGGTTTCCATGTGTGTGTATTCAACTACTCAATCTTGATACTCTTGTTTTTGTTGATTGACAGTCCATTCTCACTGATACAACTCCAACAGTCTCATTACATCCTCAAAAGAAACTACAAATCCAACTCAATTGTACAAATGGGAACCTCACAAACACTTGCCCTGCATCTTACTATCCGTTAAAGTTCACGAATCAAAATCAATCCAATTCATCATCACCAACATGTCCAGATTACTTTCGATGGATCTACGATGACCTATGGCCTTGGAGAGAAACAGGAGTCACCAAAGCAATGGTGATGTCAGGCAAAAACAATGCAGATTTTCGATTGGTGATCGTGGATGGAAGAGCCTACGTTGAAACGTATCGAGAGTCATTTCAAAGCAGAGACACATTTACATTATGGGGGATTTTACAAATGTTACGTAGGTACCCTGGAAAAATACCTGATCTGGACCTGATGTTCGATTGTGGTGACAATACAGTTACTAAGACAAAATCCTATCGACTTCCTAATGCCCCTGCTCCTCCACCTCTGTTCCGATACTGTGGAAATAACGCGAGTTTGGATATTGTTTTTCCAGATTGGTCATTCTGGGGATGGTATAGTTACCCCTAATTTACTATCATTGCTTGCAATATTTATCTGATATCATCTCTAAACTTTCTCTTTTTGTTTCGAAAAAACAATTTTTAGGGTAGAGATTAATATAATGCCTTGGGAAACACTGTCGAAGGAGTTAAAAAAGGCGAATGAGAAGTTAAAATGGAGCAAAAGGGAACCCTATGCATACTGGAAGGGCAATCCTTATGTTAGTAGAACCAGGATGGATATGCTCAAGTGCAATGTTTCCGAAAAACAGGACTGGAATGCGCGTATATATAAACAGGTAAAATGACTCATCTACGTTCATCGTCAGGAAATACAAATACTGAAACAAAATTGAACCTACGTAGGACTGGATTAAAGAACAGAAGCAAGGGTTCAAGCAATCAAATTTAGCTAGTCAGTGCAAACACAGGTATGAAAATGATTATCGATATCCTGAGTGTTCGTTAAATATATATATATGTATCGTCGATCTTAAATGTGTTTTGTGTGATTCATGTCAGATACAAGATTTATGTTGAAGGAAACACATGGTCCGTGAGTGAAAAATACATTCTGGCCTGTGATTCTGTTACGTTACTTGTAAAACCAGACTACTACGATTTCTATAGCAGAGGTTTGATGCCGTTGAAACACTACTGGCCTGTAAATAATAATGACAAATGCCGATCTATCAAACATGCTGTTCACTGGGGAAATACTCATCAAAAAGAGGTAATGTATTTTAACATGTTTTATAAAATCGAGTGTTCACCACTCTGTACCTCCACGAGGTAGTTATAAGGTCTGCGTACATTCTATCCTTCTTGTCAGACCCTACTTAGTGGGACTTTGGTGTTGGACATATCTGTTCGTGTTAATTTGACTACATTTTTGTTTTTGGCGAACAAATCAGGCTCAGGAGATTGGTAAGGCAGCAAACGATTTCCTACAAGAACAACTCAAGATGGATTATGTTTACGATTACATGTTCCATCTCTTGAGTGAGTACGCAAAGCTATTGAAATACAAGCCCGCGATACCTAAAAAAGCAATTGAACTTTGTTCAGAGGTTATGGCATGTCCAGCTGAAGGTGTGATAAAGAAGTTCATGGAAGAATCTATGGTTCAAGGCCCCTCCGACGCGATACCTTGCAACATACCACCTCCATTTAGTCCTGCAGATGTTCACTCTCTTCTTGTTACAAAAGAAAAATTGATTAAACAAGTTGAATCATGGGAACAACAATACTGGAATAAGAACAAAACCAAACAACATTGAATATTTTAGTTTGTTTTTTTTTTTTTCATATTCATGTGTCAAAGGTTCATTTTGCTATTCAGTGACAAATTTTTGAATCTATAAACTATTAATTTTGGATTCGCCTCTGCAAGTTTAACCACTATGTGGTAGATAGAGTAATGGCCTAATAAGTGATTAACAAGTTTTAACTTAGCTAAACTTCTTTATTAATTGGTATTTTGGAGTACTTGATTTCTAGTTGCTATTCTCCTCTTTATTAGGCGTCGGCAGAAGTTTGATTTTCAAGTTTGACGATTTTAGAAATTTTATTAAGAATATTCAAAAATTTAATGTATATACATTTACGATGTTTATTTTTATCAATATATATAGTATAGTATTAGTTTCTATAAGCATAACATAATATTTCCATCAAGGATGTACGGGTCAGTGACGAAGCCAGTAATTTCATAAAGGGTGTCCATAAATAACTCTTTTCAAAAAGTAGAACTAGTGAAATTTGAACACACAAGCAATACCTCATCCTAAGGAGGTGAAACCACTAGACTACAATAACTTGTTGTGTTAAGGGTTCAAAAGTATGTTATTTAATCATTTCGTATTTTATATTACTTATGTACACGATATTTTTTTTCTGACGGAGGGTATTCAATTGGACACCGTAACCACCACGTGGCTACACCACTGGTTCGAGTAATTGTCTTTCAATGACGCTAAAGGAGACTAATTCCTTCCGGCTAATGAAGATACTTACTCCAGTCTTTCCAGTGGATCCTTCCTTCTCTCATAGAGAATTGAATTGGTCATTCCACCATCACTCGATTATAGAGAATTTGGAGTAGATTTTTGCAATCCGAGTAAGACCATTATACTATTTCATTCATATAAATGTCCACTAGATCTTTTGAATTCCACTTAATAAGGATATTTAAATTCTGGACTATAAACTACAAAAGGTACTCTATGTAAATTACTTTTGAATATCTAAGATAGAGCCGGAAAGAAAATAAAAATAATTTTGGGGTACAATTTATCCGTATCGAATGTTTATACTATTGAATATAAGTATGCTATGTATTTAAATTTATAATTAATTTTATATAACTTTAATTAATTAACATATGTTTTACTTCATTTACTTGAAATTTAAAACAAGTTTTGTTTGAAAAGTTATTAATCCATAATTTCAATTTGTTTGCTTATTTTCTTATTCATTTAAAAAAGAATGTTTTTTTCTCAACTTTTTAATCCTTACTTTTTACAGGGTAATCATAAGATTATATAAAATTTTGATACATTCTACGTATCTTTAGTTTGAGACCATAAAATTTAAAAGTATTTTATTTTTTACTCTTTAAAATTCTGATATTTCAAACCAAATCAAACAAATTAAAATCAAAAAATAATATTTAATTATTGAAATTAACGAAAACATACAACAACCCTCAAAATAATAAGTATACGACACACTATTTACTAGATGCATCGTAACGATTACATTTCAGTAAATTGTGGGATAATGTTCGATAGAAATATTAAATCCTAATTTAATATTACTATAAAATTGCAGTAACACAGCGTACTGAACTGAAATTTGATTAAATGAAAGGAATTGGTCGTTGAAAACCTTTTATAAGTGGATTTGATTAAATGAAAGGAATTGGTTGCTGAAAAACCTTTTATAAGTGGATTTGTACAAGTTTAAGTCTAGCACATAATTTTCCGCTAAAATCAAATTAAAGATTATATTTTTTTTCAATTAGTAAAAATTACTTTTATATTTAATATATAATTATAATTCCAAATTTTCATCTATAGTAAATTTCTAGTCTTAAATCTCAGCTAATCAAATATACTTAAGATAAATCTTAATAGTTCAGTTAATTGATTATCTAAATTTTATTTTGTTGATGAGGACTTTATTTTTTAGTAATTTGTTGCTGAGAATTCGATTTGCAATCGCATTTTCTTTGGCATCCCAATTTTGAATTATCTATGTTAATCAAATATCCTATTTAACAAGAGGTCGTTTGATTGGGAATAAGTTATCCCACAATAAGTTATTCTAGAATTAGCTATCCTGAAATAATTTGTCCCACCATATATATGAAATAATTTATCCTATCGCAATAATATAAATGATGGGATAATTATCCCAAACAAAATAATTTTTTTTTATAAAATTAGTATATTTTTAATTTCTCACACCAAACAATCCTCGGTTTTGAGTCCAGTCCTCAATACTACCAAACCTTTACATTATCTCCACGTAGGGGATGGTGAAAATTATTGTGTCTTTGACAACATTACCCTTCGCTTACATCATCATGAAAAACTAAACATCACTTTTGTCATGTTTTGTTTGTGCCCTTCATTTGTGTAGTTCTTACATACTTTCTCACATGTGTTTTTGGTAAATATTTTAAAGTTTTAGGATAATTTCAAATGTATGAAAACAATAGCGTGGACCTCAACTATATGCTTTTGAAATTGACGATTATTGAAGTTGGGACAATTGGCACAGGCCTACAATCGTTCTACAGGAGATTAAAGCTTTGAGAGAGATATCTTTTTGCATATCTCGTATCCTCACTCGACCGAAAGAGAGAAAAGATATTAGGAGCACTCATTTCTTGTACCGGGGAAACGATTCATAAGAAAGGGGATCTACACCAGAAAAAGGAGTTTACGACCGGCCGGTTCCTATATTCTATAGCTATAAGTATGTTATTTATAATAAATAATATATTTTATATTTTTTTTATTATATTTATATATATTTTTTTATTTTTTAATATATATTATACATCTTTAAATATAATAAATTAAATAAGAAATTGACTCAAAATATTATTTACTGTCCTTATTTACGTCCATACAATGGGCAACTTCCATTACTAAAATTAAAATTAATAATTATTTATTTAAAGACATCCGATTATATTCTTATCAGTTTAAATACTTCATTCTTTGTTATCTCAAAAGATGTGATATTGATATGTCATAATAATGGCGAATAAAATTTAAAAAACGTTAATTAAAAAATCAATAAAGATAAAACAGAAATACATTTAACTGAAAACACAAAAATATATACCCATATATAAAATATACCTTTTGAGTAAATATACAATTATTAATAAAGAAATTTTACTTTCTATTTGTTTCTAAACATATAATCTACATTCCAATGATTTTTTTTGTTTCTTTTTGTTATAAACCATATTGCCAAATTGGAAGTCTGACTTTATTCAAGTTTCTTAACACGAATAAAATTAAAAGCAATTAAAATAAATAAAATTCAAAATTCAAATTTATTTGATCATAAATACAAATTAAAGTTGGTAAATGAACAATATTACATATTTATATTTGTTTCAAATTTTATTGCTGTATGTTTTTTCTATTTTAATTTATTTATCTTATTTTCCTTTTTAATTTATTATATATTTAAAGATTATGTTTAAGATATCATAAATTATCAAAACAACTTAAAATATTGTATCATAAACTTGAAAATCACGTACATAGAATACACTATAAGTCACAGTGAATAAGAGGCTAGACACCTAAAATTCTTTTTTTTTCTTTTAAAAAAGAAAATCTTTAATCGACCCTTACAATACCATCATTTCTCTGTGAAATTGAACAGATGGAACAACATATATTATTGAAAGTCACGTAAATAATATCATAAAATCACAATAATTAACAACTAAAATATTTTGAAATCATATAAAAAATTTGATTCACTCTCCTAATTACATACGTGTGACGTAAATTCTAACAAAAGAAATAACATATATTGTTAAAAAATATCATAAAAAATATAAAAATCGCAGCAATTAACAACTTGAATTTTTTTTTTTGTAAAAAGACATATACAAAAGCAAAATTTCATCTGTATCACATATATAGAAACAAAGTAATACTCTCTCTGTCTCAATTTATGTGGCGTTTTTCAAATTTCAAGATTCAAACAAATCTATTTTTGCCCGTAATTTATCATATATCATTTAATTTTTAAATTCTCAATTATTATAACTTATAGTACTTTTTACATAATTTACAAATATATAAATTCTATTTAATTTTTTAAAAAAAAATTCATGAATAAATTTCTTGTCAATTCTAAATTATTTAATTTTAAAAAAATAAAAAATATCATATAAATAAGAAACTCATCACTCTCTTAGAAATAAAGAAAGTGCAAAATAATAATTCCAAAAATGCTCCTCAACAACTACTCCTATTCCCTCCCACGCTGCACCCTTAACAGAACAAATAAAGAAAACAGGCCCCTTAATTTGAGGCATACTAATTATTACTGCAAACTACACTCACAAGAGATAGATAAATGATATATATATATTTCTCACGAAAAAATTGTAATACAGTGGGTAGTGTTGTTTTTTGCTTGATTAAAATTTTTAAGTTTGAACTTTGAGTGCGAATGTATTTTTAATGAGAAGTGCAACTCTTTATACCACGAATTTGAATTTTTTGGATTTCAATATAGATATCAAACTTAAATAGAGAAAAAAGGGATAATGCACAAGTATCCCTTCAATTTATGTCCGAAATCTCAGAGACACACTTATACTATACTAAAGTCATATTACCCCTGAACTTATTTTATTAATAATTTTCTAGCCATTTTTGACCTACATAGCACTATTTTGTGGGGTCAACGCTCGTTGACTTTCTTTTTTCAAGCTAATGCCACGTAGATTGAAAAGGGGCAGAAAATTACTTATAAAATAAGTTCAGGGGTGTAATAGGACCTTGGTATAGTATAAGTGTGTCTCTGAGATTTCGTGCATGAGGTATTTGTGCATTTTCCCAAAAAAAAATAATAAAAATATTGCTAGTGCACAATGTTTGCAACAAATTTTAAACATATGAAAAATAAATTAATAACACAAATGAAATCTGAAAAAACATGAATATTTTGTTGATAATTATTATGGGTACATTTTTGTTTCTCCCTCAATTCTATTCTCCTATGATTTATCCCTTAATTCGAGAGTTGTTAGTGACATATTTCTCAAATTTATATCGATATAACTTTGACCTTTATACGAATATTTCATGAATTTTGTGAGCTATTCAAGATGTCTTTCAAAGAAATATAATACTCTTTATATAAACATGAACTAAAAACACGTATATTCTTGCCCGCCCCTTTTTAACTTATATCTCAAACTTTTTCCATAAAAAGCTCATCAAACTCTCTTTCTATTAATTTCTCATGACTTTAGTTTTGTTTTCCTCACCTGATTTTGCAGCATACAAAACTCTATTTAATTACTTCACATTATTCTTCTGTTTCCACTTTGCACTTTTTCTTCAAATAAAATAAAACTATTCACCTCCTCCTCTTCCTCAGTCAGGGTACCAAAAGTCAAAAATAAATTACATCACCCACTTATTCTCTCTTTTTATTAATAATATCTATAGATTTATTTACCAAATTCAAATGCCGTTTTAAGGTGGGATACTCTAAAAGTCTTTGTACCTCTACAAATAAAAGTAAAAGTTTGGTTTATATTGACAAAATTGACATTTATTATAGAGGAAAAATTTGTCACCTATAATTTCAAATTTAGTTGTATGTTTCATCATTAAAGATATAATGGCGACCAAGACAACATCTTCACTAACACTTTTTGTTTCTCTTCTTCTCTTCATCGGAGCTATTTTCTCCACCCACTTCCTATACTCTCCATTCAACAATGTAAGTTACTCTTATTAATTTTATTATACGCTTCAATTTCATTTCTGAATTATTGACAATCTTGAAAATAACTGAGCTTAAATACGTTGTCAGTCTTATAATATGAGTGAAATACATGTTAAATTCTCGCTAGTTTCATGCTCCTACAAAAATTTGAGACTATTATCTTGCTATGCGATGTTATTCATCAGGAATGTATCTAAATTTAGTTAGTCATATAAATAAATATCTTTAATTTTAAAAATAATATTAATAATTTATATCAAATTTAGAATATTTTCGATACTTCTTTGGTAATTAAGTTAAATGTGTTTTTTTTCTTCACAGACTTTAACAAACACCAGAAGAAACAAAAAAGAAATGATGTTCTTTCTTCTTTGTTTGTTTGTTTGTTTTTCTTCATTGTAGTATTATTAGCTACAATTAAAATGCTTAATCCCTTCGAGAAAATAAGTTACTTATTCAGATTATTATATGAAAGTATAATCATATTACTATTAGGAGGCATTTGCAGTTTTTCTTAATTGTGAATTTTAAATGATTTTTGACCATATTTTAATTGAAATTCTTTTGATAAAATTCTGAATCCACCACGTAACATAATTGTTTTAAAAAGTGTTGAAAAATATTTCCTCTTTGTCTTAATAAATAAATTTATATTTTTATTTATTTATTTTATCATGAGATATTTATATGAATATTTTAATATTATATGATTTTTTTTAAAAAAAAAATTTATGCTCTAAGCACAATAGTGGCCTTACATTATTGAAGGTGCAATAAAAATTGTTGGGCGAATATGCGGCGGATTTGTAATTTAACCCATTTTTTACGCTGTCCTTTAGCTTTTTTATTTTAAAGTATTATTAAAACATTATTATATGAAACAATTTTGCTGTGAAAATTACGCCAAGTGTCTCTTGTGTAAGTTTACGTGTCATTATTTCGTGCTATCATTACGCATTCTCGTTTCTGTTACCCATGTTATAATACAATATATTAAATATATTAATTAAAATGTCTTTTATTTACTCTCTCTTTGTCCACTTTAATTTGTCATGTTACGTTTTTTAAAAATTAAATTAATTAACTTTTAAAATTAAATTAAATTATATTAATTTAATATTTTAAATAAAAAATTTAAATATTCAAAAATTAGATGAAAAAAACTATAAATTACAATTTTGCATATCAATATGATAAAAAAATATGTTAAAATGTTGGTCAAAATTTTTAAAAATTGACTCTGTAAATAGAAACTATGACAACCAAATACTGAACGAAGGGAAAGGGAGTAACTTTTAGGTCTTAAATGTAGAAAGTTGGAAGAAAGAGTTGCTAAAAAGAAAAATAGACATACTTTTTAGGACAAATTAAGAAAAATAAATTGATACGGAGGGGATATATATTATTTTAGGCTTTTGATTTTATTATTGCGTATTGTTTCCTTTGCTTCGATTATTGTATTATATGTGTTTGTTACTATCTATGAAAAAAAACCTTTTACCTTCGCAAAGCAAGTAAGGTCTCGAGTCATTGTATTTTTGTAATCATGCATGCTAAAGCAAAACAAGAACAAAGTTGGACTAATTACTTAATATGCTACATTTTGAAACTGTTATAGTAACAAAAAAAAAACTGAGGATTTATGTGCTAATGTGAAACAACTTCAACTACTTTTTGATCATCTCGTTCCTTCACCCTTGTGATTATAGGACATTGTTCGTTATATCAACCATCCATGATCGGAGGCGGACCCATATTCATATTTAGGGATACACGTGCAACTGTTAACTTCAGAAAAAAGTTATATGTATATCTATCTCGAGAAATTTATAAGAACTAATTGTGCTCCCATGAGGAGTACAGGAATGCCCTTGTATCGCTTGTACAGGCTAGAGGAACCTCCTAGGAAACTTTTCTCTGTTGTTTTTATTTTAAGTTTATTGGTGCACCCAAAGTCTTCAAATCCTGGGTTCACCTGTGTGACCATGAGTCGTCTCCATGGCACCATATATTCAACATTCATATCTAGTTCTTGTCTACATTGTGAACCAATTCCTCGTCTTATTGAATTTACGCTAATGGTTTATTCTTCCACATTGACAGTCCACCACAGGGTATTCTCTGCGAAAGACAATAGTAACCCGCGTTATACGCTACAATCACACTTATGCAACCCCAGCAGTGTCAAAACAGCCCCTGAAGAAACTGGAAATCCAACTAAATTGTACACTTGGGAACCTCACAAGAACTTGCCCTGCATCTTACTACCCGTTGAAGTTCACCGAACAAAATGAATCCTCTACATCATCTTCTCCGCCGCCTACATGTCCAGATTACTTTCGTTGGATCTACGATGACCTATGGCATTGGAGAGAAACAGGAATCACCAAAGAAATGGTGATGAGAGCCAAAAGAACGGCAGATTTTCGGTTGGTGATAGTGAATGGAAGAGCATATGTTGAAACCTATCATAAGGCATTTCAAAGTAGAGACACATTTACATTATGGGGCATGTTACAAATGTTACGTAGGTACCCTGGTAAAGTACCTGATTTGGACCTGATGTTCGACTGTGTCGACTGGCCAGTTCTAAAGACTGAATTCTATCGACACCCTAAGGCCCCTATTCCTCCACCTCTGTTTCGATACTGTGGGAATGAGAGTAGTTTGGATATTGTTTTTCCAGATTGGTCATTTTGGGGATGGTACGAACCTCAATTTTCTCGCATATTTATTGATTTGATAATCTTATATGCTTTACTGAACTTTCTCTTTTTGTTCCGGAAACATTTTTAGGCCAGAGATTAATATAAAGCCGTGGGAGACTTTGTCGAAGGATTTGAAGGAAGGGAATGAGAAGATGAAATGGACCGAAAGGGAACCATATGCATACTGGAAAGGCAATCCTGTTGTTGCTGAAACCAGGAAGGATCTGCTCAAGTGCAATGTTTCAGAAAAGCAGGACTGGAATGCACGCGTATATGCTCAGGTATCTTGTTCTACGACATATGTAGCGGACACAGCATTTTCATTAAGGGTTGTCAATAGTTATAGCAAAAAAAAATTATAAATAGGCTAGTAGGACTTAAACACACAATTTGTAAATCCCTAACCAATAGGCTAGACCTTCAACTTGTTTCAAGAGGTGTCAATTTATGCATTTATATTTATAAAACTAAAATTTAACCACTACATATAACGTAATTTTACGACGAAGGGGTGTCACTCAACATCATTGGACCAAGATAGGTCCGCCACCGGTAATCATGTTTGTTGTCGCATGTATATATGTAGGACTGGGCTCAAGAAGAGAAGCAAGGGTACAAGCGATCAGACTTAGCTAATCAGTGCATCCACAGGTACAAAAATTAAAGTTGTTTCTCTTACCGGTTTTAGCTTTATTTTTCGTTAACATGTCCATGTTTGTTAACTACATCTTCCTAAACGTTGTCCGATTTTTCTCTCTTCTTCATTATGCAATTATGTCAGGTACAAGATTTATGTAGAAGGATCTGCATGGTCCGTGAGTGAAAAATATATTCTGGCATGTGATTCTGTTACGTTACTTATAAAACCCCAGTACTACGATTTCTACACCAGAGGTTTGATGCCTCTGCAACATTACTGGCCCGTAAAAGACAGAGACAAATGCAGATCACTCAAGCATGCTGTTGATTGGGGGAATACTCATGAACAAGAGGTAATCTATAATCCGACCCCAAACTCATCACTGTCTTCACCATCTTATTGGCATTGTCCTGTAACTTAATTCTTTGGTGAATAACATAGGCACAGGCGATTGGCAAGGCAGCTAGCGATTTCATTCAAGAACAACTCAAAATGGACTATGTGTACGACTACATGTTCCATCTCTTGAGTGAGTATGCAAAGCTGTTGAAATACAAGCCAACTGTACCTCGAAAAGCAGTTGAGCTTTGTTCAGAAGCAATGGCATGCTCAGCTGAAGGATTGACAAAGAAGTTCATGTTAGAATCTATGGTTGAAGGCCCCTCAGACGCGATACCTTGCAACATGCCACCTCCATATGGCCCTGCAGGTCTTCACTCTATTCTTGATAGAAAAGAAAATTCGATAAAACAAGTTGACTCGTGGGAACAGCAATACTGGAAGAACAAAAGCAAACAACAACGAAGATTTTAGTTTTTTTTATTTTTTTTACACGTAGTAAGGTGTTGTATTATTCATCATATAATGAAGCACACGAACGATAAACCTTGATGTTGAGATAATATATGTTTAGAAAGAAAACAATTCAAGTTTTGTTTTGTTTCATTATATAAGCGTTTGTAATAGTATATTCATTTGAAATTGATTGACTGATAATATAATGGACCCTAAAATGTAACAAGAGCAATAATGAGATGTTTTATTCAGGAGAAAAAAAACCACCATTTGATACAGAATGCTGTGTAAAAGGCATTAAAACATGAGAAATACAAAGATCCAGTTGCTTGCAGCAACTACATGAGAGTGTGACTCAGTAGGCTCGCGATTTAATAAGATCTAAGCTCATTTCACTAGGTTCAGTTGCTTGCAATTCGACTTGAATTCCATCTAGTTCTCTCTTGAATCTGTCCTTTGAGCTCGCGTACACCATCTTCATCCTCACTGTTGATGATTCAGGTGACCTAAAACATATATATCATGACTATTGTTAGTTCGAATCAGGTCAAATGTTCTGTTTTTTTTTTGTTTGTCAAAATGGATATTTATGTATACCAGGCAATAAAGAAAATCTTGCTCTTCTGTATATTTTCATTAGTTGTGAAGTCGAAATCAAAGACAGCATAACGACATTCATCAGGAGGGAGAGAGTTAGTGAAATTGTCGTAGTTTTCTTCTGGGCTTCCAAGTTTCTCTACCACCACTTCCTGACCATCAATCTTGAAGATAATGAACCTGTAGTTTCTCTTTGCTTTTAATTCTAAGAATTTTAGCTTACATTCATCTTGTACTGCCGTTCCAGACACAGCATTTGCCTGAGATACACATATATTTGTCAAACGTCATGAATAAAATTCAAATGAAACAACAATAACAATAATTGATAAATCCTAAGATAAGATCATCAACAATAACAAGTATATATATTATGAAACGTCATTATATTGGTGCTTACACACTTTGTATCAAAGAGGTGACACATGACACTGCTTCGTAATTTTTATGTATACAACTATGGATAATAACCAAAAGAGATAATGCACAAGTACCCCTCAATCTATGCCCGAAATCTCATAGACACACTTATACTATACTAAGGTCCTATTACCCCTGAACTTATTTTATAAGTAATTTCATACCCCTTTGGCACTAGCTTGAAGAAAAAAGTCAATCATTGTTGGGCCCACAAGATAGTGTCACGTAGGTTGAAAGGGGTAGAAAATTATTACTAAAATAAGTTCAGGGAGGTAATAGGACGTTAGTATAATATAAGTGCGTCTTTGAGATTCCAGGCATAAATTAAGGGGACTTGTGCATTATCCCTAACCAAAATGAAAAATATTGGGTATAAATATTAAAAATGATTCCCCTTATCGCTATAAGAATAATATTGAATCTTGCTTACAAAATCTCCGTGTATGCCAATGGATGCATTCAATCAACAAACATAAAAGATCCCTTTTTTTCTCCCGTGGAAATATATTATATATAGAAATGTTTTTTTTTTTTTTGAAAATTATATGCTTAGTGAGTGCACCATGATCCATCGTAAAAGTGAAATATTTTTGTTAAAAATATGAAATAAAATGGTCAATTTTTCCACACGTTTGTCTATACACTCTTAAGTTGGATATGAAATATAAAATATATATATATAAAAATAGTGTCGAAATGACACAGGCCTACAGATGTTCAAAATGAATAAAGCCTACTTAAGGTGAGGTGTATAAGTAAAAGTTGTTGTCAACTTTGGCTTATGGGTTTGCCGTTGAATGACAATTAAGTTAAAAGATGTATAACATGACAAAATGGTGATTGAAAACAAAAATGAAACACAGAGAAGTGAAAGAAAGAGAGTATATATATATATATATACCATGGTGTCGTGTAATGTAATTATGAAATAGAAAAGGATCTCTGCCTGCAAAATTGATAGAAAAAAAAAAGGATAAAGGGGTGGGGGGATAGAGGAGAAAATGGTAGAGATCCTTCAATCTAAAAGAGAAAAAACACAGTCGAACTGGTTTATATTTATAATATAAATAATAAATAATACAAGAGAAAAATTCGGAGTTTAAAGAGGAAATGTTAGATAAGGGGTTGTGAGTATTCTGAGCTATTTTGAGGCTCATTACTCATTTAAGTCACCACCACGACCACGACCATTCTTTGTCAACTGTCATATTTGAACTTCGTTTGATAAGCGTGACAAAATAAATAAGGATATTTTATGATATTATTTTATTTTATTGTCAATTTGGTGTAGTAATCTATTGTTTGTATCTAAAACCAAGTATAGAATAAAATTAATCCCAAATTTTCTTCAGTTTCCCCCTAATTATACAAATGTTAATTTACACTTCAACAAAAATCCTTCTCTATTTTATATTGTTGGCACAATATTCATTTGAAATGCAATACTCTAATTTGATCATCCTACTAACTCAAAGTACAACATCTAAGGACCAAATCAGCAGAAGTAGAACTGGGAAACTGAAAAAAAAGTTACATGCACCAGGTGTTTACGTCAAGCCAATGCAATTAACAAAAGCAAAAAAAAAATAGTGGATACAAAGTTAACTAATGAAAAGAGGAGTAGAAAATAGTCCTAATCTATATTTGTCATACTCAATAGACACCATTAAGCATTAGCACTCTCGAATAATGTCATTTTAAGTGTTCTAATTTTCTGCCGTATTTTGTGTTCCTCAATAAGTAGAGGAGAAAAGTATTGCAAATCAAAATTTGAAAATGAATTGTAGTTGTTGGACAAGAAATATGGATCAGTTTCAAGAAAACCACTTTCCAGGATCATCGGTTCTTCTGGAGATTCAATCATCCTACAAAGTTAACAACTTTAGGTTCTTTTTTCTTCTTTAATTTAGCATCATCGTCTTCATTAACATCATCTGCCTTGAAGTTGAAGTCATCCTCAAGATCATCCCCACTGCTGAGTTTGGTAACTTGTCCTCTTGGCCGGTCTTCAAATTGAGCTGTCAGAAACAAGGGAAAGGTCACAAAAAAGGTGGAACAGTTGAAACCAAACCAAACCAACGCTAGCAAGCAGCATCCGTTACCAACAAGCCACAAGCATATAGTAAAAAAAAATCTATGAGGGTATGTTTATAATCAATCAGGGAGCAAACAAACGTCCACCAAAAGTTATTCACATGACATAAATTTCTCTTCATGCAACCAAAGGAGTGTATGGAAGAGGACATGAGAAGGTCCAGACTTTACATTGAAACGGAACTAGAGTGACTGACTTATGAGGCCGTTAATTATATACAAAAAAATATGATAAAACAGACGACTGTAGCTTGATTGATTCTCTTCTGAACCAAAAGTAATTGGCTTGGCTGTGACATGGCCAAAACCTGTTCAACTGAGCAGATAAAGAAAAAAAAAGTTGACAAAGTTGTTGGACTGTCTTTATACCGTCGAGGAAAAACAAGACTAGGTCATGCACAAGAGAAGTAGAAGAGATCAAGTGCTCTGTTTGTCAAGTTATAAGCAGCCTTGCTAAATCTGCAACTATTGAGGGCCAAATGATTACATATGTAGGAGAGCCAAACTGAATGACAAAGAAGTTACAGAGTGTGAACATTATGATGATAGCATATAAGTTAATATGTTGGCGGTCACTTGGTAGAGTGTATCACCAAAATAATGCATGCATTAGCTCTATGTATTAGTGGTACCTTGTTTGGTGCACTTTTTCGTGCTATGTGTAACTACTGCAAGCACTACTTATACACTCTATTGTATATTGGGAAGTGTATTACTAACACCATGGTTTCTACGTATTAGTAAGACAGAGATTCAATGCATGTATTAGCATGGTTAAAGACCCAATTATCCCTCAAAACCCTTTTTACATCTTTTTCACCATAATTATGGAGGATATTTTTGTAAATAAATGTTTTTATACAATGCATGTTATTTTTAATAAACCAAACAAAACAATGCATAAGAAATAATCTATGTATAGCTAATAGAAGCATTACTAATACACTCTATTTAGCATTTTATATACTCTACCAAACAATCCCTTGAAGAGATACTTAAACATGTATAAAAAAATGATAGCATACAAAAGGTTGCAAGCAGTAGAAATCTTTGATATATCTTTTTCCTAAAAGTGAAGGCAAAACTAGAAGTGGCGAAGAGCAAATTAATGGAATAATATATTAAAGTACATACAAATTTTAAATCTGCCAATGGCCGCATCAGAAGCTTTGCCAGATTTATTAGGACAGTCTCTTGCCAAATGTGTAACGCCACCACAAATTTTGCAACAACCACCCTGCAAACAAAAGTCATCAAGAACTTGAACTTCTAACCTCCTGAGAAATTAATGTTTTTAAGTTTCCTTGGAAAAGAGCTCATTTTGATTGAGTAAACATGGACCTATCGAACCAGCATCAGAAGGTAGCTGTGAAGTGATTGGAAATGAAGTTTGAAGCCAATAAAATATATGTACCTTTGGGTATATGCCATGAGTATTTTTAGGGCAGTCCTTACTCAAGTGACCTTGTTCTTTACAAATAAAGCAACTGGCAAACTTTGTTCCACCTGCATAATTGAGAAAACAACATGATTATACTAAAATTAAAGAAAAGAAACAAGGAAAATCTTTCTAATAGAATAGATAATATTGTTAGATCAACTTCAATACACCCTTGGGAAAACAACGGTAACTCAATCTGAATAGCACATATATAGCAAAAATTTAGCATACGCTAATTTTTGAAGCACTTCAGTTTTGGCGGTTGCATATACTATTTTTGTCTCCACCAAAGAAATTTTGAAACTAATTTTTTAACTCAGCATTAACTCAATGTAGGTCAACTCCTATTTTGTAAGCATGGATTAATGGAGTTTGATTGGTCAAGACAACATTATAACAATTAACCAATACCCTGACCCTGTCAGTTGGTTCAGGAACTTATTTAGTAGTTTAGCCTTAATTATTCAATGTTTAACACTTCCATACTGGATATTACGAAGTCGATACACAGAGTACATGAAATACAGTGGACCAGTATTGAAATTACGATGAGAAGGACAAGTAAAAAGTTCATAACCTGAAGAAACGTATGCACCCAAAAAAATTAATAAAGAAGTAAAAAAAATACATTGTCCACGGAATGAAGAAAAGAGATACTACTAGATAAGGTCAAAGGAAAAATACCATCTTGAAGCGGATAGGGGCAGTTAGCCAAAGAATGACTTGTTTCCCCACAATTGTAACATAACTTCTTATCCACTACTTCATCATTCTTGTTGGGGCAATTCTTCAGGCTGTGACCACGTCGGCGACAAAGCAAACATATCTTCATAGACACATATCAACCAAAGAAGCAAAAATCAGAACGAGGCAATAATATTCTTCTAGTGTAGCAAAACATCATCTCAGATATCATTGGGCAGTGCCACTATAAGTCAACACTAAATAGATTCTGTACAACGGCCACGTTTGGTATGACTTCAGTTGTTTTTACCAGAAAAGGAAAAATTTTACCTAAAAAAATCATCTGCTAAGTCATTTTCCAATGTTCCATTGAGAATAAAAGTTGGTGGAGGCTGGACTGACCACCAATGGTAGTGTTTGGTAACAATTGGGAAGGGCTATTTGGGATTAATGATATGAAATAAACATATTTTCTTAATAAGTAAACTAAGTACAATGCACTATGAATCTAGTTATGGAGCATTAAGTTCATAATAGAATTCATCTATTTGTTGGTAAATCGACAGTTTTAGCAGCCAAACGCTGGAATGACTACACCATGGAGAACCGAACCGAACCAAAATATCAAAGCATTATCATTCATTTAAATAACATGTCAAAATAACAAGACGAAATGAAACAAGAGATTCAATTCAATTTTCTTTCATTTTTCGTTTATTAATCAAAGAGCATTCCCTATCGTATCGTTTGTTGTCGTTTATGTTCTGTTACTATCTATTGTTTCTCGCACTTCCATTGAAGCTGGTGTTAGCATTACCAGCCCTATCATAAACTCCAGCAGAGTATCATAAACATCGCAATACAAAAATATACACAATAATTGAAAAAAAAATTAAAAAAAATTGTACCTTATTCTTTTCCCATTCAGCTTTTCTAGGGCAATCCCTGGCAATATGGTCATGTTCTTTACATATAAAACAGCTTTCACCAGGCTTCATTCCAGCAACTCTAAAAGGATGCTTAGTAAATGAACGTTTCTTATTAGGATCTTTGGATTCTCCTTTTTTCTTCTTGAAAGTGCTCTTCTTCTTCTTTTTCTTGTTCGGGTCTTTGGGCGGAGTTGGTTCTGGCTTAGGGAATAGTTCAGGATTAGCTTCCTTGTATCGTTTTCGAGCTAATTTCTGCCTTTTGCTCACCATTTTTTCTTACAGTATGATTCCTCTGCTTCTGCTTTATGAATTAAAGGAAGTAAATTTACAGCAGCTCCAAAGGTTGAATGAACACAAAGCTGCGAGTTGAAGACGAGGGTTTTGTGAGGGTTTTGGATACACAAATTCGACATTACAGCCCGATTTCGGACCGCCCAAATCTCCATGGGTTATCGGATCCGGGACAAACAAAGCTAATTCAAATAACGGTCCAAAACATTACGGTCTGACAATGCGATCTCAAGCTGATTTTTAAATTATGATTTGCAATTTTCAAAATACAAAAATTGATCTATATTTACTTTACTTCATATATAAATAAAATTTATAATTTATGTGATTATTTTTATAATTATTTGTATCTCATATGATGACTATTTTCACTAACATGAAATTTATTATTACTTCAAATAAGTTTCTACTTTACCATTTAAATTCATCAAATTTATTTACTAACAAAATTTACTACTACTTCATTCAAATCAACGTTTAATAAATAATATAATGTATTATTATTATATTGAGTAGACAAAACCGACCATTGTGGCATTAGTTGAAAAAATTAATTATAAACGATTGAGAAATACGGGTTCAATGTGTGGAGATTGTCAGTAATATGTGGGAGGATTATATTATAAACTAGTAAACTTCAACTTATGTCATGTTTTTGTTGAATTAAAATTTGATCAATAAATGTTATATGCATAACATGTTCAAATTATATATACAAACAGAACATTAAGTTCATCTCAATATTTTATACCGCATAAACAAACAAGCCCCAAGTATATCCAAATTATTCGAATACACTCGATTGATAAATATTTGATAATTAAGACCTACTAATTTCAAAATAAATTTAATTCATACGAGAATTGTTTTTTTAAAAAAAAAGAAAGAAAAAGACAACAAAAGACAGCTAAAAACTAATCTTGATACTAGAGTTGCTTATCGGACGGATAATTTTTCTTAACAATTTGAACTAATATATATTAATTTTTAAATTTACTAATCCGCTAGCAATAGAAGATATTGATTAGTTCGACAAGATATTAATACTTATTAGGCAATTATCAGACAATAACATCTACCTTTTTTCCTCCATGGACACACCTTAAAAAATGAATATTTTCCCCTATTTTAAATGTAGTTAAATTATAAATTCTTCTATACTACAAAAAAAAAAAATAGATTAGTAGTACATGTAATAGTTAATACTAACAGATAAGTAAATAGTTTTTGATGTTTTTGGCTTTACAGACTAAGAATATATAATTTATATATTTTGGAAAGATTATTAAATGATGCTAATACCTAAGTTAAGAGTGTAAATGTGATAACTCTTAATAGGTTAACAGTTTATTCAATAATGAAATTAAATAATTCATTATGACACAATAAATCATAAATTATAAAATTTTAATATTTTCATCATTGTCAGTAGACTATTTTGGCCCATCAAATGGCACAACTACAATAGCTGGCTTGGCTTCCTCTTGCTCTGGTCTACACTCCCTTTAGAGCTCTCTTCAACTACTCATGACTAGATCGATCGATTTCGAATCAAATAGGAAACTAGAAGATTACAAACTGTTTATTCTATAACCCAATATCAATAAGTTAATAAATTAATTTTACGATTGACTTATCAATTATCCTTCGATTTTGAACATTCCTATATACAAATTCATTTGCCGAGGATGGCTATAATATTATAACAAACTAAATCGTAAATTGAAAAAAATGAAATTTGATAACAAGATTCAATAGCATCAAACACTTTGGGAAGGGTAAAAAAAATGAATTTTGCTACTTATATAGCCTACGCACTAAGTACAACTAACTTAACAACTACACTAATCACAAATTAAGCTAACCAATAGAAACTAAAACTAACTGCTCATAATACATGGATTAACATATAGCCATACATAGATAAATATATGTATTTTTCAATAAAGTTGTTATTAATTTAATTGACAATATGTTAGACAACACTGAATTCATACCAAATTAATCAATATTAATGTATTATATTGATCCGATAACAATTTTTTGTAAATTTTCAAATCTAAAGCATAAATATATCCAATCAAAAAACACATTTATTATTAAGTTAGTATGTTATGTTGACACAAGAATATCAATTGAGTGAAATGTTGCTTGATGAGAAAGTATAATGATTAATGCATCTGGTCTCACTTGATCACTCCATAATATCTCACTCTCTCCCTTTTTTATTATTCATGATAGGGTTAGACAATTGTACATGCACCCATGACCAATTAACTTTAGAAAAAAATCATACGTCGTATATCTACTTTGAGAAATCGATAAAAATTAGAATAGTAATTAACAGTGCACGTGAGAAGTAAAGATATTACTCTCTCCGTCTCTATTTGATTGTCCACTTTAAAAATGACACATATATGAAGATAATAATTATCAGCATAATGAAGTTACAATTTACCCTTATTAATTATGGTTTCAAAAACATGAATTAAAATTTAGAAATTTTCAAGAAGTTTATATGAGAGTGTAATACAATTTTTTTGTCCTTTTTTATTTTAATTTGTAAAATGAACAAATAAATAGGAACAATTAAAAGAAGAAATATGGATAAATAAATAGGAACAGAGGAATACTAACCCTGCTGAGTAATATGCATGAATCTCTCTTGAAAAGTATACTTACTCCGTCCCATTTGATGTGACAACATTTGACTCGACACGAAATTTAAGAAATAATGAAGACTATTAAATGTTTACCAAATTGTCCTTCAAAAAGTAACTTACTTTTCTCTCTCCTCATAAATATACTAGAAAATTAAGTGGGACCAATAAAGATAAAAGAGAAATTATATCTTTAAATACTTACCATATAAGAAAATGTGATATTCTTTTTGAGACTAACCAAAAAGGAAATAGTGCCACATAAAATAAGACAGAAGAGAATATTAGATTTTCTTTTCTGCACTTGTTTGAGTGAAAACCACGTTTGGGATGTTTTACTTTTTCTGCTCTATAAAATGTAATGTCATTTTCCCCACACTTCACTTTCCAGTCTGGCCCATATACAACAACAATTCCGATATAAAGTGTTCGGACACAGTAGAATGTACACAAACGTGATTAATATCTTAGTTAGACTCATATATATATATATATATATATATATATATATATATATATTTATATCTCACAAATGATTTAGCATTTTATAATTTCTTGGGTGATCTTCTTTATTTCCTCCATGCTTTTCAATTTACTTTTGTCAACATGTGAAGAGGAGAACATATTCCTAAAAAAAAAAAAACATTATAAGCTATACACCAATTAAAAGTTAGAAACACTCCAAATTTGCTTATGAAATGATGATTTAAAATTCTTTTCGTATATCAGATTATCACTAACTACTATCCAAACTCATTTAAACTATCATTTGAGTTTCACGTCTTACTATTCCATCACAATCATTGAATAACGATTAATTAGTGACTTATTATTCATTCGATTAGTTGGGTGATTTCTACAATTATTGAACAAAACAAAAACAGTTTCTTCTAAAAATTCTTCCAGCTGTTTGTTCACATGACTTCTCCAGTGATCACATGCCTCCTTTTCGACGCTTCACATGCACGCAACAATCTTCCCGCTTTTTCACAACGTGATAAAAGCGCGTGTCCATCACTCACGTGAAACCCGCGTGACTAAACTTTTCAAAATTAATTTGCTCTAACGGCGAACTAACTCCGTTTTCATTTTTTCCACCAACTATATAAACTTCAACTCCTCTTTCCTCCATTTTCCTAAACCAAAATTCTCTGTTCGCACACTTAAATCTCATTCGTTTAATTTCTCGCGATATCAGAAAGGCAAAAATGCGTGAGATTTTGCACATTCAGGGAGGCCAATGTGGGAACCAGATCGGAGCTAAATTCTGGGAGGTTGTGTGTGCGGAGCACGGCATTGATTCCACCGGAAGGTACAAAGGAGAGAGTGACCTTCAATTGGAGCGCGTCAATGTCTACTACAACGAGGCAAGTTGTGGAAGGTTCGTTCCACGCGCCGTCCTCATGGACTTGGAGCCGGGAACCATGGATAGCGTTAGATCAGGTCCTTATGGTCAGATATTCCGGCCGGATAACTTCGTCTTTGGTCAGTCTGGTGCTGGTAATAACTGGGCCAAAGGACACTATACTGAAGGAGCGGAACTTATCGACTCGGTTATGGATGTTGTAAGGAAGGAGGCTGAGAACAGTGATTGCTTACAAGGTAATTGGACTGTTGCTTTTTCGTAGTGCTTTTTTGATTCTATAACAGTACTTATTTTGTAACGTGTGGTTACTCGGACGGCGATCGGACTGTGTATGTACTTGTGCACGGTGGCAAAGTCACGAATTTTGTTAACGAAGTATGCTTAACTGATCATCTAGTGTGTTGTATGTATGTCCAACTTAAGCAAAAATCATGTTTACGTCGTAACAACAATGCAATTTTAAGTTTAGATGTTTGAAGACTGATGTATTCATTTCCTCTTAGAACAAATTTTTGTTAGGCTTCTAAGAGAGAAATGAAGTTTGTGCTTGCTATAATTTTGTTGATTTTGTGCAGCAAATGGCTTGATTCCAAGTAAATTCTCTGTTTTTTTTATGAGCTTATGAATGTGGACTCTGTTTTTAATTTCAGGTTTTCAGGTTTGTCACTCTTTGGGAGGTGGAACTGGATCAGGAATGGGAACTCTCCTCATATCTAAGATCAGAGAAGAGTACCCAGACAGAATGATGCTTACTTTCTCTGTGTTCCCTTCCCCAAAAGTTTCTGACACTGTTGTTGAGCCCTATAATGCTACTCTCTCTGTTCACCAGCTTGTTGAGAATGCAGATGAGTGCATGGTTTTAGACAATGAAGCTCTTTATGACATTTGCTTCCGAACTCTCAAACTAACTACACCAAGCTGTAAGTCGTCTTCTTGATAGTTTTTTTTGGTGAAACTTTACAATTGTGATGTTTTTTGGTTGTTGTATGTCATGTACTCCCCTGTAGTTATAAAATTTACACTACATCTATGCTCGTCTTTCGTCTGATCCTTTCTGTACTGGTGTTAAGATTCTGTTGGATTTGCCCTTTTTATATGATTGTATTATGCTAGTATATGTAGATTTATGTACTAACTTGTGATGTTTGCCTCAGTTGGAGATCTTAATCATTTGATTTCTGCCACTATGAGTGGTGTGACTTGCTGTCTCCGGTTCCCTGGTCAGCTCAATTCTGATCTCCGCAAGCTTGCTGTCAACCTCATCCCATTTCCTCGGTTGCATTTCTTCATGGTTGGATTTGCTCCTCTCACTTCTCGTGGATCACAGCAATACAGAGCCCTGACCGTTCCTGAGCTCACTCAACAGATGTGGGATTCAAAGAACATGATGTGTGCTGCTGATCCTCGTCATGGTCGTTATTTGACTGCTTCAGCCATGTTCCGGGGGAAAATGAGCACCAAGGAAGTTGATGAGCAAATGATTAATGTGCAGAACAAGAACTCTTCCTATTTTGTGGAGTGGATTCCTAACAATGTGAAGTCTACTGTCTGTGACATCCCTCCAACTGGACTGAAGATGGCCTCAACTTTTATTGGCAATTCCACCTCAATTCAGGAGATGTTCCGTAGGGTCAGTGAGCAGTTTACAGCAATGTTTCGAAGAAAGGCTTTCTTGCACTGGTACACTGGAGAAGGTATGGATGAGATGGAGTTTACAGAGGCTGAAAGCAACATGAACGATCTAGTTTCTGAGTACCAACAATATCAAGATGCATCAGCTGAGGAGGAAGGTTATGACTACGAAGATGAAGAAGGTCAAGAAGCTTAAGTAATTCAGCTGGTGAGAAATTTTGTCATCCCACTGTTTATTCTTTTAAATGTTGTTTTAGGATTTGGATATTTGTTTTGCGTGTGAGATAGTCGTGGGACAGTTTGCACAAGCCCATGTAGTTATACTTGGTGTTGAATTCTATTAGTACCAATATTTTGTGACAAGGGAATTGTGGCTCGCTTCAAAAACAATTATCTGAGTGTGTTGTGAATATGAAATGTCACTTGTACAAAGTCTGGAGACTGCATTATGTTTTGTTATGATAAAGATAAAGGCATCGTTACAAATAAAAGAACCTTTGCATTACTAAAAAGAGAACTACAAGATATCTAGCCAAACAATATCCTGATAAGATCAGAAGAGAATACACTTGCGCCATTACTGAAAATCTAGAGGCACTGATATATTCTCGTGTCCCGATTTCTTGACCAAGTAGTATGTACGTAAGTAAATATCGAAAAACACATTCATTTTATTGTTGTTAATAGGAGAACGAACCGTAGATAGCCGACACTTTTTCTACGCTCCAAACTTAGGGACTTTGGCAGTTGAAATCTGAGCAAGGAAGTGCTCTGCAACAAGTCGTCGTTGAATTTTCCCTGATGCAGTCTTTGGAAGAGAATCAGTCATGAATACCTTCTTTGGGACCTTAAAGGCTGCCAGGTTCTTCTTGCAAAATCTCATAACCTCTGCTTCATCAATGTTTGACCCTTCTCTTGGAATAACTGCACAATTTATCTGTCGAACATGAAAATGTTTGGTTAAGTCAGCCATACAATGAGAATAACACGAAACAACTGGCAACAATCCATAAACATCGCTATAAATCAGTAGTGGATTCAACTATGGCTGTGGATGTTCATCCATCTACATCCATATATATGTGCTAAAAACATAAATAGAGTTAAATATACATTTCAACAGACTCTTTTACCACAAAATGTACAACACTTTAATTCTGAGTGTCCCATTGCTATTAATGGCTTTAGAAACAATAGAAAGGATATAAAAACGTAAACCATCTAAACTGTCTTCATAATAGTAAATAGAAGCATTTGAAAGGGATAGGGATGGATTATGTGGTTGGGAAAATGAAATTTAATTATTGACACGCTCTCTGAACAACCGCACAAAAATAGAAAATAGGGCTCACATGTAATGAGATACATTAGACGTCTCTCAGATGAATGCATACATGTCCAAATCATTATTTACGTGTAATCAATTGGGATTGAAACAAACAAATGTGGATATCCACTTCTCGTTAATGGAATTAAGTGGGCCAATTCCACAAAATTGGAGTTTTTATAATCTTACCTCTTCACCATACTTGTCATCAGGAACTCCAAATGCAACAGCCTGAGCAATTTCCGGATGAGAAACTAGGACTGCATCCACTTCAATAGGTGATATTTTCTCTCCTGTAATTATACGATCGAAAAATGATTGTCAAAAACAACTAACCAGTAATAGTCCATTAACGCTGCTCCATATACTAATATATTGATTAGACGAGTTACTTTAACTCTCTCATATTCTTCAACTCAAGAATCTACTAGTATTTTCGACTATTGATTATGACATGTTGATCAATATCAGAGTATAAAGATGTAAATTTTATCAACAGTACTATTAAAGAAAAGCCCCCACAGACAGAGTTTGCCTTTCACCATCTTATAAACTTGTTTTTCGAGTTGTCACATCATAGGATGCCTTGAGATTCTTCTTAGTTAAGACATTTTTAAGACCATTGACAAAGGAATGATCTAGGTAAGGCTTTATAAAAATAAAATAAGAGTCAAAATCATGAACCTAATTTGTGGCTTGGGCCACCCTTACTCCCAAAGCAATGGAGAGAAAATTATAGTAAGCTACATCACATACGGAATATCAAGCCAAGTTTTATTCAGCTATGCATATTGGGACCACAAATTTGGCTTCACAATAAATCAAAATTATAAAATGGTATATATTTTACTGTCCATACAACAACATACCAAGAACAGCACGTCTCCGTCATAAACTACCACCAATTAGTAGAATTAAAAGAGTTTTGTACACCATGAAAAAAATTCCAAAGGTTTATTGGAACTTCTTTTCATAACAAGCCTAAAATGTAATCTGATTGATAAAGTATACTCTAAAAGTAATATGAGGCTGCGTCTGGCTAAGTTTATAAATTGGTTAAACAAGTTTACAAACATTTTCTGCTATATTTGTGAGGTTGGTGAACACCAAAAAATGCTTACGAAGTGCTTATAAGCCAAAACTCACGCCTAACGTATGGTTTCA
Organism: Solanum peruvianum; assembly: GCA_027705065.1. Classification (NCBI taxonomy): domain Eukaryota; kingdom Viridiplantae; phylum Streptophyta; class Magnoliopsida; order Solanales; family Solanaceae; genus Solanum; species Solanum peruvianum. The sequence continues at coordinate 3,173,264 of JAKWJD010001757.1, read as the reverse complement.
ACACCTAATAGTTTTCTTCAGCACTTCGATGTTTGTCAAATACTTTTATATCAGCTAACCCAAATGGACTCTATATATCGTTGGTATATGTAGCTTAAATCCATGTAAAGATTGTTACTTAGACCAAATTTTTTGTTTCCGTAGACTTACTTTCATGTGATTGTTATCATGCATTTCATGAGGAATAAAAAAAGAGTTCGTTACCTCCACGGTTGATCAACTCCTTGATTCTGCCAACCAAATGCAAGTATCCATCAGAGTCCAAATAACCCACGTCTCCGGTATGAAACCAACCAAACTGGAAAGCTGATTTATTAGCCTCTGGATTGTTCTTGTACCCTTTTGTCACATTTGGACCCCGAATACAAACTTCCCCCTTAGCATTAGGCCCTTGTACAACACCATTTTCATTCAATATCGCCATCTCTTGACCCACGGGTTTCCCTACCGACCCGGGAATATGAGGTCCATCCTCAGGTAATGGGTTGGAAGCCATCAAATGAGTTGCCTCTGTCATTGCATATGCCTCCAAAACAGGAGCCCCAAATGCTTCTTCTAACCGGGCCATCACTGATGGAGCCAGTGCTGCACTGCAGCTCCGAATGAACCGGAGCTTTGGGTAATCAGATTCAGGTTTGTTGAGGTGACGATCCAACAGAATTTGGTGAATTGTAGGCACAGCTGTATACCATGTTGCGTTGTATTTTTTCATGTCTGACCAAAAAGTTGTACCGGAAAATCTCCCGGCAGATGGAAGTGTCACGGATGCTCCGGCTCCTAGTGAACTCAGTAACCCGGCCATTAACCCGTGAACGTGAAACAACGGCAATACAATAACCGTCGAATCGGAGTCACAGAGTTTGTATACAGATTTGATATTGTTCACTGAAGATACCAAATTAAGCTGAGAAAGAGGAACACCTTTTGGCCGGCTCGTGGTGCCTGATGTATGAAGGAAAAGTCCAATATCCGATGGGTCGTTAACGATTTCGGCCGCCGATTCAACGTTCGATTCAGGAGGAGCCGGGGAAAACAATATCAGATTCGGCTTCCGGCAGAGCTACAGTCATATGTGGGATTTTCAGCTTGGAGGCGGCGGCTTGAGCCGCTTCATTTCCTTCTTTTGCAGTTATTAAGAGTTTCGATTCTGAATCAGATAAATAAAACTCAAATTCTTCTGCCATATACGCTGAATTCAGTGGCGCCGCCGTGGCTCTAACTCGAATTACAGCTAAAAACATGATCACGAACTGTAAAATTCAAAACACAAATTAGGTCAGAAATCTTCATCCATTTGAAAAAAATCAAACCGTGATTATATCACAAAAGGTAACGTAAAACCCCCTTTTATTTTCCCAGTTAACGTAAGAACAAACCCTGTTTTCCATAAAATTTCTGCAATGTGATCAAATTGTGGACTATAGTTCTGTCGAACTCTCTATTAATATGAAAAAACAAAAAGAAAAGGAAATCAAACCTCGATTGTGTTTGGGAAAGTGAGAGCAATAACATCGCCATGCTTAACACCGGCAGATACAAGGTGAGAAGCAGCACGTTCAACAAGTTGTTGAAGGCGTGCATGAGTAATATCAAACTTGCCGGAAGTGGAAATCGCACGGCGAGAAGGGAATTTTTCAGCAACATTTTTCAATAATCCAGTAAGCGTCATACTCTCCATTAGCAAAATCAATAACCACGAAAAACAAACGAATATTGATACTAAATTGTAAATGAAAATAAATGAATAGTGAAAGAACAGGAGATTGAAATGGTGATGGAGAAGGTAAATGGTTGGTAAGTTATTATATAGAAGGGGAGGCGTGAAGCTTTTTTTGTTTTTTCTCTTATCAAATTTATTGGAAGAATGCACAATCCTTCCACCTGAGTACGAAATTTTAAAGACACACTTATACTATATTAAGGTTCTATTAGCTTCTTCAACTTATTTTATAAGTAATTTTCTATCCCTTCTTATAAGTAATTTTCTATTCTTTTTCTGCCTAAGTTACACTAGCTTGAAAAAAAAAGTCGATCAGCGTTGGGCCAACAAGATAGTGTCACATATGTCAAAAAGGTATAAAATTATAAATAAAATAAGTTTAGGGGTAATAGGACCTTAGTATAGTATAAGTGTGTCGTTGAAATTTTGAACATAGATTTAGGGGTTACTTGTGTATTATCTCTAAATTTATTAGTAAAATTAATATATGAAAATTAGAAAAATTTTTGATGTGAAATTAAAATATCAAAATTAGAAAAACCTTTATGTTGGGTGTAGGTGAGACTAAGGGAGGTGGCACGCCATATGTTAATTGTTTTGCCATTTTATGGGGGAGAATTGGCACACTCCTCAATCCTCTAATCTATTATTACGTGGTCATTTTTTAACGCGGCGGATACTTTTTGTCATGGAAGTTTATCTAGTAAAATGATGTCTCTTTTTGCTCCCATCATATATTACCAAATTGCTTCGCTTGATTGTTTGGAATTATGTGGGGAAGGACATCAAATCGCTTAAAAAAAAATTAAAATAAGGGAACACATCGGATCGGATGGATCGAATCGAATCGGATCAAAATAGCGCAATAGCTTTTTCGAAAATTTTAAAAGGATAACTCAATTAATTATGATATCAAAAGAATAAATTTTTTTATAACACGGTTTTGATTAAGTTTGTTAACATAAGGCTCAAAAAACCATTTTTAGAAATACTTTATTTAAACCGTGTTGTGTTAACAAACCTAATTTAAATTGTGTTTAAAAAAAGGGATAATGCACAAGTACCCCCTCAACCTATGCCCGAAATCCCAGAGACACACTTATACTATACTAAGGTCCTATTACCCCCCTGAACTTATTTGATAAGTAATTTTCTACCCCTTTTTAGCCTACGTGGCACTAGTTTGAAAAAAAAAGTCAACCATCGTTGGACCCACAAGATAGTCAACGATGATACATTTATGTATTACGCAAGGAGTCCATGCCTTCTTCCACATAGCTCTCATGGAAAAAAAGATAAAAACTTTTGGGCTCTCAAAAGAATTTTCAGTTCTTATTAGAAAATAAAACCTTCTCAGCTCTTATCAAGAAATTGAAGAAAAAAAAAGTAAAAACTATCAGCCTTCAATCTTTATAGACTGTTTCAATTTTTAGATAATTTTTAGCTTAAATTTTTCATTTGAGTTTGTAAATAAATATTTGTTTTTGTTCAATTCACTGCTTGCTTTTATTCTCATCGAGTTTCAATTTACCAAAGGTTGATAAATTAAAGCTCAAAAGGAGATGAAGAAAATAATTAATATCAACGAAAAAAATAGAGAAATATATGATGTGTTAAATTGAGAAAACAATGCACGTGTTGACTTTTTTACTTTTTAAGTAGAGGGGCATACCCATCATCTTGCTTTTTCTTTTTTTTGCTTTTCAATTAGAGGTGTACAATATGATTGGTTCATTTGAATGATTGTATGCTTAATTAATATTAGAGTTGTCAAAAAGGATTGGTCCAGCTCCGTGCGGTTCAAATCTCCCAGGCCAAGAAATTTGAAGGGCTAGGACTGGCCGGTCCTTCATTTGGTAGGAACTGAGAATATTCAACTCAGTCCAACCCTATAAGGGTCGAGGGCTGAGACGTGCTAGCTCATTTTTAATTTTATACAAATTAATAATTCTTTAACATCAAAGAAACCAAAGAAGATTTTCAAATCAAATATGATAAGAAAAAGTGTTGTTTCAATAATACTAGCAAAAAATCTAGTCTAAATAACATGTATATCGCATACTAGAAACGCTGGCGAGATAAAAGAGTGACAAACAAGATAGAATGGAGGCGAGGGTGTGAGATTCGTCTATGTATCCTAGATACATGTGAATCTACTTGGATAGAATATATCTTGAATAAATTAACCTGATTTGATTCTATATATTTCAATATACATGTATTTGGACATACCAAAATATAGTAAGATTCATAATATTCTAACATAACATGTATTTAAGTAATTAGATTATATACTAGTAAAATTATTGTAAGTTGCCCTTAAATAAAAAAATTTGGCCCATAGGCCTACCCTGACCTGATCCCATTCAAGCCCCTAGGGCCAAGAGTTTATATGGACCGACTTATAAGCTTCTAACTTTAAATGAGCTTGAAAAATCCTATACCACTATAATGGATTGGATTGGACCGATCCCATTAGCTAAATTCCTTCTGATTTTTCTAAATTCTAATTAATAAATCAAATTAAATAGTTGATTTTGTAGGTAATTAAAATAACTCAACTATAAATATTTTAATTACCTACAAAATCACCAACCTATTAAATTTGATTTTTTTTCGTTAGAATTTGATGAGATGCAACGTTTATTTAAAGCAGAAATTATAAAAATAATAATATTCATTTAAATTGTTTAAAATCCATCCCATTTGATTCGACTTACTAAAAATATACTCTTTGACCTCTTTATATTACATCTAATTGTTAACCTAGCTATTATTTGTTCTCACACTTTGATTTTTCAAAAAGTTTTTTATGACAAGATGACTCAATTACTATGCTTGTGTCTATCCACTGCCTTTTATGAAAATCTAAAAAAAAACATAAAAAATTAAGACGTCCAGAGTTTCAATAAGGTATGTCTGAAATTAGGTCTTACGCCTAACTTACACCCAAAAACTAGCTCAAAGGAAGGAGGATTGCTCAAGCCTTATAAGGAGTCCACCCACATTAATCACCGATGTGAGACTTTTGTCATTCTTTAACACCCCACCTCACACCCAGTGCTTAACATCTGGTGTGTGAACAATTTTAATTTTGGAAACCCCAATATCGGGTGAGACGGGCCCTGCTCTGATACCATGTGAAATTAGGTCTTAGACCTAACTCAAACCCCAAAAGAGTCTCAATAGTTATAACCTAAAAAACTTTTCTTTGAAACCGTAGATATTTTGTCAACTACAAAGCATCAAGATGACTTATTGTCGCCATCTATTTTGCCTTTTGGTACAAATATTTAAAATATGTCTAAAGCATAGCCTAGACACGCATAAGCACTGAAATAACAAATGTAAGTATATAAACAATATATATTACCAACTTATTATAATAATTATTATCAAATATGTGTTGAGCCTGTGTACACACGAACATCCATCATCTAGCTATGATAAAATAAACCGTAGAAAGAAATTAATTTATATACTGAAAATGGAAAAGGATGACTCCAAAATATTCTACTCCCACTTATTGAATAAAAATGTTACAAATTTAAAATTGTTTTTATTAAAGATACTAATATAAATTATATAATTAAACGTAATCTCTTTATTTAGTGATCCACTTAGCACAAGCATCAAAATTTATTTGAGAATAATATTGAATATTAAATCTCCCATGTTGCTCATAGTCATTTAACAAATTTTATTAGTCAAACTTCAAAATATTAAGTACTCGGTTAGACTTATTCTTCCTCCATAAAACACTCCAAACAATGCTCAATTATTAGAGATATGGATTCGAACTAAAAGGAAAGATTTAGTTTTATACTCTTTTTATAAATTTGTTTTTAGTTTATATCATTTTTATATAAAAATTCAAAAAAAAAAATTATTTTTCAAATATTTAATTTGTAAGTGATCGTAAGAAATCATTTGCTCATGGCAGGATCAGAGTCCCCTTATGGTCACGCGTTCATCCGAGTCCCCTTCGATAAAAAATTTACTATGGTTCAAATAGCTTTTATGTATATATAGGAGTACGGAGCCTAAAGGGTATAAAATGTTAACAACAATTCTAAAATAATATATGAATTTTTATTTTACCAAAAGGGCAAAATCGCTAGAAGAAGAGCGATTTCTAAAATATTTTTTTTAATGATTTAGTAATAAATCGCTCCCTAAGCAGCGATTTCCTTAATTTTTTATTTGAAATTAAAAAAAAAAAGAAATTAGGAGCAAAACGCTGCAAGTGCAGCGATTTGTCTCCAATTTGTATTTTTTTTTTTAATCAATTTTTTAGAAAATTTTGATTGATACTTATTTTAAAAATCATTAAAAATATTTTGGAATAATTAGTAGAAAAATTTAAATTTAAAATTTCTTTAAAAAATTTAAAATTGTTTTTAAAAATTGTAAAAAAAGAAAATTTAAAAATTGATTGGAAAAAATAAAAAAACAATTTGGAGACAAAATCGCTGCCCTTGCAGCGATCTGCTCTTAGTCTTTTTTTTTTAATATAAATCATTTAAAAATTAAGAAATCACTGATAAGGCAGGATTTATTAAAAAATCATTAACAAATTTTTTTTTGAAAATCGCTGCTAAACTTTTTCGGCGAGCGAAATCACTGCCTTCCAGCGATTTTGCCCTTTTGGTTAAAAATATTCATATACCGTTGAAATTTTTGTTAACATTTTATACCCTTTAGGCTCCGAACTCGTATATATAGTATATATCAAACTCCCTTTAATTAATTTATGTATTTATTTTTCAGTTTTTGAATCTTTTTAATAAAAATTTTAATTTCGCCACCGGAAGTTCGATAGTTGCCGGACATGATTAGACAAGAGTGGGGTCACGTATAGGATGGGAGTTGTAAAGTAATTTGGACCAAAGGGAACATGCAAATTAAAGGGGATGGAAGAAAATTACGAGAAGGTGTAAGGAAAAAATGGCTCTTTTGTGAAGACCAAATTCAAACTTGGCCACTTTCACATAAAATTTTAGATGAAGAATTGTAGGATAAGCATCCAAGCTGTATATTCAAACCCTATCAAACCTTAAAATGACTTCAACCAATCTCAAGGGTCATTTACCTCTTCGCCAAATGGATCGGATCAGATCAAATAAATATCGAATAATTCTATTCAGATAAATAAAAAGGAAATATAGTAATAATCTTTTCGACTTCGCTTAAATTTAAACCTGCCGATTGTATTTGTTATGGGTAACGTACAAAACTATTTAATTTGAATCCTATTTAACATTTATCTTACTGTACCTAAATATTTCAGGTATGCTATTTATATATACTTCTTTTGAACTTTCTTAAAGCAAGAAAAATTTGAACTTCCTATCTTATACTTAATACTCCTATTAATTTCTTGGCTTGACTTTTTCGCTAGTTTAAGATCTAATTACTTAAATTCATCTTAGTTTATGAGATTAAGATTTTTATCAATTAATTAAATTTTGAACTTTGAATACATGTATCTAGTGCATTTAGATACATCCGGACATGAATACATTGTATTAAGTGGATTTACGTGTATTTGTTTCTCTCCTGAGCTCATTTCTCTCTTATGTCGCTCTCCAATCCCCACTGATCTCTCTCTTGCTTTCCTATCCCAGATACATGTATCTACTGTGATTCACATGTATCTGGGAATCTCGCTCGCGTATTTTCTTCTCGCACGGCCTCTTTCAGAGTATCAGATAGCAAAAAATGAATATATCTAGATGTATTTGACTTAAAATCTGATATAAAATTATTAATTAATCAAAAATATGTAATTGTTTTAAACTATAAAGAAAATTAGCAAATAGTTTTTATTTAATTAAAATAGTTTTCCTAATTTAACATTGCCCCTCTCGGTTTGTAGTTGTCACAATCCTAGAAACACGGTTCCCTTCATAGTCATTAAATTTATCTTTTGGCTTCATAGGAATTTATTTCCTTTTGATTGCGTGTTGTATTAAGAATAATTATAAGTTTGATAACAATTGTTGAAGGTTAACTAAAATTAAATTAATAGTAATCTTTTAAGGTTCAATAGATATAAAAAAAAAAAAAACACCTTATAAAGTATGAGTTCTTATGTATAGACACTCACATGTAACTCTAACTTGATGATGGACTAAATTAGAATCACAGAGGAGATGATGAGGCACCTTTGTACGACCTCCATTCATTTTTTTCTTATTTTTCTTCTTTTACTTGACATTTTTTCTTATTTTTTTCAATTATTTTTTCTTATAACTTTTACCTCTTTAATTATATAAATTCTCTTCTTAAATTAGTATTAATAATATTCATAACCTCAAACTTTTCATATTCATAACCTCTTAATTAAACCTTTCATATTCATAACTTCTAATTATTTATTGTGAAAGGTTATATTAACACTATAAAATCACGCTAAAATTGTGTGTTATTTTGTAGTCATCTTTGGGTAGAGAATTAGTGGAAGAAATGTTACAATATTTGTGAGCTTTGAGATGTATTATTTTTTCAAATATATTATTTCATATATTACTTTTATTAGCAAGTAAGGCTAATATGTCATCATATTTTTATTTCTTCTAGATAAACTATTTTGTTTTGTGTTACTTTTAAATTTTTATTTATGACTATGATGTATTTGTTATTTTTTTATTGATTCTTAGTTTCAAGTTTACATAAATATATATAAATTATACTAAGTAAATCTCAAATAAAAAAGAAAAAAATGATCACAAGTTTACATTTAAGTAGTTCTAATATTACCAATTCTTATTACCTTCCCTTTTTCTCTATAAAATTAGTTTTAATATTTAACTTTTCAAAGTTCACATAGATTTCTTAATGAATGTCATATTTAATCTAAATATTTTTTATAGCTTCTCTTCTACAGAATTATGTGATTAACAAAAAAATCTTTTATTTAAAGTAATTATTGATATTAATATGTAATTTTATTTTAATCCTTTTCGTAACCGTGCGAAGCGCGGCTAAGTACATTAATTTTTAAATAAAGGAGAAACTGTAGTATATACACTATCAAATATAAGTCAAGGTGTGTTTCACAAACTATTAGTTATAATTCAATTAGCTAACTTACTCTATCAATAGTTCAGCTATTCAGGTATGAAACACGACCTAAAACAAAATAATTTGTATGTATTTTTAACGCTTCACTCGTAACAAAAATCAACTCAACTTTAAAATGTATTAGTTAGTAAATGTGTGGTTCATTAATTCAATATATACCCAAATTTAAACTTATCATATTTTCATGAATAATTTTACTTTTTTAAATATTTTTTTAAAAAAAATTAAAATAATCATGGCAATGATCATATAGCTTTGCGTGTGGCTATAATATTAGTTGATGGTGCAGCGCTGTCCTGTCTGTTTTAATTATCACTACTTTTCCAAATTAATTTAATTAATGGTTCAAATGTCAATTTGTCATAAGGTTTTACACTTTAAATGTTTTAGGTTCACTGAATAATTTTTCCTCTAATAATTATAGATCGATTAGATCAAGTGCTATTCCATGACAATTCTCCTTTTTTTAAAACCAAAAACCGTAAAAACCGCTCACGATATAGTGATGTTGGCGTCTGAAAAAGCAAAATTGCTGTAATAGCAACGATTTTTAAATTTCTTTTTTTTTAAAAAAAAAATAAAATTTAAACAAGTCTCTCCAAGTGGAGCAATTTTAAAATAAAAAAAAATTATAATTTTTTTACAGCGACTTACATTAAACTTTTTTTTTTGCTTTATTTTTTAAAAAAAGTTAAAATCAAATCTTGGCGAAATCGCTGCCAAGAAACATTTTAATTAAATTTTTTATTATTTTTTTAAAATTGCAGCGATTTACCTTTTTTTTTGAAAACTTAATTTAGACGGCTAATTTTTTTTGCAGCGATTAATTATTTTTTTTTAAAAATAAAAATTTTAAAAAAATAATTAAAAATCGTTGCCAATGATTTTAAAAAAAAAATCAAAAATTTATTCAAAATCGTTGCCAAGGCAGCGATTTGATTGATTTTTAAAAAAATATAAAGCAAAAAAAAAATCTTAATGTAAGTCGCTGCAAAAGCAGCGATTTATTATAAAATTATAATTTTTTTATTTTGAAAATTGCTCCATTTGGAGCGACTTGTTTAATTTTTTATTTTTTTTTAAAAAAAGCAAATTTAACAAATCGCTGCTATTGCAGCGATTTTGCTTTTCAGACGGCCAACATCACTACATCATGAGCGATTTTTACCGTTTGGTTTAAAAAAAATTAATAGCTCTTTTAAAAAATTTAATAATTTTTTACCCTTTTGACTCCGCATTCCAAAATATCTTATTGATAGTTGGAATGCACTAAAATTAAAAATTAAAGTCTGTCAATTCTAATCCCAGATTTTCGTTGAAGTTAGAATTGGATAACTTTATTCAAACTTTTATTTGTATTTAAAAAATAACTTTTATAATTCATAAAAATAACTTTTTATTTGTATTATAATTCAATAAATGGTGATTATGGTGTATTTAGACCTTAATTTGTGGAGGAAAATGAGAGTGAGTAACTCAATTGCGTGCAGCAAATCCCTCGTTATAATATATAATTTATGTCTCCAGAATATGATTAAGACTTATAATTTATGCTTTTAGTTAGGTAATTAGGTTAAACAGGTGTTAAATATGTGCATTGACTAAAAGTAAAAATAAAAAGTTGAAATGTGATGCAACGTACTTTGAAGACGTGTCCAACACCATTTCTTTGAAAATAGATTTTTCCTTTCTAAAATATAAAAGTTTGACATATAACAATAGCCATGTGTCCATGAAATCCCACTAACTGGAGTTTACAGAAATCGAAGTATATTGTATGTAATTTTAATTATTATTTCTCTCTTTAAATAGAGAAATTATTTTCAAAACGCTAATCAAATTAGTAGTAAATAGGTGGAGGAACATGTCAACAAATAGTAAAGCAATAAAGTTTAGATGATAACAAATGTCAGAAGCTCTTTTTATATGTTATCTTCATATCTTTCTATATCAAGTCAAGTTAGAGGTGTGTATCGGTAAATTTGGTTTGATTTTAGATATTATTGATCTGATTTATCGATTTTTTATTTTTAAATATGTTAAATCAATAAACAAACTTATAAGATATTTGTTATTGATTTCTAATCTTTAACGATTCGATTTTCGGTTTAACCAATAATTATTTTGACAAAATAAATATATAACTTGTCCAACAATTTGATGCGGGATAAAAAAAGAGAGAAATCAAATTACTCATGGAGTACAAGAATTATGCTTAGTGTAGTAAAAGTACAAATTACTCATTGAGTGTAAAAATTATGCTTAATATAGTAAAAGTATATCAATTACTCACAATTCACAACCCTAGCATTACTAAACCCTTGATGTCGTGAGTCGTCGTTGCAAACCATCGCCGTTCTTAGTTCTCTTATTTTGACGTTGTGAACCTAAAGGCTAAAATAATACTGAGAGCAGAGTCCAAAGCAACCATTAATTTATCTTTTTTCCTGGCTAGGTCCCATAATAATTTGCATATTGTTGCCTTATGCTAATGATATTAAACCCTCCAGCTAGGTCATGACTAAATACTCTGCTCCAAGATACAAAGCTTTTTTCATTAATAAACTTTTTTATTTATAAAAATCGCCGATAAATGACTTGAATATTTATCTCGAATATCCTCGTTCTTAAATCTTTTTAATAAACTTGTTACAAGGTGATCAACAATATGTTTTGGCCCAAAACATTTTCAAAATATCAAAAACTAGATAAATTTTATAACTAAGTGCTAAAATGCCTTAAAGTACTTCCAAAATCTATGGTCTAATGGTTCCTTGATGGAACTCAACAAGCACCAAAGATAGGACACGTGTTAGGCTACTTATTATCCAAGTGTACATGAATTTCAACCATTCAAAAATGTTATTGTATTTTGTCATAATAATTTATGAGCAGAATCCACTGATGGATCTATAGCCACAAAACTTACCTGGACATTATCTTTTATGGTAGAGTATAAATTGATTAAAATAATATATATTTTTTTAGATTTATAAAAGTGAATCTTTTTTGTCAATAAAATGTTCCAGTTTATTTGGTTGATTAATAATATAGTCGAATCATTTTTAATCCAATTTATCTATCATCTATCAAATAAAATATAATCGATTCTATTTTTTTTTTTAAAAAAAAACAATTTCTCTATATGAAGTATGTGTCTTCTCCAAATCCCCTAAGTATTATTTGGAAAAAATGCGTAAATACCTCTTAATCTATGTTCAAAATTCCAGAAAAATATTTATATTATACTAATGTCCTGTTATTCTGAACTTATTTTATAAATAATTTTTTATTTCTTTAAATAATTTTCTATCATTTTTCGACTTACGTGACACTAACTTAAAAAAATATCAACTCGCGATAGATTCACAAGATAGTGACTACGTGGTCGAAAAGGGGTTAAAAATTATTTATAAAATAAGTTCAGGCATAATAGGACCTTAATATAATATAAGTGTGTTTCTGAAATTTCGGACATAGTTTGAGGGATTGCTCGTTCTTTTTAACGAAATTTTTTTTATAATAATTATAATATCCATATAATTCGTTCTCCATTGAAAAATAAATAAATAAAAATTCTCATTTATGTTACATTTCTGACTCAAAAATAAAACAAAATTCGAATTATGTGAAACGAAACAAAAGAGAATGAGAAGAGTATAATCAACCACAAAAAATCACAATTAACAAAAAAAAAAGAAAAGGTTTTTCTTTCTGTTTCTCTTTTGACAGTGATGAGAAATCAGTGAGCGGAAGGTGAAAAAAAACAAAATGGCACAATGTCAATGGCAACCGCATTTTCAAACAAGATTGAAGCAAGATGTCTCCTGGAAATGCAGAGGTATTTCAATTAACAAAAACAAAGACAAAAGCAAAGGAATTCGCAATTGGAGAAAAAGATTGCAGATGCCACAATGTTGCAGCAGCTCATTCCCAGTTTCGTCAACAACCGCGAGGGGATTAGAAGCAGGGCTGATCAATTCTGAGGGAAAACAAAGAGGTGAATGTGAAGCGAGATGTTTTGTGAATGAAAATGGATGGAAAGTGAGAAGAATGATTGAGACTGAACAAGAAATGAAAAATGTTGCTGCTGTTCAAGCTCAAGCCTTTTATGAACCTCTTCTTATCTTCAACGATTTATTCTTTCAATTCTTTCAGGTTCTTCACTGTTTTTGAACTCTATTTTCTACGTTACTTTGTATATACAGGGTTAGGTTAGTAGGTAGTTGAGTGTTGTCTCGTTTTCTTTGCAGGATAGATTGGTGCATTGTAAATGTTTCCCAATTCTTATTTTGTATCAATACTAGTAGCATTCGTCTCGTAGCTGGCTTATCTTAGGACTTTTGTATGGTTGTTGCCCCCTCTTGTCTTAGATGTTATGATTGGAGAGTCTGTTGGAAACAACCTTTCTAGTAGTAAGATTTACATACACGCTACCCTTCTCAGACCCACATTCGAAACTATATCGGGTTTGTTGTTGTTGTTGATGATCTTTCTAAAAAACAGATGGGGATATGCAATTTGAAAATAAGAAGAACGAAGATCATATATTTGTTTTCAGTTTCATATCTCTGTAATCAGGAAATGAATTTGGCTGCATTTTCTATATTTTATTCTATAATTCCACCAGCACTGTTTTATCAACATAATAAAGTGAGAATTATGATTATGTAGGCTGAAGTACTTTCAGGATTACTTTACAGACTGAAGAATTCTCCACCAGACAGGTAAAAATCGAAACTTAGGAATGAGGTTGAACCTTGCTGTTAAGAATATCGAAGTGTATTAAAACTATGCTTCAGTCCCAAACAAGATAATGTAAGTGCATTGGGATTGTTTAATATTTGTAAGCTAACATAACTTCATTCTCTGCTATGGTGATTCACTGATTCTGAAATTAGATTATTGCTAATGAAGTATATTTGAGTTATGATAATGAAACTCGAACTAATTCAATGTTTTTTGTGAGATCTCGAATAGACAACTAACCTATAGTTGTGCTACTCCAACTAGATCACAAGTTTTGTTCTTTTGTACTAAACAGGTATGCATGCTTAGTTGCGGAGGCCTCAAGTGACACTCCTGAGGTAGAACAAGATCTTGTAGGAGTCGTTGATGCCACGGTGCATAGAGATACTGATGTTCTTCAGTTTCTTCCGGGAGCAACAGAATATATCTATATTTCTGGGATTGCTGTATTGAACAACTTCAGGTCCAAGATTCAATACCAGTCCACTTAAGTAAAATTGACATGGCGCTACATACTTTTTATTTATGTTTCATTATCTTCGGTAGTTCAGCTAATAAAAATTGTCAAAGAAACATGATTCAGGAAATGAAGTTCTTTCATAGAACATTATTTGTCGTTTCGTTTACTTGCAAACATAGATGGTTATCCTATGTTAAATGATAAACAGATGAGTTAAGTCTGCCTTTTACTGTCAAATGGTACTTGATTTGACACATTTAAGTGTTGATTAACTGTAGGAGGCGGAAAGTTGCAACTGCTTTGCTTAAGGCCTGTGATGTTCTTGCAAGATTTTGGAGATTTGAATATATAGTCCTAAGGGCTTATGAGGATGATTTTGGTGCTCGACAATTGTATACAAATGCAGGTTATACAGTAGTTTCAGGTGATGCTCCATGGAAGACAACTTGGATTGGTCGAAGAAGACGAGTTCTTATGGTTAAACAGGTCTCACCTGAATCTACTTACATCTATTGAAACAGAAATTTCGATTCAAGTCTTTTTAACAGTTCTTTATCAAGTTAGTCATTCCAAAATACCCGAGGAAAATTATATAAGGTGTGCGAAACTGTAGCATTTGATCTTCAGGAAAGAGTATTCCATGAATCTTGTAAATACATAGCTGCTCTGCTGTTCTATCATTATATGAAATTCCTTAACAAGATTTAAATCTCTTTGTTAACTCTTGTGGATGACTCTTTCATTGACTAAATTTAAGAAAATAAGCACATTGAAGAAGACAAATTATTAAGAAAACCAAAGAATGTGGTACAAATATAAAGAAATACATACAGTAGGGAGTATTGTGTATCTGCAAAGTCATTGATGAAATGTCAGTTTTAAGAAGCTTCAACGTCTTTCATATGGTATCGGAGAATCCAAACCTCGTTCTATCATCATTAGCTTTATTCTCTGTACATTCTCTATTAGACCAGCATTCCTATAAATCTTCATCAAAAGCTCAAAATTATGGTCATTATCTGGCTCCAATTCGAACAGATGTTGCGCAGCTAACTCTCCTATTTTAACATTGCCATGTCTGTAGCAAGCATATAACAATGCACCCCAAACTGTTGGTCCAGCTTCAAATTCCATTCTTTTCATTACAAAATCAACAGCTTTGTCTATCAATCCTAACCTCCCATATAGATTTACCATACAACTATAATGTTCCATCCGTGGACTAATATCATACTTCTCTTGCATAACTCTAAACAGCCTTTCCGCGTCTTCTAGTTTCCCTAAATGAGCACATGCTGACAACAAAGACACGAATGTGACACTGTCCGGTAGGTCACCAGATTTCACCATCAACTCAAAGTACAACAGGGCTTCAGAATGCTTGGAATGAGCTGAAATGACTGAATTCCATGACACTACATCCCGTTCATGCATATTTTCAAACAACCATCTCACTTGCTTCAACTTCTTTTGGTCTGCATAGAAATCAACCAATGAGTTAACAATGGACAATTCTTGATTTATCCCTCGACGAAGAACCCATCCATGAATTTGTTTCCCAATTGAGAAAGGTATTCTGGCAACAAGTAATGCTGATATAGAAACAGAGTCAGGTTCTATTCCATCACGTATCATAAGACGAAACAGGTTTAACGCCTTAGTTACGAGCTCATGCCTCATGTATCCAATGAGCATTGAATTCCAAGAAACCAAATCCTTTGTCCCAATTTGATCAAAGAGCTTTTGAGCCTTAACAATATCACCACATTTTGAATACATATCAACAAGTGCATTTAGAATAAACCCATTACTTCCAAACCCACGACGAATCACATGGCGATGAACTTCCTCTCCTACATGAATCAACCCAACACCTCCACAAGCCTTCAATGCACGTGGGAAAGTGTAACAATCAGGCTCTACACCCTCTTCCACCATCTGAAAATACATGGCTAACGCATCTTCAAACAAACCCTTCTCAGCATACCCCGATATAATCGAATTCCAAGGAAATGCTGAGGTATTTCTCTTAGGCATTTTATCAAACAGTTGATGGGCCTTCTGAGTTTGTCCACTGCAGGCGTAAAGCCTAATCAGCTTCGATGAAATGCCCACGTTTTTACGTAAAAGCTTCTCGGGAATGAGTTCATGAACACGGATACCATGATCAATAGCCTGCAATTGAAAGCATGTTTCTAAAAGGGAAGCAAATATTTGTGGGTCGTAAATATCAGTGCCATTTTTCACAGTCATTTCTAAGTCCCTAATGACAGTTTCAAGAGCTTGGAGTTTGGTTTTGGGTGGGATTTTCTGATTCTGAACCAGTTGGTTTTGGCCTGATTTTTGCAGACTGATGCGGCGACTCTTTGGGTTTTCCATATGAAGTTTGTGGTTTTTTGGGTTTTCATTTGTAAAAGTGAAAGTTGGGTGTGTGGATTTTGCAGAGTGATGATGCGGCGATCTGAAGTTCATGCTTATTGTATTGTTTTGCTGCAATGTCAGAGCCATTGTCTCCATTTGCAGTATTTTTCTGCTCAACTGAATTAATGAAAAAATTATGGAAAAAGCAATTGAGAAGATTCCTAATGCCTCAATGTGTTCGTATATGTTACTTTGAATCGTATTTAATAACAATCTCTTGAATTTTTAGAAGTAGAGTGAATTTCCATTTTGGAAGTAAAACCTCAAGAGCATAGGAATATTATTCTTATTTTTAACTTGTGTCGTTATTCGCAATTTTTTTATAAAGTTGAACTAATAGATAAATATATTCGCGTGCAAATATTTATAATTTGTCAAAATCAGACATGTATATTAAGATAAGATAAAAAAAGTTTCAACGGGCTAGGCCCGTTAAACTGCCTGGCCTAACCTGGATTTTGTAGGGTTGGTTAAGATTTTTGAAATCCATTTTAGAAAAAATATTTTAGTCTAACCTCAATAAGCCTGTAGCCTGCATACTTGTGGGTCGGGACAATCATTTTTGGGCGCACATAAAAAATAGACTACCTGACCCGTAAAATATCAAAAAGTTATGGATTAGCCCGGATGGGAGGCAGCCCATATTACAGCTCTAGTTATAGGTGAAATCAAATTATCACAAAGTGGCGCAATGATTCCGCCACTCCTGCGGACGTTAGCAACAGGCTCCATTGTTCTTCTTGGTGGAGCTATCTCTATCTCTGCACTCACCACTTCAGTCCTTCGCCGTAAAGCCTTAATTAATAAGGTTAATAATTGGGTTAATATATCTATTTTCTTCAAAAAAAAAAAAAAAACCATTTTCAGATTTTTCATCTTCTTTGATTTTATGTGGCAGGCAAAGTTTGGGAAGCTTTGTTTGTATTGTAGAGGTAAAGGATTTTATAAATGTAAGCTTTGCAACGCAAATGGTACAATAAAATGGTCACCCCTCTATGATCCTCTATTTATAAATCCATGTGTTTGTCCTACTTGCGAGGGGAACAAGTGAGTTACTTCACTTCCATTTCAACTTCTCATAATTATTTAATTTTTTTTTTTTGAATTATTCAACTAATGAGGATTTTGCAGGATTCAGCGATGTCTCAATTGTTTGGGAGATGGAAGGGTTTAATTTAAGACTGAAATGCACTCTACCTGTTCGATAAAAGTACAATACCAACATTTGGAATTCAGAGTTGTTTTTTCCCTTGAAAAGTTGTGGGAGGTCAAATAGAAAATGATTATAAGACGGAGAATCAAATCCAGTTCAGTAGCCAACCAACTGAGCAACAAAGATTTCCTAATTAAGAGGTGTAATTCTTGAGCAAACATTTTTATTAACGATGATGTTTAGTTTTAAAAAAGGCTCATTTTGGATTTTGATGTAACTTCACAACACAGTCATTCCTTTGTAGCTCGTTGCTACTATTAATTCGTTCTGTACTATACTCATTTAATTCGCTCTCGTTCGGAAGCAGTTTTAAAGCATCAAGATCTAAGTTTTGCGCAAATGGAAAGAAAAACAAAACAAATAAAGTACCCCCATTGCTAATAAACATTATCAATACTCCATTACAATAATAGATTGATATAGACCGAGCAGCGCATTTCTCCACCTGCCTTGTGAAATACTAACAAACCACAGAACGATACAACTATATGCTATCAACTGGGCCAAACCCAGAGTACTTATTTTAATTTACCACTAGTAACTAAGCTAAGTGTAATAAGCTTTATTGAATTTAGAATGGAGGCATTGCCGGAGCAACCATGAAATTAAGGGTCTTGACTTCTGATTCCGGTGCTGGTGCAACAAATCCCGAGCTTCTAATCTCAGCCATTTCACGACGTCCTTTTCCCTTCTGCTCTGCACATAACTTGGGTAGATATACACCTATACCCAATCAAAGACATACCCATTATTCATTAATCATCACGTACGTTATATATAATTAAATCACTTGACTTAGATGCGTGATAAATCAATACCTTCACCAGCAGCAAGATTGAAGTAGAGATCAATAATGTTAGGACAGTTGTTGTAGCAAGCAGAGGAACAGAGTTTTCTAGTAAAACGATTCTCAAGCAGAGCATCAGAAGAAATGCCAAGGGCATTTCTATCGACGCCACACCCCACAATGCATTCTTCAGTTTCAATCCAATCCTTGAGTTTATCAGACTCAATTTCTGATGTTCGGCATATATATACTTCTTCACCGCTCCTACGAACATGTTTCTCTAAAACACAACGCTTACCCGTGCTTGATATTGCAAAGGCACAAGAATCTTCATTCAAATTCTCGCACGCAATATCCCCTGCATAGGGTACGCATATATAACATGTTATAACAAATTAAATTACGCTGATGAAATTTTATTAAGAAAAAAAGAACGACTTACCTAAACTGACTTGTACCAAGAAAGCAAGTGCAAAAGCAGCAACAATGGCTAAAGTGTTCAAGCTATATAATGAAGCCATTATGATAACTTGTTAACTATATAATCAACTCTATTGCCTTGCAAGTTTATGTTGTTTCTCTTTTGTTTTTGCTTAGAACAACTTTAAATAACTATTTATACAGGCAGATGTTTAACTTGTAATAGATCATATTAGACTAGGGATAAGACTTAAATATGCCATTGAATTTTCAGAAAAGGGCTCATTTATGTCATCAGTTAAAAGTTTGGCTCATTTATGTCATTACCGTTAAAGAAAAGACTCATTCATGTCATTATTTTTCAACGGTGGTTATGCAAAACCATTTTCACACGTGATCAATTATAATTCGGCCACGTCATCAATTTTTTAATTAAAAAAATTAATTTTTATTCAGAATTTGGATTTTTTAATTTAAAAAATTGATGACGTGGTCAAGTAATTCGACCTCGTCATCAATTTATTTAGAATTAAAATTTTTCATTGAAAAATTAATGACGTGACCGAATTATAATTGACCACATGTCAAAAATGGTTTTACAAAACCACTATTAAAAAATAATGAATGAATGAACTTTTTCTTTAACAATAATGACATAAATAAAAATTGAACTTTTAACTGATAACATGAATACGCCTTTTTAAAATATTCGATAACATATTTAAACATTTTCCGATTAGACTATTAGTAGTACTAGACATGGGCACTTGTAATAGGATCATATTAGTAGTACTAGACAGGGGGACTTGTAATAGGATCATATTAGTAGTACTAGACATGGGCACTTTTAATAGGATCATATTACTAGATAGGGGCGTCCCAAATAAATTGGTAGTTTAAAATCAAATTTGAATAGAAGCCTTAAATTTGAATATATATTTTTATGAAATTTATTATAGTTAATTATTTAATTTTTTTGAGGCATAGTTTATAATTTGTCAAATTTCTATTATTTTTTTGCTTTTTTGTAAGAAGTTTTTATTTTCTACAAATAATATTTGATATTTTTTATAAAAAAAAAAAACTTATAACCTATTATTTTTGATAAAAAAAAGAGGTTCCTTAAGTTTTGGGGCCTAAGGCAATTACTTTTTTTGCCAAGTCGTAGACCTGCCCCTATCATTAGGGGTGTACGAAACTGAACTGAAAAATCGAATCAAATAACAAATCGAGTCAATTCGGAAAAAAAATTCGACTAGTGATTTGGTTTGACTTGATCTGGTATTGAAAAAAAATTCCGACTATATTTGGATTTGGTTTTAACTAAAAAAACGAACCTGAGACCAAACCAACTCGACCTTATATATGTTATTTTAAAATTTATTTTATACATAAAAATATTTATTTTGATATAATTTTAAAATATTTCTTGAACTATTTCATAGTTTTATCTTTTAATATATTATTTCAAGTTTAAAACTTAGAATTCAAAATGGTACAATAAAGATTATAGTTCATATATGTTGATAATTATCATAAATCTTAAATCAGAATCAAATTAATACTAATGCAAAAAGAAAATCGATTCAACACTAAAATGACAATAATATTGAATATTTGTTCTTTAATTTACATGGTTTAGATAATAAAAATACATAATCAAATTTCAATTTGTAATGTAACTAATGCTTATTAAACTTATTTTAGCATGATTCAGTACTTTAAATTATGGTCATTTTCACTGTGACTTTACAATATTTATTTTATATGATTATATTATATTATTTTTAATTAAATATTTCCGTGTCATCAATACTCATCTCATATTTTGTGTTATTTTTTTTTAAGAAACACCTTAGATAATTATATTTTGGTTGGACCAAAGAAATATTTGAATTACAAATTAATTATGTGTTTGTATATAAACCTACCGAAAAATTCAAAAATCTGAAAAAAATCGAGGTTTATTATTTGGTTTGATTTATAAATTTAAGAATTTGACACAATGGTTTGGTTTGGTAATTGAAAAACCCGACCAACCCGAGGTTGAATAACCCGAAAAAATCTAACTTTTATTAGTTTGGTTTATAAATTTAAATTTTTTATATAATGATTTGGTTTGATATTTGAAAAACTCAAACCAACCCTATCATGTACGCCCCTACCTAGTACTACACATAGGAACTCTTACCATTACGGTCCAATAGATGTTACATTTTTGTTTTAATTTACATGGTACAATTGAGATTTGAAGAGTCATTCAAATTTTTATATGATACTTGTAATTATTGTGATTTATAGCATTTTACATATTTTTCAAATAATATATAGTATTTTCAGTGTCCTAATATACGTGGCACATGGATTCAAGAGTCAATTGATTTTTTAATATGTATTTAAATATTTCAAGTTGTTAAATCATAGTAATTTATAAAAAAATATGGCATCATTTTCAAATAACATATATTACTTCCTTTTTTCTAATTCATGCGTCACCGATACAATATAAGAGCCAATCACATTTTTTATATCTATTAAATATTTTAAATTATTAATTATTGTGATTCGTAATATTTCTTATTAATGTGATTTTTAAGTATACAATAAATTAAATAAAAATAAGATAAATAAACTTGAAAAATAAAGGAAGTACATAAATTACGTAAACTGTTTATCTAATTATTCTTGAGTTATTTTTTTAAATTTTTGTGTCAAATTATAATTGATCAAACAAAAAGAATTATTGTATATTCTATTTATTAAAAATGGAGTTTTTTTTAGTACTAAATTAAGCTGGAGAATCTAAAGTAATATAAGTATAATATACGAACTTGACTTTTAATTTGGACTCATTAAAATAGATAATAAAATTTAGACAAAAATTGAATAAATTGTTATAAAGCTTGAGAATAAAGGATCAATAACAGATGAAGAGTTGAAGAATATAAGATAATAGAAGAATAATATAAGCTAACTTTCTTTCTTTCAAGTGTTCATCAAATCTTCAAGTGTACATAATATGAACCCTTATGACTCTATTTATATTGTAACATAGAGGCATACAAAAGGTTAGTCATAAACATGACAGTAACATGAATATAATGGGGAGGTTATGAAAGTGAAAGGTTACAAAAATAATGGTTATAAAGGTGGAGGTTATGGAGATTATGATCATCTTCGTAATGAGGAAAGTAGTGGAGATAATGAGTGAGTAACTTTCTGGTGTAATAGACATTCACACTATAATATTTTATGACATAAATAAATCTATACATCATACATTACTTAATATGCGACCTACATGAAATCAACAAATCAGTTCGAATGTACCTCACATGAATTGCCTCGTAAAATATATATAGCTACTTATTCTATTTTCTATAAATTTAAATAACATTCAAAAAAATATGAAACACGGGTAAATAAATTTAGGGTAAAAGTTTACGACTAGTCATTTTTAGAGTTTGTAATTGGAAAATAGTGTTGGGTGGTCTTGGGCCTTCTCAACCCAAAAGCTAGCTCAAAGGTTGAGGCTTTCCCTCACACTTATAAATTGACCACCAGCCCCTTCCACTTCCGATGTGGGATAAACCCAACAATCTCCCCCTTCACACATCGGGCCTTGGGCTGGAGAGCGACAACCCAGTTTCTCCCGGTGGGCTGAGACTTGTTGACAACCTGGGCTCTGATACCAATGTTGGGTGGTCTTGGGCCTTCTCAACCCAAAAGCTAGCTCAAAGGTTGAGGCTTTCCCTCACACTTATAAATTGACCACCAGCCCCTTCCACTTCCGATGTGGGATAACCCAACAATCTCCCCCTTCACACATCGGGCTTTGGGCTGGAGAGCGACAACCCAGTTTCTCCCGGTGGGCTGAGACTTGTTGACAACCTGGGCTCTGATACCAATGTTGGAGAAACTGGGTTGTCGCTCTCCAGCCCAAGGCCCGATGTGTGAAGGGGGAGATTGTTGGGTTTATCCCACATCGGAAGTGGAAGGGGCTGGTGGTCAATTTATAAGTGTGAGGGAAAGCCTCAACCTTTGAGCTAGCTTTTGGGTTGAGAAGGCCCAAGACCACCCAACAAATAGCCCCATATTTAAATGTAGTTAAAAAGTATTTTTTAAAACAATAAATAAATTGTTTTTGATACGTAAGGTAGAGGCCAGAGGGGAAAAGGGGATTATGGGAAAGATCATAAATGTAAATCAAATCCTTATCAAAATAAAAATTCAAAGTGGCAAATTAACCGACTATGTATACCTACATGAAAAAATAGTCATATTTGTGAAATGAAGCTAAAAATAATATAATTGTTATAAAGAGAAAGAAGGCAAGAAATATAGATATTTTTCTTATTATTAAGTGTCTTGTAATGGTGAATAATATTCATCTTTATTTATAGGGTAAGAAATCAATCTAAAAGTCACCATGTTTAATGCTAAATTTATATATACGTTGTTATGCTAAAGAAGTTCATATGATCATAAAATATATATTCATTATAAAAATAAGTTCATGAATAAATTTAATGGACAATTCTCTTAATTCGATGAATTTATAATACATACAAAATTAAAATTAGCCCAAAAAAGTCACTCACTTGAAAAATATAAACCGCAAAAATGGATCCCCAACGATTTGGGAAATTTGTACATAAAAATTTATATCAATATGTTCTTCAAACTTATTTTGACTTCATCCAGCATTTATACTCTTTAACTTTGAGTATGTGCAAGTAGACAATTAAATTAATATAAATAGACACATTCTTTTTACGAGTCATCCTACATAATTCTTTTATGTCCTTTGTGATGTCTTATGAATATTATACACATATGATTGAAATTTTTTATTAAGCCAACCAACTTTGTAACAAAGATTTTTCAATTCAAAGTGTAATTCTTGAGCAAACATTTTTATTAAGGATGATGTTTAGTTTTAAAAAAACAATCATTTTGGATTTTGATATAACTTCAAAACACAGTTATTCTTTTGTAGCTCGTTGCTACTATTAGTTCGTTCTGTACTTACTCACTTCATTCGCTATCGTTCGGTAGCAATTCTAAAGCATCAAGATCTAAGTTTTGCACAAATGAAAAGAAAAACAAAACAAATAAAGTACCCTCATTGCTAATAAACATTATCAATACTCCATTACAATAATAGATGCATTTCTCCACCTGCCTTGTGAAATACTAACAAACCACAGAACGATAAAACTATATGCTATCAACTGGGCCAAACCCAGAGTACTTATTTTACTTTATACCACTTGTAACTAAGCTAAGTGTAATAAGCTTTATCGAATTTAAAATGGAGGCATTGCCGGAGCAACCATGAAATTAAGGGGCTTGACTTCTGAGTCCGGTGGTGGTGCAACAAATCCCGAGCTTCTAATCTCAGCCATTTCACGACGTCCTTTTCCCTTTTGCTCTGCACATAACTTGGGTAGATATACACCTATTCCCAATCAAAGACATGTCTATTATGTTAGGACCGAAAATAAGCAGGTGTAAACGCGGACGCTAGCAAATTTCAAAAGACCACGAGTATGAAGACAACGAGAAATATACCAAAAGACACAAAGATTTAACGTGGTTCGGTCAATCAACCTAGCAATCCACTATAAATATGAGAGTACAAAATACAGAGGGAAAACAACCTCAACCAATTCACTCAGAATACATGGGAGGTTCACACAAGTGATAACGTATCAAGCTTGTGACCCATAAATTCTCCCACTAACCAAAACTCTCAAAGCCTTTAAGACTATGTTGTGAATGCTGATTAAGTTAGAAAGAATATGTCTCTATTTATAGAGTTCTAAACCTTTTCCTACTAGAAAAAAGATTAGTCAATCCAAAACCTTTACCTAAAAGAAAAACCTATTTATGGTAGAAATTTAGGTCAAATAAAACCTATCGAATTACTCATGAATCATCACATAATTAAATCATTTGAGTTAGTAAAATACCTTCACCAGCAGCAAGATTGAAGTAGAGATCAATAATGTTAGGACAGTTGTTGTAGCAAGCAGAGGAACAGAGTTTTCTAGTAAAACGAGACTCAAGCAGAGCATCAGAAGAAATGCCAAGGGCGTTTCTATCGACGCCACACCCCACAATGCATTCTTCAGTTTCAATCCAATCCTTGAGTTTATCAGACTCAATTTCTGATGTTCGGCATATATATACTTCTTCACCACTCCTACGAACATGTTTCTCTAAAACACAACGCTTACCCGTGCTTGATATTGCAAAGGCACAAGAGTCTTCATTCAAATTCTCGCACGCGATATCCCCTGCATACGGATACATAACATGTTATAACAAATTAAATTACACCGATGAAATTTTATTAAGAAAAAAAGAACGACTTACCTAAAGCAACTTGTACGAAGAAAGCAAGTGCGAAAGCAACAATGGCTAAAGTGTTCAAGCTATATAATGAAGCCATTATGATAACTTGTTAACTATATAATCAACTCTATTGCCTTGCAAGTTTATGTTGTTTTAGAACTAGGCCAAATAACTATTTATAGAGGCAGATTTTTCATGTAATTTGAAAACTAGTAGTAGAATGTGTATGAATTACTGTTTGATGAATTGACGATGTCATCATTTTATTAAGGGAAAATTGTGTTCCATAGCAAACATTAGCTAAAGTTTGTCAGACGTCTCTCTCTAAAATCTCGCTCGTCACTCTCCATTCTCGCTCGCCTCTCTCGCTTTGTAACAGAAGTGTATAAATTCTGTTTTTGTTTTGTATAAAGCGAGAGAAAATTGTATATATACATGCAAAAATATATATCTTCGTGTTATACACTTAATTATATAATTTACAAACATTTTACTTCAAATATTGCAGAGAAAAAGGCCAACAAATTATACAATTGCAGTGAAATATAATTTTTCTCTAGCTTTATACAATAGAAGTGTATATATTATGTTTCTATTTTTGTATAAAGCGAGAGAAAAATATATATTTTATTGCTATATACTTGTAATTATGCAATATACATACATTTTAATTCGATTCAACTGTATGCAGAGCAAATTTTATAAAAATATTGCAGCGAAATAGGCAGAGAATTATACAATTGTGCATTATACATTCGCAGTGAAATAGGATAGCGAATTATACAATAGCCAACGAATTATACAATTTAGGCCAGCGAATTATACATTTGTATATGTATAGCGAATTATACAATTTTATGTTTGCTATAGAGCGCAATTATACAAACTTTGTTATAGCATACAAATATAAATTTTTTATTGCTATATGTGAAAGTTAAAGTTGCCCTTTTATTAATTATATAAGAAAGTAGTTCGTGGTCAAAAGACTCCGCCATCAGTGGCCGTCTTGCCGTCTTGGTTATAAAAATTCCACACTTTTTAGGCTTATTTGATGTTGAAAACTGAATTTTCTTGCACTCATACTTGTCCACTTTTCGGTTTCTAAAGAAAAAATAGTATGCTTGTCATAGGGATTGAATTTTCAACTAATACATTTCTGACACATATTGGTCCCTATTTTTTTTGTACCACGAAATAATTAGGAGCCACTTCAATTTCGGTTGCAGTCTTTATTACAAATTATATATGGGATGTAAACTGCATTAGACAAATCCCGTGAGACAGATTTTACTTAAAAATGAATTGAAGGGGATCAATTCCGAATATGAGTAATCCGACACACTTATTAATTCTTTTTAGTTAGATGTGTATTTTATTAAACTAGTGAAACTATCCGCGCTTTGCGCGATTATATGAATATTTATATGAGAAATAATATGAAATATTAATATTTAGGTCAGTATCGAATATATAGATAATATTTTTATTTTCTCCTCGTCTGCGATATGACTTTTTTAAACATATAAAATATATTTGTATGTTTTGTATATGTATATATTAGAACAAAATATTCACCGTGGTGAGTAAATGAAATAGAGATAATATGTTGAAATACAATATATTGTATTAGGTTGAAAATTGTAGATATTTTAGTTTTCTCTATCTTTTGTAGGAGTAGTATCGTCAAAACAATATTGTTTTCTTTTATTTTATTATTACATTTGCTTATTATAATTTTTAAACATTAATTAAAAACTTATATGATTTACGAAAAATGAAGCATATAAAGTCATGATTCATATTTAGTATTAAACTTTACAAGTAAGATGAAGAGACATGAGTTATAAATAATTCAAATGTATAATTTTATTAGCCACTAAATGTATTACTAATTATGTATTGACTTTATTTGTAAAATAAAAAAATAAAAATAAGGTGTGAAAAAACAAAAAAATGAACAGAGAAAATATAATAATTGTTGACTACATAAAAATTATAAATACATTTCAAAGCAAAAAGAACGACGACAGATTGTTACATACGCAAAAAATGACATCATGAAAATAATAATATATTTTTCAATTACTTTTTATAAGTTATAATAAAAGTGAAACTAATCATCATAAATTTGTTATTGTTAAAATGAAATAATTATATTTATTTTTTCATAACAAAGAGAAAATAGAATACTAAAGGATCAAATGATTAGCATTGATAATATAATACATTTAGCTAAATTATTACATAAATTAAAATTTTAAAAACTCTAGCAAAAGTAACTAAGTTGCTAATAAATTTCAAAGTGAAAAAATATCTCTAATTATGCTTCATTTTTTTTCCTTCTACCATCTTTCTTTGCAAAGATATCCGTCATCATGTTTTGATCCATATGTCAAACTCTTCATATATGGAACCAACTGAATAAAAAAAACATATACGAATTAAAAATAATTATGTCAAAAGAAAGAACGAAATATAAACCATATTTAATATATTTATACATTATTTTTCAATAGTAATAACAATACTAAATAATAATTATTTCTTGAAATCTAACAAATATTATAATCAAACTATATTATATATGGAAAACTAACTATTAGAAAGAGTAATTGCATACGGATAAAACATTGTTAAGAATTAAAGAGATTTTTTTATCATACTTACTTGATAAATTATAATATAAACATAAAAATATATATTAAGAAAACATGTATAAGTACATAAAAATAAAAAGAAGGACTTAAGAATGAAATATATCTTACCTTCATATACTTTTTTTTTGTTACATGTTGCTAATCCCAAAACAAGTATTATGAAGAAGAGAAATTATAACTTTGTATGTGAATCTTCATGAAAATAAATATGAATCTATATAGACAAAATAAAGGAAATGAAAAAATAAGGACTTGAGAATGATATATTTATTAACTTCATGTACTTTTTTTTTTGGTTACATGTTAATTCCCTTCACAAATCAAATACGAATTTATATAGACAAAAATAGAGGAAATAAAAAAATAAAAAATTCAATGAAGTATTTCTTACCTTCATGTACTTCTTTTTTTGTTACAAATCAAACTTATATGATGAAAAAGAAAGAATAATTGTGAATGTGAATCTTCATGAAACTAATATAAATTTATAGGCAAAATAAAGGAATTCCATAAGACACATAAACTTATAAATTTAAATTGGAGGTTATGAATATAAAAATTATGAGAGTCATGAATATTATTAAAAGTAAAAATTAAAGAGGGGCAAGTAATGGATAGTAACTCCTAGTGAATAAATTCAAAAATAAAAACAAAATACTTAAAATGTAAAAAAAAAAAAAATACTATGATTTCATGATTAGAAGTGAGATAAACAAATATAAAAGAAATGTAGAGAGTTTTTTTTATTATAAATGTTCATACATTAATAAAGTATTTATTTGTATACTTGTATAAATGAAGTAATATATTTTTACAATAAAATAATTAAATTAAATTAAAAAAAGTAAAAAACAAATAAATTATGTTTCTCTTTTAATTATAAGTGAGATAAATAAATAAAAAATATGATGAGTTATTGTTATAAATGACCCACCATTAATACAATATTTTTATTTGTAATAAATTTAAGTAATTTTTTATGATATATAATTTTTTTTAAAAGAAAAAGATGAAAAAAACTAAATGCATTTGGAGGCAATATAGAGGTGCCACATCACCTCCTCTATGGTCCTCATTAATATATATATATATATTGATTAACTTTATTAATGATGTTTTCAATATTTAAAAAATTTTATTTTTATTTATTCTCTCTATTTGATGCTGCTTGTTGCTTTTGTCATATTAAAAAAAAGATATTTCCTCCGTCTCTAATTAATGTTTATTTATTTATTTTAGTTATTTTGAATTACTTGTTAATTTTCACATAAAAAGAACAACTTTTTTTTACTTATTATACTCTTAATTACTTTGAGAACTTGTAAAACTTTTTGAAATCTTAAATTTTTAATGCATTTACTTCATAATTAATAGGGATATAATAGTAATTCATTGTGTCAATAATTATTTTCTTAATAGATGTGTCAATTCTAACATGAATTAGTAGAAATAGTATGTTAGAGACTATATCAATAACTATTTTCTTAGTGATTGGGCTAAATCAAACAATAATAAGTAAAAATAAATGGTTGAAATCTTATTTTATATAGTCATTTAATACAAGAGTGACATTTCAACAAAGGTAATAAATAAGACTCTATTAATTAAAATAGACACGTGAAATGAACATCTATTTTGATATAGATGAGTATTAGTTTTAAGATTTAGTTTACATAATACAAATATGCTCCTTCAATTACAAATAAATGATATTTTAAGCTTAAAACATATCCTAGTAAGAAAACTATTTATTCCTAGAAATTTGGATGTATTTGTATTAATTTTACCTTAATAAATACCTTCAAAAAGATGTAGTTCATTCAAAATCGATTTCTTGATTACGTAATTTTTTTAAATTTAAATAAGAATAAAATTGAAAGAATATGATAATATTTTTTTTATTACCTGAAATAACTAAAAAATAAAAGAATATCACTTATTTTGAAATGGAGAAAATAGAACTATACAAAATTACTTTTAAATGAGATAATATTGTATAAATAGTCTTTATACCGTTAACCGCATATTACTTAAAACTTTTAGCATCACAAAAAATATCTATAATTTGTTTCATCATAATCTGTTTAATTATGTTTTGACGTTTAACTAATTGCTTCTGATTAGTAATGACAATTCATTATTATTTTCCTTAGCAGTTTGTTTCGTAGCTACATTTTTGCCGTAAGAAATGGAGTTTGGAGGCTAAACAGTTTGTTTCCTAGCTACATTTTTGCCGTAAGAAAAGGAGTTTAGAGTCTAAAAGCGCAAAAAAAATTTAAAATAGTATATCAAAAATATTTATTAAAACGGTAAGATAGCTATTGACGTAGTAATTTATTTTAACGGCGTTAAGTAAAATCGCCGCGATAGTGTACAATTTTTATTATTATTTTTTTGACATCCTGTCTTGGCAGTGATTTTTGTTATTGTTTTTTTTTATTGGAAAAGTTTGTTTTTTTTAACAAATCGCTGTCGAGGGTTTTTTTTTTTTTAAAAAAAAATTGTAAATCGCTACGTTTGCAGCGATTTTATTGATTTTTCCTTTTAACTTTGTATTGTAAATCGTTGCCTTTTTAACGATTTTATTGATTTTTTTTTATTTTTTAAATTTTTTTATTAAATAATGAAATTACCAACTAGTTGATATTTTATAATTTTTTAGTGTATAGTAAATTGCTGCCTTGGCAGCGATTATTTTTAATTATTTTAAAAATATATATATTCCGCCAAAGTCGCTGCCAAGACATCGGTTTTATTTCATTTTTTTCGCAGGATTTCATCTTTTTTAGAAAAATTAAAAAAATATATTCCACCAATATCGTTGCCACGGCACCGATTTTATTTTATTTTTAAAGAAAAAGTTCACTAAAATCGCAAGCAATTTCATCCATTTTAAAAAAAATAATAGTATCTACAAAGGTAAACGATTTGTAAATTTTTTTTTTGGATAAAATCACTAAGTCAGTAGCGATTTTAGTTAGTTAACGTCGTTAAAATAAATCGCTATTGACATAACGATTTCGCCCTTTTGATTATAATTTTTTTTAATATCCACTTTTGAAAAAAAAATCAATTTCTTTTTGCCCTTTAAACTCTGGACTCGTAAGGAATGTATATTAGCCTTGTTTAGAAGATTTTTTGATTAGTTCATCAAAAACGAGCAAATTAAATCAATTGAAATTAAGTTAAAAGAAAAATAAATAAATCATTTCAATTAATTCATATTTCAAATAACTAAAGACGAGTTACCCAATAAGAATAATGATAAATATGAATACTCATATTATAGTATAAATCTTTTTAAAAGCCTTAACATTAATTTTTTTAAAAGAAAATTTTCTTTTCGCCCCACCGCTTACCAGCCCCATCCTAAAAAAAAATAATAATAAATACGTTTTTTCCCCAATATTTTGCATCTTTTTTAAGTATCAGAAAACCATCCTTTTTTTTTTTTGTCAAAAGGATATGTATTATTATATAAATTAAGATTAATACATGGAGGGTGTTGTTTACATCTGAGATTAATTTACTCCGTCAATCTATTTTCATTTGTCATGTTACGTTTTTCAAAAGTTATGTAATTGATTTTCAATATTATAAGCAAAAATTTATACATTCAAAAATTGTAGAAAAAATATTATAAATTATAATTTTTTTTGTATATTATTATGATGAAAAATACATCATAAAATGTTAATTAAATCTCGTATAATTAACTCCAAAATAAATTGTGATAATTAAAAATAAATACACGACAACTAAAAATAAACCAAACCGAGAAAGTAATTTATGCCTAATATAGTGTGATCGATAGTCAATAAAATCTAACGGTACTAGTCAAGTCTATGAGTAGTGCATACTTTTACCCCGTCATTTACGGCTATACTTTAATTCTCTTACTCCTATATGTTTCTTTCAAAGATAAAATTGTCTAGTCAATTCTAACTATTCATTTTTACATTTCATATTTGGACTTGTCAAAATAATAATAAGATTAGAACATGATTTGAAATAATTGTTTTCTTATATTATATTAATATTATATTAAAAGTTATTAATAAAAATTAAAAAAAAATATTTTTTGAAATTATAGACAAGTAAAATTAAATAGAGGAAGTAAGAGCTAGTATTCTCTTCGTTCATTTTTAATTGTCATGTTAAAATTTTCAATTGTCAATTTAATTAATTTCTAAAGTTAAATCATATTATATTAATTCGATATTTTAACTAAAAAAATTAAATATAAAAAATTATACGAAAAGTATTTTCAATATGATAAAACTACGTCATAAAATGTTAGTAAATTTTTTTATAATTTGACTTTAAGAAAGAAAACGATGACAATTAAAAGTGGACAGAAGAAGTAATTGTTATTTCCTAATTGATTGTGTTGGGGCATTGTCCATTGAAGTGCAACTAATTTTTTTCTGTTCCTAATTACTTGTTTACTTTTGAAGTAATACACATATTAACAAAATAATGTTTGATATAGTAAGTTTGTCATTTTAACCTTATTAATATGAAGTAAATGAATCAAAAAATAAAGATTTCAAGTAGTTCTACCTTTTTCAGAATTAATTAATTGGAGATATAATAGGTAAAAAAAATGCTTTCTTGATTTGTCAAAATAACAAGTAAAAAGAAATTGGACAAGTAATTATGGATAATGAAGTACTAGTACTCCCTTTGTTCCTATTTACTTGTTCATATTTCCACTTATATATGTCCCTATTTACTTGTCCATTTTAACAAATTAAGAAAAAACAATTTTTTTCATATTATACCGTCATTTTAAACTTCTTGAAAATTTCTAACTTTCACATTCATCCTTTTTGAAACCATATTTAATAAGGGTAAGATTGTAACTTTACTATGTTTATTATTATTATCTTAATATGTGTGCATTTTCTTAAGTGGAACTAAATAAGGACAGAGGGAGTAGTAACTAAAAGGGAAAGGTCAGGAATATATTCGAATTTTGACTGAAAATGATATAACGATACCAAACTTTGGAAAATACTTTTACCCCTGAACTATTTAATAATGTATTTTAAAATTATATGTGCTCACATGAATATTAAAAATATTGTATAATTATAAATAATAATATATTGTTTCTCTCTCTTTCCTATACTTTGAGTGTGTTTGGTATGAAGAAAAAATTTTCTGGAAAATATTTTCCAATTTTCTCATGTTTGGTTGGACAAAAGTTTCGGAAAATGTTTTCCAAATCAACTCATTTTCCTCAAAATTAAGGAAAATGACTTCCCTTCAAAAATTAAGGAAAACATTTTCCAAAGCTCTCCTCCTTCAAATTACTTTTTTTTTTTTTTAGAAAAAATATCATTTAAAAAAAATATTTTCAATTTCACAATTTTATTTTTTCACTCGATCCCTGACCACCTTCCCCCAACCCCCTCCCCAAAAAATTAATTTTGATTTTTAAAAATAATTTCAATTCAATTTTTTATTTTTAAACTCCTACCTCCTCCTGGCCAGCCCCCTACCCCCCACCTGCCCCCCACCCCCCCAACCCCCTAAAAAATTAATTTTGCTTTTTGTAAATACTATCAACTTCAAATTTAATTTCACTCCTACCCCATCCCCCTGCCCCCACCCCCACGATTCCCCCACACCCCCACCACTACCACCAAAAAAAAAAAAAATATTTTTAAAAATTTTCAATTCATAAAGTATTTTGTACTCTAGTAAAAATAAAAAAGATGTTCCTCAAAAATATTTTTCATTCATAAACTAACACTAAAAATCATTTCCGGGAAAATATTTTCTACGCACCAACCAAAACATGAGAAAATAAGTTCAAAATCTACTTGTTTTCCGGAAAACATTTTCTAGGAAAACATTTTCCATGGCGAACACATTTTCCTTCATACCAAACACACCCTTTATGAATAACTTTGATGGATAAGACTATATTTTTATGGCAGAAAACCCTTTAAATAAGAGTGTGTTTAACATCATTCCCACATTTCCAGTAGTGGAGATAATGGATTGTTAGAAGAGATAATGAGTAAAATGGAAAACTTATTGGGTAGTTGGACTTACTTCCCCACTTCTCCACTTCTCCACTTCTCCGCACATGTAAGTAACTTTCACTTATCCAATTAGAATTAGAATTTAGTTAATAATTAAATATTAAACTAAAATAATATTAATGTGAGTGAATCATAAAACTAACAATTAGCTCCCCAATTTTTTGAATGTAAAATTTTCACTTGTAAATAATGAAATGAACTTCAAAAATTAAGTAAATAAGGTGAATTAGAGGGAATTGATAAATTAAAATTTGAACGACAATGCATTCATAATTTAAGAGTGAAGTTTATATTTAGAACGTTCCTTAACTAATAGAAAATTATACAAATCAATTTACTGGTTTTGTAATAAAAAAAATGCTTTCTCTATGGATGAGGAAAAATAACTTAAATACACAACTACAATTTTTATATCTCCAATTTTTCCTACTTTTTTTAAATATTACATAATTCTTTTTTTTTTATTTTAGTGTAAGTTTTAGATACATACATTCTCTCTCTTATAATACATATTTACCCATTTTAATGCTATTTTTTCACCATTAAAACACTCAACCTCTTAAATCAGTTTTGAATTTTAAAATTTATCCATTAAACACTCAACTTTTTAATCAGCTTTTTGATTTTGAATTTTTAAATTTAATAATTTTAATTAAAAGACCAAATTTTGAAATTTGATTTTCAAAATTCAAAAAATTTGAAATTTAAAAAGTAAAAATATCAGAAAGCAGGACAACTTCCATTAACTTCTACCGTCTTCTTCTTACTCCATCAAGTTTCAGTTCTTTTTTTCCTTAATCATCTTCTTTCATCTTAACCCATTACATTTTTTTCTTTCTTCTTTTTATTCTTAATCCATCATCGTATTTCTTCCTAATCTGTAATAGTTTGAACCCAGCATCTTTTTATTATTAATCCATCATCAATCGTATATTCTCTCTTTTTTTTGTTTAATTGTTCTATTACATCATAGTAAGGATCCGTTAATTAATAGAAGGATATATGATTCCGACGATGAAAATTGAAAAGAAAGACTCTGGCGAAACATCAAAATCAAAGGTTGTCAAAATACAACAAAAAAGGAAAAAAAAGAAGCAGCAAAAAACATGTTGTTAGGCCTACATTGTCTCGGGTTAGTATTTTGGCAAAACAAATGATACATATATACCAAACACACACTAAAAATAACTGATACATTGGCTAAACCGTATGTATCATGTACAATAGTTATCCTATAATCCTTAAATTTTACATAATATTTAGGTAAATGAATAGCATATTCATATGAATTGGTATTATTTTTTAAAAGTAAAGTTATTACTGTATATTTCAAGAAAAGTACACAATAACCTCAATAATATTTTGATATTTTTTATCTAATGGCGATGTATCATTGTGCAAACCAATGATACACACTAAAAAAGTACATGATACATTAGATAAACAATGTGTACCAAAAACACACAATAAAAGTACATGATACACTAGATAAACCATATGTATCATGTACATTATGTTACCTAATAATTCTTAAATTTATATATCTTACTGTAGCAAGATTTATAAAATTTTATATTTAAAACAAATATTGACACAAGTATATTTATCAACACCAATAATAACAAAGTATTTATAATCAAAAGCACGACTTCAAATTTAATTACCACATGTTGGTAAGTTATTTATCTAACACAAAGTGTTCAATTTGCAGTTGTAATGAAAACTGAAATTCATTAAAATGTTTATGTTATAAATTATTCTTGATATCATAGAAAATTACGACTAATTCACTTCTCTTTTGGGTAGAAAGTACAAGTTTCTTCTGTTGTGCCCTTCTTGTCCACATTGTCCACAACAGTTTGTTTTCACGAAATCTTTTCATTTGCATTCTTTCTTCTTCTTTTCTTGGTCGTCCAGATGATATAATCTTTGATATTTAGGTAAATTGAATAGCATATTCAAAAATAGATGATATAATATTTGATTTCAAATTTTGAAAATTAATATCCAATTAAGTGCTGATTTAATGTTGATTAATGATCTGTTACCACAAATAAGCTGTTTTAGTAACAACATTAACTTTACCGTTTTTTTCCCTATTTTTTCTTAACAGTTTTAAATTACCATGTATCATTACCATGTATCACTACAGTTTAAAGTATCATGGCTCAACAAATTTAAGGAATTTTTTGTAATTAGTAAACTTGTCGGGACAGAAATAATTATTGAATTACACTATGAGATTCCTTAAATTTATACTAAAAAGATTGGCTTAGTCATAAATAATTAGGGTCTAAAAGTGACCCAAGCCCAAAACAAAAAGGCAATAGCAACAAAGTGAAACGGCAAAAAAAAAGTGAAGACCACATCGTTATCATCTTCATCTATCAAGGTAAAAGATCTAATCCCCTTATACATCACCTGAATCGATCTTAATAAAAAAAAAAAAATCTAATCCATCCTTAATTCGTGCAGATTGAGCTCAAGTAAATTGATATCACTTCATCTTAATTCGAAAATCTTAATTTGTTGGACCACTTCCTTTAAAATTCTGCCAGTATCCAATCTTCCATATGTTTGAAATATGCAATTATTTCTTTCTCCTATAGTGTCTGATAATTATAGCAAAAAAATAATTGTTGTGACTTGGCCTATTGTAGAGTTTTCTTTTGTGATTGTACTCATCCAATGCACCTCATAATTCCAATCTAGAATAGGCCTAAGAAATCCTAACCAAACACACCATAGAAATTTGATTTTACCAACAGTAAATATCACGATTTGATAAACTACACCCTACCAACATAAGAAAGAAATTTTAGACCAACAAGTTATCTTGGTAGTATGTAATCTTATTAATCATGCCATTATCCCTTCAGAAAATAAAATTTGATTTTTCTATATGCGTCTTATAAAATTAAATTAATCATACATACTCATATGAAAAAGTGCCACATTGACATTCATTAGCTCGTAAATCTTTAATTCACCATGGCAAATTTTTTCATAATCCTCAATGTTGGTATTCAATAATTCTTTTCAACATGATTTTTGATTATGATGTGATTTAGAAGAGTTCAGCTATGGTGAATTAGAGTTTACAATCTCGATGAATGTCGAGTTTAAAAAACTAAGCCTAGTAAATAAATAATGCAAAAGAGTTGTCAATACTGAGGTGATATATACAAGGTCTAATTACAAAGCCTTTATATAGAGAAGTTTTAACCATGATAATTAATTTGAATATGGTGAAATAAATGAACAAATCAATTAGTCTCACAATATTTATTAAGTCAATAATTCCCATATTAAAGCAGTTACAATGGGAAATTAATTATATTAAATTATTATATTTATTGAGGTGACATAATTTTTGTTCTTATTAGGTTTTTATTTGAGATTTTATCTTCTCAATTATTATCATCAAAATTAATAATATTGTTGAATGCCTGAATAGGACCCGTTACAGCAGAAAGGACGGGTATATAGACGCTAGGGCCCAAGCCTGTTAGGGCGTACCCTAGCACTATATATAGACGCTAGGGCAAACCCTATTCTGTAATTTCTGTTCTTGCTCTCCATAATAAAAACTGCTTCCCCTCTTCCCGTGGACGTAGCCAAGTTATTGGTGAACACGTAAATCTGTGTCTTGTTTTTCGCGTTTATATTTTCTCGTATTATATCGAATTCCGCATAACAAATTGGTATCAGAGCCTCTCGGTTAATCGGTGTTCTTGGAGAATTCGAGATGTCTGCTTTGAACGTGAAAATCGACAAATTCACAGGGAGGAACAGTTTCAGTTTATGGCAGATCAAGATGCGGGCTTTGTTGAAACAAACAGGTTTCTGGGCGCCGTTGTCGAAAGACAAGAACGCCATCGTTACTCCTGAGATGGCGATTCTGGAGGAAAAGGCGCACTCGACGATCCTGTGTCTCGCGATGACGTCATCACGGAGGTCTCGGATGAAGAGACTGCTGCTGGTCTGTGGTTGAAGCTGGAGAGTTTGTACATGACAAAATCTTTAACCAACAAGCTGCTTCTGAAACAACGTCTATTCGGTTTACGAATGGCTGAAGGTACACAACTCAGGGAACATTAGAGCAATTGAATACTTTGTTATTAGAATTACGTAATATCGATGTGAAGGTCGAGGATGAAGATGCTGCCCTGATTCTGTTAGTATCTCTCCAATGTCGTTTGAGAATTTTGTTCAATCGTTCATTGTTGGAAAGATACTGTGTCATTGGAAGAAGTCAGATCGGCCCTTCATAGCAGGGAATTACGGCATAAGGCTAACGGCACAAGTACGGACATACAACCTTCCGGTCTGTTCAACGTAGCGGAAAGGGAAGGAAAAACGGCGGAAAGAAAAAAAAGCCGATGTCGAAGGGGCAAAGCCGGATGATGTCTGTAATTACTGCAAGGAGAAGGGACATTGGAAATTTGATTGTCCGAAGAAGAAGAAGAGCAATCGGAAAAACAATCAGTTTCTGCTGCTGTTGCTGAAGGAGACACAATTCTGAAGAAGACATTGCCCTAGTTGCGGATGAGCACACTCATCATTCAGATGTGTGGGTTCTCGATTCTGGACATCCTATCACATCTGTCCTAGGAGAGAGTGGTTCACGACTTATGAGCAGGTAGAAGGAGGCAGCATCTCGATGGCCAACAGTTCTGTCTGCAAGGTGGTTGGGACAGGCTCGATCAAGATAAGGACACATGACGGTAGCTTCTGCACATTGAACGAGGTCAGGCACGTTCCATTGATGACGAAAAATTTGATATCTCTCAGTCTTTTGGACAGCAAGGGATTCAGCTGGTCGGGAAAAATGGAGTCTTGCGGGTCTGGAAGGGTTCAAATCTGATTCTGAAGGGTGTCATGCGTGGTACTTTGTATTTCTAAAGGTTCCACGGTTACAGGTCAACCCGTTCCCCATTTGCATCGTCAGAAGTTCACAAGGAGGATATGACTAAGTTATGGCACATGAGACTGGTCATATGGGTGAAAGAGGGATGCAAATTCTGTCAAAGGAGGATCTTCTTTCTGGTCATAAGGTTAAGAGCCTAGAGTTTTGTGAACATTGTGTCTTTGGAAAACTACATCGCAACAAGTTTCCAAAGGCCATTCACAGAACAAAAGGCACACTTGATTATATCCATTCTGATTGCTGGGGGTCCATGCCGTGTTGAGTCTTTGGGAGGCTGCAGATTTTTGTGTCCATTATTGATGATTACTCAAGGATGACTTGGGTGTACATGATGAAGCATAAAAGTGAAGCTTTCCAGAAGTTCAAGGAGTGGAAAATTTTGATGGAAAATCAAACAGGGAAGAAGATCAAGAGGTTGCGAACTGATAATGGGCTGGAATTCTGTGGTCTGAATTTGATCAATTCTGTAAGGATGAAGGGATTGCTCGACATCGTACAGTCAGAAATACACCACAGCAGAACGGTGTAGATGAGCGGATGAATCAAACACTTCTGGAGAGAGCAAGGTGCATGCTCTCTAATGTGGGCTAGATAGAAGATTCTGGGCAGAAGCGGTTAGTACAGCTTGCTACTTGATTAACCGCGGACCACATACAGGCATACAGTGCAAGACACCTATGGAGATGTGGTCAGGAAAAGCTGCTGATTATTCAAATCTGAAAGCTTTTGGTTGTACGGCTTACTATCACGTCAGTGAAGGTAAGTTAGAACCAAGAGCTAAAAAGGGAGTATTTGTGGGCTACGGAGATGGAGTGAAAGGTTTCAGAATCTGGTCTCCAGCAGAAAAGAGGGTTATTATGAGCAGGAACGTTGTCTTTGATGAAAGTTCTCTGCTTAGAACCATTGTGAAGCCTACAACTACGTCAGAAACTGGGGGTCCTTGATAAACAGGTGGAGTTTCAAGTCATTCAGAAGAGAGCGATTTGAAAGAACCTGAAGAGGAGGATCAAGAGCCACAGACAGAAACTGATATTCCAGAATCTATGCCATCAGATATCCATCGGAGTATAGCTCAAGATCGGCCAAAGAGGGTTGGAGTTCGGCCACCTACGAGGTATGGTTTTGAGGATATGGTGGGTTATGGACTGCAGGTTGCTGAAGAGGTAGATACATCTGAGCCGTCCACTTACAAAAGAAGCCATTTTAAGTCCTGATTCTGAAAATGGTTTGCTGCTGCTATGGGAGATGAGATGGAGTCCCTACACAAGAATCAGACATGGGATCTGGTCATACAGCCTTCGGGGGGGAGAAGATTATTACTTGCAAATGGGTTTTCAAGAAGAGGAAGGGATATCACCAGCAGAAGGAGTCAAGTATAAAGCCAGGGTTGTTGCCAGAGGTTTCAACCAAAGAGAGGGAGTGGACTACAATGAGATCTTCTCACCAGTGGTCAGACATACTTCCATCCGAGTGTTACTAGCGATATAGTTTACACATCAGAATCTGGAGCTTGAACAACTTGATGTGAAGACAGCGTTTCTACATGGAGAGTTGGAGGAAGAGATATACATGACTCAGCCGGATGGTTTCCAAGTTCCAGGGAAGGAAAATCACGCCTGCAAGTTGAAGAAGTCCTTATATGGACTTAAGCAGTCTCCAAGGCAGTGGTACAAAAGGTTTGACAGCTATATGGTGAAGTTGGGCTATACTCGGAGCTCTATATGTTGTTGTCTACTACAATAGGCTCAAGGATGATTCATTCATCTATCTGGTGCTTTATGTAGATGATATGCTGATAGCTGCAAAGAAGAAGTATGACATTCAGAAGCTGAAGGGTTTACTTAGTGCTGAGTTTGAGATGAAGGATCTGGGAGCCGCTCGGAAAATTCTAGGGATGGAGATCATTAGAGACAGAGAGAGAAGGAAACTTTTCTTGTCACAGAGAAGCTACATTCAGAAGGTCTTGGGAGGTTTGGCATGTCTTCATCTAAGCCTATTGATACCCCCAGTGCCTCCAATATCCATCTCACTGCCATGTTCGCTCCACAGTCTGAAGAGAGAAGAGGAGTATATGTCACGAGTCCCTTATGCCAGTGCTGTAGGAGAGTTTGATGTATGCTATGGTCTGTACAAGGCCAGATTTAGCACATGCAGCGTCATGTAGTGAGCAGATTCATGGGAACCAGGAAGAGAACATTGGCAGGCTGTAAAGAGAATTTTCCGATACCTTAAAGGTACATCTGACGTTGGTCTCATTTATGGAGGTGATACTCAGTGCTTGGTTACTGGCTATTCTGATTCTGACTATGCTGGAGATGTTGACACAAGAAGATCAATGACTGGCTATTGTGTTTACCCTTGGAGGATCTGTCGTCAGTTGGAAGGCAACTTTGCAACCTACAGTGACTTTGTCTACTACGGAAGCGGAGTACATGGCCTTGACAGAGGCTGCAAAAGAAAGGATTTGGTTGAAAGGGTGGTTAGTGATCTTGGTCTGCATCATGATCAGGCTACGGTGTATTTGACAGTTTGAGCGCAATTTGTCTAGCCAAGGATCAAGTCCATCATGAGAGAACCAAGCATATTGACGTGAGGTATCATTTTCTGAGAAGTGAGAAGAGAATCAAGGTGAAGAAAGTAGGAACTGCTGATAATCCTGCTGATATGTTCACAAAGCCGGTTCCACAGAGCAGTTTCAACACGTTTGGACTTGCTCAACATCAGAAGCTGTTAATTGCCCTGCGGGGCAATTCTGAGGAAGAGGAGGTCTGGCACTATCATAGTGCGTCTGAAGAATCTGTTCGGAGAATTCAAGTCAAGGTGGAGATTTGTTGAATGCCTTGAATAGGACCCGTTTACAGCAGAAAGGACGGGGGGTCGCTGCCCGGTCAGCGAGTCGGGGGGTCAGGGGGGCGACGCGCCCCCTGGCCTGGGGGTCCGGGGGGGCGGAGACGCCCCCGGCCCGACGGTATACAATGTTGTTGTATTGGGCCCTTAATTATCTGTCAATTCTGTATGTTGGGCCCAAGCCTGTTAGGGCGTACCCTAGCACTATATAGACGCTAGGGCAAACCCTATTCTGTAATTTCTGTTTCTTGCCTCTCCATAATTAAAACTGCTTCCCCTCTTCCCGTGGACGTAGCCAAGTTATTGGTGAACCACGTAAATCTGTTGTCTGTTTTTCGCGTTTATATTTTCTCGTATTATATCGAATTCCGCATAACAATATTACGTCACATAATTTAAATACAAATAGCCTAAAAACCACCTTAATTATCACCTTTTAACATCATGATCCTCAAACTTTATGAGGTGTCATTCAAACAATTAAAGTCATTTAGAATATTATCAATCTTCGAGGTCGATTCCTTCAATGAATTTACTTTTTATGAAAAAAAATAAATACCAACTTAGGAGGTTCACTAATAATTACTATAGTATTGTAAAATTGTTTTTTGACCTCGAAAGGTTTATTTTGTGTTTTCTTCAATTTTATGTGATAAGAAAATTGATTGGGGATGTTAAAAAATAACTTAAAAGCTTTTGTAGTTGAAAACTTATCTCATGATGTTGATTTTTTTCAACTTTTTAAAGTTAAATTATAGAACTTTTTTTTTTACAACGAATTATAGAGTTTTTTCGAAGGACACAAATACAAAATTAATGTTAACGAGGAGATTAATGTCAACAAGAGCAAGGAACTTACAATTATTACTAATAAGGACCACACGAGGACAATATTACCAGACTCGAGGAGCTTTATAAGGCAGGCAGATTTAGAATTTGTAAATTTTGGGTCTCAGAAAAGTCATTTATGATAAAAATTTCCACGCTAAGCAAGACAATTCTTAATATTCACTAGCAAATTTGTTTGCATAATTTATACTTATATTGTTGGTGTAGTTAAGATCTTAGTTACAAGAGGTTTAGGATTCTAATCTATTTATTCACAATTTCTTTTACAATAAATTTGCTACTTGCATGATAAAAAAAGTTTTAAGAATATTCAACCCACAACAAGGCTAAAACTTGCATCCTTAAGGCAATAAATTTGAACTTTAACCACTTGCACAATAAGGCTCATTTCTAATACTCTCCATGTCATACTACAGTTTTTAAAAATTAATTTGACTAATTTTAAAATTAAACCTAAACTAAACTATATTAAGTTGATATATAAACTAAATATTTAATTATTAAAAAAACTATATTGAAAACACTATTACAATTTTTTTTCATGATTAATATGATAAAAAAATATTTATTTAAAATATTAATAAACTTTTCATTGTTTGACTCTTAAAAGGAAATCATGATTAGTAAAAACGAATAGAAGGAGCAATACCTAATACAATATATATTGATTATGGATTGATGTCGTTGTTATCTATATTATATTTATAACGTAACCCTATCAAAATATAATGGTAAAAATTGAAAAATATAGAGTTGAAACTTTGTTTTCATAGTTTAAGAGGAACCACTTCTTAATTGCACTCTAATTTTATTTAAATCAAGCAAATCATTCTCTACATTAAACTCTTTTTGGGTTGCGATGATCATAAAACTCGAAATATATAAAAACAATTATATTCTAGTGCACTTCATAAAGTTGTATAATATAAAAGTTGACTAAATTTCATTTCATCATTCATGATACAATTTTCATGGCTAAACGCCTGCCAAATATTTAAAAACTATATAATAAGTCTTATACATTAATTCCAATCATATTTTTTGGAATAAGATTCTGGAGAATTGTGACCTGCAAAGTAAAATCCATCCTCTTGTACTTTCCAAAAACATTCATAATCATTTCCACTTATATTTCCACAATCACGAGATTTATACATTTGGATGTTGAAAACATCAAAAAGTTGTTTTTTAGAGCCCCATGAATAGTGACAATAGAAACGAGTAGTGCCTAAGAGATTTCCGCGGAATGAAAAATTATAATCCTCACCCACTTTAGGAGTTTTCAATCCAAGATTATCATCTTTAGATTCACATTGAACAGTAAAAGGAACATCATTATTTGGCAGAGCGTTTATGATATGAACTGTGAAACCAGCAGTAAGTGCGGCATTTGTTGTTTGAACAAAAATGCTCAATATGACTAGTGAAAATACTATGAGTTTGATCATTATGAATCTCTTATATATTTATCTAATGAATCTTTATATGTTTTCTTCTTCTAATAGTTTGTCCTTATATATAGTGTGCATGTAACATGGTAAAATGGTTGAGATAGAAATGATTATTAAATTATTTTTGCTACTTTAAAATATGGTTGAGATAGAAATGATTATTAAATGATTTTTGCTACTTTAAAATATGGTTGAGGTAGATATGACTGTTAAATGATTTGCCACTTTAAAATGTGGACTTGCCTATAATACATAAGGCAAATATGTTTAAGTTTGAATTGATGTTATTTGTTACTCTAGCTCCAATAAAGCCGGTACACGATTGAGTTTACACATTTTTTTAAGAAATTATAAATAAAAGGGTAATTTTTCTAAATTATTCTTTGAATATAATAAATATGACGTTAATTATAATTAATAATAAAGATAAACGAAAATAACGTATAAAATTACTCATTAGATTCATAAAATGGACAAATATAGTTAGACATCTCAAAATAGTACAGTAAACAATTATTGTTAAACAGAATGGAGTATTTAAATAGATAGTGTA
Organism: Solanum peruvianum; assembly: GCA_027705065.1. Taxonomy (NCBI): domain Eukaryota; kingdom Viridiplantae; phylum Streptophyta; class Magnoliopsida; order Solanales; family Solanaceae; genus Solanum; species Solanum peruvianum. The sequence continues at coordinate 3,128,705 of JAKWJD010001757.1, read as the reverse complement.
CCTTATTAAAATATATAATGTTCAAAATAAATTGAGTTGAAACTTATTTGCTTTCTTAGTTTCAAAGGAATTCAACAACTTTTAATTATATTTAAATTTTGTATTTGTCGAACATTGTTGTTCAGAGAGAACCATTCTCTAATTCAAGTAATTAGATTTTACCTATATTATTTTATCTTTGTGAGTATTTTTATCCTTAAATTTATTATCTTTTAATTTAAAAAATAAAAAGATGATCAGTTTATTTTAAAATAAAAAAGATATTACTAATCTTTTAAATTCTTGACCAAATTATGATCAAACTTTCTGACCATTTTCTAACCAATCAGCATTACTTTTTTTATTATTTCCTTTATTTCAAAAATGATGACCTAGTTTGACTTGGAACGAAGTTTAAGAAAAGAAATAAGACTTTTTAATCTTGTGATTCTAAATTAAAGTTATGTCAAATGTACCAAAATGACCTTTAATCTTGTGGTCTTGAACATGCCACGTGAAAAGTTAAAGTTAAAGTGTTACCAAAAAAAGGAAGGGTTCATACTTTTTTAAACAAACTAAAAAGGAAATAGAGACATTCTTTTCTCCTTTTTTAAACAAACTAAAAAGAAAATATAGATATTTTTTTAAACGGAGGGAGTATTTTACAAATTGTACTTCAACACATAGTAATACATCATGAAGAAGTTTTGAAAATTATATGCAAACATATTAGTTCCCCAATTTTTTGAATGTCTATAATTTTCACTCGTAAATAATAAATGAACTTCAAAAAATAAAAAGTTATAATATTCAGAAAAAATCATTTTTGTGTTCGAAACTGATAAGGGCGTCATACGATTGAGTTAAATTTGGTGTTCGAGTTGGCTATTCAATATTTTCACCCTGAGTTCTATTTAAAGTAATTTCATTCGAAGATGAATGTTCCAAGAGGGGGATATTGTAACACTTCGATCTTATAAAGAGCTAAATTTAGGTCGATTCTAGATTAATTAGGATAAAAAATCAAGAATAAACATTCATCGAATTTTCTAGGCACTGGGTAGGGTGGCGCGCCACTGAGGCTCAAGGGGGCTGCAGTGCGCCAGAAGTGGCCTTCAAAAGTTGAATGACTGGTCTGGGTTAGGGATGCACCAAGGTCGCCATTTGATTTCTATTAAATTGTGTCTTTGCTCTCTTCTTATTTTCAACTATATAAGACATCATTAATCATTAAGAGATCCTATATACACTAATCATAACTCTTTGAATTCATATTTTAAATTCAAGGACGAGTTAAGAGTAAAGTTCGAGTATCCCTTTTTAGTTATTTTGAGGAGTTTTTCTTTTTTACAGCCTTTTAAAACTTGTTGTAAGACTTAAGTAAATGAGTAAGAGAACGAAGTGAGTTGAGTTTCATTTTTCAAAATGAGTATAAGGGAACTAATCATTTCAAAGTGTAAACATTTTATAATTAAAATAAGTGGAAACCTTGATTTTAAAATAATTTCATAGGATTTTTTCAGTATGGTTTTTTTAAGAGAACCTTTTGAGTAATTATCTCAAATTGAGAAGATTTATGTTTTTAAATAATTTAAGCATGAATTATATTATTGGTAGTCGTATTGAGCAATGATGTGAGGATCGTAAGTTCAGACGACCAAAATTCTCACAAACCACATATGCTAACATATGTGAATGATCTCTTTTTAGATGATTCCTTATTGTTTTTAAGCATAGATTAGTGGATCGACTTAGTTGAGGATGTACTATACTTCGACAAGGTATATGAAAGTTCTAACAGTGTAGGTGAGACGTTGTGTCCGATACCTTGATAAGGTATAAGACAGTTCTGGCAGCGTGGGTGAGACGTTATATCATCACATTGCTTATAGTAATGATTATTCGTTAGATAATCTCCCAAATAAGAGTAAAATAACATATTTATGTATTTTCATACACATTGAGTTATTAGATATTGCTCAAAAAGCTTTATATGTATTGCATCTTATCATCATTACTTTCATTCTGAGTTGGAGTTAAATATTCCTGAGTTGAGTTAAGTATTCCTGAGTTGAGTTGAAATGAGGTGAGTATGTCTTCCTTTCTATCGATTCAAGTTATATGTTAATTTTCAGTGTTCCCCTTACATGCTCATACATTTAATGTACTGATGCTTTTGACCTGCTTTTTTTCATGATGCAGATATAGGTATTTAGGGTCATCAACATGCGCTCTGTTGATATCACCTACAGTCTCAATTAGCTTCGGTGAAACTTCTTGCTTTCGTAAGGTTCCACATTTACTTTCAATCTTGTTAGGATGTCGTGGATCTTGTCCCGACTTTTATCATAGTTATTAGATGCTTCATAGATAGTAGTGTTTTGAAGAGTCTTTTCCATTTCTTTTAGTAATGTTTAAGACTTGAGTTACCTTCTTATGACAAGTAGAGAACTAATAAATATTGTGAGTTAATTGTTTGAGACAATGGAGTTAGACTGTTTTGAGTTCTTATTTCGATGAGTAACTCTTTCACTTAGTATTGAGCCAAACAAAGGGTTAACTTGTGGACCAATGATGGTTCTCGAGTGCTGGCCACGCTCGGGGTGTGACATCTTTAACTTTGATTTATTGGATCATTAAATCATGTGCTCTGATAACATTTGTTGGGTTCGAAAATGATTAGGTCATTTGCGAAAACTTATAATTTCAAATCATATACCGATAAATTAGATGGAACATAAAACTATACTGAAAGCCATAATATTATTATTTGATATGACCAATTGGCCTACATAATTAAAAACAAATTAAAAGCACAAAAATTGTGAAGAGAAAATCTTCTCATAAACATATCTCTAAAATGACTATATTGCAAATTTTATTGTATTTTTTTGGTATGGGAAAGATGAGTATTCAAAATTTATAGGATTCCAGACTTTTCCTCTAAGGAAAAAAATAAACCAAATATGAAAGATTATATTTTTCTTTCACGAAAAGTTAAATCATTTATGATAATAATTTGATTTTCTTGCAAAAGAAAAATAAACTTTAAATAATGTAAGAAAATCACGACAAAACCCAACAAATTACATCTAAATAATATAATTTAGTCAAGATTTTTTATGCTTATTTAAATTGACTCAATTTCAAGTCATCATTCCTAAAAAATTCCAAATAAAATAATTTTATTTTATTTTCATAACCAAATGCCTACAAAATATTAGAAAACCACATAGCAAGCCTTATACATTAATTCCAGTCATACTTTTTGGAATATGATTCTGGAGAGTTATGACCTCCAAAGTAAAATCCATCATCCTGTACTTTCCAAAAACATTCATAATGATTTCTTTTTATTTTTCCACATTCATAAGATTGATATCTGTTAAAAACATCAAAGACTTGTTTTCTAGAGCCCCACAAATAGTTACAATAGAAACGAGTAGTCTTAAAGACATTCGCGCGAAATGAAAAATTGTAATCATCACCCACTGTAGGAGTTTTCAATCCAAGATCATCATCTTGAGATTTACAGTGAACGGAAAAAGGAGTGTCGTTATTTGAAAGAGCGTTGATGATATGAACTGTGAAACCCTTTGTAAATGCAAAATTTGTTGTCTGAACGAGAATGCTCATTATGACTACTAAAAATACTATGATTTTGGTCATGATGAATCGATTATATGTTTATCTAATGAATTACTACATAAGTAATGCAAAAGAGTTATCAAGACTTAGATGAGGTGTAAAAGGCTAATTACAAAGCCTTATATAGAGAATATTTTAACCACAACCTTTTGTAGATAATAAATTTGAAATATATGGTGAAATAAATGAAAAAATCAGTTAGTCTCACAATAGTTATTAAGTCAATATATTCACATTTAAACCACTTACAATGGGAAATTAATTATATTAAATTATTATAATTTATTGAGGTGACATAATTTTGTTCTATAGATTTATTTGACTAGAAATAATTTGATATTGATTGACCTTACATTTTAATTTCATGGTAGATATTTTATTTAAAAAATTTCTTTCTCAATTATCGTCATCAAAACTAAAAATATTACGTCACATAATTTTAAATACAAATAGCCTAAAAGACATCTTACTTATTTCCCTTTGACATCATGACCTCAAATACCAACAATTTTCACTAATTACTATAATATTATTGCAAAATTAATTTTTGACCTAGATTTTTTTTTTTGTATTTTTTTCAATTTTATGTGATAAGAAAATTGATTATGGATGTTAAAAAAATAATTTTAAAATTTTATAATCAAAAACTAGTCTCATAATGTCGAATTTTTTTCAACTTTCTGAAGTTGAATTATATATATATTTTTTTTACTAGTCACTAATACTGACAATGTATAAGTATTACAAAATTAGTAAGGACACAAAATCAAAATTAATGATAATGAGGAGATTAATTCCAACAAGAGCACGGATCTTACAATCATTACTTAACTAATTAGAAGCAAGGTGAAGGACCACAAGAGGATAATATTATCGTACTCGATGAGCGTTATAAAGATAAATTTAAAATTTATGATTTGTGAGTGTGAAAATTGTATGCATAATTTAGTTTTGTATTGTTGGTTTAGTTAACGATCTTATTTACAAGAAGTTTAGGATTCTAATCAATTTATTCACACATGCTTTTACAATAAATTCGTTAATTAGTTGCATGATAAAAAAAATGTTTCAAGAAAATACAATCCACAACAGGACTCAAACTTGCATCCTTAAGACAAATAAACTTGAGGTTTAACCACTTTCACAATAAGGCTCATTATAAATTATAAGGGTGTAAGACTTAATATTTATACATTTCCCTATAAATATACATACAAATATACATGTGTATACAAAATTTCACCTGACAACACTATGTGGTGCTACACCCCCTTCGTTCTACACAGATCTACCCATTGTAACAAAGTGGATATACTTCATGTAGTAAAATTAAATATCCAAAATTTAATTTTAATACCTAACAGTGGTATCAATAGCTTCCTTGATCTTACACACACTTCTCTAAATCAATTTTTAACCAAAAATAATGACAAGCAAATCTGCTCTATTGGACATTGGATGCGCGTGTTATGTCCATTTGAAGTTTAAATTTTAACAAGTACCTTTTTAAAGTCATATTTAGTGAAGCTTTAAATGGCCGTAGATTTTTTCTCGAGCAGCTTTTGGAGGCGATTCTTTTTTTAAACTTTCTCATTTTTTTAGATTTACGCGGTAGACCCAATCTCTTTTTACCGATTTGACTTTCATTTTTTCCTTATAATTTTACCCTATATATTGTTAAAAACCGATAAACGTAAAATTATAAGTCCTATGACAGTACGTGGTATTTTTTTACGTAGAGATCAAAAAAATAATCAGGTTAAAAAACAATCAGCTCTTTGACTAATGGAAGATAATAGCCTTACCACCTCTCCCTCCCTATTCTATCCTTACTCAAATTAAATCTCATTCGGATTAAAAAATCAAAAAACGAGAAGACAAAACTGCAAATCAAAATTCAGTTGTGGATTCGATTTTTTCTAAAATCATTGTTTGTGAGACGACTATAAAAAACTTGGGAAAATTTTAAAAAGAAAATATCAAAAAAGTATGAAGCTATTGTTAAGAATTCTGACAATATTCCTATGATTGTAAATAAAATCAAGTTGCACATATATAAACTATCTTCTATAACAATAAAAGATGAGTAGTATAAAAATTTGTATATATAAGTTAATTTATGTTACAAAAATAAAATAAAATATGGAATTGTACAAGGCTGAGATTAATTTAAGAAAAACGATGATGAATAAAGTAGTCAAAGTTCAAAATTATAGAACAACTTTTGAAAATGGAATACCATATGTGATTTTTTTTATTAGAAAAAAGTGAAAAGAAATAGGAGTAATAGTTTTAATTAGATTACGCAAAATAACAATAGTACACATATAATTGCTCAAGAGAAAGGAATTATGAAATTAATCTCACCTCGGAGTATTTGCACGATTAGTAAGGAGTTCGATTTGAACTATATATACTCATTCTGAATTTACTGATACTAGATTCTCGATCAATCGTTAATTTTATTAGAGCCAGTATTGTGGAGAATTCCGAAGAGATCGCATGATCCCATAGTCCCATGGTTAATTAATTTGGGACACAGGATCAATGCGATCCCTTTGGAATAATCCACCAGCACTATGAATTAATTGCATATTGACGTAGAAAGGTTGTGGTTTCATTTGATGAGGTTTTATATTTATAAGAGGTAAAAAGGTTTTATATTTGTTTGAATGGTACTATTCATGCTTTTGGTGTGTTGGTGGAATCAAAGGTTGTTGGACTCTTTTAATTTTAATATACTTTTTGGGGCTCGTTTGGTGGGAGGGATAACAGATAACTAATTTCGAGATTAATTTTAGGAGATATTGAGTGTTGTCTTTAAATTTGAACACTGAATGATTGAGATTATTTATTTTTTAACATCTGAATGTGTATAATTTATTTATAAATATAATAAATATACAATTCAAGTTTTAAAAATAAATTAAATATTAGAAATAATGTATATAAATTTAACAAAATAAAACTATTATTTAATAAAAAGTAAATGAATATGTTTGTTAGTGATGTCGAAGATGGTTGGTGTTGGTGGCTAGTAATAGTAGTAGTAGTGATAATTTATGTTGTTGGTGGTGGCACGATTTTGGTGGTTGGTAATGATGGTGGTGGTTGTAATGATGGAGTTGGTTAACATTTGCAGATAGGAATGTTGGTGGTGGTAAATGAAGAATATATATGTGTGGTGATTGACGATGTGTTGATGATAATTGACGACAATGCTAGTTGATGGTGAAGATAGTAATATGGATTGACCACAAGTGATGGCAATGGTGGAGACAACGGTGACGTAGGTGATGGTGGCAGTGATTAATTATAACGTTAGAGGTGGTAATGTGACAACAACTGATAATAGCGGTTGATAATGATGATGATTAATAGTCCTCGACAGTATATGGTGGTTGACAATGATGACAATTATTATGATGATAGAAGTGTCTAGTAATAATGGTCCGGGATGTAGATAGTGTATTGATCAAAATTATCCACACAAAGTACCTGATTTTTTTAAAATTTTGGTCAAGATCTTAATGATTTAGACATATTCAGATCAAACAAATACTTAAATTTTAATGCAAACTAATATGCTTAATTATAAGTAGGATCTTTCTAGGAAGTCGATAGTTGTATTATAAGTTCAAAATTCTCTTAAAATAGTACATAGCTTATTAGAGAAATGTTATACTTTCATTTAATGTAGTGAACATTATTTTCCTCTCCTCTAAATAAGATTAGGTGTTAATTAATTAAGTAGAATGAAAGTAATATATTCCTCATTATTTCTTTTTACTCGCTTGATGACTCGAATTCACGTACCAACCAGTATAACTTTATAACTAAAAACCTCCATCACCACTTGAACAACCCCCTCTTATCTAGAAAAAAAAAACTAACCATGCACCAAGTCTAACTACAATGACTTTCTACGTATCGTGATTCGTGAGCTTGACGCTAGAAGCAGACGAATTGATTTTTTTCTTCGACTTTACATTATTAATATTTAGACTTTACATTATAAACATTAAATTTAGAATTTATAAACTTAAAATTTTATTTGATGTATGGAAAAAATTGATTGATTAATTAGATGTAGAATATTATAAAGAGAATTCATAAATGCAGCAGGGAAGAGGAGCTATCAAACAGCTAAGGTGGGGTGCCTGTTATTTCATAGTTATTTATTATAAGGGTGTGGCTCTTTAATTTCCACTTACTTTGATCATGTTATTGAGTTCTCACTGTCCACTCATAACAATTAGAAGAATCTTACTGTACATATAGGGTAAAAAAAAAAATCAAACATGTGTTTATGTTCTAAATTTAAGGGGTCTTGTTTTTTATTTTTTTTAAAAGAGCTATAATAAGACATAAATTGTATATTTTGTCTTCTACAATGGACTAGCTTTTAATTTGTGGGGGTCTAGATCCTTTCGAGTGAGCAAAAAAGAAAGACGAAAAAGGTTACGATGAATCGTCATAATTATTAAACAAGTGTATTTGAGTACTGGCCACACCTATTACCCTTCAAATGAGTTGATTTATAATTTTTATTTTTTTGTAATTAAATATGTGCCTATAGCCAAACATAAGTTCCTTAGAAACACAAAAGGTGCTTAGGCCACAAATTCTTTTTTTTAAAAAAGGTCATAATAGGATATAAAACTGTATGTTTTGTTTCTAAATGGATTGAACTTTATTTGTGGGGGTCTAGACACCCTTCTAGGTGAGCAAAAAAAGGCAAAATAAAAGTGGTCCTCATGAATCGTCATAATTAGTGAATAAGTATAAAATTTGTTCTTAGTATGGAACATTGACCTCACATTTGCCCTTCAATTGGTCAATAATTTTTGTTTTTAGCCATTTAACTTATGCTTATGGGCCGCGCATAAGTTCTTTAGAAACATTACAGGTGCGTAAACCCCTAAATTAGAGGGACCTCATTCAAAACAAAACTATAATAGGACATAAAATTGTATGTTTCGTCTTCTAAATGAATTGGCTTTTATTTGTGGGGGTCTAGACCCTTCGAGTGAGCAAAAGAGAGAAGAGGAAAGAGGGTCCGGCAAATCATCATAGTTAGTGAACAAGTGTAAGTTTTGTTGTCTGATAATATGAAATATTGATCTCACGTTTTGCCCTTCAAATGAATTAGTCAATGATTTTTGTTTTTAGCAATTAAACTTATGTTCGGTGGCCAGACATAAGTTCTTTAGAAATACAATAGGTGCTTAGGCCCTTAAATTTGAGGGACCTCTTTTTTCGAAAAAAGAAAAGAAAGAAGAAGCTATAATAGGACATAAAATTATATGTTTTGTTTTCGAAAATAGATTAACTTTTATTTGTAGGGTCTAGCTAGATCCCTACGCGTAAGCATAAAATAGAGGAGGAAAGAGGTCCTAGTGAACCATCATAATTAATAAGTGAACAAGTGTAAATTTCGTTGTCCGATAGTATAAATATTGATCTTACCTTTTGACCTTCAAATGAGTTAGGTTAATAATTTTTTTTTGGAAATATATGCCTAGTGGTTGCACATAAGTTCATTAGAAACTGAATATATATCTCGATATAACTTTTAAACAGTACGCTCTATGAAAAAGTTATTTGTAATGGGGTAAATAATAAACATCAACAAAAGGCAAAAGTACAAATGAATGTATCATGACATAATTGATACTGAATACATGTATCTGAACTGTATATCTTCTTACTTCTTGAATATACTAGTGCATATATGATACCAGATACATATTTTTTTGATATCATATATATCAATGAAGGGTGAATAGAAGAGAACTATTTTTTTTTTTGGCTATGTTTCTTTAATGATGAGAAATATATAGGATCTGTCAAAATCATTTTAAGCATGTTTTAATCCTTCATTTATGGGTTTAAGTTGTATGTTTCTTATGATCAGAAATATATAGGATACAACATATCAAACATTAATCTTGTTTAATTTGTTTTATTAAATAATTAGTACCAATAATAGCACACTTAAAATTCGCTTTGTAGGGCCACTATTCCGCTTGAGGCGTAAACATGTTTGTTTTTAGGGAAAATAGTCTGATATACCCCTCAACTTTGTCATTTAGAGCTGATATACCCCTTGTTATGAAAGTGGCTCATATATACCCCTACTTGTCAACAAATGGCTCATATATACCCTTTTCCTCTAACGGAAACGAAAAAAATAAAAATTTAAATTTATATTATTTTTTTCTAAAAAAATATAATCTCATATGAGTAAATTTAATCCTCGCCAAACATATTTTTTTTTACTTTTTTTTGTTTTAATGGCTAATTTATAATTATTATTTTGATAATTAAATTTATTTATGTTTCACTAATATTGTTGTAAAACTTATTGTAGATGTCCAAATTTTTTCTTCGAATACGAAATTAAATTACAATACACAAAAAAAATAGTTTAATTTTTTATTCTTTAAACTAAGGAATGAAAGAAAAAAAAACAAAATAAAGAATAAGAAATTCAAATAATTATAATAAAAGAAGTCAAAAGATAATTTATGTATGAAAAAAAATAAAATATACCTTGAACTTCGATAAAAGAATCATATATACCCCTAAATAATTTTTTTAAAAAAAATTAGAAGTAATAAATATAAATTTAAAACTAATTTTTTAACTTCCGTTAAGTGAAGGGCATATGTGAGTCATTTTGTAACGGCAGGGGTATATGTGAGCCGTTTGTATAACGGTAAGGGCATATATGAGCCACTTTTATAACGAGGGGTATATCAGCTCCAAATGACAAAGTTGAGGGGTATATCAGACCCTTTTCCCTTGTTTTTATCAATATATTTTTTCTTCGAGAATCATTTTAATGATTTACTTAGACTCGATTTCAAATCATGTCATGTCATGGATCGTTAACGTCACATCCTCTAGATGAAAAATAAAACATATCTTCCATGATTTTTCGATAACATGCTCACACTAGATGTCTCCTTGATTTAGTACAAATGGGGTCTTAATGTTTTCTTTTTTTTGGTACGATAATAGTAAAAGCTAAGTGGAGACGATTGATTTTTCTTCAACTACTTCATGTTACTAAGGTTCCCACCTTACATTTGTTTTAGGTATCTTTCACTTTTCTCAAAAACTATTGTTGAATATGTGATCCATATGCTATTATTCGAATTGAATTGCGTGGGTAGCTTGGAACAAAATTTGAATTTATTCAACCAATCAATTTTTTTTTGGTCCATTATTTCTCCGACCATTAGTAGAAGTTTAAGGAAAGAATCACGTGAAAAAAGTTAGATGATTCACGAGCACATTTAACTCACTAATCTAACTTAGTTTGAATCAAAATTAAAATAGAAATATTTTTTTATAAAAAAAATTGTGATCTAAAACATGATAGAGCGTAATTATTTGATAATATTTGTTATCTACTTTTGATAGATAGAATTACTTGGTACATGTTGTTGTTGGAAGTGACAGTTATCATAGAAGAAAACTGTCCCATAAAAATAATAATTTTGTTACCTTAAAGAAAAAAGTTGATGATTATGAGCACAATTAACTCAATAATCTAACATAGTTGAATCAAAATATAAAATAGAAATATTTTTTTATAAAAAAAATTGTGATCTAAAACATGATAGAGTGTAATTATTTGGTAATATTTGTTACCTAGTTTTGATAAATAGAATTACTTGGTAGATGTTGTTGGAAGGTGACAGTTATCAAAAAGAAAATTGTCCCATAAAAATAATAATTTTGTTACCTTAAAGAAAAAAGTTGATGATTCATGAGCACATTTAACTCACTAATCTAACATAGTTTGAATCAAAATTAAAATAGAAATATTTTTTATTAAAAAAAAATTATGATCTAAAACATGATAGAGTGTAATTATTTGATAATATTTGTTACCTAATTTTGATAGATAGAATTACTTGGTACATGTTGTTGTTGGAAGGTAACAGTTATCATAGAAGAAAATTGTCCTATAAAAATAATAATTTTGTTACCTTAAAGTAAATGTCATAACATATGACTAAAATGACTAGGCTTATCTAAGTGTGTGTTTAATTCTATGTGCTTATAATACCTTCATGGCTTCATATCATGAACTAGAATATAATTCTTTTAATTTGCTTGCAATTATTTTGACCTAATCTTGTTCTAATTCTACTTCTCATTGTAAGTTGAATAGTTGATCACCTCGAGCTTCACAAAGGATCAACAAATTCAAGCTTAGTAAAGTTTTTCCTATTAGTTATGTTAGAATTAGTGGCGTCAAAAATGAACTCAAACACAGTTAACTCAATTGAGCCTAATTCAATCTTCAATTTCAATTCGTTTTAAAATTCTTTACTAAGATATGTTTCTATATTAAATAAAGGTATGAATTATTATCTATTTAACATTTTTAGGACTTGTCTATCCATTTGTTACTTTTTGTTAAGAAAAATCTTGACCGAGAATTCGAATTGTAATTATAAAAGTTAAATATCATTATGTTAAAATTATTGAGATTAATCATGTCAAATTGGGCGGGTCAAGACCCAATCCGTTTTTTAGCCCATTTGAACCCAACTCATTTGAGCCCAAAGTAATTTGGATGGGTCAAGACCCAACTCGATTTCTATCTCAACCCATTTTATAATATCTCCAATTTCAATCCAACCCATCCATTTGACACCGTAGTTAGACTCGTTAATTACTACCAATCAAAGAAAGAAAGAAAGAAAAACAACTCTATAATTAGCATAGCGTATATCATTGGTGATGTAGAATATGTCTAAAAGTATTTTACCATAGTCCTATAATAAGTCGGGACGAGGTCCATGTTTACTTTCTGAATTCATGAGAACTTAATAATTTCTGACTAAATTATATTTATGTATTAAAATATAATATACATTAAATATTATAGATTTTTAACAGTGAACTTCTTGTATATATTTTAACTTCAAGTTTAGTATAGAAATAAAATCACATAAAATAAATTTGGATTAATTATGGCATATGCATAAAATCGAAAAACAAAATTAGAAAAAAAGGGCCCAACCGGGTTCGAACCGGTGACCTCTTGATCTGCAGTCAAATGCTCTACCACTGAGCTATGGACCCTTTGTTATGTTTCAATAGAAATTAGTATTATATAAATTTGTATTAAGTCAGTAAGTGTTATTATTTGGACGCATGACACCAACTTGCTGTTATCATTTGAAGTATTTATCAGGAGTCATGACTCTTATATTATCCAATATATATGATTCTTTTGTATACTTTGGAGAAAAACAAGAGATCTTCACTATTTACGACACATTTATTATTCACTTTTTCTATCAGATATATAAATAAATATATAAAAGGTAAGTTAATTGTGTAGCCAAAGATGTTGTGGAGTAAAAATTACTGGATATCCAAATTAATGTTACATGTAGAGATTGGAAGAGGGAATTAATCAAAATTGATCAAGCATCACCACGTTCTAAAGCTTGGTCTCTGTAGACACATAAATTGTATTGAATCAAATTTATAAAATATTTGAATTAAATTCATGTTCATTTGGACTGAATAATTAATTTGGACTTTAATAAATAAGTCTATCGTATCAAATTCAAATTCAAGGTTCATTTCACCTTGAAGCCCAAACTCATGTCACGTGTCACAGCAACTATGTATCCAAGACCAACAAGGCGGTGTACGTGTTCAAATGAGGTGTTAGCCCCAGTCAAGTGCAAGAATCAATCACAACATGCCAAGTATCAAAATGACATCCTTTGGCCAATCATATGCACCGTTGTCCACCCCCTAAAACTATAAATGGACATGACATTCTAGAGGGATGAAGAAATCTATTCAGCAAGCATTCGGCAAATTGGAGAAAGCTACAACATCAATCTCATAGCTCTTCGAAGGAGTGGTCAACAGAATTCTTCCCGAAAATCAATAATATAGAAAATACATATATTACTGCATGCTTTGCTAATACAAAGTTTCCAAGTACATAAAATTGTAACTAGTGAAAAGTGAAAACACATGCCTTTATTACTTTTGGAGGATCGGTACATCGAAAATATAAGTAAATATACTCGGATTATGAATTGTACTCGGATTATGAATTGGTTACTCATAATCCGAGTAACCAATTCAGATCTATGCTCTACATATACTTTCATTCATTAATTCTTCATTGGCGTTAAATTGACGTGATACACTTCAGTCATATTAGGGTAAAACAAACCAAAATTCTGTTCAGTACCAGCAGGCTTTTGATTCTCGTTAAACAGCGCAAATATATACGTCTCCACAACTTTTCCAGGCCTCCTAGGAGTCCCTTTCCCAGACGCAACATGTGAAATCAAATTGTTAACATAGGTTTGAGCATTATCAATAGTTGCATAAACATCGCCACCACTCGGCCATCCTGTTTCCGAAATCACAACATCTAAACCAGCCTGTCCAACTTTCTCCAACGCAGCATACAGAGCGTCCACCATTGCATCGAACAAGTTGTTGTATCTTAAATCTCCGTCAATAACATTTTCAGCCGTGTTTTAACAAGTGCATAGTCTAACTGAATATGTTCAGGACTTGAAGCGTACGCAAAATAAGGATACACATCAGCCAATAACGGATACTCTTTTGTAGCTAAAAATTGCGCAATTGGTCGCAAAAATTGAATAGATTCCTCCGTAAACGCCCCTTGCGAAGGGGGATACGAGGTACCCAATATCTGTAACGACACAGTTGTCGTTACAGGTATATTAAGATTAAGCGCTTTGAGCGCTGAATCTAAATTTTGTATAGCTCCTAGTACGAAACTAGATAATTGTCCGGGTATTACTTCATTACCCGCAGAGATATATGCAAAATTTACGGTTGAAACATGTGGAACGACGTTAGTAATAACCCAATTTGTCGCAAAATTTAAATCACTTGCGAGTGGTTGCAGATCTTCATTCCTAGTACCAAGAATTACAGAAATTCCAGAACCTTCTAGTGCTTTTAACACGTCCGGGTTCGGATCGAAAATTCGGGTTTTTTGAATGTTTATGGATTTCAATAAATTGATCACCTGTGTTGGTGGTGGCAGATTGTCTCCTAGAAACCCATAGTTTACACCAATTCCTTCAACACCTTTTTTGAAGAAAAAAAAGATTAGTATATGATTATACGTATATTATATATATATATATATATATATATATATATATATATATATATATTATATATATATATATATATATATATATTATATATATATATATCGACTATTTTTAGTTTAATCAGTTAGAAAACATACCGGATCTTAAAGTTACACAAGCAAAGAGAAATAACAAGACGCAAAGACGCTGCATAATTGATATAATATAAATATATTACGAGCTTTCTAGTTTTGATTGACAAATAATGAGAAATGGTCATATTTATATATATGTGTGATGTGATGAATTAATATTTTGTGTACTAAAACAGATGGTAAATATTTTTAATTATGTGTGAATAATCCTTGTACTAAAATAACATAAAAATATATATTTTACTATTAAAGGTGGATCTTTATTTAATTATCTTGCTAATTTTCATTTTGGTATGATAAGGTGGATTTTTGTTTTATTTTCTTTGTTTAGATTTACTTGTCAAATTTTGACTATACTAAGAAAATAATAATTAATATAGTGAATTTATTATTTATTTTCATTGACCGATAGAATCATAAATATATTTACTTACTATATTTTTCTAAAGACTTTGATCAAATGCAGCTCGCTAAAAATATAATTCAAGACGTTCATCATTATAATAATTTAGTGTAGGGTTGTTTGCTTTAGTTTATACAATATTCTTTTCTGGTTATACAAAGTTATAGTTATCAAACAAAAATATGATTCTTCTTTTGCTTTTTTAGTTTTATAAAAATAACAAGTAAGAGTAAAAAGTATTTTTAAAAAAATATTTACAAAATAAATCCGAACGGAAGGAATATTTATATATTTTTTACCTCTTTCGCATGAGATAGTGGATCTTTCTAATTTTGTTGCCTTATTTAGCAAAAGTAATTAGTTATAATTATTATTGCATGCTGTAAATAAGGACTGACTACCTATTTTAATATGAGTAGGTAATTAATTAAGAAAAAATTATCTTAATACATTATTTTATTTACTATATTTTTTAAAAAAATTTATCATTTGAATTTTTTTTAATTTTTTTTTTACAATGTATGGAATCATTACAATGTATGTTGTATCAGTGGGATCGTCAAAGTTGAAATGCAATAAAAATAAAATGTAATTAATTTTTAATACTATGAAATTAGTGTGAAATCTACATTGATTATTCCAAATCCATTTATGAGTTATGACCAGTGGGATCTCCAAAGTTGATCTTGGTAATTGACCAGAAGTACAAATTGAATTATTTTATATTCTCTATTTATTTTTAGTCGTTCATATTTGATTTACACATTATTAAAAAATAACAAAGAAAATAGTAGTATTTTTATTATATTAATCATACTAATTCCAAGTCATCTTAATGTTGTGAGGCGAATGATTCTTAATAAAATGAGAAAATAGATATAAAATGGTAAATAGTATAATGCTTGATTTGTAAATTCATACTCCCTCCATTTCATATTAATTGAATTGAGGTATTTTTATTTATTTTTAAAAAAATATATTTAAGATATAAATTGAATATAATTTTTATTTTTATCCTTATCAATTATTGTCAAATTTATTGAAGTTTTCATATTAAAAATCCAAATGATAGGTAAAATTGAAAGAACACTCTTTAAGTAGTTTTGAAAACTGAACAATTAAGTTAATTTGAAAAATGAAAAATATCTCAAAAATTCAATTAATATGAAATGAGGGAGTATTAGAGACTTGTTAGGAATAAATTCCCCTTTTGTTTAATAAGTTTTTCAAATCTCCATAGTATAATGCGAACCCCACCGAAAAAATATTTATTCTGAGGAATAAAAGTTAAAGACCAACACAACATATAGCTAAAAGTTCAAATCAAGAACGGTTGGCCCAACCCAATTCAACCCTTCATCTAAAAGGGCTTCCAAAACGCTAACCCAATAAGCCTTAAGCGGGTCGAAGATGACCCATGAGCCAACAATACAATTTTTTAGGAAGAAAATCCATGATTATGAAGGTTATGGTTTGTATATTTCACTTACATGTTCATATATATCGTTTGTGAATATATAAACAAGGTGAATATATGCAAATGGAGGCTACATTTTGTATATTTTGCTTGTGAATACACAAACATGGTAATTATATACTAATTCTATGTTTATCCGTCTAGGGACTTTTCATAACTTATATTTCGCTTGTCAATACACAAATGTGATAATTTAATATGATCCTTTTCATAAATCGTATACAAATAACTAGGTTAAACATATACGAATTCTGAATTTAAAATTTATAAAATTATAGCCACGAATTAAAAAAGAGTCGAAATTCTAACTACATTACATTATATACTTTCCAATAGTTAGATTTGGGAGGAAGAAAAACTTTTTAATGTTAAACGTAAATAGGTTTAATTTTTTTCCAAATATGTTAAATTTTATATGCGTAGTTAATTTTCTTTGAAGAGTTAAAGCTGTCACATTTTCTTCTAAAAAATTCTAGTTATACTGCAAAGTGCAAATATTGAAAACTTTGATAAAGCATCATCTTTAGTATTTTTGTTGTATACACGCATACTATATATCCTAAATGAACTTGATATCCCATGAATCTAATGCCTAGGAGCATTCAAATATTTATGTTGAAATTTTTTTACGAGGATTTTCATAATGAGTTGCGAAGCATTACGAACAATTCCATCATTTTTTCAGCAATATTTTTGCATGTATGAGTCAACTTTTAGAAATTACGTGTTTTTTTTGTTTTTTCGTGTGTATTAGCTAATGGGACTGGTGTCTCGGAGCACCCAAAACTTTTTGAAGAAAAACTTTATAAAAATCTCCGTAATGAGTTGGGAAGCATTATGTATAATCCCACCATTTTTAGGCATATTTTCGCATTTAGAAGCCAACTTTAAAAAATTACGCGGCTTTCTTTGTTTTTCATGTGTAAGCCAATGGATCTGACACCTCGGATCACCCAAAAATAGTTTATAAAAACTTTATGAGGACCTCCGAAATGAGTTGGAGAAACATTATGTACAATCCTACCATTTTTTTAAGGTTTATTTTCGCATTTAGAAGCCAACTTTTATGATTTTCGCACTTCTTAATTTTTCGTGTTTATAATGCTCTGTGCCCATGGATCTGACGCCTCGAAGTACCAAAAGTTTTTTATGAAATAACTTTATTAGTGTAATGACCTGTTTAGTCGTTTTGAGCAGCAGATTTTAATTCTGGAAAAACTGGCTGAGACGACGGATCCCACGACGGACCGTCATGGGCACGACGGACCGTCGAGGGTGTCTCGTTCCAAAACACTTAGAATTCTGAAATTTGGGTACTGAAATCGACTCTCTGAACTTCGCGACGAAATGGCAGGACGGACCGTCACAGGCATGACGGGCCGTCACAGACCCTTGCTAAAATTTAAGTCTCTGAACTCTGTGATGGAAGCAGCAGGACGGACCATCGAAGGCACGACGGACCGTCACAGGCTGCGTAAACCCTGACTGGGTCGGATTTCTGTTAAATATTTTAAGGGGCGTTCTGGACTATTCTGCTTATAATTATAAAGTTAGTGGTTTAATATTAATAATTCAATTACTGGGGGTTAAAGGAGATAACCTTGAGTTAATTAGTGGGTTACTTTTGTCATCTTTTATACTTAGTTATATGTTAATTAGGGTAAAAGAAAAAGGGTTTGAATAAGAAAAATAGAAAGAACAAGAGAGGGAGAAAACGAACGAACAAGGAGAGAAGAAGAACGCTGCTTTGAGGATTAGCTTGCTTGATCACAATTCTTCGGTGGAGGTAGGTTATGGTTTATGCTATTCGTAGTAAACTCTTAATAGCGAATGATATGTATTGGGTAGTATTGTAAACCCTTCTATATGCTTAATTGTATGCTTGCATGAATATGATTATATAATTGTGATAAAATAAGCATGATGAAGCTATTGAATCCTAAATCTTGAAAAACCCTAATCTAATTTGTTAATGATGATGCCTTGGTATAAAAGAAGGCTTGATGAACGAAAGTAGTGAGATTAGGGGATCGGGTGTCACGTTCCGACACCAGGATAGTAATAGAGGATCGGGTGCCACGTTCCGGTACCAGGATAGTATATGAGGATCGGAGTGTCACGTTCCGACACTAGGATAGTATATGGATCGGGTGCCACGTTCCGGTGCCAGGATAGAATGAGGATCGAAGTGCCACGTTCCGGCACCAGGATAGAATATGGATCGGGTGTCACATTCCGACATCAGGATAGAATGAGGATCGGAGTGCCACGTTCTGGCACCAGGATAGAATATGGATCGGGTGTCACGTTCCGACACCAGGATAGTATATGAGGATCGGAGTGTCACGTTCCGACACCAAGATAGTATATGGAGCGGAGTGTCACGTACCGACACGAGAGAAATAAAGATAATGAATCTTGAAAGATGTTAATATACTCAATCTAATGAACCTAATTCCCAAATGAGTATGGTATTGAGGCTTGAGTCCTCATGGGTGAACTTGGCGGTACTTATTAATGATTATAGTACTTGTTGTTGCTACATGTTGAGTATTGTAGTTGGTTTTTATGATATTATCTTATATATACTGTTTTCTATTTTGAGTTGGCCGATGATACTTACTCGGTACTTGTGTTTTGTACTGACCCCTACTTGTATGTTTCTTTCTTTGTTATTTGTGGAGTGCAGCCAACGTACCGTCGTCTTCAACTCAACCGCAACTCTAGCCAGTCTTCATCAAGCCAGATTTCAGGGTGAGATAATGCTTCTAGCTTGGACTGGATCTTCTTCTTCATGTCTTGATGCCTTGAAGTTCCGGCATGGACTAGCTTTTATTTATTTTAGCTTCCTAGATACTCTTAGAGTTAGTAATTTGAGGATAGATGTTCTTGTGATGATGACTTCCAGATTTTGAGGATAATAATAGTTATTGAGTTTTAGAAGTTATTTAATCGATGTTCATTAATGAGATTTAAGTCTTCCGCATTACTTTTTGTTGATATTGTATTGAAGTGTTGGGTTTTTGTATTGGTTGGTTCGCTCACATAGTAGGATAAGTGTGGGTGCCACTCGCGGCTCGTTTTGGGTCGTGACAATAAGTACTTCTGTAATAAATAGGGAAAGCATTACGTACAATCCCTCCATTTTTATTAGGCATATTTTCACCTTTAGAGCTAGCTTTTTAGGAATTACAAAACTTTCTTGGTTTTCATGTGTATAAAAGCCTATGGATCTAGCGCTATCGAGCACCAATATTTTTTTATTGAAAAAAACAAGGACATCTGTAATGAATTGGGGGGGGGGGATTATGTATAGTCCATCATTTTCTAGGTATATTTTCGCATTTATGAGCCAAATTTTAGAAATTACACGACTTTCTTATAGTTTTTCGTATGTATCAGACCATGGATCTGACACATTGAAGCACCCAAAAAATTATGAAAAGACTTCAAGGACATCTGCAATGAGTTGTGAAGCATTACATACAATCTCGTCATATTTTTCTGGCATATTTTCTCAATTATGAGCACACTTTTAGGTTTTACACAACTTTCTTGATTTTTTATGTGTATTAGCCCATGGATCTACACCTTAAAGCACCCAAAAAAAATTTCTAAATCAAATTATGAGGACCTACGTAGTGAGTTGGAAAAGCATTACGTACAATCTCATCATTTTTCAGGCATTTTTTCGCATTTAAGAACTCACTTTTAGGAATTACGCGACTTTCTTGGTTTTATGTGTGTATTACCCCATGGATCTAGTGTCTCGAAGCACCCAAAAAATAATTTCTGCACGAAACTCTATCAGGAGATCCGTAATGAGTTGGGAAAGCATTACTTACCGTCCCCACCAGTTTTCAAACATTTTTTCACAGTTACAAGTCAATTTTTACAAATTACGCAATTTTCTTAATTATACGGATACTAGCTCATAAATCTATCTCCTCGTTGTACAAAAATATCTCGCAAGTAATGAACATATCTTTCTCGAATTCATCACGATATTGATTAATTAATATTATTTTCAAGTCACTATATACTTTCTTAATTGTTTAAACAATATATACACCAAATTATATTAGTTGCATGTAGTGTTTTCAAAAATGTTTTTGGGCGAGTCTCGGAGCCGAACGTACCAAAAACGTTCTGAAGCATAAATTGAAGACGTAGACCCATAGTGAGTATGCGCTTGAATTTGGGGCATAAGCTCAAAGCATAAAAGCGTAAGTCCTGGGCATAAAAATCTACGCTTTGGACTTCCTTTTTTTGCTATAAATCATATTTATTATTATTGGTGTAACGATATTTCTCAAATAGTAAATGTTTTTTTTTCATAATAGATTATTAATACTTATCAACCAAAATCATAATTATTTTTCTATATATTATAGGTTATTTATTACAATTTATTTGTAAATAAACTGAAAGTTTTATTTTTGTTTATTTTCTTAGTAATTAAATTATAAAATTTGATATACATGACACTACGCTCTCTAGATCCATAAAACTTACACTTGTGTATCGATAAATATATGAATATATTTACTATTATATGTTAAATTGTGAATGCAATAAAACAAATTTAATCTATACTTTTGGACATATAGTAAAGAGCACACTAGGAAAATCAATTTTGTATAATGCATGTAATTCTATAATTAACTTTAATTCCATATGGAGTCGATCCTTATGTGGACATGCATTAAAAATTTATACAAATACTTTCAAGCCCAAATAGGAAAATATAAATAAGATAAAAATCATCCATCTCATGCCCCAAAAGGCAAAAAGATTAAAAATACCAACATTACAGGAAAAACATTTAAATTAGCAAGAACTCACACATTATAAATACAGACATTCTTCATATTAATCCTCAAGAGAGTTCTTAAATCTTAATTAATCAATCATGCAACCAATGTTGTTATTAGTCTTTGCATCTGTCGTCTTATTCTATGGTAAGCACTCTTCACTTTTTTAAATTCGTTAATAACTTTATATTTTAAGCGCATTATACTGATCTTTTTTCTTTTAAAGGTGTTGAAGGAATTGGATTGAACTATGGATTTTTGGGTAACAATCTACCACCACCAGACCAAGTCATCAACTTCTTGAAATCGAAAAACATACAAAAAATTCGTATTTTTGACCCGAACCCCGAGGTGCTAAAAGCACTAGAGAAATCAGCTATTTCAGTAATTCTTGGTACTCGAAATGAAGATTTACAAGCACTTGCAACTGATCCAACATTTGCAACAAATTGGGTACAAAATAACGTTATTCCATATGCTTCTCTTATCGATTTTACACACATTTCAGTAGGTAACGAAGTGATACCAAGTCCATTAGCAAGTTACGTATTAGGAGCCATGCAAAATCTGGACGCAGCAATCATTGCCTCTGATTATTACATACCCGTTACAACAGCAATCTCGTTACAGGTTTTAGAGACCTCGTATCCTCCTTCGAACGGCACATTCTCCGAGGAGGCCGCGCAATACCTACAGCCCATCGCACAATTTTTAGCTGCAAAATATTATCCGTTATTGATTAACGTCTATCCATACTACTCTTATTCCGGAAATTCTGCTCAAATTCAGTTAGACTATGCGCTTTTTCTAGATACGGCTCGGATTGTGCCTGACGGAGCGTTGCAATACAAAAACTTGTTTGATGCAATGGTTGATTCTGTGTATGCTGCTTTGGAGAAAGTTGGACAGTCTAGTTTAAACGTTGTGGTAGCGGAAACAGGATGGCCAAGTGCTGGAGATGTTTATGCAACTATTGGAAATGCTCAAACTTATGTGAATAATGTGATTTCACATGTTTCATCTGGGCAAGGAACTCCTAAGAGGCCTGGAAAGGCTTTGGAGACGTATATTTTCGCTCTCTTTAACGAGAATCAAAAGTCTGATGGTATAGAACAAAATTTTGGTTTATTTTATCCTGATATGAATGAGGTTTACCATGTCAACTTAATACCCTAGAATAATTAAATGTGTATATATATATAGCCCACTTTATCGAGGAAAATATTGTGTTTTCTTATGTAAATCGGTATAAAAGTTTAGTGGAAAATGATATATGTATGTATTTTCGAGCATATATTATTTGAGCTTCCTAATGTTTTTACCTCATGCTTTGATAACTCTTCTTCGCCTTGCTATTTAATTCATGGGAAAAGGGTTTGATATACCCCTCAACTTTGTCATTAAGAGTTGATATACCCCTTGTTATGAAAGTGACTCATATATACCCCTACTTGTAAACAAATGGCTCACATATATCCTTTTCCTCTAACGGAAATGAAAAATAATAATTTCAATCTAAATTTTTAATTTTTTTTTAAAAAAATTATAATCTCATATGAGTAAATTTAATCCTCGTCAAACCTATTTTTTTTGACTTTTTTGTTTCAATGACTAATTTATAATTATTATTTTGATAATCAAATTTATTTATGTTTCACTAATATTCTTATAAAACTTATTGTAGATGATCAAATTTTTTCTTCGAATAAGAAAATAAATTACAATACACACAAAAAAAATAGTTTAATTTTTTTCTCTTTAAACTAAGGAATGAAAGAAAAAAAAAAGAAAATAAGAATAAGAAACTCAAATAATTATAATAAAAGAAGTCAAAAAATAATTTATGTATGAAAAAAATTAAAATATACCTTGAACTTTGATAGAAGAATCATATATACCCCTAAATAATTTTTTTAAAAAAATTAGAAGTAATATATATAAATTTAAAACTAATTTTTTAACTTCCGTTAAATAAAGGATATATGTGAGTCATTTTGTAACGGCAGGGTTATATATGAACCGTTTATATAACGGTAAGGGCATATATGAACCACTTTTATAACAAAGGTATATCAGCTCCAAATGACAAAGTTAAGGGGTATATCAGACCCTTTTCTCTTAATGAGAAGAAAATTGATCGAAGAACTCTTCAATTCTACTATTTTTCAGCTAATAATTTTAATTTTGATCTTCATTGATTACAATGTAAATGGTTTGATTCAGTCGATTATTTCAAAAGAAGTACAAATTTTTTTTTCAGTATGGCGATTAAAATTAAACTTTTTGAAATCATCGTAATCCATTGCTAAAAAACTTGAAATTAGCTTCGAAGTTTATCAATAATTTTGAGTTAATCCGTAGGATATTATCTCTTACCTAATTGGTTTTCATATAATCTGTTGCTAATCCATAGCTAAATAGAATTATCATAAAATTTTTAATATTTAGCTATAAATTTATTTATTTATTATTTATTTATTTATTTAGATCATTCAGTTTTATCTTTTTGGTTTTCACTTGTTTTGGTTAATGTCGTTACATTATTTTTTAAAGGTAAAAATGAATAAATGATATTTCTAGTACTCAAAAGGGGGGAATCCTGACATTGCACTTCAATTTTTCTATGTATACTACCAAAGTATATATATTAGATGATTTATGAGGATATGAGAGTGATCACATCACTTCATTGATACTTTCATATGTTTTTCCGTCTAACAAATGAAATATTTTTTTCACTTCTTGACTAATTGAGATTAACTTGTATCCACTGACGGTGAACAAAAAGAATTACACCATCATCTAATTTTAGAATTTTTTTTTAATTTAATTATTATATTTTCATATTTAAAGATTAATGATTTTTTTAGCTTTTTTTTTTTTTAAAGACGTTCTATAAATTTAAGATTATTTTGAAATAACGTTCAAATATTTTTTATACTATCGACTTTGAGTATTATTTAAATAAATTGGAATACATATGAATGTATATGGATCAAAGTTTATTTTCAATTAATTTTGGTATTATCGATAAAATGAACTAAGAAGAGAAAAGTTGAAGCAATGAAAGCATCTATCCAAAACTTTTTCATGTTAGAAAGAATAGTTAATAAGTTATGAACTGAGTAAAGCAAAGGTATTTAGAAGTTAAGATTGTGTGTTAATTTGGACATAAAACAAAATTAAACTTTTGAGAGTGAACTTTATAATAAAAAATAATCTCAAAACCTATTTTTGCTACTTCAAAATTTATACTTCCAAGTTTAAAGTTGAAATAATTGACTACATTAAAAAATCACTTATTTGAAATAATTAATTGCAGCTACTATTTCAAATATTTGATACAAAATTTATGAACAAAATATAAGACTCCCAATAAGATATAGGTTAGGATTCCTATCTCGATTAGCGAAAAAGTAAAAAATAATATGTCACATTTTTTAATTTATAATAATTGAATTTCTTTTTATCCTTGATACAACTATATGTATTCACATTATTATTTATAGCCAATATTGTTTAATAGAAATTGTGTCCAATTAAATATTATCACTTAAATTGAAATGGAGAAATTAACTTTGTACAAGTTTCATTAAGTAAAGTCCTTTCTAGGCTAGTGTGTTTCATATGAAGGAAATTTTTTTGATGAAAAATGTTTTCTTGAAAAACAAGTTGATTTTAACTTACTTTTTGATGTTTAGTTGATGAGTGGAATCTGACATTTAATTGGACCTAACTCCAATCCCAACGTCGAACTTGGACACAACTTCAATACTTGACCTGGAAACCGCGACAACCAACCCAAGATTTGACTACAACTCCCGACCTAAGGCAAAATATTGAACTAGACGTGAATCTGACCCCGATATGAACACCCCCCCCCTCGTGATTAATCCAGAACCCAACGTCGTCACTCGACTCTAGACCCGACTCAACCCTCAATACGAGACTTAATCATTTGGTGCCAAGATCCGACCTAACACTCGACTCCGACCTGGGCCTATCTTTCAATCTGGATGCGACCATGAGACTCAACTTCTGAACTTGAATTTGATCCCGACACCTTAATGCTGAATTAGGATCCGACTCTAGCACTAGACACTTGACCTGTACACCTGAATCGAGATACGACCCTGACACCTAGGAATCCAACTTTTGAACTAGAATTTGGTCCTAACATTCGAGTTGAGATTCGGCATCCAAATGAGTATCCACCTCAACACCCTACCTCTACATCTGATCCCGACTTGAATTTTGACCCCGACACTTGATTTGGGACTCGATTTCAACTTTCAACTCAAAATTTGACTCTGAAACTGGACACGGAACTCCATTCTAACACCTAACTCGGGACCCAAAAACCGACTCGATCAGGATTCAACCCCAACACCCTACCTCTACATCCCATCCCGGCTTGAATTTTGAACCCAACACTTGATTTGGGACCCGATTTCAACTTTCAACTCAAAATTTGACTCTGAAACTGGACATGGAACTCCATTCTAACACCTAACTTTGGACCCAACAACCAACTCGATCAGGATCCAACCTTGAATTCTGACATGGAACTCGCATCAACATCGGGATCTAACTCCGATCTGATCTGAGTATTAAGTTTCGAATTGAGGTCAATCCCGAATTGGGAATCAAAAGTCAAATTTAGGATTGTTGGGAATTAAACACACAACACACACAAATAATCTAGAGAAAAGAGAAACGGAACACAAACGGGACACACAAGAATTTAACGTGGTTCGGTTTCCCTACTCCACGACTGTAACAGGAGGATTTTATTTCACTTGTGCTGCCTCAGAATTACAAATACAAGGATCATATTTATAGGAAAACCAAATGGTTAACCTAGGGTTTCAGTAATGGGTCGGGCCGGCTCACAAGCCTCCACAAAGCCCAACAATCTCCCACTTGGAGGCTTGAAGAATTTCAGCTGTCATCCACTTAGAACACTTGTATGTCTAGTAATCTTTTTCAACTCTCTCCTGCTACAGCGGCCTTCTCATCAGTCAACTGAAAGGCCCGTTGAAGCTCCCCGAAGCTTCAACACATCAGTCACGGCTGAAACTGTCCTTGACTCGTCCTCGGTCCCTACCGGCTCCCACTTGAGACACGAACTGCCGGATCCTAGAACTCCCTGAGAACAAACACTCTCCATACTCAACAAGAAATTTTCTGGAGACGTATCAACAGCTGGAATACTGGTTCTCTTGACCCACTGTCTTCTAGGAGCCTTGGCTGAAGCACGGCCGGTGCTCCCACTGCACAAACGCCTCTGACTGGTCTTCCTGAACCTTTCCTTGCTCGTTCATCCTGAATCTGACCTGTGGCTCTGGGTTTCTTTCTTGCAAAGACAACCTTCTTCTGCCCACGAGATTCTGTGAACCGGACTTTGTTTTTCTTCTGAACTGGGACGGTCACTCCCTCAGACGGTAATCCGATAATATACAATGATCCTCTTTTTGTTCCACGAGTCATGACAAGATTGCCCCTCACGACCTTCCACTGCCCATTTCCGAACTTCACATGATGTCCCTGTTCATCCAACTGCCTAACAGAAATCAAACTTTTCGTCAAGCTTGGAACAACTCTGACATCCTTCAAGGTCCAGAAATCGACTGGCGTCTTCAGCACCATGTCACCCATGCCCGTAACATCAAGAGCTCTATCGTCTGCAAGCCTTACCTTTCCAAAGTCTCCAATAACCAGATTCTGCAATGCTTCACTGCTGTGGGTAGCGTGAAAAGAAGCACCAGAATCCATGACCCAGGAATCCACATTGCTCTCCGCGCAACAGATAAACAAATCCTCGTTGGCGCTGTCTTCTGCAATGTTGACTTGTTTGTCTTTCTGGCATTGATTCCTGAAATGTCCCACCTCCTTGCAGTTCCAACATGTTACACCTGAGCCATCCCGAGCCTTCGACTGACTCCTTCTTCGGTTCCTTCTCCCACTACCTCTGTTATTTCCTCTGCCTCTGACGACGTTTAGCATATCACCTGATGATTCTCCAGAACTCCTTCTTCTGACATCCTCGCCAAGAAACGAGATCACGAATCTTCTCAAAGGTGAATCCATTAGGTCCCACTGAACTGGCAACTGCTGTAACCGTTCCGGACCAACTGTCAGGCAATGATGATAACATTAGTAAAGCTTGAACTTCATCATCGAACTTAATGCCAACTGACAAAAGTCTGGCTAAGATCGAATTCAATGAGTTGATGTGCTCGGTAACTGAACTGCCTTCCTTCATCTTTGTGTTCACCAACTCTCTAATCAGAAAAATTTTGTTTGCTGCAGATGGCTTCTCGTACATGTTAGACAAGGCTTCCAAGATGCCTTTCGCTGTCTTTTCCTTAAGAATGTTGAACGCAACATTCTTGGTCAACGAGAGTCGGATAACTGACATAGATTTCCGATCCAAAACTATCCACTCTGCATCAGACAATTTTCCTTGCTTGTCACCCAACACTACGTCCAAATCTTTCTGAACCAGCAAATCTTCAATCTGCATCTTCCACCAACTGAAATCTGTACCATCGAACTTCTCAATTCGGAACTTCCCATCTTCTGCCATCTCAAAGGACTAAATGAGATACTCGGTACAACTAATTTCAGATCTTGGTAATTTCGTCAGAAATATTGCACCACAAAAAAATCCGCACCTTCGGCAATTCCCTTAACGGCGTTTTCAGACAGCGGGCGGCGATTTGGACGATGCTCACGATCTGGACGCTCGCGGCTGGATCTGAGGCTCCTCGACGCGGCGGCCACTGGACGGCAGCGGCGTTCTCTGCCTCGCTACTGCTGCGCGGCTTTCTCCCTCGCTGGGCTACGATCTGCGGCAGATCTCCTTCGATCTGGGCTGCCTGGTTCGCGGCGGCTACTGCTCGCGAATGGCGGTTCCAGATCCTCGGCGTCTTGCACGGTTGTAGCTTGCGAACGGCGGCGGCACACTCCTTCCCGACGCGGCGGCCAACGGAACGGCGCGACGGACAGCACACGGACGACGGCTGTTCGCACCCTGCGCGGTTCTCCTAGCCGGCTGCTGCTTGAGGTTACCCACACGGTAACGGCGGCTACTCCTCCCTGCACACAGTTCTTCACACAAGAACCCTAGGTGACAATTTCTCACAGTTTTTGTTACAGTATTGTTGAAACCTCGCTCTGATACCAATTGTTGGGAATTAAACACACAACACACACAAATAAAGAGAAACGGAACACACAAGAATTTAACGTGGTTCGGTTTCCCTACTCCACGACTGTAACAGGAGGATTTTATTTCACTTGTGTTGCCTCAGAATTACAAATACAAAGATCATATTTATAGGAAAACCAAATGGTTAACCTAGGGTTTCAGTAATGGGTCGGGCCGGCTCACAAGCCTCCACAAAGCCCAACAAGGATTAGTATTGGAAATCGATATCCGAGACTTAGAATTAAGATGAAAAGTTAAGGTGTTAGGTTGAAAAAGAGCTTTCAAAAATATTTTCATTATTTTTTTTTAGAGATAAGTCATTTTCATTAAACGTTTTTTTTTAGAGATAAGTCATTTTCCTTAAACTTAAGAAAAATAAGTAATTTGAAAAACATTTCCAAAGTATTTAAGTCAATCAAACATGATAAATTTGAAAAACATTCTCTAAAAAACTTCACATCAAACATATATGACAAACGCATAGACAACTGCCAGAATGACGGTGTTAATGAAGACAAAATGAAATTTTTTCAATAGGAAAGTTTCACAAGGAAAACAAAAAAAAAGTTAAATTAATTGAAAAAATTTCACAAGGAAAAAAAAAAATCACTATCAGAAAGTAATGTTTATCTATTTTCAGTTCTGCAAAGTCAAAATACAAAATTAAATTAATTTTTAGTTTGACAACATTTGAAATGCATTATTTACTATTTTGTTTTGCAGCTTCAACTAATTGAGTAACTATCCACATTTTTTAATTATAAATAAATTAATGTGGTTCGATTTGAACTCTCAAAATTGGTTAACCTAACCATATACAAACAAAACATGTGTCACACGAAATTTATATATTTAGGACTGAATGAATTAAGGGGTAATAACATCTAACTTTCACCAAAAAGTTTGACGAAATTGGATTAGCAAGTCACTACCCGATGTTTTACGATAATTAATTAATCGTAATAGTTTAATTGTTATTGATTAAATATATATTTTATTGACAATTTAATATTATTTATAAATATCTATAGAACTTATAGCAATAATAAATTCCGTGACAATCAACTATCATTGTTAATGTTTTTTTTTTTTATTAACATATATTTATTACTGCTAAAAATTAATGTATCGTGATAAAAGAGAAAAAATTAAACAATATTATGATGAGTTGGGACATGATGTGGACTGTTGCAATAAGAGTCCATATGCATAGTATTAGCCACTAGAACGTGCATATATACAAGTTTGTGGACTGCAATTGATCAGCAAAATTGGCTAAGACCAAATCCACGTCCACAGGGTTCATGTATCTAGCTTCTCAAGTTAGGGTTTATGTATCTAGTGCTTTCTATTAGCTTGTGAAAGTTAGTTAAGATTCAAAGACGACAATTTTATAAATTTTAAATTCTAATTATTTTATAATAAGTATAAAATTGAAATTAAAAGTATTGAGTTTGATCGAATTTATAGTTAAACACTATAACTTCGCCTCTGGGTATTAATTGATAGTTTCATGATCTATTTTTGTGCTTTGCTCCTTATTGTGAAATGTTTTTTATATATTATTATGTATAGTATCGGTCTTCCTATGTATTATATTAAGTAAAATATTATATTTACATGCACACATAAAAAATATCTTGTGAAGTATATCATCAAGAACCGTATATAAATTAATGAGATTAATCTACTCTTCGTTAAAAGTATTAGAAATGAAAATCTCACATATAACCATTTAAAAATAGCCTAATTATTCTCCATAGTTATAGTTTGATAATTACAATTCGTAACTACATATTATATGGAGGAGAAAGGCGAGCGAGATTGGGATAGAGAGGAGAGGGGGGGAAAGAGTGGGAGAAAGGTGAATTTATATATGTATATCGGTTAAATAATTATATATATACATTTATTTGTATATATGGTAAACAAGAGTGGGAGAGGGAGGAGAGAGGCTACGAGACTGGGAGAGTTAGGAGAGAAGTGAGCGAGACTGGAAGAGGGAGGAGAGAGGCGAACGAGAGAGGGCAGAGAGTGAGAGAGAGGTGAATTGTATATGTATATAGGTTAAATAATTATATATCATACATATGTATTTGTATATTTAAGCGAATTATACATATGCAAACATAACTAATTATACAAACTCGAAGTCAGCCTACGTAATTAAAAATTAATATAATCGCAAGTGATAATTATAACAAATTATAACTATGATGAGTAACTAAATAATATAAATTTACTTTATTACGTAATTTTAAAGTTTGTACAGTTGGTAGCTCGTATGGTCAAAAACACATGTCGAACTCACAATATGTGCTTCGAGAAGTTCTTTTCTATGATATACTATCTCTCATTATCATAATAATTATTATTTGTCCGTGACCCACATTTTTTGTATTTTCTAAAAAAAATTGTTAGCTAATTTTATTCATTTTATTTTATTTTGTCTAGAAATGTGGATGATATATGCACATAGGTCACTTAGGAGTTGTTTGGCAACTTGCATTAATTTTTGTATAAGTTATACAAAATAAAGTTAAACATGTATCAATCAATACGATATTTGATTTTCAATTCAAGTATTCACATAATTAATACAATATAAATTAATAAAGAATATTTTTATATATCTTATACAGGGTAAAAAATCATATATCATACACCTACATAACTAATAATTATATAATCAATAATTATATAATTTTAATCAGCTATCAAATAATAACTTAATTTAGGTACCTCAATACAATAAACATGCATGCATTTATATTTTTTTTCCCCAATAATATATAACTTTAGCCCAAATTAATTGGCTTTTAGGTACCTCAATGCAATAAACATGCATGCATTTATATTTTTTTTCCCAATAATATATCACTTTAGCCCAAATTAATTGGCTTCTAGAAATTGAATATCCATTTTGTGTTCTCTCTTTTTTTGTTTTTTTGAAAAGCACCGACTCCATCTCTCTAATTTGTCCCAACTCTATTCACATTAGATTATTTAGTAGGAATTTGAGCATGAGTTAATATATATATATATATATAATATATATATATATATATATAATATATATATATATATATATATAAAGTTAAAAGAAAAATCAATCTAAAATATTAAGTTGTATTTTAATGTATTTTTAAGTGAATATTAATTATTTAGATATTTATTTTGAATAACCTTTTTATTGATATATATAATAAATGAACCTAAAAAAAAATAAGTACAAATAAAAATGGTTATATGCTTTAACCTTACAAATTTTGTTAAGATCAAACACTTCTATTATTTCTAGTAAACATATAAGAGATATGAATATGAAAGAATCAAAATATACTCTATATGATTATTATGATATTTATAATATACTCTATAACGATTTACAAATTAATATAAAATAATAGACGTCACACTTTCTTATTACTTTATTGCATTTTATCTTATGTTTATAGAAGACTATAAATGTTTGACTAAGTCAAATAATATATTACTACTAATTTATCATTAGTAAGCAAAAAATTGTAGAATTAGAGTCCCTATATAAGATTGCAGTTAGGTTAGTGGTATTTGCAATCATAGTCATTATATCTTTAGCATTGACTTTAGAAAAAAGTTGTAGGATTTCTAATTAAGTTCAATTAGTTGCTATTTTGGGCTTTGCCATATGATGGGGACAAATATACACTCAATAATAATTGAGAAACTGTGAGACCTAAAATGTCTAATCAAGGAAAGGGAAGAACAAAAGTCCATCAATCAACTCACATTTGTAATACTAAAATAATAATGTTAAACTAATTCAACAAAACCATGACATAGACATGCAAGGGTTTATAAATCACACACGTAGTTTATTAGGTAAAACTTATTCGCATTGAGTGTTTATATCAGGTCAATACATGTATGTAATATGTTTAAATTTATATTTCATTTTACTTCATTAAACAACATAGTAATATATTTTGCATTGGCTTGATGTAAACATCCGATGTGAATAAGTTTTTTCCTAATTTATTTTATCTTTTATTCAAAGGTTCTTTTTTCTTATATTCGATGTACGATACTTATTTTAAATTTAATTAATTAGGATTTAGGCTAAGTAAGGATCATTAAATGAAAATGCTCTTTATATAAAAAAATTGAACCATCTCCTACCCTACACTCTATTTTACTCTGCAAATATAGAGTTCTTAATTTTTTCAGACAACCAATTCCAATTCAATTCTATATTTTACTGTCTAAAAAAATTGATTTTCTCTCTCCTCTGTATAATATTATTATTCTATTTCTTTTTGTTTTCTTATTCCATAATATAATTTTTTTTATCAATAATTATCCTATATAATTTCATCTAATATAAAATTTTAATTTTTTGTAATTTTTTATTTAATATTAAATTATATATTATTCTAATTTTTAGAAGAACACCTACGAATAATTGAAAAAATAAATCAACAAGCACAACCACAATCACAATCACAACTTCTTCAAATAATACACTAATTCCTTTTTCGAATATCGTTAAATCTAGAAATGATTTACTGGATTACTAAATTATTGTTGTGATTTTAAAAAGTATTATGTTATGCATTCTATCTATTGTTATCTTGTATTTAAATTATTATGTTATGTATTATATTTTTAAGTTCAAAATTTTATCTTATCATTTAAATTTTGTGCATTCTTAATTGTGGAAATTAATATAACATCAAATTGTATCACAAATTGACGAAAATTTAAAAAATATTTAAAATATTATTAATTCAAGATGAAAGTAGTATATATAAAATAAAATATTTCTTAAAATGTTATATTAAATTTAAAAAGAAATGTATATATTAGAGATTTAATTAATAGCCTTATATAAAAAATAATATGTTAATTACAAAAAAATAGAAATAATAATATAATATTCAGAAAGTGAAATAATTTGGAGAACTACTATTCAACTCTCTATAATTAAAGAGTAGAGGGTAAAATAGAGAGTTATTGGAGAGGACATTCTCTATTTCACTCTCCAAATAGAGTAGAGTTAGAGATGGTCTAAGCACTCTCTATTTTACCCTCTACTCTCAGAGTTAGACTAGTAGTTCTCCAAATTGAAGAACTACTACTCATACTTTTTATTTTACTTTTTTGTTATTATATTATTATTTCTATCATTTTTTTATTGGGAAATGGGTCAAATATTCCTCTAAACTATTTGAAAAGGTCTAGATATACCCTATGTTTAAAGTTTGGTTCACTCATGCCCTCGCCGTCCAACTTTTGGTCCAAGTATGCCCTTATGGGCGTTAGTTGTCATGTTGGACATATCCAACTCATTTTTCATATCTTTAAATGCACATGAAATTGCCATGTCATTTTGACCTTACCACATAACATTTATATAAAAATGGAAAGATATTCGGACTTATAAGCACCTAATCTGACCCATAAATCAACTCCTTTTAAATTCACTATCCGACCCATTTTTAACAATTTTGTTTAATTTTTATTATTGCGGTAAATCTCGAAAATGAGTAATTGATTAATAAAAAATAGAAAAAATATGAAAAAAATACATAATTAACGCCAAAAATTCACAAATAAATATAGTAACCTTAAATCTAACATTTCATTTTTTAAAAAATTTTCTATTTTTCGATAAATCTCGAAAATGAGTAATTAATCAATAAAAATATAAAAAAAAATATAAATTAACACCAAAAGTTCACAAATGAATATTAGTAACATTTCAATCTACATTTTTTTTTAAATTTTTATATTTTTCGGCAAATCCCGAAAATGAGTAATTTTTAATAAAAGGGAAAAGTATGAAAATAAAATAAAAAATATACGTCAAATTTCACAAATAAATATAGTAATTTTAAATTCAATTATTTTCAATAATTTTTTTATTTTATATTTTTTCATATTTTCCTATTTTTTATTTCTAAATTTTTTGTGTGATTTTTATATTTTTTCATATTTTTTGTTAATAAACTCATTTCTGGGATTTGTCGAAAAAAATTAAAAAAAATAAAAAATATTGAAATCGTTGAATTTAAGGTTACAGTATTTATTTTTCAATATCTGGCGTTAATTTTATATTTTTTTCATACTTTTTATCAATCAATTACTCATTTCGGGATTATCGAAAAAAAATTATATTTTTTAAAAAGTGTCTAAATTGAATTTAAGGTTACATTATTTATGAATTTTTGGCGTTAATTTTATACTTTTTTCATATTTTCCTATTTTTTTAATTAAACAATTACTCATTTTCGGAATTTATCGAAAAAATAATATTAAACAGAATTGTTGTAAATTGGTCGGATAATTTATTTAAAAGGGGGTTGATTTATGGGTCGGATTAGGTGTTTATGAGTCCCAATATATTTCCATTTTCATATACATGTTATGTGGTAAGGCCAAAATGACATAACAATTCCATGTGGCATTTAAAGAAATGAAAAATGAGTTGGATATGTCCAACATGACAACTAACGTCTATAAGGGCATATTTGGACCAAAAGTTGGATGGCGAGGGCATCACTGAACCAAACTTTAAACGGAGAGTATATCTAAACCTTTTTGAATAGTTTAGGGGCATATTTACCCTTTTCCCTTTATAATTAACATATTATTAGTCATATAAGACTATTATTTAAATTTCTAATATTTGCAATTCGTTTTAAATGTAATATAAGATTTCTAAGAGTATTTTATTTTGTATAAATTACTTTCATCTTGAATGAAAAATATTTTAAATACTTTTTTAACTTTCATCACTTTGTGATACAATTTGATGTTTTTATTAATTTTCACATGAAAAATGTACAAAATTCAATTGATAAGATATAAAAAATTAATATTCAAAAATACAATACATCACATAATAATTTAAATGCAAGATAATAATGCAATATAATACAACACATAATAATTTTAAAACCACAACAATAATTTAACAATCTGGTAGGTCGTCTCTAGATTTAACAATATTCGAAAAAGAAATTAGTGTATGATTTAGAGAAGTTGTGGTTGTAATTGTGATTGTGCTTGTTGATTTCTTTTTTCAATTATTCGTAGTTGTTCTTTAGAAATTTAGAACAAAATATATTTTAATATTAAATAAAAAATTCCAAAAATTAAAATTTATATTACATGATAATTATTATAGGATGATTATTTGAAAAAAGAAAAAGAAAAAAGAAAAGAGTTATTTATGACATAAAAAAATGAAATAGAAATAATAATATAATATTTATGAGAGAAAATAAGATTCTTTGTAGAGAGTAAGACAATGGGAATGGAATTAGTTGTAAAAAAAATAGAAAACTCTATGTTCGGAGAAGAAAAAATAGAGTGTAGGATTGGAGATGCCCTAGCTCACAAATTTTGATTAACTTTTTTTTTTATATATAAAAATAGTCCTATATCGATTTTATCACACTCTTCAATAGATCTATTGGTTCTAACAATAATACCACTCGTTATGTTTCCATTATGGATGGAAAAATCAAATTCAACATGTTTAAATTTAACGGATTATTGACTCATTCCTTTATTAGTTCAACTCATCGTCAAAAAGACTTCCCCCCCCCCCCACTTAATATGTTGTATAAAGTTATAAAAAGAAATTAAAAAAAAATTAGGTACTAAAAATTGACAAAACGAACATGTAAAACTTAACTAAAGCAATTATGACCTGTATTTTAATTCATTTCTTCCCAAGTAACTTTCGAACAAGTCAATATACAACTCACTCAGCTATTAACTCAGCCCAATATTATAATCCCCTTAAATTCAATTCAACTCAATACCTATAATTTTCACCAATAAAATACATACAATGAAAATATCTAAAATAATTTGGCACGAGAGGCAAAACGTGCATCATATATCTTGAGGTGACACAACATTCAAATTAATCCCCCTTCCTTCACTATTTTATGTATGTCAATTCATACTTTATTTTTGTGCACTTACAATTTTTGAAAATAGTTGACAGAGTCTAATATCAAAATATAGCTAGGCCGGAGATTATTATTTATTATTAGACCATAGGTAAATATACAGTAGTTACTTTTTTATATTATACAAAAAATGGCACTTGTGAGCTTATAATATTATTTGAAAGTGACACTTTATTGAAATTAGTTTGTGTATTGAATTTCTACTATATACCACTTCTTTTTGTTACAATTTATACAAATTTGATGTATTAGTGAAAAGGGTTTAAAATTTGAAAAATTAAATATACGAATTAATAAATAAGGGTTTAACATCTATTATATGTATAAATAGTATTTATATTTTCTATCGAATAGGGTTTGAATGAACTCTCCAACAGTATGCACCGTCCTGATTTGATGCATCACATTCTATAAAGAATAAAAGAAACACTTGAACAATTTATGATCAAAATAGTTGTAGATATTTTTGTGGCTATAAAAATAAAAAGTTTAAAATTTAATTACTATTATATATAGAATTATGTCATTTTTTTTTTTATAAGACAGAGGAAATAATATTATTTGTATCACTTCATCATTGATGCACTAGTCAGGAGAATAGGAGAATGGAGTTTGGAGTCAAAATGGTAAAAGAAATTGTTAAAAATTCTAAAAGAGCATATTAATTTTCTTTTTAACCAAAAGGGTATAATCGCTTCTGACGGAGCGATTCCCTTCTGATCAAATTGACGTCGTTACAAGAAAATCGTTGCTTCTATAACATTTTTTTTAAAAAAATTGAAATTAAAATCGCAGCCGTAGCAACAATTTTCTTGAAAAAGTTGATTTCTTTTTTTTTTAAATCGCTTGCAAAGCAACGATAACATAATATTTTTTTTAAAAAAAAATTTAAACATATGGTTGCCTCGAAGAAAACAACACTATTTTTTAAAAAAAATCAGTAATTTCTTCATTAAAAGTGAAAGGCAATTGAGAGAATTAGTACACTCTTCACTTTGGGGTAGATTGAAAGATTCATTTATTTTCCCAAAAATATTCACCATTATTGCTGCCACAGCAACAATTCTAATGAAAAAAGAATTGGACGAAATCGTTGTTAGGACAACGATTTTTATGTTTTTTAATTGAGTAACCACGTTAATTTTGTCAGAATAAAATCGCTCTATTCGAAACGTTTTTGCTTTTTGATTAAAAAAATATTGATGTGCCCTTTTAGAATTTTTGACAATTTCTTTAACACTTTTTAACTTCGAATTCTAGGAGATTCCGAGATTAGGCAGACTTTTGCGAGGACAAAAGGATATGAACCTTAGGGGTTGTTAAAGGTTTTAAATTTAAGTTATATATATTTAAAGGAAAAAGGTTTAATATATTTTTCAATGTTATTATTTAAAAATGACACACATATATCTTTACTAATGTTACACAAATAATTCATATATATCATTTTTCTCTAATGAAAGTGAAAAAATCATTTTCAATTTATTTGTAAATATTTTTATTTGGTTATATTTGATATTCTCACACCTTTTTCCCCCTTTTTAGGCTTTTTGATGCAAGGCAAATTTGAACCTATTATTTTGATGCTCATTGACCAAGTTTTTCACCAACTTTTTTTTTTTGTAATAATCATATATACCACAAATTTTTTAAAGATAAAATAAAAAGAAAATTACAATATATCTATAAAATAATTAAAGTTTATTTTTTTTACTTTTTCTCCTTTTTTTTATTCAAAAATTTTTTCTCATATTTTTACACTTAAGAATGAAGTAAATAAATAAAATAAGAATAAAAGTATCAAATAATAATAACCAAAGAAGGCAAAAAATTATGTGTGAAAAGGATCATATATGTCTCTACATGATTTTTTTAAAAACTAAAACTATTTTTTAACTTCCATTATATTAAAGTGTATATGTGATTTATTTTTGTGATGATAAAAATATATCACAATTATGTGTGAAAAGGATCATATATGTCTGTACATGATTTTTTCTAAAATTAAAACTATTTTTTAACTTCCATTATATTAAAGTGTATATGTGATTTATTTTTGTGATGATAAAAATATATGTGATCCACTTTTATAAGTATTTCAGATGACAAAGTTGAGATGTTTATTCCCTATACTTAATATAAAATAATTATCATAACAATAAAATTAAAATTATTAAATTTTGTCAATAAATTAAGCGAAAAACCGACCATCAAAGGGTAAAATGTAGGCTACACAATAAGCATGACAAATTGTTGGATGCTAAATATAGAAGACAAAATGTAATTCACATTTAACAAATAACATCGTATTATTCCGTACTTATATTAATATTTACTGTTCTTTTTAATAATTTATTTTAATACGTTGTTTATTGTGTTTTAATTATCACATTGTTTTATTTTGTTTTCGGCTCCATTCTACTGAATTTTGTCTTTTCTTTGTTATTCTTGTTATGCTTTCTTCATTGTCTTTTTTCTATACTTGAATTTGCTACACTTAAATTGTGAGTCTTTTGGAAAGAATCTTTCTATCTCCACAAGATAGTAATAAAGTCTGTGTGCATCCGACCTTATCTTGAACCTACTTGTGAAATTGTACCGAATATGTTATTATTGTTAATATTTTTGGACCATCGTTGATTAAGATTTAGTTAGGTGTTTAAAAATTATATATTGTTTAACTACTTTTTAATTCATTCATTATTGTTTTTAATAATTTACACTGTTTATTATGCTTTAATCATCACATTGTTCGGTTATTATTTTCGGGTCCATTCTACTGTACTTTGTTTTGTTTCTTTATTATTTTTGTTCTGCTTTCTTAATTGTCCTTTTTTATATTTGAATTTGCTATTTCTCTATCTCCACGAGATATTAATATGGTCTGTGTACATTGGACCTTACCTTGACCCTAATTGTGAAATTGTACCAAATATGCTGTTATTATTGATATTTTTGGACCATTGTTGATTAAGATTTAGTTGAGTGTTTAAAAATTATATATTGTTTAATTACATTTTAATTCATTCATTATTTTTTTTAATGATTTATTCTAATACATTGTTTATAGTGCTTTGATCATCACATTGTTCTGTTATTGTTTTCAGCTCCCTTCTACTGAACTTTGTCTTGTTTCTTTGTTATTTTTGTTATGCTTTTTTAATTATCTTTTTTTTTACTTGAATTTACTATAATTAAATCGAGAATTTTTCTACCTCTATGAGATAGTAATAAGGTCTATGTACATTCAACCTTACTTTGACCCTACTTGTGAAGTTGTACTTAATATACTGTTATTGTTGATATTTTTGGACCATAGCTGATTAATATTTAGTTGAGCGTTTAAAAATAATATTTTGTTTAACTACTTTTTAATTCAAAAATAAATTTGTCATAAAAATATTCGTAGTCAAAATATGAAAAGCCTCTAGGAAGATTATGTTGAAATTTGAAGATGTATCAATTTGAACCGCATGAGTTATTCCTAAAATATAATAAACTGATCAAATGTGTGAACTACATGAATCCTTCATGAAATTCAAAACTTTAAAAAATATTCATATTTAAATCATAAAAGTTTATCAAAATAGGTTGTGGTGCAGTGATAGTGATGAGGTTGTTTTATCCTTAATCAAAAGTTTTGAGTTTGAGTCATAAGCATAAAGAGAATTATGTTGGGAGCATCACCCCTAAATAAGCCTTGCAATGGGTGATTCAGATATAGTCATAACTCTAATGATAAAATCATAAAAGTGTAAACTTTATTAGTTGTTCTTTGTGTTAGATTGTGAAGCCTGATTAATATATATAACTGTTTATGCGGTTTAACAAAAAATACTCTGATTTATCAATATATATACCCCACCGCCGTGAAAGTTTACTCACGGGGTGTTACCACGAAATATTGGTTTCTCTCTTTCTCTCTCTAGATCTCTCATCTCTTTCTCTTGAAAGTTCTTGTATTCTTAGTTTATCAAGTATGTGTGCGTGAATTCAATCCTAACACTTTGGAGTTTGAGCTGATAATATTTAGCTTCCATGTCCATGAGTTGTTCATGAGGAATTTGAAACTCCAACATGTTTCACTTAGATTGTGAAGGTTTAAACTTAATGAATAGTTTATGAAATTCAAACTCTAATTAATTATCGAGTTAATTTTGGTATTTTTGTCCGAACTGATTATCCGAGTTAATTCACTACTAAGAAAATTATTATTTTTCCACTTAAAAATATTTGTGTGGGAAAAGAGAAAATACCAATATTTTCATACAGAAAAAAAATTAGGAAGTTTCTCAGTATTTCAGTGAGAATTTATCTCTTACCATGCATTTTTTTTTCATTGAGTTAATTCGATTGAAAATAAGTGAAAAATTATATTCAATAACAATGATTCGTGATTAAAAAATCTTTATGTCTAATATAATAATTTTTACAATAAATATATTATTATTAAAACAAAAAACAAATGAAGAGAGTCGTGCATACCTAAAATGATTAATAAATCTACTTTAACCGTTTTAAAATACCTTAGTCCGCATGTTTTTTTCATTTTAATCGTCGAGTTATAGTAACAAAGTCGAAATTTCAAAGGGGATGCATCCAATTGCCTTTAATTGGCTTATTTGTTTATGTATTTATTTGTTTGTTTATTTATTTAAAATCTCTCATCTTTTTTTATATATATTTTAATTTGTGATTGTAAGTATATACTTATAATTCTACCAATCAGATTTAACTGAAAGTTTGAAACGTATATATACTTTGAATTTCAAATAACTTTTTGGCAATTAAAGTTTTTACAAATTTCTCATATATATATATATATATAATATATATATATATATTCATTTATATTTCATTCTAAATTAATTACTTTGATACTAGAACTAACTTTTATAAGGATAGGAGATATGCATGAGGAGAGTACATATATGCTCCAATTGATTTGGATGCGAAGAAAATTGGATCGGATCATCCACGTGGATCAATTTAAATTCATATATTAATAAATATAAGAAAAGAGTTATAACTATTTGTTTCAGGATTATTAAAAAAAAATCTCACCGGAGAAATAAGAAAATAAAAATCTTTTTATTTTCTACAATTTCAAAAAGAACACACTATTTCTGCTTTTTTCTCTTTCTTCCATCTCTAATTTCATAAAGTTTGTGTAAAGATTCTTTTGAAGATTTATTTTCTAAAAAGTGTTTGAAACAAACGACGATAATAAATATAATTTTAGACTATGACTTTATATAATATAGAATTCATATGTTTATACGTGTGATTGCATTTTTTAAATAGTAAAACAAATTTAATAATCTTATAAACCAAGTGTTTGATTGAAAATTCTTAATAACTTATTGACTCTTTGAAACAATATGTCAAAAGTCCTATAAACATCATTCGAATTAACAAATCTCAACTTAATTACTGACTTTTATTTGTTCCTTTTGATGATAATAGAAATTAAAACAAAACAAAAAAACGTGACTAATCTAAGAAAATGAAATTACTAACATGAAAATATTTAAACCAAATTAGTACGTCGGGAATTCTATTCTTTTGTTAACCAAACTAAGCCATTATATAAAGTCATTCACCAAAATAATATGTTTTTCTAAAATTTTACAAAACTATTATAAACGTATTTCACAGTAACGTTTTAGGATATATTTTATTTTTTAAAAGTATTGCGTCAGATTGATATACGTTACTCATAGTAACGTTTTACTCCTAAAACGTTACTCATAGTAACGTTTTAGGAGTAAAACGTTACTGAAAATAATGTTTTAGAAGTAAAACGCTACTGAAAATAACGTTTTAGGAGTAAAACGTTACTTACAGTAACGTATATCAACCTAATGCTGTTAGTTTTTTTTTAAAAAAAAATATACCCTAAAACGTTACCGTGAAATATGTTTATACTAGTTTTGTTAAATTTTAGAAAAATGTATTACTTTGGTAAATTGTTTTATATAATGACTTAGTTTGGTTAAAAACGAATTTGATTTTAGAATGTATCTCAAAATCGAAAAATGAATAACGGAATCCAAAATTATATACACACCTCTATACGGCTCTCCAATCCAATAATAATAACATGTCCAGCGTAGTAGCGCACACAACATTATCTTGTGAAGATAGAAATGATGTATTTGATATATTCTTGATGAAGTAAAACATATCGATTAAAATCAACAATAATAAAGAAATAGAGTAATAGAAAAATTATTTTTAAATGTAGTTAATAGCTAATTAACCCACGTTATATTCTCTGACGGTCTCTTGAGGAATAATATATTTGAAAATCCAACGTGTTATCTGACCTAATTAACTAGTTATTAATAGAGAATTAATTAGTGAATGTTCACATGATCAACTATATTATTATGTTAGTACCAAGCAGTACTTTTCAGACGACAGCTTGATTATAATAATATTATTATTATTAAAATTTATAATGTTGCTAAGTATAATCATTTTTAAAAGAATACTAAATGTATTACTCGTGTAACACACACATAAAAGAAGAAAAAAAATAAAAATCACATAGAGTGGATTGACTATATCAGTATTATAACAATGGTTAACTATAATACTGATAATCATAAATGATGCCTTAGAAAAAATGTGCAGAAAAATAAAGTTCCCCACAATAATTGCAATGAGATAATGGTCATAGGTATAGCGATGATTGTAAATGACGGCTAGCTACCAGTATTCATGAATGAAAAATGTATTGAAATATAGCACAAGATTGCTTTTTTTTTTTCCTCCATAATTGTTATGATAATGATATAGATATACTGATTATAATCATCGTTAATGAGAACAAGTCGTGAAACACATATACAAAGAAAGAGAAATAATATATACTTCGTATACAGACCGACTATGTTTAGCTTACATTGAAAAGGTGCGCTGAAATATAGCATGACATCGTCTTTTCTCCCCTCAATAATTACTATGATAATGGTCATAGGTATAGTGATGATTGTAAATGACGGCTAGCTAGCAGTATTCATGAATGAAAAATGTATTGAAATATAGCACAAGATTGCCTTTTTTTCCCTCTCCATAATTGTTATGATAATGATATAGATATACTGATTATAATCATCGTTAATTAGAATAAAGTCGTGAAACACACATACAAAGAAAGAGAAATAATATACACTTCATATACAGACCGACTATATTTAGCTTACATTGAAAAAGTGCTCTGAAATATAGCATGATATCGTCTTTTCTCCCCTCAATAATTACTATGATAATGGTCATAGGTATGTACCAATAATCGTAAATGATGGCTTGCAACAATCACGACTGGAAAAATGTATTGAAATATAGCACAATATCGCTTTTTTTTCCCTCCATAATTGTTATGATAATGGTTATAGTTATACTGATTATTATGGAATAATGCACAAGTACCTTCTCAATCTATGTTCGAAATCTCTGATACACACTTATACTATATTAAGGTCTTATTACCCCTCTGAACTTATCTTATTAATAATTTTTACCCCTTTTCGACCTACGTAAAACTATTTTGTGGGTCCATTGTTGATTGACTTTTTTTAAAAGATAGTGTCACGTAGGCTGAAAAGAGATAGAAAAGTACTTCTAAAATAAGTTCAAGGAGGTAATAGGACCTTAGTATAATATAAGTGTGTCTC
The DNA here is from genome assembly GCA_027705065.1 of Solanum peruvianum. Taxonomy (NCBI): domain Eukaryota; kingdom Viridiplantae; phylum Streptophyta; class Magnoliopsida; order Solanales; family Solanaceae; genus Solanum; species Solanum peruvianum. The sequence continues at coordinate 3,084,235 of JAKWJD010001757.1, read as the reverse complement.
TGAGATTTCGAACTTAGGTTAAGAGAATAATTGTGCATTTTCTCGATTATTATTATAGTAAATGATAAGAAGGTCATGAAACATATACATACAAAGAAAAAAAGAACAATTCTTGCGCAGATCGACTATAATAATGGTTATATGCATACTGATAATCGTAGATGACAGCTAGCAATGATCATGAATAGAAAAAGTATATTGAAATATAAGAGTAAGTTTGGTTTTTTTTCCCTCAATAATTGTTATAATAATGAGTATAGGCAGGGGTGGATTTATGTATATATAAGGTGTATCACGAGAAACAATTTATTAAAAATTTTACAAATATATTTATATAAAAAATTAAAAATAGTATTGAAGGTTAAAAATAATAGATGGCAAATTTTAAATTCAAATCAATAGGAAGGTTCTTTCATTAAAATTTTGCCCATCTACTCTAATCATTCCAAATCTAATTACTTTTTTAATTATTTTTAGAATTAAAAAAAATGAATTTTTTGAGTTCTTTTTGAACTAGAATTATAGTTAAATAAAAATAATGTTGACTCCTTAATTCTTATATTTATATATTTATTTCTAAGTTTTTTCATTATTCTTTTTTTTTTCATGTTTATCCATTATAGTTATTCGACATCTCGAATCTCCATATTATGTTAATGTTTTTTTTTTTTTTTGCTTTTCTATTTATTTAATTATATGCTTGAAATTTATTTTTACTTGTCCATAATAATTATTTTATATTTTTCTCATTGCAATCATCTATTATTTGATCCTCAATAACTAATTGTGCAGATTGCATCATATGCACGGGGAGCTATATTATGAAGTGATTTGTTCATTTTTTGAATTATTAAGAAAGGTTATCCAACGAAAATCGTCGTCTAAAACTAAATATAAGAGCTTTGTAACTTTTTCTTTTTTTCCATTTTCTTTTAAAGATGTTATTCTTTTATTTACAATACAATCTTTTAAATAATGTTAGATACAATTTTATTTAATAATATGAAGATACGAGTGATTTAATTTAAAATTCTATAACATTATCTAATTTAAAGAATAGACAATTTTTTTTAATTTAATCAAAATATAAATCAAAATTTTATATTTTTAAGAAAAATATTTTTTCACAAAGTTCACTTTTAGTGGGCCTCAAATTTTTGTAGGTCTAAAGCAAAAAAACTTCATTAATTTTTTTCTTGTTCTATTTTTATTTCTTAAATGGTGACACCGCTTTGAAAAAATTATGCGTACGCCACTGATTATATATTGATACTAAAGTGACTTAAGTAACCCTCGAAGAATCCATTTCTTCACTCCATGTGAGCTTTCAAAAATATACCAACAACCTACAATATCAATATCAATCTGGTCATTAGATTTCGTAGGTCATCTTAAATACTATCGACATTTTAGAATTTTTATTGATTTCACATTAGATAAAATTAAGCTATTTTTATCATAAAAAACAACCAATTTTTTTTACCTTTTATTTCGTCATTGCTCATCCCCATTTGGCCAAAGTATTTGACCTTTCCTTCTCCACGTCCGATCACTCTACAATAACAAGTTGTGGTTAATTATTGCTATATGAAACTTTCTTTACCAAAAAAGTACATTATATGATGAAATTATAAATCAAACAAATAATGCACCTTCTCCAATTAGAAACTAATCGTGAAATTTTTTGTTTTCATGACATGTGATATCATGACGTGCAACATTTTGTTAGAAATATACAGAGAGGAAAGGCAAAATTGAAAGAAGAAGAACAACCACCCATAATTTGATTAATTATTCAATGATTTAAAATAAATAGTCGTCCATCAAATTAATAATAGTCAATGGTAATTTTTTTTTTATAAATAGTAATGTATATATGTGCTTTTTGATACAAAATCATTGTATATACATTTTTATATGTGTAGCAGCCAACTAGCTGTTGGATTTTATTTACCCTGATTTCTTACCATAAATAGGTTTTTTCCTTTTAGGAAAAAAGGTTTTGGATTGACTAATTATTTTTTCTAGTAAGAAAAGATTTAGGACTCTATAAATAGAAACATGTTCCTTCTAACTTAATTAACATTCACAATATAGTCTTAAGGACTTTGAGAGTTTTGGTTAGGGGAAGAATTTATGGGTCACAAGCTTGATACGTTATCACTTGTGTGAACCATCCCATGTATTTCGAGTGAATTGGTTGAAATTGTTTCCCTCTGTATTATGTACTTTCATATTTATAGTGGATTGCTCATCTCCTTTGTGGACGTAGGTCGATTGACCGAACCACGTTAAATCTTTGGGTCTTTTGGTATATTTCTCGTTGTCTTCTTACTCTTGATCTTTCGAGGTCTGTATTGCTAGCTTCCGCATTACACCTGCTTATTTTCGGTCCTAACACTAGCTATATGTGTTTTGTCTCTTTGGTCTTTGAGAAAATTCTATTCTTATACGTGTTTGTGTTATACGTGATTCTTACATCTTGACCAAGAAATTAATTTAAACATATCATATTATATCATTCTTAAATATTGACCAAGAAAGTAATTAAAGGAATATATCGTATCATATATGAACAAAAAAAAAAATTGTATAGAAACACGGATTAAGGTGTATATATGTCGTGAACATGAAAATGTGGAAAAGAATATTTTGAAATGAAAACAGAAAAAAAATTAAGAAAAGAAGAATTAATTACAATCAGTCAAACAAATCCATCGGTACAGTACGTGAAAAGTTTATACTTTTTCATTAAAAAAAATATTAAACTAATCAAAGCTCAGTTTTTGTTTTTGTTTTTATTTTTTGTGTAAAAGTTGACAGCTAAAATGTTTAGATATCTTACCGACCTTTTTGTAGCAGTAATTGGCAAGGATTTTATATAATTCTAACAACAAAAATAAAAATAAAAACAAAAAATTTATACTAATATATTATTTTGTTGAAATTGAATTTTCTTTTTTACTTTAGTCGATGGTTGAAATTTGGAATATGAACGAACTACGAGTAATTGGAAATTGGTTATTTAATCAGCCAGAAAAGTTATTTTATAATGAACATTGCTATAAACATTATTATTATTCCTGCGTTCCTTCTTATTTGTTCACTTTTAAATTGACACACTTATTAAGAAAATAATTAATGATGTAGTTAGTTTATCATTTTATTCCTATTAATTAAGAAGTTAATGAAAAATTTTACATTTTAAAAAGTAATTAATCATTAATTGAGGGTATAAAAGATAAAAAAAATTATCCTTTCTTGATATTGTTAAAATGAACAAATAATAAGTAAACTAATAATTAGAAACAGAGGGAGTATAATTTCTAGTTAAACTTAATTATTACTTTGTAGTAGAATACTATAAAATTCAGGTTATATAACATTTTGGGTTTTTGCATTTTTGAGAGGACCTTGTGTAATAGTTGTTTCATGATGCTAGCCATTAAAAATACATGATATATATATATGTGTAAATAATTTTACACAATGCATTTCAATATGTTACATTTTTTTTCTTTATCCTAGTTTTTTGTGGTAGATTTAATTTATTTGACATAGTAAAAGATAACATGTATTCCATGAAATTGATCGAGATATGTTTAAGTCGATCTGATCTGAGCATTATAATTATAAAATACTCAGTAGATCAAATTATGATTTATTTAAAATATCAAGTTATATATTATTGCATAAAACATTCTTTATTTGAAATTTTTTAAATACGTCTTAATTTATGTGACACGATTAAAATTTTGAAACGATGTAATTGAGATTTTTTTCATATGTTTTTTATGATATAAAAATTGCAAATTTGTAGGTGAAAGAATATATGACCATAAAGAAAAGGGCTGTGGAATTAAATGTTGGCCGGCAATTGTGCACCATAAGGATATGTGTACAGCCGCAATATTGAATTTATCTGACGACCAACTTCTACTTTGACAAATCAAATAATTATATTCAGTAGAGACTAACATGGAATATATATACAAAACATGCATGCAATACATAAATAAAATAAATAAATAAATTAGTACTCCCTATTAAATAATAGTAACAAAATATTTATATAAAAATACGTAAAACCACAAAGAAAAGTGCATGTTCAAATTAAGTACTCTTTCCGTGGTACCCTTTTGACTCCCTATGGTATATAAGAAAAAAGGAATATTTTTTAAAAAATTGATAGTTTAAACAACTTTTAGATATTTATGTGTATTAGAATTATTTCACTAAAAGGATTTAAAAAAAAATTAAAATTAAATTATTTTTAATTATAATAAGGAGATATTTATTTTGGGACGAAATAAAAAAAAAGTCATATAAAATGGGATATGTGTCACCCTTTGATTTGGTATATGGTGTATAAGAAAGAAAAAAAGACTTTTGAAACTTACGGCTTAAAACAGTTCTTAGATATTTGTGTATCTGAGATCATTTCAGTAAGAGCAAATTGAGGATTTTAAAATTATTTCTATGTAGAATAAGGAAACATTTATTTTAAGACGGAACGAAAAAGAAAAAGTATCATATAAAACGAGACAGTGGGGCTACGATCAAAAGTTGTTATTTAATTTATTGGTATTTTTATCTCATATGTATTGGTCAATTGTCAACTTTTGACTTTAATTCCTTGAGGGTTCGTCAAATTTGTCCTTCTATAAATACCCATACATGCAACGTTCTCTCATCACTCATCAATCGTTTTGTTTTTCCATTTACTAATCAAACTTGAAAAGTTCATTGTTCATCTAGCTAAGTGTTATTTTATATTGAGAGGGAAAAAAAAAACCATGACATTCATTCAATTTGCAAGTATGTTAGGCATGGTGACAATTTTGTTTGTGTTATGTAAAGTTTTATATTCTTGGTGGATTATGCCTAAACTCATGTTTAGGAAACTTAAGGCAAATGGTTTTGAGGGACCAAAACCTAATTTTCCACTTGGGAATATTAATGACATGAAGAAAGAGCTAATGATGAATAAGAGAACTTGTTTTACTTCTTCATCTTCTTCTATTAATGAGATTAGCCATGATATTCATTCATTGGCATTTCCTTACTTTGCTACATGGCAAAAATTGCATGGTACGTACACTTTTTTAAGCTTCTTGACATGGAGTATAATATATAGTATAATGCATGTTTTCTTCAACATGTAATTAAGAACTACCCTCATGTACAAAACATGGAACCTACTAGTCATTTGAGTTATTTCGGTTCGAAATTTAATATTTATACATGTTTGATAGATAACTTTACCAGTAACGTTAGAACTCCCCATCACTATATATGTGTGTTGTTAAAGCTATCTATTAAACATGTATAAAACATGGAACCTACTAGTCATTTGAGTTATTTCGGTTCGAAATTTAATATTTATACATGTTTAATAGAAAGCTTTAACAACAATATATATAGTGATGGGGAGTTCTAATGTTACAGGTAAAGTTATTGTCATGTGACCAAGAGATCATGGTTCAAGCTATGACAACAGTCTCTTATAAAAATGCCGAGTAAGACTACATACAATAGACCTTTATTAGTCTGACCCTTCCTCGAAATCTGTGCATAGCAAAAGCTTAGTGTATAATATCATTTCTAAATCTATTGAGTTCAGTTGAATACATAACTTATTATACTATACATCCCAGTTGATTCTTTGAGATGAAATTTTATATAGCTACATTCTTACATGCAGTGTAAATGAAATAGTGTTCATAATATTTATTAATTTTTTGTAGGAAAAGTATTTACATACTGGCTAGGGACAGAGCCATTTGTCTACATTGCTGACCCAGAATTTATCAAGAAGATGTCTGCTGGAGTTATGGGTAAAACTTGGGGAAAACCAACAGTGTTTAAAAGGGATAGAAAGGCCATGTTTGGTAAAGGACTTGTTATGGTAGAAGGAGATGAATGGGTTAGACATAGGCATATTATTACTCCTGCTTTTACCACAGCCAATGTGAAGGTATATATATTTCTTAATTACTATGTTTGAACTTATTTATTTTCTCATTGAAGCACATTTTTGTACTACATATAGGAACTCCACATGATGTGAGACAAAAATTAGTTTTCATATCTGGCTCCACAAAAAGTAACATGGCATTAAAACACAAATTGGCAAATGCCATGTCAATCATACATCATAAGGATTAAACTAACCTACAATATCATCGTATTTAATGTTATTTTTTAGATGACCTGATAATATAAAAATGTAATATACTATTATTATATACAATTTAGATGACCTGATAATATCAAAATATACTAAACTATAATTACACACAATTAACGTATTTGCTAGCAAGTTATAGGGACAACATAAACATCCAATTTTTACACTTGATACATCATTTCCATCAAATTGTATTAATTTTAATTTTGGTTTTTAGGCTATAATTACACACAATTAACGTATTTGCTAGCAAGTTATAGGGACAACATAAACATCCAATTTCTACACTTGGTACATCATTTCCATCAAATTGTATTAATTTTAATTTTGGTTTTTAGGTTATAATTACACACAATTAACGTATTTGCTAGCAGTTATAGGGACAACATAAACATCCAATTTTTACACTTGATACATCATTTCCATCAAATTGTATTAATTTTAATTTTGGTTTTTAGGCTATAATTACACACAATTAACGTATTTGCTAGCAAGTTATAGGGACAACATAAACATCCAATTTCTACACTTGGTACATCATTTCCATCAAATTGTATTAATTTTAATTTTGGTTTTTAGGTTATAATTACACACAATTAACGTATTTGCTAGCAAGTTATAGGGACAACATAAACATCCAATTTTTACACTTGGTACATCATTTCCATCAAATTGTATTAATCTCAATTTTGGTTTTTAGGCTATAATATTAAACACAATTAACGTATTTGCTAGCAAGTTATATGGACAACATAAACATCCAATTTTTACACTTGATACATCATTTCCATCAAATTGTATTAATTTTAATTTTGTTTTTGTAGGGCATGGCAAACTTAATGGTTGATTCCGCCACACACATGCTAGACCGTTGGGCTACACTCATCGATTCCGGGAGCGCGGAAATCGATGTAGAGTCCGAAATCATAGACACAGCAGGAGAAATCATCGCAAAGACAAGCTTTGGGATTAGCTACGAAGAATGTGAAAAAATATTCAAAAAATTAAGAAACATGCAAGTGACACTATTTAAGTCTACCCGTTACGTAGGGGTACCTTATGGAAACCAAATAATGTGTCTAAAAGAGACGTTAAAAGCCCATAATCTAGGCAAGGAGATCGATTCACTCCTCATTTCGATTATTGAGGAGCGAAAAAGGACAAGTGTTGATCGTACAGAGCACGATCTTCTGAGTCTGTTGTTAGCGGGGAACGGGAGGATGTTGAGTACGAGGGAAATGGTGGATGAATGTAAAACGTTCTTCTTCGGTGGACATGAAACCACCGCCCTAGCACTGACCTGGACTTTGTTGTTGTTGGCACAGCATCCGGAGTGGCAAAATCAACTCAGAGAGGAAATCAAACAAGTGATGGGTGATGATGGTGAAATAGATGTCACTAAGCTTGTTGGTCTTAGGAAGGTAAGCTAATTATTTTCTATATCACGTACTAATCGAAACTATAATAGTTGTTGACACCCAATTTTAATCGACCTGGAACCCATTCAGAGGCGCATAATCGTGTCTCTAGTTTTTACTTCACATATTTGAGTTCATATCTCGCATAAATGATCATTTATCCACCTTATTAAAAATATTTGTTAATATATAAAATCAATATAGAATTAATTATATTTTCTATTTTATCTGTTGGGTTATCCCACATCGGGAGTGGAAGGGGCTGGTGGTCAATTTATAAGTGTGAGAGAAAGCCTCAACATTTGAGCTAGTTTTGGGTGAGAAGGCCCAAGACCACCCAACATTGGTATCAGAGCCCAGGTTGTCAACAAGTCTCAGCCCACCGGGAGAAACTGGTTGTCGTTCTCTCCAGCCCAAGCCCGATGTATGAAGGGGGAGATTGTTGGGTTATCCCACATGGGAAGTGGAAGGGGCTGGTGGTCAATTTATAAGTGTGATGGAAAGCTTCAACGTTGAGCTAGCTTTTGGGTTGAGAAAGCCCAAGACCACCCAACATTATCCTTATAAATATAATTTTTTTTTTTAATGAATAAACAAGTTAGTAAGATCCAAAATGTTTCTTTTAAGGGTAAATTCAATTTTTTTAACTAATATGTAAGGGGAAGAGAGAATAACAAAATTTTTAAGGGGTCCCAAATATTTGGTCGGGGGTCAACATGCATGTTTTTAAAGTTCAATTCAAAATCAACAACAATATTTAGTGACAGAGAGAGCAGCGTGTAACTTTTCAGATACCAAATACTCCAAGGATTTGGGATTGAATGTGACTTGGTCTTATTTATTTTTTTACACGTGCCAACTCCCTATATTATGCACCTAAATGTTACTTCCACCTGGTTAAAAAATAAAAATTCATCACTCACCGGCCACACCTCAAACTCTACAACCTATTATGACACAATTTTTTTAAATGCTTATTTTTTTATAATAAATAAATAAATTATATTTTAATTCAAGATTTATTTGTTTGGAAATATGGTGTTTGACTTTTTTCAACACGTATGTATAATGCAGATGGGATGGGTGATGAATGAAGTACTAAGACTATACTCACCAGCACCAAATGTGCAAAGGCAAGCTAGAGAAGACATTAAAGTGGATGATTTGGTCATTCCTAATGGAACAAATATGTGGATTGATGTGGTGTCCATGCATCATGACAAGACACTTTGGGGTGAAGATGTGAATGAGTTCAAACCAGAGAGGTTTAAGGATGACATCCATGGGGGATGTAAACATAAGATGGGATTTATGCCTTTTGGGTTTGGAGGAAGGATGTGCATTGGTAGGAATTTGACTATGATGGAGTACAAGATTGTCTTGTCATTAATCTTGACAAGGTTCTCCTTTTCCATCTCACCTAACTATAAACACTGTCCCTCTATCATGCTTTCTCTTAGACCCACACTAGGTTTACCTCTTATACTCCAATCACTTTAATTTAGCATAGTAGAATAATCAACAAGCTATTACCTGGTTAAGCTCTAAGAAGCAGCCAAATCTATCTGAATTTTGGTTTTTGTACTCTTTACTATACTATTCTTTAAAAAAATTACACAGGAAAATGAGGAGCAATGGCTTACAGAAGCATACCTCATTTTCCAGGAGTCGAATTCATGTACTGATTATAATTTATATTATCAAAGTGAAATACATAATAGTTGAATACTTACTCATGACAAGAGATACTGAGACAGTGAGCATAACAAATGAATATTGAGCTGCAGTAAAATTAGAGATGTTGAATCATAAACGATGCAACCAAGTGATCAACAAACTAAGAGAACCATAAGATATCAAATTCCAACAGAATAAAAGATACTAAATAACTTCGTTCCATTCGATAGTGTATTGATGAGAGGTTGAATAATCAAAGTGCGCAAAAGCAACCCAGACACCATCGTCATCACCAAACAAACAAAAAAAGAAAATTATAAATGAATATGAGAAGAAACGAAGCAGGTCAAACACATCCGACCTAACTGCAACCAATTAAAGGGTAAAGGGTCCATTTGGGCAAAAGTGAAATACACACTCAAAAGAGATGTAACAAATTTTTTAAGTAACCCTGGTAAATATAAGGAGGTTGCACTTTGAACTGTTTTTTTAAAGAAGAAATTATCTGAAAGCCCCTATGGTTTCCACACCCAAACTCTGTCTTCATGACTTAAGTTCTAAGTAGGGAGTAGCATAAATAGTGATATGAGTCCAAAAAAAATAAAATGAATGAACTCAGCCAATACAACCAAGCTTTGGAACATGAATGACAAGTGTAATCTCAAACAAGAAATCCTTATATAACCGTATTCTGAATGATGTGTTTGAATGTCCACGGAAACCATAAACACCCAGATACACAACAAAAGTTCACATGAAACAAATCTTATACAACATTTAGATTTTAAATTACATAGTTTATACATGCAATCCTGCTTTTAAGAAGGACTGAAGAAAACAAACTAGATGATTATTTAAAAGAAAGAAAGAATCTTATTCAACATTGCACTGCGCCACAAGTAATCGTGTTTTTTTTTTTTATTGCAGAACTCCGTCACTTCTTCTCTCTCTCTCATATTCTACTAAAATTTTGTGTGCTCACTGAACAAAAACTAAAAAAGAGGTAGTGACGATGGAAATCGTACTTGCATCCACTGTTTCTCATATGCCACCAAGTGGCTCCATCCTATCTGATCGAGCAAAGAGAGCTTTAGTTCATAAAACTTCTTCTTGGGTGGGTTACCATCATCTTGTATCATGTCATTTAGAACCTGATGTAACAAATCAGCAATTAATCAATTTTTTAAACAAATAAGATCTTGTAATTACATGAGCTAACCAGTGTTATAAAAATGCATGCATCCCATGTTCAAGATATGAACGACTGTTATAGCGAAGCAAGAATGAGAGAGAAGTTCAATCATCTAACCAGAGAAAATAATGAATACGTAGTGTACTGATGCACTAATTAAAATTTGCAGCATTTACAAAATGCTCAAAAAGTAGTTGTACCTTAAGCGCGGTTCCAAGTCTCCCATGATGCCTCCCACGGAAAACCGAAAGTATGCCATATTTAGAGGACTTCAGATCCACCCATTTTTTTAGCTCTTTGAAGTTCTCTTCAAACATATCTACCTTATCCACAGTGCTTTCACCCTACCACAAAACCATAATAACCTCATTAGGCACTCAAAAGACAAAATGAATAAATAAAATAAAGAAGAATCCCTGGGCGCTTCATGCAACAGTATTTTATGCATAATCAATTATAATTGAATGCACGATGTACAACAGAATATGAAGACCAACTCATAATCTACTGCATCAGGTGCTCATCCCGATCAGAGTTAATCTCACGCGATCATCCCTATCAGACTAACTTAAATATAGTAACATACTCTAACACGTGCTGGAACTATCTAATCAATACTCAGACCCAGGAAAAATAGGAATAAGAAATTCAGTTTGCCAGTTACTTGGTTACTCCCTCTGTTCACTTTTACTTTTCACATTTGGACTTCAGTCTTGACACACCCATTAAGAGAACAATTATTGGCATCGCTATTTCGCCCCTATTAATAGATGGTACGTATAAGGTCTTTAAAAATGATTTCAGAATAAATAATTAATGTTAAGCGTAAACATGGAAAAATTGTTTTATTTTTTCTTGAAATGTTAAAAGTGAAAAACTATTTTTGACATAGTGGACAATAAAAGTGAACAGGGGAGGGAGTATTATAAAAGTGAACAGGGGAGGGAGTATTTTTGTTTTCTTCTGAAGCTCTTGTTTTCATCCCACAATGCTTATTCCTTCATTGATTATATTTGATAGAATAAACTTACCTATTTTCTAAAAAATTTAGGACTTCCAGGGTCGGGGATCACACTTACAGAAATTTCCATCAGCGAAAGGTTAAACTCAAGGCATCAATGTAAAGCACAACTATATGACAAATCATACATATGTCATTTAGAATTGTCCCACAGAATTCTCAAGGATACAATATGTTAGAACTTAGAAGCTCATTTAATGTGTAATGCACCTTGCACAGAGACAAACTGATGTTTAAAATCAAAGAGATCCACAGTAATCCATTCTAGCAGATGTGCTAGAAGTAAAATGCCTGAATGAAGTCTCAGGAGCTGCACAAAATGAACAAACCACTTCCGTACAGCTTATTCTTCTTTTGTTGGACAAGTATCTAATAGCCTATATTATTGTTTTAAGTGTCAGAACTCACAAAGATTAAGCTTTTTAAACAAAGCACTTTTCATTCAAAGGCCATTCTTTATTCCTATTTGCATTGTCAATCATCTCACCAGTAAGCATCTATGTTGCTCGGACTCTTTAAAAATGTCAATAGGTGCGTGTCGAATTCTCCAAAAATAGTGTATTTTGAGAATATGACACGGGTGTGGCATCGAAAGTGAAGAGTCCACATTACTTAGGTCAGCATTCAAGAGCAAGGATAGAAAGGTAAATCGCTCCATTAAAGAGTCATTACCTTCAATGCTTCAAGCTCAGCCAAAGCCAATCCCTTCTGGTAGAGTGCTTCAGTTAACTGGTCACGGGTCGTCTCCATCTTCTTCTTCAGTTTCTGTCAAATGGAGTAGACTGTTGTTATGACTAGTTTCTTGGCAGAAAAAGCTGTTCTGCTGAGATGGACAAATCCAGCAGTCCAGTTTTTTACACTAAGCAGAAGGTTACTTTTCATCAATTGAAATTGTAACACAGGTAAAAACACCAAAGATGAACACTCACTTCTGTAGCCTCGTCTTCTGGATCACTTCTGAGGGCACAATATTTTGCCAATTCATCTCTATCGATGCTAGCAACAACCTCGTCTGCTGCACTGATTATCTGGAGAAAGCACATGCCTTGGAATCAGGAAATCCATGAACACTTAAATAATATTGAAAGACTGAAAACCAATTCAAGTATTTGTCGCCCATCTGATAAAATAGGTTTGCCACCAATTCGTTTGACCTACTTAATCTGTGACTTCCAAAAGAAATTGACCACTCTCCTCTCCAAATGAAGCAACATCCTCACAAAGAAATTCTAAATAAAACACTTTTTTTTCTTAGTACTCTTTTAAGCTTTCTAGCACCTTCTCCAATCATATCACTTGCAACCCTGCAAACAAATTAGTGGACGCTCAAAGTTTCTTTTCTACATGGTACCCACCCATTCCTACCTGCTCGTATAGAAGGAGAAGATGGAATTATCGAATCACATACAACCTATAAGTGGTAGCACAGATATAAACACCTTGTGCAAGTATCAGCGGACTCTATCTGTTCTCAACTCTACTGATAGGGCAACTGTATAGACAGATAAGAACAACTGTTCACAGTTAAATTGTCAAACAGAAAGCATCTTCAGACTAGGCTCTATCAATTTTTTTTATTTATTTTTTTTTTTTTTTGGGGGGGGGGGGGGGGGGGAGAGGGGAGGTTACAAGGACCTTTTAGCCATCTAGTAACAAGTTATTTCACTTAATGTAGTTCCAAGTTAAATTGTTCTTCCTTGCTTTGAAACTTTTAGTATCTCAATAGAATTCTTCAATGTTACAAGTTGTGTGTAAGAGATTGATGATTCTACAAGAATATTTATGGAAGACTTCCATTTGCTCCTCTTCAAAGGAAGTTTGATGACACACTTTACTGATATATTGGTTAATTCAATGTTGTGGTTCAATTCGTTGAATGGATCTAAAATAGGAGCCAGTTCGACATAAAGCTTTTGAAAACGCAGTGCACATAAGTAAATGAGGAACAAAATGAATACAGAGCTTAAACGAGCATCCCAGACCACATAGGCTTTCCCCCCAAAAAAACCCAGCAACTAAGATAAACAACGGAGATAAAGCACCTATTTCTGTACCGGTTCCGAAAAAGCAAAGAAAAAGGGGATGCTTTGCTAATAGGAACAAAAAAAAATACTCATCCAAGCCGCAGGAACATGTTCATATATACGAGAATTTCCACCTGATTGAAGATCTAATAGTGCTACCTGAAGACTTAAAATGAATGGCCATCGTTGTTGAGAACTGAGATCCAATTGCAAAAGGTAAATTTAAGACCATGTTTCCTAACAAGTGTCATGGAAAAAAGGTCATTTTTCAGATAAATACTTTCTGGAAAATGTTTCTTGGTGTGTGGCTGGTAAACTAAAAAAATACTCCCTCTGATTCAATTTGTTTGTCCTACTTCCCTTTTTAGTCCGTTTCAAAAAGAATGTTGAGTTCCCTTTTTAGCAACTCTCGAATTCCAACGTTACACATGGCATGTTTTAAGACCACAAGATTAAAGGGCATTTTGATACATTTGACATATCTTTTAGCCATTGATAACTTTTGATGTCAAATTGAAAAGCAATGGTGATAAGAGGGAAGGGGAAATCAAATAATACTCCATGAAGATTAAATTAATCTCATGGAATATTGGGGGGCTGAATGAACAGGGAAAGAGAAGGGTGGTACAAAACCTGTTGTAGGATCGAAAAGCAGACAATATCCGCCTCCAGGAAACTAAATTAGAAGGCAATGTATGGGACTTGATTAAACAAATTTGGGCAGGGAGATGGATTAAATATGCTTGTTTAGAGGCCAGTGGAACCAGAGGAGGAATCCTAAAGTTATAGGACTCCGAATGTGGCAAGGGGAAATTATGCAAGTTGGAACCTATACTCTCTCTTGTAAATTCAAAGCTCAGGCAAGCAACTTTGAATGTCATATAACCGGAGTGTATGCTCCGAATAGTAAAGTGTAGAGGAGGTTTGCATGGGAAGAACTGGCTGATGTAAGAGGCTTGATGGATGGTCCATGGGCTGTTTGTGGTGACTTTAGTGTCGGTAGTTCCTTCTGTAAAAAAGGAATGCAACAGGTTAAACTCAGCAATGAGAGAGTTCTCAGAATGCACTGAAGACATGGACCTCATTGATCTGCAATTAAGTGGTGGAAGGTATACCTGGGACAAGGGTGATAACCATATAACAGCATCCAGAATATACAGGATTATGGCCTTAATCCTCCACAGAATGGAATAATCTTTTAAAGCAAACTACTATGCAAAGAGTGACTTCTGATCATGTTCCTATAGCCTTGTTGTGTGGACATTGGGAACAAACTAAAGTTTATTTCAAGTTCGAAAACTGGTGGCTGAACCAAGAAGGATTTGTTGAAAGAATCAAGGTCTGGTGGAATGATTTTGAGTTCTATGAGAACCAGATTACATCATCAGAAGTAAGAGGCAAGGTGGATTAGGTATCAAGAATCTCAAAAACCATAGCAAAGCTCTGAAGGTGAAATGGTTACCACCAATGAAGCAGTTTTGACATTGGATAATGTGGCCAAGAGAGGAATCTCTCTATGCAACAGATGTTCCTTAAGTGGTAAGGCTAAAGAGACAGTGAGACATCTCTTCTTACATAGCAACTTTACTGAGCAGCTGTGGCAGATTTTCCTTAATCTTAGAGGCATATCTTGGTGTATGCCTAGCAAGATTGGTGAGACTCTATTCAGTTTGGATATGGCTGGAGTTGGGGCTACAAACATAGAAAGATGGAGGATGATCCCTGCAAATATTTGGTGGACTATATGGAGAAAGAGAAACGAGAGATGTTTTGAGAATAGGAACAACAACCTGCAGGGAGAAAAGCTTAAGTGGATCTTGTTGTTCTGCTTTTGGTGTACAAATGTCTACTCCAATGTAACTAAGTCAATCATAGATGTTTTAGGATCCATTTAGATTTGGTTCAGCTTTTGGATAGATTATACGTCCTTTCTGCTTTTGTAAATATGGTCTTTCAGTACTACATAAGTACCAAATGAAAAACAAATGTTACCAGTTTCAAAAAAAAAATCAAAATTGTTTTTCATATCTTCAATTTAATACCACAAGATTCAAAAATCTTCTTTAGTTTTTTTAAACTTTGCGCGAAGCCAAAATAGGACAACCAAATTGAAACGGATGGAGTAACATAACATACCCAGTGTATGGTTGTGGTTTGGAGAGGATGCTGTGTATGCAGTCTTAACCTACTTTGTGAAGGTAGAGAGGCTGTTTAGGTAGCTGAAAAATAATTTTGGAGATGAAGATTTATCAAAGAATGATAAGATATCTGAAAATCAGAAAATATTTTAATAGAACATTTACTACCTTTGTTCTATTTAATTATGGTGGTGTTTAACTGGGTGAAGGAAAATAAGACCTTCGGCACACACCTAAAGCAACTCCAGAACTTGTGGCTTTAAATATGACAATGTAACAACCAGAACACAAGTTTAGAGAATATGTACTCTTTTGTGTTATGATGCTTTGGTTAGCTGCGTATTGTATTTTGGACTTAGTGGGATAGTTCAGTTCAGAACCCAAAGGACTCGGGAACGTTCTAAAACACTGTTGAGATTTAGAAAGCTTAAAAGCCAACTTTGCAAACCCGAACCTTCCTTTTGAACTTTAGAAGCTGTTGAGCGGTTCGAGACTTGGTACAAGTTTATAACATGTTTTTGGGACTTGTCTTTCTCGCATTTGGACCCGAGGAGCTCGGGGTTGTTTCAGGACCTTAGTGGGCATTGAAATTGGCAAACTTTTGCTGATGATTGGTGCCTCCCAAGTGACTGCAAGACACAAGATGCAATTGCAAAGCTCAGGTGGGCAAAACATTGCGATCACAAGGACGGGTATGCGACTGTGAGGAGAGTGACCCCAATCACGAAAGGTAAGCTTGGCAGGGTCCTGTGATCGTGAAGAGGCCCTGTAGCTATAATTAGCACATTTTCAAATTCTCGAATCAGTTCAAGTCTGATTTTGGGGGTTTTGAGGTGATGTTGGCTTGCAATTTGGGAATCAAAAGGTGGAATTTCGTCCAAAGAATCTAGGTATTTCCAACACTACCCTAATTGTAAATATTTTCTGGAAAACATAACATACATGGATACAAAAAAAGCAAAGCTGCGCTCCAAAAGTTACAATTACAACCAGTTATATACTAAACAGATTTAAACTGGTTAACAAGTTGCATGATCCCAGAAAAAGCAAATTGAGGTATATACTTCAAAACTATTTTACCTCTGTGAAATGATGGAATTTATCCTCAATATTGCTCCGAGAAAGCACGCCTTCCAGTATTTTAGCAAGCAAAGGAGTGTACTTAGGGTACTCTGACTGCAAAGTAAATTGAAAAAATAAAAAAGCAAACAACAGTGTCATAAATGGTGAGCATATAAATAAATAGAGCAAGAATCAGTGCAAAAGGAATGATAAAAGGGAAATTCCACAGAAGTCTGGAGAAAAGATCAAACAGTCACATTTTAACGGCAAATGCTCTTTCTACTACTGGAGAGATAAAATTAAGAGATGCCCGTTAAAATAAGAGGCAGCACAAAGTTGGCACACAAAACAAAAAAAGTAACCTAAGTCAGACGTCTGACACAAGAGGTAAAGGCCAAAAACAACATGAAGCTGACAGAGATCTGCACAGAACCTCATCAACCCTTTCTGCACACTCTTCCCTTACTCCAGTAGAGTAGGGCACCGCGACTTTTTTACTCCAAATTGAAATAACACAGAGTTTTTAGTTTTGCAGACTTCAGAACATTATTTTGAGAAAGGTTTTTTCTTCTTCTTTTCTTTTTTTTTTGGAGAAAGACTTCAGAACATTATGTAGAAGTTGCAAGTTTTCAGCAGGTAGGAATGGGCTTTGCTTAACCTATTCTGAGTTAGTACCTTCCACTGTCGTTTGATACCTCACATCAAGTTTATTAGCTCGCAAATTAGGCCTTCAAGGCAATTACTGTCACCTCCTTGAAACAATTTAACAATTACCTTAAGTGACTGAGATAACTTTTTCCATTCAGCACGTTCCTCATCTGTGCCTTGATTCAAGCTAGAAAGAATCTTTATTTTAGCATCACGGACCTGATTGACAAAAGGAAAGCTACATTAGGCATGTCAAATACTAGAGAACTTAAATGATTGATAGTAGAAAGATACCTTTTTAAGACAACTACCAGTATACAAACAGTTGAAAGCAGAAGCAGCTAATACTTAGTAATTCCATAAGTTAATACCAAAACAATCTACGTTTGCCCCTTCAGTATGGTGGTGTACTATTTATCTTGTTAGGAAGGAGAATCAAGGTTGTATAACAACTCTAATTGATACAACATCTAACCAGACATTGCATGCATGAAGATATTTCTCCAAATCCAGGAAAAAAAAAAGGAAGCCATAGATGAAACAAGAACCAGAATAACATAAATAAAAATGACTTCACTCAACTAGTGTTAAGCAAAGTGACCTACTGTATGAACACACTTAACTAGATTACTTGCCAACATTAGGATTTGATAAATAAATATGAATACCTCTTCTTCTAGTCTTTCGGAGACAGACTTGGTGTCACTCGAACTTTTTCCTTTGTCCTCGTCAAGCTGAAAAGAAAATATTCTGAAATGTAAGAGTTCAACTGTGCATTGCAGAAGATAAATCTAGACAGAAAAATACAAGGGAAAACCTTAATTGGTGGCACAATATAAGATATTTGATAAGAAGCAGGATTCTTCTGCAGACTTTTTCCTCCTTCATATGAGATTGGGCCAAACAATACAGATCCTTCACGGGAATTCTGCAAGTAGATAGTATAAATCATACAATGACCAGGACACATAGAGGACAGCTCATAGAAATGGAATGACATGATGACAAGTTCTGAGTTAAGCGATAGAAAAGAATTTTGGTAGGAAAAACCTTTGGGAGCTTGTCCTTAGCTGGAGGACCCACATAGAATGCTTCTTTCACTCTACAAATATCAAGATGTAAAACAATACACATGGTGATACAACAGCAAGAAAAAGATAACCGTCATAAATTGGACTAAACTTACCCTGGAACTAGATCTGAAGAGTTGAAGGAACCATCACCCGTTAGTGGGCCATCAGGCTGAGAATAGAAGTTCAACCGAACAATGTCCTACGCAAAAAAACTTATGCATCAACAAACAAAAACTTTGAACAGTGTCAACTATCAATCAGTATGGAACTACTTAAGTTGCTTGCGCCTCGGGCTTAGTTCATTTGCAAAGGTTGAGGGACTCGTGACTTAGGTTATAGGTTGTTGGAATCCACTTCAGATAACCACGTCTCTGCTAGGCAGCGTGTGGAATGGCCGAGAGCGGACCTTTTTGGATATATAATCCAAGTAATCGTTTAAACTAAAGTATGGTATTTAAGTAGAGAAGGGTAGAGGGGTGTGCCCATAGTCTCGAGTTTCGAAGGTTGTAGTTGGTCCTACGATTTGACGCCAGACAGATTTCTCTATCATTACAAAAAAGAAAAGAAGGTATAGATTAGTTCATACTTTAACAAGGAGATCGTCAATTTCCTATTGTTGGAAAATGAAGAAATAAATAGCCATCACCAAGCGTTAAATCCCAAACTAGTTGGAATCAGCACTTGAACCCTTAATTCAGTCCAAACTTCTTTTCAATAACCATCCTTTGGCCAAGTTAAGGTGAGTGTTGAGAGAGTATTAGAAGGTCAAGATGTATTTTGGCTGGTCTTCTTACTTGACTGCTGTGGGCAAATACAATAACTTTCAAAAGCAAGTCAAACCTCATGACTTAAAACATGTAATCCTGAACATGTAAAGAAGGATAGCAACTACACAACTGAAAGGACCAATGCATCAAATAAAAGGAGATGTCTGCCTGCTTCTCAACTATTGATTAGTTCAGACTGATAAACTTTTGATCTGTAAAGAGAGTAGCAGTGATAGCAGCGTACCTTTTCCTCCAATTTTCTTTCGATGAATAACACCAGTTGCTTCATCTTCTCTAGGTACTGTACATTGTCATGCCTGAACCACAGATATTACGAGCTGGTGAAGGCTTACATTCAAGCTAGCCAATTTGGCACAATCATTGTGTGTGAATCTCATAAGAGAGCAAAAAAGAAACAAAGCATGGATTGGTTTCACATTACAATGTAATAATTGGGTGTTAGAACTTAGAAGAATCACAAGAAAAAAGGTGTGCTGAGGCTAGACAATCTCATTAAAGAAATATCATAGATAATTTCCTTGGTACATCAGTTTGCTTGGATTATAAGCCTTAGTTGAGGTGTCAAAGCTGGCCCCTAGTTTAAGGGTCATCTATGTATTTGGCCTTTAAATTTTATCATCAGATTATCAGTAGATTCTATTCTCTTCTTTCCTCTCTCAGTCCTTGGTTAAGACTCAAGTAACTTTTGCCTACTGCTTGATGGCCATACTAGAAAATAAGAAGTGAAATATACTGATGCAATGATATCACCAAGACAAGTATCAGCTATTTACAGGTGTGAGATGCAATACACATAATATATGTCCATGTGTGGCAAAAAGCTCACCTCTTCTAACACACTAATTCTAGCATTCTAACACTAATGCTTAACTTTCTAACTTCTTTTTTTTTTTTTTTGATAATGGTAACCTTACTTCTATATCCACAGGTATACTACAACCAAGGTGTAGTACCCCTTCAAAAGTATTACAACTTACAACTTGTATTTCAGTTCTGTGCATTACAAAAAGTTAAAAACATCACAAATATCTTCTGTATGAGCTTAACATAAACAAGGGTATTTAAAAAAAACCTAGGTGGACACACATCCAAGCCACCTCACTTAATACCTTATGTTCTACTTACTAGTATAGAGGCAACTTTTATGGTCTAAAACTCAAGCACAGATAACCTCAATTCCCAGGGTCAAATGAGGAAAGAACCTTCGGCAATGAGATATATATAAGTAAAGAGATGCATGAGGAAATAATCTGCACAATCTCACAGCACATCAAATAAATAATGTAGGCACATCCACATACCTCAGATATAGCTGTACAGTATATTCACCCTTTGGAAGTTTGGAAGAATCTGGATAAACATCACCCTTAGCATGCACACGCTACAGAATGAAAGGAGAGGATAACAAGCAAAAATTGTAAGATTACATGTATATGATAATCGCAGAACTCAACTTTTTTTAATAAGAAAAATGCTCAGCTTCATGATTGCTATGAAACAAGTGAAATAATCTAGCATTGATAAGCTCACACAATTTGCATCCACTTGTTGAGTTAAATAAAATGCACAAATGTGTTACATTAGTGGTTTTAAATATATTCAAATCATGCATACTTACCCAAAAAAAAATTGTATCAACTATTACGCAATTATAGACGATTATGCTTTTCAAAGAATCCGCTTTATGAACGAGTATTAAGGCTGTGAACAAGGTGCTCTGAATGAAGTACTCCATTTCTTTCTAGAAGTAGCTCAATATTATACCAAGTTTTGTTGTCATCTTTCACCAATGATGTTTTTAGCATATTTCCAGTTTTCACTTCACGGAAGCTCTGTGGCATTACATTTAAACATTGGAAAGAATTCTCCTTCCATTATTGATGAATTCCTTCAAAAATATTTCAGGTACAATTTCTTCTACACATACAAGCACAGAAGGTCCCCTGCTATACTCCACTCACAAAAAAACTAACAGATTGTTAATCCTGCTACAACCCACATAAGGTAGTCTTTCTTGAGATACTCTTGTGTGTGTATTTTTTATTACTTTTTCTTTCGGCGGGGGGAGGAGCATACTTCAAGCCTAATCTATAGAATGCTTCCATTTCAAAGAATATTTACTCTATACCTTATTCACATCCGATATCATATAAAACTGAGACTCAAATTTGTTATCATAGATTCGATTGTTCAGTAAAGGAATCTGAGGCTTCAGTTCAGCATCATCCTCCAGTTTGAATTTGTAACTGTAAACAGAAAAGCAGGAAATGATTATTATTCAAAATGTAATCAAGCATCATATAACTAGTTTCAAGAGATCAAACCCACGTTAATGTAAGAGCCAGAATCTGTTTTCCTGAGGGTAATTTGTCCCGATCTGCTGAAAGTGCATGCAGTTTGCAATCAATTGGACGATACGGAACTCTTATCTGAAATCATATTACAACAGGAAAAAGAGACCATGTAAGTATTTCACCCGCCTGAGGAAGTCAATCAAAGTGGCTAACATCCAAAAGTTAAAGAAAAAATTGACCTTGTTGAGCACAGCAGAAGGAACAAGTTTTTCAGTTGACAGAAGAGCTTCAGCATCAATCCTCACAGGTGCTTCGCTTCCATCAAGAACTACTTCCTTTTTGCTGATGTTTATACCACGGAATGCGATCTGAGAATTTCAACCAAACACCCAAGCAAAGGCATTATCACTGTCTTATTTGTCTCCCAATATATTTAAGCAGCAAAGCATAAAATTCTTCCAAGCAGTGATTAGGAGAGCACGAAGCGGTAACAAGCGACAACGCCCCACTTCATGCTTTAAGCGAAGCGTGTGAGGCGAAGCATGAGGTGAAGCGTTTGCCTCGTTGAAGTGCAGCACAATTTAAAAGAAAAAAGATCAAAATAAATAGACAAAAGTCATAAACAAAAATTCATATTAAAAAACTAGAAAAAAGTTTCCCCCTTTAGTTGTCTTATCACAAAACAGACATACAATTGTTGTCCTATTGGTCTCAGTGGCGTTGAGTTTTTCGACCCTTTGACTTAGGATTAGTAAGTTCTATTTCTCGATGGGGCCATTACCAATCGCGGTTAACCCCCGGTCTGACCGCCTCTGACGTAAGAAGAAGTATTATCCTTATGACCAAACAAGGATCAGCTTCTTACTTCTCATTTCTGCTACGTCATAACAGTCTTTAGTGCTTTATGTTTCAATGGTTTGGAACCATTCTTCCTTTCTTTATTATATCGGGGAATTTTTTCTCAGAACCTGTGTCTATCGCTATCGCCCTATTCTCTCTCAATTGCCTATCATTTCTAGATGAGGGGAGTCCCTTTGCAGTAGCTTCCAACACTTCAAGATTGACCTCCTCCTCGAGCATTTTCTACGGGATCCCTAAACCACCAGCCACCCAGACCTAATTCATGATAGGACCACCAACTTCCTGGTAAAATGCCTATGGCTAAAAACCACCGACATGTCAAGATCCAATTTCGAATTGGTTCCTGGAGTCCAGGTCAGAGACCACTGTGCCAGCGGTCCAACAAAGAGGCGAGATACGAAAGAAACCTCCCGCCATAGAGAAGACATCGAAAGCCTGGGTCCCCTCGATCACCCTCCGTCTCCCTGTAGGTCGAGCTGAATTACATCCTCCCTCTCACCTGAACTGGTCGAGAGAGATGAACCCGCACCACATTTTTTTGAATCGAAAGACCCCAATCGTTCCAACGCGCCTTGACCTATTTTGATCAAGACCAAGAACCTATCTTAAAGTGGAGCCTAGTTTAAGCAGTAATCTAGGGATAGAGATGGAGTCTCGCTCACTATTGATAATGACTTTGCCAGGTTCAAAGAAGGCTACTCTTCTTTTTTGTCGATTGAGACACTAACTCTTTTCCCCATATTTTCATATTGGGTCAGCCATTTTAAACGCAGATAAGATATAAGAAAACTAATCAAACATTATATTTTTTGTCAATATCAAGAAAAAATTCAAGAACATTTTAGTCATTGTTAAGAAATAAAACAATTTAGCAGTGTATATTTAAATCACTGTGAGGAAAAAAATTAAGCAACATATAATTTTAATAATCAAAGCTAAACAAGACAAACGAAAACAGAATAACGAACGAAGTGGAAAGAAGAAGAAAAATCATAGGTAGTTGCAGTAGAAGTAGTAGTAAGAAGAAGAAGAAGGAAGAACTAGGTAAGTCATCCCTATTTTTATTCTTTGAAATTGATCACTTATACTTAGAAAAAATAAAAGCATTGTTTTTCTCAATTCAGCGCTTCTGGTTGCATCGCGCTTCAAGTCCAGAAGCGGTCGCTTCTTTTTACATGCCTCGCTTCAGCCAACTAAAGCGCTGACCTCGCTTCGCCGATTAAAGCGATGAAGCGCTCGCTTTCCTGAACACTACTTCCAAGCACCTGTTCTCTTCCAGGAGGGGGATGGAAATTTTAATCATAATTACCTACAGGAGAGGATGGCGGGTTTGAACATAAATACCATTTTAAGAAGACGGTGCTATGTTTGCTGCATCTATGCTATCCTTCTTAATGGAAAAGGCAACAAGTAAGAATTAAGCCTTCTGGATTATACAAGAAATTTAAATTAAGATAGAAAGAATTTATGGTACTTCAACTTTTTAACTGTTTTCCTTCATTAACAGAACTCAATCCTCTTGACAAGTCAGCAAACTGACCTTACACAATTCAAATGGCAGGACTCCACATTAAGAGTCTCTCCAGAACGAAAAGGAAAGTGTGAACAACTTTAATTGTTCAAAATCCTTCTCTTCTTAAGACTGAAATGTTGGTCCAAGAAAAAAAAGAAAAAAAACGGATAGGGCAAAAAGAAGAAAAGAACAACAGCATGCCTCCTACTACAATCCTTTGGTCATCGAAATTTAATAATTCAGAACAGAAATATAAATATAAGAAGTTAGGAACCAATTTCTTTTATGTCATACTCGAAAATAACTACCTCAAAATCAACAATAGTTGTTTCATGACTGCCTATGCCGCTGGACCAAAATTGGGCTATTGCTAGTTCCATTGTCTGACCACCCTCCACTCGAAACGCAAAGTTTTTGGATGAAGGTGATGAAAATGTGGCCACGCTTTCCCACTTAATGGGCCTTTGCAATGGGGAGAGCTGTAGATTACGAGCACGTGATTAAGGTAACTTTACATCAGAACAACCCGATAAATCACGAGATATTTTACCTGAACAGTATCTATGAAGAATCTTCTAGCCGTATCAAACCCATATGTCCTCATGGTGGCCTCCACCCAGGTAGCACCAAATGGTACCTCAATAAATCTCCTTTCAATTTGGCCTGAACACAAGTGTACATGCAAAAAAGTTGACAATAACAAAGCAGTCAAAGGAAGAACATGTAACATCTACCTTGAAATGATTTTAAGAAACAAAATGAAGGTTTTGTTTGTCATTTGATTTTTCTGCTTAAACCCTAACTCATTCACGTGGGAAATCTATACCCTGCTAAAATTTCTACCACATTTTTTTTAACTTTTTCCTTTGGGTTTCTACCCCCAAACGCACACCTGTTTACAACACATTATTGCAGTCAATATGAAGAAATAGGTTCTCACCGAAAATCTGGCCCAGATCATACCAACACTATCATCAGATTTTTATATTATCTGTAACTAAGTGCATCATGGAAATTATAGATTACCTGATTTCCATGATTTGCAGCTTAAGCTATCAGCAGCATAGATAGTCTTTATGAACCTTTCACTTTGTCTGAACATTATTAATTCAATAATCATTTTTCAGTCTACTCTAGACCATTCAATTTGAGTAAATTAAGTACGAACTATTGAAAGAAGGTTGCACATTTTCTTCGGACGAGAAACTCTACAGAAAAGGCAGGACTATTGCTTCATGTGACTTAGCCGACAAGGCAATCTTCTACCAGCACCAAACGGTCAACAGAAGAGATCGTACGTGCAAAATCAACACCTCCAAGAAATATAATCAAGAACAGCTTTAACAATATTAGCAACACTAGAAATAGAGTTCTTCTCGCTTCCCCATCCCACCACAACTGATCCTCCCTCTCTCTCTCATGCACTCACACCAAAATATGTAAGTGCAATATAGTCCACACCCACCACTTAAACACAGCCCCAGTAGTTGTTTCTCCAAACTTCAGCTGTACAAAGTTAAAATCCAAGCTTCTAAACATGTTCAAATTCAGTAAAGATGATCCAAATCTTCCACAAGATAATCTGATGCTACAAAGTCCATTTGAAGAGCAAGAGATATGGTCCAGTGTCCTAGAGTTGCTGGGGATAAACACCTGGCCCAGAATGGTTTCACAATGGCTTTTTTCAAACACTGTTGCAAGTAGTGAATACGGAGGTCATTCCTACTATTCAAAACTTCCACGAAAGAGACATATCTGAAAGAAGTTTCAATGCTACATATGTTGTGTTGATTCCAAGAAGGTGGGAGCTAAAGAATTGAAAGATTTCAGGCATATTAGTCTTATAGGCAGCATTTACAAGATTATCTCAAAATTGTTGGCGAGAGACTCAAAAAAGTGATGCACAAGCTGGTGGATGATCAACAAATGGCCTTTATAAAAGGGAGACAGATCATGGATGCCATTCTTATAGCCAATGAATGTGTTGGCTCAACAATCAGAAACAAAAAGAACCTGGTGTCCTTTGCAAGCTAGCTATACAAAAGACTTTTGACCACTTGAACTGGAATTTCCTACTAAGACTATGATGAAAATGGGTTTTGTAGAAAAATGGGTCAACTGGATCTGCTATTGCATCAGCACCATCAAGTTCTCAATCCTAGTCAATGGCTCAACCACTGGATTCTTCTCTTCTCAGAGAGGACTAAGGCTCCCCTTTTTTATTAATCATTGCCATGGAGAGTTATGATGAAAACTGCCCAATCAAATAGCTGGCTAACAGGTTTTAGAGTAGATTCAAGGGCCGTTAATAACCTTGAAATCACACATTTACTATACAACGATGATACTTTAGTTTTCTGTGGAGCTGATAGAGGACAAATAAGATTTTTGAGGGTGATTATCATTCTTTTTGAAGCTATATCTGGGCTCCAAATTAACTGGAACAAGAGTTCTCTATATCCCCATTGATGAGGTCCCTGAAATTCACAACTTGGGTAATATTCTGGGAGGAAGAACTGGTGTTCTGCCAACCATTTACCTTGGCATGCCCCTTGGTGCCAAAAGCAATTCCAAAGATATCTGGAATAGAGTCATAGAGAAGTGTGAGGAAAAGCTGATTAATTGGAAGAGTCAATACTTATCTTTGGGTAATAGATTTATCTTGATTAACAGTGTGTTGGATGCATTAAAATTTATATGATGTCCATTTTTCGTGTTCCAACAAACGTGATAGATGCTCTTAGAAGTAACTTCCTTTGGCAAGGCAACTTTTATACCAGGAAGATTGGTCAAATGGAAGTCAGTCTGGTGGTATGGAAATCAAGAACCTAAAGCTCAGAACCATAGTCTTTTGATGAACTGGTTATGGAGGTTCAGCTCGAATGAACAATCTCTCTGGAAAAAAGTAATTAGTCAAAAGTATGAAATAGATGAGGAATGGACAACCAAATTAGTCACTACACCTTATGGAGTCTGTCTATGGAGGTCTATCAGAAACTTGGGGGAAGAATTCACAAGTGTAATCATCAAGTGGGTAATGGTTTGA
The DNA here is from genome assembly GCA_027705065.1 of Solanum peruvianum. NCBI lineage: Eukaryota > Viridiplantae > Streptophyta > Magnoliopsida > Solanales > Solanaceae > Solanum > Solanum peruvianum. The sequence continues at coordinate 3,057,290 of JAKWJD010001757.1, read as the reverse complement.
AAACATCTTTCGGTAAGGTCAACATCCAGTGAAGCAACTTTTCCCGATTATCTTCAGCCTGAATCAACAACAAGATGCCACAGTAGGAGAAGTCTGGGATGCTCATGGTTGGAATCTCAAAAAAAAAAAAAATGATCCAAATCTTAAAGACATGACGTCTCCAATTAGAAAGAGATAAAAGTGGACTGGTACTTTCTTTTGGTAAACACAATTATAGGAGGGCATGCAACCGGTCGGCTCCCAGTGCTTTGGTTTAGTGGTAAGAATGCAGGGTGTGGTATGTTAGCTAGGCACACATTACAGGTTCAAACCTGCAACAGATAAAAGCTTAGCATTTAAGTAGAGAAGGATAGAGGACGGGGCTCATTATCCACAGACTTTGAACCATGTGTTACTGGCGCTCGGGATTTTCATTTACCAATAAAATGGGGGAGAGAGAAGGCATGGAACCTGTTAACCAAAATACATACGCAAAGTGGACATGCCCTAGGAGAGTCAGATAAACTCATCGGCACAGGAGCTTTATGACGAACTTCTTAAAATACAAAAATAAAATTCAAACCTAAGTGGAGGATGGTAACAAACGTGTTGGGGCAACATATAGTTCAATAGGAAACCAAGCGAAAATAAATCTAGTAAACTAATAGAACAAAATATGCTCTTCTCTCCGTGTTTACTGTTCTCTTAAAGACAATTATAAAGGATAAAAATGGATTAGTACTTAAAACAGGATGCAACAAAGCAAATGATCCATAAGACCAAGCAGACATCACCCTACTGTAATACTGACACAGGTACCACTGAAGAGACATGGAAGAAATACAGTGAACAAATTGCATGAAAAAATTAGCAATATGATAATCACCTGGTACAAATGAAATTCCTTGGAAGGAAATTAGAGGGGGTCTACTTGTAACAATAGAGGGCTTTGTTATAGTCACTGGAATTCTGAAAAGTGGTCCTCGCCATGGTGCCTTGCTGTCTACGCCATATACTTCATAATAATGCAAGCCATCACTTAAATTGGTGGGGTCCACAATTATGCTGGAAGAATGAAGAGAAAAATATGTAAGTTTTTTCCCATAATGTACACCAATATAATCATCTAATCTCTTTTCTTGTTCTGTCTATACCTAGAATCATATCATGAGTTCAAATAAAAATCTTATATATATTCTTTGTGAAGAGAAATTGGAGTTGTGGTAAATGGCAATAGCCACGACTTAATAGAAGAATTCCTGAACACATAATACTCACTTCCAAAAGTAATAGAATAAACTATCACTATATCTACCATCCAAGTAAGACACCAACATGATAGGTTCCAGTGACATATTTAGACTTCCATCTCATATTAATTGGCAAAAAACAGATGTTTGTACCAGAATAAGCTGTACAAATATGTGGAGGAGAATAAGATACCAAGCTAGCCCTTCACAAAGTATGCCTACTACTGAAACTGGTCACCAAAAACTTTGGTTCGGCTCAAAAATTCTAAATCTGATTTGAGGCTATGAATTATCAAATCTGATTTGAGGCTATGAATTATCACAGGACTTTCTCTTCATCAACAAATCTTCACAGATACCAGAAAATGTGAGACTGATCAGGAAACCACAACATCTTAACTGAAATTATCACATGAAAATGGATTTCACTTTCAAAGTAGGGAAAGGAATTGATATATAGTCAAGCCAGCCATTTAATGACTGCTTTGGCACTGACCTACAACCAACCAAAGAAGCTTGTGTTGTTGCCTCAAAATTGATCATCTATACAAGCCCAAAGAAAATTGGCTAGGGCATAAATCCAGTTTGAAATATCCAAACTACATAGGTGACAACAGGAACGGTAATATAAAACATAAAACAAGTAGTCCACAAGTTCTCCTTGGCACTTCCATGTGCATATGCAACATCAACTAACGTAAGGTTTCTTTTTCTTAAGATTTCAACAGTAAGACCTCTTGAATCCACACTAACAAATAAGAGAACATTGTGTCTCCGCTTCATACTTAGCTATGGTAAAAGGATTTCATCCAGAATTATTTTGTTCACGTTCTCATTCCATCTTCAAAGCGTCCTGCTTCCCCTTGATTTGTCACTGTGATCTGATCTTCTGCTTGTAAGTAGCACTTTCTTCTCTTTGGGCTGTAAATTATTTCCAAATGGATTCTTGTTTGTGTCTTGTATACTTGAGCAATTGTTAGCTGCACCTTTTAGCAATAGATACTAAAAACAAATCTCAAGATATTGAAAATATTTAGGATGACATCGACAGTGTTATCAAAGCGCGCTTAAGCCCTGAAGCGAGGCTCAAAACGTGTTGAGCGCCTCGCTCGCTTTATGTGTGCTTCAGTGTCGTCATCAAGGTTCTAAGACAAACTTTTCCTTGACAATGAGCCTCTTATGAAGAATTGACACGGAACAATTGATATTTCACATCATAACTAAAAAAAAATCAATTTCTCCCTTGACATAATGTTTATAATTATTAGTTTGGACTATATTTGTATTTTTTTCTCCCTTTGCGCCTTTTTTAATTAAAGCACCACACTTTACTAGCGATTTGCACTTAAAGCCCCACGGACCTTAGAGCTTTTTTGCGCTTTTCACCTTTGATATCGCTGGACATCGAGGAGGATTTCATCCCAACACCACATATTCTGCCAAAAACTAATATTTTCCCTGTTTCCTGCTCTACTGAACTACTTGCGTCATTATGTTTTTTTACATAAACATAAGAAGATGTGACTAATTTATGGTTTATCAGTACTACCTAAGTACTCTGTGAAATACAAATGTTACAGTTTCAAAAAAAAAAAATGTGACTAATTCTTCCCTCCACTCCCTTCTTTGATGCCAAAAATGGTCTGGCTATCATTGTTCATCAAGGAGTCCACCTCATTAGTTCCATATAGGCCCTTCTCAAGGACCCCTAGATATCTTCCCTACTTTCCAAATGAATGGTGATGTGATTACCTTCCAACTTATCGACGTGACACCTTTTTGCCTCGTCCTTTGAGCTGACAAGAAATTCCTTTGAAGTCTCTCCACTTATTTAGCAACACATGCAGGAGAGAGCACAAGAAGTGGACTTAGGTTGGATTTTCTATTACACACTCAATATTGACATCTAAGAACAACAAAAACATATACAGTATAATCCCACAGCACTCACAATTGACACCATTGTGTGGAAAACTAACGAAATGATGTTACCAGCTAGCTCTTAAGGAGTTCCTGTGGTTATATGACATCAAATCATTTTGAGGTTGATTAGGATACAATAGTTTAAGGTCCTGCAGAGCAGTCTATTTAATCATTTGTGCACCATTTTTTCAGTGTTGGAAGGCCACAAGTATGACCTGCTGCAACTGAAGTAGTAGCACATAGCTTAAAATATAAAGATGTTTCCAGCACCTCCCTCAGAATAATCAGCAGACAAGCAAACTGGAAAAAACCAACCCATCATTGAGGTAGCCAAAAATTTGTGCATTTGGCAATTCAAAAGCAATTATGAAAGATCACACATTCAGAGAGCTATAAATGGACAGAGGAACTGGAAAAATAAGAAAATAAATGATTTATACTTAATTTAATCATCTAATCAGAATAGATAGGATAGCTGAATAACCTGAAGCTGCGCCCATTATGGGTGAGGAGGAGGTAGTCAGGAGCTCTCACCACTGCCTCTCCAGTAGAATGCAACTCAATGCACTCTTCAAAAGGAACCAATTGGTCTAAGTTATTTGCATCTTCATGGAACTTCGGTGCTATTTCCACTGTCCACTGAGGAAAGAATGTTATCAGCCTACGAGGGTAGCAACATAATAAAAAAAAAAAGCATAACCGACTAAATGACATCTACAGCAAATGTCCTTTCAGCTGGCTTTGCATTTAAAACAGATATGAGCTTTGCATCAATTTACTTAACACAATACAGAGAAGTAGCTCAAACCATTTTCAAGAATTTCATGTGTTCCCCTGACATCAACAGAATCAACTATCCCCAACGAATTCTACATTTCTCCATCACACACAATATGGTTTTATTCTGAAAACATACATTAAAAGGAGGTAGAGACTCACAGCAAGATGACTAGTTACATAGTAATTAGGAACCATATGAACGCATCAAAGTTGACTGCCTTGACAACAAAAAGAATAGCATAAAAGATATTTATTATTCGGCTTTGCCTCACTCTACCTGAAACATCGAAAACCTAACTCCATTCAAAGACCAGGTATCTACTAAATCGATTTGCAAACCTCTCATCCAGTCTGTTGGTCTTTAAAAGCTTTAGGCATACATAGATGCCTCTAGAAAGGTATACAGGTTTCCACTTTCCACTGTGGCAACTCTACTCTACTTCTGTTCTTTTCTATGACCGCAGTAGAGTATTAAATTGGCAACTTATAAATAAGAATTCTAGTCTGGGTGTGGAAGAACTGTGAGGGTCACGTCAAAAATAAGAAAGGATCAGAGTCTGTTTTATCAGTGAAGTGACGCTGAAGTGGATAATCTGTGTAGAATTGTATCAACTTGTATTTATGGCAATGGCAAGGAGCTATGATAGCAATAGGCTGCTGTTTCTGTAGGAAAACTTGCAGGCTCCAGGTATTTCTAGGATCGCGACAAACAAAGAGACAGTGGCCCGAGGCATTTGTGATGCGTGTGTCAAAAGTGTAAAGCTTAGGCACATGAATAAGAAGGAAAAGAATTTTGACAACCAACTGTCACAATCACATCTACAGAGTTCTAATTGTGATTTCTCTAATTTTGCATCTCACTTACAAGCGAATGCCATCGTTTAAGGTTCCAATAGAAAGAAGGACGAGAGTCAGTTGGGGGTAACTCAGTCCACCCAAGAGGATTGAAGCATGAGGTTATCAACTTAGCTATTCCAGGTTAGACTCCCAGCGAAGACATTTGGTATGAGCTCAATGGTTGCATTTGGCAACTTGCTAATGCACTGGACAGGTCACCACATGAATTTGACAAGATGCACGAACTGACTGGCCCAAACACTATTGGAATAAATTTGAAGAAAAAACTCTAAATGGTGTGGTCTTCTATCTAATTTATTGGGTTTAACTTCAACTACTACACAACAACTTGGGCTCAGACCCAAGCAAGGTGGAGTGAGGGCTTGAGGCTATATGAAACCCAACTTCTTCTTTAAGCTCATTTCAAATCATCAGCATACTACATAGAATAAAAGTGAAATATAAGTTCTTTATATTTAGAACTACTATACATTATCAATAAAGAAATATACCAAGGGGCGTTAGAGGAAGCCTTACTATAAAAGACATTAAATCTTATCTAAACTACTTGCTCCAGGCCCCAGGGTACTCAGAGACTCCAAAGATGCCCTATAAATATTGTTGAACCTTCATAACAGATCATTGTCACACCATAAATTATTCAGCCTTCATACAACAAAACTACACCTCGACTCCATATTTTGGGGTCAGCTATATGAATCTTTGGCATGCTTGACAAACAGAAGTTAGAGCATTAATCTCACCTCTGTAGATTGGTGACAATATAAAGGCTCCCTAAGGTAGATGCCTCGAGACGTAGCAGCTGCAAAAATAGCATTTCTGATCAGAATGAACACATCCTTGATCAGACCAGAAATAATGGTGATAATAATACACAAACTTTTTAAGTTAAAGCAACTGCTATATTACCCCAAAGAACCAAAAAGACAACAGTTATTCATCTTTGATAAACCTCCTTTTTGATCCGGAATTCACCATTTCTAAAAGCTTAGGAAAAATGGTTTGCGGCATCATGAAGGGTTACAAAGAAATACAGACATGCACGAAACACAGATATGAGCACACACACACACATACATACACGAAGTTGGTTTGCTTGTGATGCCAGCCTGCTTAATTTTTACTTGATACCACACACAGGGAAGATTTTGCACCTTTTGCATGTAGTCATAAGCCCTGCAACGATGTTCAAGATATTAATCATAAACGGATCAATGGTCATGCTAAAGATCAAAAGTCATAAGGAAGCAGTAAACCTAACTTGTCAACTTGCATGAGTCCCTGTCCAGCGGTTAATTTTTCTTCTGGTAAAGCACCTATGGGTATAGATGTATTTTCAAGAGCCTTCCGTACAGTGTATGGACTAACAGGAATACCTTCCGCCTGCAGGTCACAGACTTGCAGTCAAAAAGAAAACAAGAGACACCGTATCAAAGGTCCAAAACATTTGAATTACCTTCATAGCACTGACGATTAAAGCCACACCTCCACAAGCAGAAGGAGATGACATTGATGTTCCGTTCATTAACATGCGTCTTTGAAGGGTCCATGTGGGCACAGGGGCCACCGCACCACCAGGGGCACTTATGGAGACACCAAGATCACCATCCACAGTGGGTCCCCGACTAGACCTGCGAACTCTTGGAGCTAATTTTGTACTCCATACTCTAACTAGGACAGAGGCACAAAGTATCCCAAAAGTTCCTAAATCTCAAATTGGGAAAGGGAGAAACCATTAAATGAGGTACATACCAGGTGTATTCAAGGCCTTCAGTAGGTGGCTCAACTAATAAGTGAGCACCAGCAGCCATAGCTGGAGAAACATATGCACCTACTCCAATTATGCTTGAACTGGTGCCACCAGGTGCACCCACAGTAGTCAAAGCTGGCCCATTATTGCCAGCGCTACTGACAAATATTAGGCGGTGTTTGTTGACCACCTAAAATATTTCACCAGATGGTCAACCGATTAACAGATTTCTCATGCACTGAACTACCACAAAGTGATCATACAAAGACAACGAACATTACCTCATTGACAAGGTCAACAAAGCGACCATAGTCTGGCAGCAGTGTAGGTTCTCCGTAACTCATATTGATGAGATCACATTTATGCTGTCCACAAAATAGAAGTATGCACATCTCAACAATGATTAAAAATCAACATAGAAACTACCCGCAAAACACAGTTTTTTATTGTCAATACACATCTATTCAGAGCATTTTAAGTCGTCACTTGACAAGAATGAAAACCGCGGAGATAATGTAGGGTCACGTGACACTCACCGAGGATGTTAGACGTCACAGAGTCGGATATTATAAGACTGACATCAACTTGCATGTCTATGCCAAGCATACAGGCATTTTAGCCCAAAGTACTAGCCATTACAGCAAGACTTAGCATTTCGCATCTTAGTCAATCGGATAGTCCACTGTAAAAATATTTCTAATAAAATCTGACTTACTTAATACACAAACCCGGCCCACAGTTTAAAGCCAGGGACAAGCTCACCACTGTAGCGAGAATTTGGGTTGTGCGTTGGTTCGACAATATCCGAATTCCAAGCCAAAAGTTATTCCAGCTGAAAACCAGTTTTGAGACTTGAACAGCTGTACCAGTCTGTCCACTAATGGTTATTTGAGCATTTACAAAAATTATATCCTTCATGAGCAGTGAATTCGACCACTTCTCTCACTCACCTTTCCCTTTCCTTAAAAAAATAAGTAGGCATCTGGCCATAGATTCCAAATATTTGTCACTTTTGTTGGAATTGTGTTTGGTTATACTTTCTGCAAAGGATATTTGAAATATTGTTCATGCTTGACTGTACTTAAATACAACTTCATAAGTGAAAAGTAAGTTGGACAAGGTTACAAGTTATTCCCAAATTTAAAATACAACTTTAGTTGGATTTTGAAATTTTCGCAGCCAAACTAGTATTCACTATAAAGTGAAAAAAGAAGGGTCAAACGGGTTCTTAGTTTATTCATGATATGTTCCTATCACCTAAGAACGAAATAAACTCACAATCTCAATTCACTTCTTCTCACAAATAACTTCCAAACTCAACTATCTATTATATCTTTACTCTCTTACATACTAAGCTTCTCTCTTTCAATTTCAATTTATAAGGCTATCAATCGATTATATCACGTAAGCTCCGGAGATCAAAACGTTCTTCTGAATCTCAAAGTTGAGCGGTTGAATAAATATCAACATTATTGTATATTTGATTTTTAAAAAAATAAATTGCAATTTGACTGTTATAGCACCAAATTCGTACATGTTCGGAATTTTTTAATTTTCTTTAAATTGTGTGTTTCACTTCACTTTATGTTTTTTGCTTCAAGCCCATGTACTTGTCGATTATTGTGTTTGTTGCTTGCAGAGAAACAAGAAGGACGTGAATCACCTCTAGACCAATTGTAAAGTAACCTCTAGACTGTGGCAGCTGATGCCAAAACTGCTCCTGTAAGTTATACCACGCCGAATACCAATGAAAGACTTCCTATGGTGCTGGAGAATAAGAGGCAAAAGAGCCAAAGGAAACATAGCATGATATTCCACTCGACAAGATGTAAGTGAACACTATGGAGTTAAGAAATTCTGAATCTAAAGGCAAAGAGAAAATCAATTAGACAATTGTGTAGAACTATAGTATTTTGATTTTATTCTTGAGTGGAAAAGGCACGTCTCCCTACTTGTATAGATGATTGGTTGAAGTTTGGTGAAAGGAACTCTTTCATATACCTCTTCTATACTAGGCAATTTTATTTTTTGACCAGTCTTATACGCTAGTCATCATTTGGCAATAAAATATGTTCATTTAAATAAAAATAGTGGCCAAATCTATAAATCAGCCAAAAGATTTTCAGGCAACTAGTTTCATTTAAACACAGCAAACTCTATCCAGAGCTCAGAAGATAAAACCTGAAAGTTCACTGCAGATTTTTTTCCATTTGATGTCAATTGGAACATGGATTAATCTGTTAGCTCCCTGAGTAATTAAGAGGAGCCCAACTCAGGCTGCCTGACAAAAATTTAACTTTGAAAAAAAAAATTAGCATTTCAAGGGGGCATCTCGCTAGAAATACCAACCCTGAACTAAACACACGCCCCATTCTTTTGCATATAGGTATGCATCACGCAATTGCTCATCTGATGCCCTTCAGAGAGCCTTATCCTCATAACTAATATAAAACATCAGAAATCTGAAACAAAAAAGTAACTCTATTGTAGGAAGACAACCACTGTTGGGTAATATTAACCACCTATGACCTACCCTGCATCTATATACTAAGAGATTAGAGAGCGAAGGGTAAGGAATGGGATTTACTCTGCTTCCTGGAGTTGACACGCTAATCTAGCAATCCGGCTAACCAGGTCCTTATGATTGTAAAAGATACTGTGCATGCAAGACCTTGAAGAAGATTATTCACCTATTAATTCTTTAAAGTGAGTATGGAAGTTCAGAGAATTACACCATCCATCCAAGACATAGAAAAATAAATATAAGTGTGTGACAAAGACAATTAATCTGTCAGATATACACAACAGAACTATATTGCTGGTATGATCCTCAACCAAACCTAAATTTGCAGCAATACAATATTAAATACAGTCAACACATCTTTTTATACAAGTTTCTGCACCCAAAGTGTATGTTTATTCATAGCTAAACAGTTATTATTATTAAACGTGTGGAGAAACACCTCAAAGATATAAAGCTAGAGCACAGTAACAACAAAATGAAGGAGATAACAATAGTCAGCTCCTCATTACTATGTGGTGATTCCTTTAGTTTAGGTACTTTTGACGACCCCCAAAAGTAATGACCCAAATACTTAGCTAGCGTTTGGCCATAGATCCCAAATATTTTTGGCAAGTCATTCTTAGCTGAAATTTCACCGTGTAAGATCATAGTTTTTGGTGGGCGATGTTTGATATTTTAAAGAAATATGATTTATACTCATAAGTTTTTAAAACTATCATTTTATAATGAACATATTCTGTGATAAAAATTGGAACTCATAGATTGTAAGTTCCAACCTGCTTATAAACAATTTCACAGATCAGTGTAGGAGCTACTGCTGGTTTCTCAAATCACGAGGGAGCATACAATATCTTTATATTTACCACAAACAAATCATAAGTTGAGTGAGTGCCTTCATGGTGCTTTTATCAAGCTTGTCAAGTTGGGATTAATAAATGATGGGGTGTTTTTATAGAACTTCCCAAAAAAGAGAATTTGGCCCAAAACTAGTTTTTTCTAGTTTTTGGGAATTTGGGTTTTTTACAAAAATATTTGCCAAAAAATGACAATTTGTATGGCCAAACACTTTTTGCCAAGTTTTTTCCCAAAAATACTTCTACTTTTTATGGTCAAACAGGTCCTTAATCTAATATTGCATAGAAACACACCTAATGTATCAACACCTGCATGCCAAAAGCCCTAAACCTAGAAAAAGAGAAGCATGAAAGAGACGTGGAGACTAAAGAGACTGCATAGATGAAAAAGAAGGAAAAATTTAATTACCAAAACAATTATTGGATTTGTTTGATAAATGGTGAAGAAGGTAATGATCAAGTTTCTAAGTTTCTACGATTAAAAGATAACACCCACACAGAATTTAAAGCAGGGATCACTGGAAATTTAAGAACTACCATTGCAGGAAGAAGAGAAGCAAGAAAAGGCCATGGGAGAGATGATGACCTAATAGTAAAAATGATATAATGATGAATAGGCCCTACCTCTACAGCTGCAATCAAGGCCCTAGTCAAACCAGTTCCTGTTTCCATAGAACCCAACCGTGAATCCCCAATTTTACAAGACACAATTTGTGCTCCAGGTGCAACTCCATTTAGTAAAGGTTCCTTCAAAAAGAACAAGCATTACATAAACACATCTTAATATAGTATCAGGTTAGTTAAATCTAGTGCTAGACAAGCAACAGTGTAATGGAAATGTTGCCAACAGAAATATTATTCTACCTCCGGGTGGAAGGCAGCAGCAATACCAGCAACGTGTGTGGCATGTGGGGAACTATCTGTCACGATACTTAAAATATTCCCTTCATTGTAGACATTTAGCACACATGTACAGGCATCCAATTTACTAAAAACTCCATGCTTTTGTTCAAGCCTACAAAGTCAGTAGCTCAAACAATGAAACTCCAAACAGTAAAAGCAGTAGATATTGATTACTACTGTTTCTAGTAGCCATGTCATACCTGTAATTAGTTAAAGGAACAAAATCTGCAAGCTTTCCACATCCTGATTCATCCTCAAGACTCTGTGTGTCCAAAGCAGCTCTCCAAAGCTCCCCATCATGCCATACGACAGCATCAATAACTGGTCCCTTGTCATCGTAGTTCTAAGATAGATATCAGATTTAGCAATGGAAACCGAAAATACAACTTTTTGGTTAAGGACTTGGAAATGAATCAGTACAAAATGGTACCGACATCAGCTTGCTTGCGCAGAAGATCAACTCTATTCTGGAGGTCTTCACGGACCATTTTCAAGTGTGCACCTTCGACTTTTGTGTGCTTCTGCAGAATTAGTAATATTATGTTCAGCGAAGTTACATCAAAGTAAAACTAGATAACTAGAACAACAAACACGAAAAAACCAGAGCATTCCCCGCATATGTAAAGCAATGGCTAATGAGTTGGAACATTTTAGATAAACCGGTGGACTTTAAACCTATGTTTATTAACTTATGCAATTGAATGCTTACAGACGTATGAGCCAAGGAATTAATGATATAAATTGCTTTCACGAAAACTCTGATTAGATATAATTAATAGCACCGCATTTACCTTTAACAAAATGAACACAATGAGTAAGTACTCATGATAAACAGCTAATTAGAATGTCATGTGATATTTTAAAGCAATAAAGATCCTTGATTCTTTTTCTAACACAATACATTAAGATCAAAACCCTTTTCTAGTAGATCAAAACCCTTTTCTAGTATGATATATTTAGATCAAAACCCTATCGAAGTAATCCAACTGCATAACACAACCTCATCTGATTAGTTTCACTGAGCAATCTAATCAGCTCTCATATTAGTCAAAATGCTCCTATTTCACCTGTTAAGCTTTATGTTAAGATGGAAATCATAACCAACTTCACATTAGACCTCAACTAGGCCGAATCAAAAAAATATTAGGCTAGGCTGTCAACTGTCACCATGGCTGAATCTGGTGTCTGTGCAAATTAAGGTTCAAAACCATAGTTGTACGCCTTTACCTTTAAGATTTGGTGAACTTGGTTGCGTTTTGAACATTTGTAAAATTCATGTCAATTGTTTTAGTAGATCTTTGAAACACTTGGTGCCCAAATATGTGATCTCTGGCATGGGCACCTAAGTCACATGGTTTATTTTCTTTCTTAAGGGTTCTTTAAGAATTAACCTTCATAAGTTACAATAGATAAGTGGCTAACTTTTCTCTCTTTCTTTTCAGTATAGTGAGTTGACATGCAGACATGGCAAGAATTTTGTGTCTTAAGACTGTGAGTCTCATCTCTAGCATTAATTTTTTAGCATTCCACATGCTCTGATCATAGAAAAAGGATACAACCAAGACATATGGTGGTTACAATCAACCTAGTAAAATGTACTTAAGATAAGAAAAGCCGTCCTTCCTCTCTAGCATGGTAAGAGTTTTGACCTTTTAGGGTGGTTCGGTAGGGTGTACAAGAGTAATGTTAAAATAGAGTGGATAGTAACGCTTGCACTAATCATGCAGAGATTATTTCTAATGCATTTTTTGGTTTGGTGCTACTGAAAACAGCATGCATTGTATATTTTTTTTTAAAAAACGTACTTACAAAGATACCCTCCACAAATATGGTGGAAAAGATGAAAAACAGGTTTTGAGGGGCAATTGGGTGTTTGACCATGCTAATGCATTCATCAACCGCCTTGTATAACTAATACCATGGATTTTCATATATTAGCTATACACTCCTCAATACACAATAGAATGTATAACTGATGCTTGCCGATGCAAGCATCAGTTATACATGGCATGAAAAGTGTACCAATAAGGTACTACTAATACACAAAGCTATAATAGGACTATCTAATTTGACGTACTCAGAAGCAAGCTCTAAATTTCTTTTTGTATGACCTTCTCTTACTTTACAGTGTTGCTTAAATGCTATGACTAAAGAATTTACAAGTTTCCTCATCATTATACATTTGAAGATCTCACTGCAAATAAGTTGACGACCTCTACATTTGCAATTTATCAAAATATGAGGTTATTGAAGGAAATAATCACAGAGATGGTGGAGAACCTTATCAAATTGATCAAGCTGCTTTACAGCCTCTGCTATTGCTTCTTGATTTTTCTCATCCCACCTTCTCTTTCGTTCTTTCTGCAAATAAGAAGAGTTTATAGAAAGAAAATACTTTAGAATCCCTCAAGAACGAAATCAACAACTACTACCCCTCAGTCCCAAAAAAGTTGGGGTTTGAACTTAAAAAGAAATTCAAGAAAAAAATAAATTATAAATACTTGTATAAAGCAAAGAACCAGAATATAAAGAGAATGGCAACCAGAATCACCTTTACTCGAGAGGTCAGTGTATCAGTAAAGAGCTCATACACCAATTTGCAGCCAACATGCCACTCACCAGATGGATTCTTCCATGAAGAATTTATGACAAGAGAAGCCCCTACAAAATAATAAATATATGAAGTATTTATGTCGCATATATATTGATAGAAACATAAGTTTTATATTGGATAAAAGAGAGACACAAGTATCTCGTATCTCCAAAATAATTTTTCTGCATATAAAAGATATTACAACATATCTACACATCACTGGATCTATTATGTATATAATAGCTAACTATAACTATTTCATAACCATTTAGGATAAAGAGACATAACTTCTAGTAACTATTAAGATTACATTAATTAAAATTATCATCAGTTAGTTATCATTCAGTTAGTTAGTCTATTAGTCATTCAATTAGTTAGTGGCAGCTGCAGTATCCAGCTCATTGACAGCTGTAAGGTAGTTACTAGTCAGATATTTTTGTTTCCTCCTTATATAAATACACACACACTTGTAATGGAATTGATTGATTGTTTTTCCCCAAATTCCTTCCTTCTTCACTTACATTCTCATGGATTGAGGCTGTGATATTGGTTTATCCTTCTGTGCAGTCCTCTTGACAGTAACTATGATGAATTTCCAAATAACTGCTAATAACGTAAGAAACTGCCCAATACTCTATGTGTGAGAAATCCACAAATTTGAGATGTAGATCATTATCTTCACCCATCTTTCTTTGTTTCTTCCTCCTTGAGTAAGTATGGAAGATACGTGGCATATTGTATACAAATGAATCAAGAGTATGTAGACTCATAGTACCTTTTGGTACTTCAAACTAAGCAAGCAAGATTGCAGGAGGAATGTAAATGTCATGGTCCCTTGTCATAGATTTTCGGAAAATGTCGGAGCAATGCAATTAAAAAGAAGTGGTTTGTAGAAGGATGCACGAGAGTAGTTTATTTCCCTTTCAACTGCATACACTCAGATGTCCTGAGATCACATTACCAATCAAAAAAGTTGAAGGCATTCCTGAATCTGACTAAATCTTGCCATAATGAGAAATGATATAGGTCTTTCTTTCCTTTTTAAAGTTCATAAATGACGAAGGTCTACATCATTATCATCGTTGTAAACAACAACGGAGGATACAACTCATTCTGGAAACACTTCTTATAAATATTGAAGATTAGCAATACTGCACCGTCATTATCCAGTATATCCATATTGAAAACGTGTCATTTTGGGCTCTATGGTCCAATCATCAGAGGAATTAGGACCTAAGTCCTAGTTATGTGGCCATAGAAAGATTTTGACTGACAGGGGAAGTTTCAATCGTTCCATTAGTTATCAGCTGATCTAAGATTGAATTGGTCTATAATAAATATAAATTTTATAATTAAACAAAATGTTTCAACGTGATGGAACTATATCTTAAGAAGACAAGTCAAAGATTCTAAAATAGGTACAAATTGGAGAATAATTCCTAAATTCAAAGACATACCAGAAGCTCCAGTAATACAACAATTGTCATCAGCCTTTACCACTGTAGAAGTATCAACATCTCCGCTCCCAGTACTGCAAGTAAGATAATCATTACCAGTGCATGCAAAATCTAGTACTTTTTTAATATCATATCCACTAGAAATAAAAAAAGTAAACTTCAGATTCTCAAGCCTCACCAATCTATAACATCAATGACCTTCGGCTTTCCATCAGAGGTAACTCGTAATCCAGCCGCAGCGGGATCAACTCCAGAATCTGAGACACTTAATCTCATAAGCAACACACACAAATATGAACTCACAAAACAATTGTTGACTCATTTCTCCTAATACTCATCGACAAGTAAAACGGGATCGAAATAGAGAAAATTACCGAAAATAGCAATGATGACACCGCGACCATCGTACTCAGGATGAGCTTCGATGAACCGATCAGCAGCAATCTCTTTCTTCGGCATTTGAGCAGCAAGGAAAGTTGACTCTTTCAGTTTGAAACTACGCACAGCTCCGTTGCCATCGCTGGATTCAACTAGCGAAGTACAAGGCATTATTGCCCTAGATGTTCTCCTTTTGGTCACAATGATGGTAAGAGATGGACAAAACAATGAGTGCGAAACTGACTGTGGAAGTGATTTAAATATTGGATTTTGCATCGCCAGGGGTGTTTTCGTAAGTTTGTCTAAGGGTGTTTTAGTAAAATGGTGGATTCCGGCAGTGGCGGTGGAAGGAGAGATTGCCACCTGCCGGAAATTTGGGGATTTGTGCCGCTGGGTTTTAGATGGGTTTGCTTCCCTACATGTTAAATTATCTTATCTATCTTTTGCATGAAAATTGCCCATTTTGGAATTTGCTGCTCCATGAAGTAGCTATAAAATATCTCATTTAGAAAATAATCCAACTAAATTAAAATATGAATTCATTTTTATTTATTCTATAAATAGAAAAAGATTCCTGACGAAATAATTGTTACGTCCATGATGAATAAAACGTGAAGCAAATACACTTTTCTTGTTTCCGTAAGATCGTGTTTCATAATTTTTAGGCGTAATACATATATCAGACCTTAAATTTGACTTTAAATTTTAACTTTGACCTCCAATTTTCAAAATGTACAAACAAACAATTTAACTATCCAACTTTTAAATAAATAAATACATGAGTCCTACATGGAACAAACAACGTAGAACAAAAAATGACATGTGGGACATGTGTGTCTATTTATTCAACTTTATATAAGCTTAACTGTTTAAGTGACTACTAGTGCGCACCCAAAGTTAAAGGGCATAAATGTAATTCAAAATCATGTTAATTGGACCGATGGATAAGAGAACTGAGCTGGCCTAAAAAGCGCTTGGGCACTCTACGTACGATGTAGACTCCATCAGATACATATCGATTTCTTTCTGATGGATCAAGAATAGATAGTTGTCTCATCAATAGATAGAAATAGGAGATTGGGCATATTTATATATTATGTCTAATTCATATTAGGCTAGATACGTTTTGAAAAAAAAATGAGGATTCTAGCAGTATCGTAAGACAACCCATTTTCAATTATCAAATATTTTTGTTGCATGGATAGTGTTTAAATAGGGTCCAAGCCAATTTAAATCAATAGCTTTATTCCAGTAACTTAAAAGAATTTGAATCTCAAAGCTTCATTTGTGAACTCTTTCTTCGTTTTTATTATAGGCGGATGAAATATTCAAACATGTGTACAGCTGATATCTTCAGCAACCCATGGTAATCATTTCACTTGGAACAATATTGAAGTTTTCGTTTCTGATTTGACGACAACCGCATCAATACCAAAAGAGAGAACAGAAAACTGAATAACAGAACAATAATGAATATATTTTCTTGGTCTGATATTTGAACATGAAATTTTCAGACTCATACTGACATTCTGCACATCATGGATCTGTACCATATCCTTTTCTAGACGACGATGTATACATTTGCTCACTGTGAACCTCTCTAAATAAAAGAATGTTGTTTCTTTCTCTGCAATATGAGTATATATGTATATAACACCTATTCCTTCCCTGCACCCCCTTCTAAATGAATCAATCTGCGCTATGTAACCAATGTTGTTGTCTATGGCTTTGTATAGCTGAGTTTCTGGGTTCCAATTACCCTTTGAAGATCAGCATTATGACTAGCAACATTGGATCTCTGCGTCAAATCATGTGGTGGCAAGTAGTATCACAGGGATATGCACAATCAATCTCCTTGCTGATGTTTCTACTAAAGTACCAATCACCAACTGTCTCTGCAATTGTCTGAAGATAAGAAGTTTCAGAATCAGTAGCCACAAATCAAAAAGAAATCTCCTTTGTACTTGATAGGTCTATTAGTTACATCAGATTGTATAATGACTTGTACATAACTTGTAAACTTCGGGCAAAACGACAAAAGTTTTCCTTAATGCAGGGAATCATTACCTACTTACTTTTAGATTACAATATTCTGAGAAACAATATGATTTTATGAACTATTGCATAGTAATAAACACGTAACAATGTTGAAGAAACTAAAAGGAACAAGATCAGTTCACACACTATTAAGATGTTCATGTTTGTCATTCCAGTGTTAAGTTTGCATTTGCAGTGAATAATACATCGCAGCAGAAGATCAGAAAAATGAATTTCACCAACCTTGTTGTGTATTCGAGGAGAGCCAGCTGCAAACCAAGTATCTTGTGTCTCACTCTGACAATGAGTGAAGCAAGAGTTTATGTACATCCCATCTCTAGTTGAATTTTGATAGAAATCTCTCAACGCTGTAAGCATATCTATCCTGAACCCTGAAATAAGTCAGGTAACCCTGGTTACTGCCATCAATATTATAGAAATTACGAACTCTATAGAACAGTAAATATAAAGATAAACTAGCAAATGTACCATGATAAGAGTAGTCAACATAGAATGTTATTTAAAATTGCTATAATCTAGTTACTGAATATTTGGATACTTCATGAGTTCAATTGATATTTCTTTCTATCAGACCCTTGCAAGTTTTTCCCAGCCTTAAACCTGTCTGCCTAAATAGCTATGTAAATGTTTGAAAGAGTAATATAATAAGCATTGTCAACCTTGCAAAATATTTAGTTGACTTGTATCACATGCAGTAACATTCAACTTGCAATGATCCCAATGTCGTCGAGGATCGGAAGAAGGCGGCACCAATATGTGATGGAACTGCAGAAGCATAAGGTCACACATTATTGGGACCGTGCGTAACAAACATTACTCTGAAAACTGCCTAGTTTATATCAAATTACATAATGAACATACTTGGTACACGTCATATGCTGAATTTAAGATGAAGAATGGCGTTTCGATGAATGGTAATGCATACTGTGGGAAGAAGCACTGCAAGAACATCTCAAGAATTCTTAGAGAAAAGCTTAGTTTCATCACCAGATTATGAATTAAACAACAGAGAGTGGCTCAGATCGTACCAGGTGTGGGTAGTAGAGAGTAGAAGTGCAATTTTGATTGAGATTTGGTTCTACCCCCTTCAGAAAACGACGTTTGTCAAAATAAGATAGCTTAAAATAGACATTCCTGATGGCTATGATGAAATCATACCTGTAGGGTAATAAGACCTTCATAGAAAGATCTCATTGTGTGATTCAAAGCTATATCTCTCCTGAGAAAACAATTGCAAACATGTCACTATGTTTAATGCAAAGAGGAAATCACATTTGACTATTCAATTGGCAGAAACATACTCGTCTAAGAAAAACCCAGCATCACTCAAGCACTTCACACTGGCATTCTTTGGTAGATAACTGGTGAAGTTGTCACAGTGTAAAAAGGTTGCCAAACCACCAGCAGAGCAGCCAGAAAGCATAGCCTAGAAGAAATGCTTTAAGACCATTAAGTATAGTTTGAAGCACAAAATATCTTTGTAGTAAAGGAGTAAGACGATGAAGTTAAATGTTTGTATTACATGTATCTTTTTCAAGGAAAAAATTGACGTAATCAACAATACAGATTATGAATATAAACGTACTGAAAGATCTCAACCAGATGTGTACAACAATGGACAGGGAGTGGGGATGTGTGGGTAATGGAAGCAATTGCTGTTTTATCTCATTGCTTTGACATCACAAGTAGTCCTAAGCCTTGACGGTTATCATCAGATGTTAAAGTAGAAAAGGAGTATGTCTAATGGCATTACCTTCTTTGCGTGCCCCAGACCTTTTGGGAGAAGATCAAGAATAATAGCTTGCCAAATTCTTTGCCCTCTGAAATAAAGCAATGATGTCTGTTTCATTTTAAGCAAGAAAAAGACTCAGTTAAAAGTAAGAACAGGGTGCAATTCAGATAGAATACACCTTTATCAAGCCATGAGTCTTTTAACTAGCCCAAAGGCAAAGAAATTGGCTTGAGACGTATAATATGTATGCCATCAGAAAATATATCAGAAATTTCATGCTTAATTATAATTAACTTGAAAGCAAGTAAAATGAAGAAATTCGGAGTAACGCAAATGGCAATCATATGATAGAATCCAAGGTACATAAGGTCATATAATTGGGAGGAAGAAAACGCTTTAAGATAACAAACAAAATGAAAAGTATATTTCGTAACAACATTGATCCAAGTCAGACCATGCTTTTCGAGCTCTAAAGTTCCGAAGTAATGTCAGTTACATTCTAAAGCAAAGGAATATCACCCCGCAAATTATGAATTTTTTCTATTTTTATCTGTTGACTTCCATAACGTTCCACAAAAATGTTTTTGAAGTATGAGTTCAGAGAGATACGTGGGAACTTGTAAACAATGCCCTCTCTGCATCACTAACTGAAGTGAATCTTAGGCTTGCAGTTCATTTGCAGAAACACATGAATAGTTTGCCACCGATATTCATGTAAAACAATATCTCGTTACCCCAATTTCGTGTCTATCCTTTCTTAAAGACATATAATCCTTTTAATTCAAAAAATAAAAAATAAAAAAATAGGAATGCTTTAAAAAGTTCACAGAACCAAACCATACCTAGCTCAAGTAATTACAAACGAAACGTTTACATACACCATAGTTTGGCTAACAAAAACAAGAACAAAACAGAAGTAAAGCATAAACATTTGCTCATTTGGCAAGAGGAAAAAGAAAGCACTTGATAAAGCTGAACTGTGACTGATAATACTCTGGATAGGCAACTCTCAAATACTAATAGATTAATAGTGGAAATAATGGCAAGCTACTAGAACATGAAATTGATATTTTTCACATAATAACCAAACAATGATTTGTCAATTGGAAACAACTCTTCTACCCCACAAAGTGCGGTGGGATTTGCACGTTCTGCACTCCCCAAATCCTACTTGTAGGATAACACTGGTATGTTGTTGCTAAATAACCAAACATGGATGATGATTGGAAAAACTAAATTAGCTAACAGGGTCTAGTGGACATGAATAGCAAAAAAATTCATAATGTTCTAAAAAATAAAGAGTGCAAGAAACCGATGTGCGTGCAAGTTGTACAGAGTTTTACGTTACCCCATTATAGAACTTAGCATCACCAGAAAATGAGGCTCCATCACAATATCTGATCTTCACCCTATTCCAGTTATAAAAATCTGCATTTATTGTTGGATTGGATTTCTCCCATCAGTCATTTGCAGATTCCAATCTCACAGTTCTTCACATGATTTAAAAAATTGAATATTTTTTAAAATCCTTGTTCTCTCAATCTTCGTTGCAAGGCAAATGGAAAATTTAAAAATATCATTCTCGAGATTCAAAAGGGATTATAATAGTAACAAAATAGTTCCATCAAATTCATTCAATCACACTGAGTACAAAATCAAACTGTGTAACTTCTTTTTCAATTATGATTTGTCTCTAGTACTATTCTTTATCATTCTTCTTCTGTATTAATAATTTTTTTAAAGAGCTTAGATAGACAATCGAAAAAGTTACTGGCAACGAATTTGGTATAGGTACAAGCGCAAGAAGAAAAGCAGAAAAAATAGTACGACTCTTAAATGGCCACTGGGGACCAATTGTACTAGGCTTTCGATGTAAATGCAAGGCAAAGGCCCAAAACTGTACAAATCATGTTGCATCAGAAATCACAATTTCCACTTAGATTTATTTGTGGAAAACATATTGTTCTAACATATTTGACAAATCATTTTAAATGTGAAAAAGATAAAACCTTTTGAAATAGAATTGCAAAAAATATTACAAGTCACGATAATTAAAATTTTAAAATATCTAAAAGATATATAAAAACGAATATAGTTTTGTTTGAGTCTCAAGTATAATAAAAAGTCAGATTCGACTCTACAGATATAAATACACAAATATCAAATATGATCAAGTTAATTTGAGCATCAATAATATCAATATTAAAAAAATACATAAATCATAGTATTAATTAGAAAAACTAGCCCATAGTCTTTGTTGTTAGTTGGTGCTATCCTGCAAATTCCAACTGGCTGTCGGTGCACCCACTAGCCTATACTTTTTCATGTTTTAGCATATACATAATTGAGATCTGTTCCCGCTATTTTTTCTATAAAAACAATACTCTTCACTAATCAAACTCAAATGGAGTATAGGATAATTATTATTCATAACTTTGGACTTCAAAATATTGATCACGTGGAAAGAGACAACATTAAACGTGAGGGAACATGGATTTTGTCATACTAGCATACTACATTGGCAGCATTGTACATGTACTCCTTTACTTACCACATTGCCATTTCACATGCTTCTAGTAAATTTGTTCTCTTTCCCTTTTTTTCGTTTAATATAATGCTAAAGACAGTACCTCGTTTTTTAATATAGTGATCATATGAGATATTAACTGGTGAATTTTATTATGGAGACCGAGTTAAGAATAGGTTTGTGAATTACCAGGATTAAAAGAGGCATTGTTGCTGAGGATGCCAGAGAATACTTCCCATTTGTTCATATAACGAGTTGATCCATGATTTGATTTGGATCTATCCAAGCATGATTTGATATCATTGCACCACCCACCACCCTATTAATGTATTCAATAAGAAATTAATTAAAACTTTGTCCGCCCACGATACTTCTTGGACTAAATTAGCCCAATATAATGCATCTTTGATTTTGCCTCAAAACAAACACACAAATACCAATTATAGTATCATAATACTTTAAGTTCTAAATACGATACTTCCTTAATTTGCATGAAACTTTATAACCAGCATATATCAACTTTCTTGTTTTAATTCAAATAGAAATTACTTTCTTAAATTTCGTATCAAATCTAATTAAAAAGAAAAAGAATTAAAACGACGGAACAATATTGTTGTCTGTTGATCTGAGAATTTGAGCGGTATAATAATAGCTAGAAATTTGTATTGGGATACTGGCAACGGTGATAGACGTGTCTATTTCAACACAGTTCATAGGAAATATCGTGGTCCTAGTAAAAGTCTACTAAGTACTTATAACACTACATAACAATTAAATAAAAGAAAAACAATCCTTCTAAGTTTCAATTTGATTGTACGTCTACTTTTTAATCTTATGAACTTCGTATCAAATTAAACGAACAAGTCTACTTTTTAATCTTATGAACTTCGTATCAAATTAACGAACAAATATCATAACTATTAGGTAATATGACAAAATTGACTTTCTTTTGTGGTCCATACTCAAGTTGTCATGTACAGTAAAAGAATGGGCATCATGCGTCCAATTGGATTGGCAGTGGCGGATCCAGAATTTAAAGGTTGTAGGTGCTCATTTTCAGCTCTAAAATTCGCTGAAAAAAATTTAAAAAAGAAATGTTACCGCGGGATTCAAACCCTCGCATTTAAACCAGTTCACCTACAGGTGTTTTTATTCTATGGGTGCTCATTTAAATTATAATAACATATGTATCATATTTTATATATATATATATAAAAAAAAAATTGGAAATCAATGGGTGCTCGAGCACCCGCGTCTGGCTTACTGGATCCGGGCCTGTGGATTGGAGTAACATGTATTTAAGCCGCCCTTTTGTAAACTAATTGAAAGGATAAGCTTAGCATTATTATTCTAATCTATATAACTATACTCTATAACAATTATTGAGAAATTGAAATTGAAAAAATTGAAAGAGATAATAGGGTCCCTCTTTTGATAAATGGACAAATATGTTTACTTTTGGACACACCATATCCTTTTGTTCTTTTTCAGGTTTGATGATTCATAAGTAGTAGTAGAATCCTCCCACGCCTACACTTTTTCCATATTTTGAACGGGGCCAAAAAAACGCAACCCTTTAAAAGAAGAAATATGGGATATCATCGATACAAAAATTTTAATAATTTAAATAGTTGATTATCTGAAATTTTATATTATTACTGAAGGTTGGATTAAAAAAAAATGCCAGAATAACATATTGTATTAGTACATCATAAATGCTTCTGTCACACATCCCCGTTATTTCGGGACACCATACTTTGTTCCTCGACAAATACCAAATTTAGTACTTATAATAATTTTAAATTTTATGATATTAAATTAAAAATATGATAAATATAATTTTAAATAATTTATAATTTAAAATTATTAAAAAGGGAAACGGATCGTAAAGAAAACTAAAAAAACTTGAAGTGAGATCAGCAGAATGAAAATAAAATAAGACAGATTTCAGTTTCCCAAGAAAAACAGAAAGCGAAGCTAAAAACAGCATTAAGGTCTGTTTCCTAACTTCCAAGAAAAACAAGCGTCAAAACGTGTCTAAAACGAAACAATTATGATCTGTTTTTATTCAATTATAAATATATAGAGAGACCCTGTACTTTTTTATTTCTCACCAATAAGTTCGGGCATTTGTTGAATTTTACTTTATCATTTCCAACTGTGACATCATATATTAGTAATGAATTTTGAATTTATATACAGTGAGATAGTATGACTTTGGCATATAATTTTCTTTCAGGAAAAATATTTTTAAAATTTGTGATTTAAAATAAACTATATATATTTATATGGCTAAAAATTTATTTCATTAAGGATAAAATAGATATTTTAAAGTTATTTATTATAGAAATATGTCATCTGAGTGACTAAAAAGAAAAGTAAATCACATAAATTACTATATAATAACAACTTTCTCATCAATAATTATTATCCATCAAGGATATATAATCTCACAAATAGAATATACGGGGATATAGGTAGATTTTATAACTCACATTCATATTACTTATTATTTATTACTATTAATTTGGTATTTATTGGGGCTTCAATAATTCAAATTCATGTAAAATAGAGCTCATTCGAGTTTCTATCAAGGATTTTTTTTCACTCACTCAAATCGAAAACTTCAATTA
This sequence comes from Solanum peruvianum, assembly GCA_027705065.1. Lineage (NCBI taxonomy): Eukaryota > Viridiplantae > Streptophyta > Magnoliopsida > Solanales > Solanaceae > Solanum > Solanum peruvianum. The sequence goes on along the minus strand of JAKWJD010001757.1, from coordinate 3,033,091 downwards.
AAAGAAATTGTATTAGCAATTTTGAATAATTCAAATTCGAATAAAATAGAACTCATTCGAATTTCTATCAAAATAAAATAAAATTCATACAGTCGAATCCAGAGCTCTAGTTGTATTAGCTATTTTTTGGGATGAGAGAGAAGTAATTTTTTATCAGTGTAAAGAAAGGCTGCAAGCACGTTGATTGACAAGTAGTGAGAAAAGCAAGCAAAGCAAAGCAAAGAAGTGTGTAACTACTCATTCAACAACTCTGTCAGAATTACTTGCCTCAAATTGCAAAAGCCAGTTGTCTACTCCAGCTCCAAATCCACGGTGCAGGTGATACGCCGGCAAACTTCCATCCAAGCAATCTGCAAAATCAATAAGCAAATAGTTAACAATTCCATGAACTGCTTTTGGTAAGAGAAATTATTCAAAATCAGAAGCGTTTACACACATGCTCCTAAAGCAGTAGCGTTTTGAACCAGAGTCATGTTGACCAGTAGACGATTCTGTTCTCCTTTCGAGTTAACCAGCCAAGGCCAGAATATAAACAGAACAAATTTCAACCCCGAAATTGATTTCACATTCATTTTTACTCTTCTCTGAGACGGAAATGTGAAAGTAAAATTCAAGGAGAAACAAATTTTCGGTATTCTATCAGATAGAGAATCTGAAAATTGTTGTTTGAGATGAACGGAGGAATGAGATTCTCGTCGGAGTAAACAAGTGAAACGAATCTGGAAAAATAGCAACAAGATTAGGGAGAGGCGAGCAGTGAGGATTTGAAGATTCAACAAATAGAAAAGATGTGATTTATGAAGGGGGATTTCCCGAGGGAGGGAACGAAAATGGGAAATGTCCTTATTTATGGTTTCAAGGGCAATTTGGTGTGAAAATAGAATACACAAAGTTACAAAAGAAATTAAGATTAATTTGTTTGATCACTTGCTTTTACTATAAGAAAAGCGATAATGTACAAGTATCTCTTTATATTCGAAATTTTATCAATACATTTATACTCTATTATCTCCTGAATTTATTTTATATATAATTTTCTATCTCATTTTGATTTACGTGGCACTAGCTTGAAAAAAATCCAAAAAAATAGTACTTATAAAATAAATTTAAGAGGGTAATATGACCTTAATTTAATATAAGTGTGTATTTAAAATTTCGAACATAGATTGAAGGGATACTCAAACTTTTTTTCGTAAGAAAAAAAAAACCTAATTGTTTACTTCCTTCATTTAATAATAGTAATAGATTTTATTTTAAATTATTATTTTTCTAACACATATGAATATTCTTTTCCTATCGTCAATATTAATTATTAAAAATCCTCAAATCATTTACAATTAATTAATATAGGATATTATGATAATATATTCATATTAATTACTATTTTTATAGAGGTGCAACGTTCAAAATAGACAAATAAAAGTGAGCAAGAATAATATTCATTTTTTCCTTATTTGTTTTCTTTTGAATTGGTACACTTATTAAGAAAATATTTATTGATATAGTAAATTTATCATCTTACCTCTATTAGTCATGAACTGCATGAATTGAAAACTTAACTTCAAGAAGTTTAACTTTTTTATAGTAATTAATTGAGGTTATAATAGGTAAAATAAACAAGTAATTAGAGACAATCAAAAAAGAAATAGACAGATTTATAAATTGTTAACTTATTCATAAAAATGAACACTTGAGAACACACCTATAACTTTTACAAAATTTAAGCTGAAAGTGATTAATTGCAATATTTTGCTATTATATATTTATATGCTCAATTCAAATAAATATTGATTTGAGTGTCTAAATATAATATGATGACAAATTAAGAGACTAATTTTGCGTGTTTTATTCTACTTTATAGTTCATATAGATTAGTATATCAATTTCTACATAATTTATATAAAATATATATTTATGCAAATAATAATCAAATATTACATTTTTTTTAATGCTACAGTGTGAGCAAAATATCAGAAAGACAATCAAACATTTTATTATTAATGTTTAATGCCTTTTATTTTACTAAATCTAAATTTATATCAAAACGCTAAATAATAAAATAAAATAATAAGTATGTTATAAAAATAAAAAATTAATAGTAAAGAAGTGACATTTAGAAGATGATAACAAGCCAATCGCCAATCAGCCAATGAGAGAATAGTGAATTTACTAACAAGTTGAGGTAATCAATATGGATTATCATTATCATGCAGGATTGTTTCATTCTTAATCAGAAATTTTGAATTTTAATTTTGGTATAATTTTTTTTTTTATTTAGAGTGTCACTTCTTTTAAAAAATCCTGTAATATGCAATATAAATTTAATTAAAACTCTAATATGAACTCTGAACACTATATTAAAAAAAAACAGCTTGAGGTAGTGGAGTTGGCTTCAATTGCAATTGACAGGTGATAATGAAATTGATAAGTGTGGGCGGGACTAACTTTTGGTTATTGTTAAGTAAGTCGCAAGCTATATCTTATCATTGAGTTTTTTTTTTGAGATAAATTTACTCTCTTTTCTAACTTTTCTTTTTCCTTGTCCATTCTTAATAATGAAATTAAATCATTGCAAGGTTTCCACGATAATCGAGTTGATTGAATAAGTAATTTAGCGAGTAAATCAAAAAGCAATAAATAAAAATAACAAAGCAAGCACATCAACTAATTTCGTCTATTTGTTTCATTTAGTGATTTTAGCAATCACTTTTACCTTTTAAAGTGACATCTAATAAAAAGTGATATATACTCATTGAATTAAGGTGTATTCAGCGATAAGAAAATATTTCTTTAATTTATAAAAAGTCTTACGTGCGTTTAATACATAAACCAAAAAATATTATTCTAAACATATGTAGTAATAGTCTAAAAGAACATTATGAGAGGTTGGGTGTGGTGGGGTGTGTGGTGGCCTGGTGGGGTTGTATGATAGTGGAAACAAAAGCTATGGTGGGTATGGGTGAAGACTAGTGCTGGCTGAGCCCATTTTTTACCTATCCACCCAGATAATCTATCAAATATGGGTTAAAAGTGTGATTTTAAAATAGACATAATACATAAATGTGCTCTTTAATTTGGTTTCGAATTATATTTATGTCCTTCAATTTTAGGTGTGCACTAGACATTTAAATTTATATAAAATTGAACAAATAGACACGCGTGTCTTACATGTCATTTTTTATTCTACGTTGGTGTCCACGTGTATTTAGTCATGTAGGAATTATGTGTTTATTTATTTAAAATTTGGTCAATCAAAGTGTCTATTCGTACATTATGAAAATTTAAGGTCAAAGTTAAAATTTGAAGCCAAATTTAGGATCTAATATATATATTGTACCGATTATCTGAACTTGGATACATAGTTCTTTCCTTTTTCTTTTTAATTTTTATTATTTCTAATATGCTAATATGAATACATGAGATAATAAATCATTCTTAATTTACTTGATCTACTATGTGGATCACAACTCATAATATAAGACGAATACTATTTGTTACTTAAATAATTTGATTTTTAACTTTTGTTTTCCAAATGAGTTTACCTTTAACTTTTGTTCTTAGCAAGCAAACTTATGCCTACTGAGTATAAGCTCTTACAAAAACATACTTATCAAATAAAAAGAAGAAGAAGAATTGAAAATATTTTGATAAGATCTTTCGAAAGTATCACATATTAACTCAGTCTTTAAAAAAATGAAATAAATTAAATTTATAAGTGAACAGATCAATAATCCATCTAAATTTAAACGAATTCGGAAATTATATTGACGCCTGTAATCTGTAATCTATAGTTAAATGCAAAAATGTCAATCTAATGGAAAGAAAGAAAAATAATTCTAAATTGTTTGAACTTAAATTGGCCAAAAAAAAGTAAGCCTAACATGACCAAAAGTCCAAAATATATAAGTTGCTTATAATTCATCTACAAAAATTAATGCTCCTAAGAAAAAAATTGTTGACATTATTAGTTGTTAGGTATTACTATTAATAATAATTAGAGTGATCATTTAAAGTTGTAACAACTTGCTATTCTTGGTAATTTCGTCATTATCCGTTACTATATTAAAATAGACAAGGCCAAAATTCATTTACTGTATTAGCTAATCAGATATAAGATTGAAATGATTTGTTCAATTTCAACATCATAGTCCACGTATTTAGTCAGATGATTTATGAATTAATTAATTTAATTACGTATCCAAATGTAACTGCAACTTCTTCTACCTTTTTTCTTTAAAAATTGAAAGGCACAATGATTAAAGTGTCAATTTTTTTCAGAGTCATACGGAGGTGGACCCATATAGTGTTCGCGGGATCTCCATCACCTATTAACTTCGTTACGAAATATATATATCTATGTAGAAATTGATAGATATTTTTATAAAATTAACATAGATCACCCAATAAATAAATGATTTAGTTGGCCCAATGACTCCTGAATGAGTATTTAAGACTTTTTTAGTGTTGTTGTACCAAGTTCGAATCTCACTGTTAACACATTTTCTGGAGCCATACCAAATGAAGCAAGCTTATTTTCTGTTAACACGATCAAACATATCGTCCTTATTTTTTACTCAAATTAAAGGAGAAACTCAGCAAATATCTTATTGTACCATAATTTCCATCACTATTCAATTTTTGATCAATTTATGAATTTAAAATTACCAAATTTTGACGTGAATTTCAAAATACAATTCCAAATTAGAAATATAATTAACAAATTTAAAAACTACCAAAAAGATATCATAAGTTAGTAATTTAAAATAGGGCTAGTTTTAAATATATAAAATGAACTTATTAATTTAATAAATATAATCATATTTTATTTACATATAAAAATACCAAAAGTGTAAAATATATATAATAACTATATATTCAAACACACTAAAAAGAAAGTCGAATATAACTTATACATTAGTTATATACTAACTATGCATAGTACTTAATACACTAAACAATGAAATATAATTTAACTAAAAATATCAAGTATACGGGGATAATCCATGAAGTATACATTGACTATTCATTTTCGATCAATTACTAATTTCCTTTATACCGTCTCAAATTTTAGATTTGAAATCATCTCGATGTTTTGAGTCTTTTGATATATATAGAATTTGTTCAAAATGGTTATATTTAAGGTATATCGAATTTTAAAGAAGAAGAGAGGAGGACGAAGCAGCAACAAAAAGCAAAGGAGATTTGAAAATCAACTTTTCGCAAAAATAGGCTATATTTTTAGTGAGTAAAAAGATTAATTACCTATCGAAGAGTCTAAATTTGAAATTTTAGGTTATTAATTATATTTACTAAGGACATCTCCAACCCAAACATCAAATTTTATAGCAAATTTGGTGGCAGCACTAATAAAAAAAAAAATGTTAACCACCGCGCTGGAGGAGTCTGACCTTTAGATTAGGAAGTTGGGGCAAAGTTTCTTGTTACAAAGATGACATACTCCAATCCTTTTCTGATGATGCATTCAGCGTTCACCGTTCAGAGTGGTAGCTGTAACTCAGACTTCAATTAATGAAATATTCGATGTTTGGTTTAGTTTTCCAGCAACAAATTTGAATTTTTTCAGGTTTTGTGGCTTAAGTTACTTCCTTTCTCTACTAGTATGGTTAGTACAGTATCATTGTATACCTGCGGATTTCAGACTTATTTGCTACCCATGTCTGAGCCATTTCCATTTGATTCCAGATATATGTGTTCTTCCCGGAGGAGCCAAAGGTTGGTGTTAAGACCATGAAAACTTATACAGAGCGCGCATGAAAAAAGAAGATGTCTTTCAAGCAATCCCAGTGTTGTTAAAAGCGCGCTTCAAAGCGAGGCGACCCTGTGCGCTTTTTTAACTTGAGGCGAGGCGATTTGAAAAAAGCACTCGCTTCAGAGGAAGAAGCGAGAAGCGACGCTGAGGAAAAAGCGCAAAAAAGTGCGCTTTTTATATAATAAAAAAAAGCGATAATTAGGCTTTTTTTTAAAAAATTAGGTTTTTTTTAAAAAATCTGAAATATAACTTCTCTCTCCTCACAACTCTTCTTTCCCTTCTCTCCTCGCGACTCTTTTTCCCTTCTCTCCTCGCGACTTTCTTTCCCTTCTCTCTCCTGAAGCTCTCGACTGAGGCTGCTGGCTGCCACCCTTCTTTTTCTCGTGAAGATCTCGACTGAGCAGGCTGCCTCCCTTCTTTCTCTCCTCAAGATCTCGACTGAGGCCTGCAGGTAATTTGTTCATCTCTTTTTTCTCAGTATAAGGAGAAAGTCTCACTTATGTTGATGTTTCTGTGGCAAGTGGTGTTGAGTTTATAGGTTTAGGGGGAGTACTTTAAGAGGCAAGGAAAGAAGAGTTGGAGGTTCTTGTTCAAGTCGAAACCTTGTTGATGAGCCTTCTGATGATGAAGAAGATGATGACCAAGTAGAACCCTTGGTTATGACACTTGAAGAGTTTGAGGTTCTTGTTGAAGAATAGGAGTTTGAGTCTTTGTGATTTAATTATGTTTTTGATTGTCTTGCTTTATATGTTATGACTTATGAGTATTATTGACTATCTATTTTCTTTTAATCTAAGACTATATTACCTCTATTTAGTTATTTAACATTTTTTATTTTTATACTAAATGGCGTTTTTTGCGCGCTTCGCTTCACGCTTCTCGCTTCTGTGAAGCAAGCCCTCGTCACTTTTTTCCGCTTCTCGCTTCCCAAAACACTGAGCAATCCTGATTGTGTTAAGGGTCTAGCCCATTTGATATATTTTTTTATGTGAAAGCCCATATATTTTGGGCTTTGTTGACTTCTTCTAGAGGTCTTTTGGGGGAGCTACTGTCTGGCTTAAAGGTCTGTTTTGACGTGAAGAAAAAACAGAAGAAAAACAGAGAGTGTGTGAGATAGAGAGAGATAGAGCAGATTTTTGAGAGAGGGTTTGACGGCCTTGACAGAATTTCAGTTTTCCGGAGATTCGACCGTTGGATCGTACTGAAATTTTCACAGCTGGTTCACAACACATAGCACTACATCTTGACCGTTCAGATCGTCAATCGGAGTTCTTGATCGTCTGTTATTGCAGCTGCTGTAATCTGCATTTTTTGGGTGATATTCCCAATTTCTCTTCTCTTTTTGTGTTGATTCTTATGTATGTTGTTGTTGGTGGGCTGTGACATCATTGTATACTGATTTGGGTGTTTTTACCCTCAATTTGCATAATAAGAGAAGAAGAAGGGTGGACTCCTACAAGTCCCGTGGTTTTTATCCTTCATACCGAAGGGGTTTTCCACGTATAAATCTCGTGTGTCACTTGCATATTTATAATTCATATTTGCTTGTGATTTAATTGATGTGTTGCTGATTTGAGCTTGGTTAATAGAGTGGTGAATTTCTTTTGGTGAATTGGTGAAGTATATTTGGTTGATTGTCTTGAAGTCGATCCTTGTAGGTGTTGTATCCTACTTGTGTTGTTTTGTGCCTCCCCCTACATTTGGTATCAAGAGCGGAGTGTTAAACCATAGACATGGAGCATGGAAATAACTCTATGGTTAAACTGACATCAACCAATTATTCCATTTGGCGTCCGATGATGGAAGATTTGCTATATTGCAAAGATTTGTTTGACCCAATTGATGTGGATAAAACAAAGAAAGATGACCAGCCCACTAAGCCAGAGAAGATGATAGATAAAGAATGGGAAAAGCTGAAGAGAAAGACCTTGGGGACAATCAGACAGTGGATTGATATTAGCATATTCAATCATGTATCCCAGGAGACTGAGCCGCTTGAACTATGGAGAAAATTGGAGGGCCTTTATGAGAGGAAGACCGCTCATAACAAGGCCTCGTTGATTAAGAGGCTTGTTAATCTCAAGTTGAAGCCAGGGAAGTCTGTTTCTGAGCATCTTAGCGACTTCCAAGATATTATTAACAAGTTGACTGTTATGAAAATTGTTCTTGATGATGAGTTGCAGGCTTTATTCCTTTTGAGTTCTTTGCCAGACAGTTGGGAAACTTTGGTTGTGTCCATCAGCAACTCAGCTCCAGATGGTACGCTTTCATTGGATGTCATCAAAGAGAGCATGTTCAATGAAGAGCTTAGAAGAAAGGAGATGGGTGTTGATATTTCGCAGGCACTTGTGGTAGAGAATAGAGGAAGAAGCAAGAGTAGAGGTCCCAAAGGGCGTGGCAAGTCAAAGTATAGGTCAAAGTCCAAGGATGGGAGAGAACCTACGATATGCCACTATTGTAGCAAGCCTGGCCACATTCAAAAGTTTTGCTACAAGTTGAAAAGAGACCAGCAAAATAAGAAAAATGACCAGCATAAAGAGGGTGATGACAAGAATACAGCTGCTACAACTTCTAGTTCTGATGATCGTGTTTCTTTGTATGTGCTATTGGAGAATGTTGTCATGTTGATAGTTCTGACACTGAATGGCTTATTGATACAGGAGCTTCCTATCATTGTGTTCCTAATAAGGAGTACTTTATTGACTACCGAGCTGGAGATTTTGGTAGTGTGAAGATGGGGAACCAGAGCTCAGCAAGTATTGTTGGCATTGGAGATATTCGAGTCCAAATCAATGTTGGGTGCTATTTGACGTTGAGAGATGTTCGCCACATTCCAGATTTACGCCTCAATTTATTGTCTGCTAACGTACTTGATGAAGAGGGTACAAGCACACTTTTGGTGAGGGTAAATGGAAATTGTCTAAGGGTTCCTTGACTGTTGCTCGTGGCAAGCTTTGTTGCACCTTGTATAAGACACATTTGAAAGTGTGTAGTGGTGAGTTGAATGCTATTGAGGAGAAAACTTCTCCTAACTTATGGCACCGAAGATTGGGGCATGTTAGTGAGAAGGGTATAAAGCTGTTGGGCGGTAAGTCTCTTATTCCTGCTGATGTTACTATTTCACTTGACCCTTGTGATCATTGTTTAGCAGGAAAGCAACACAGAGTTTCTTTTCCGAGGACATCTACAAGAAAGAAAGTGAAGTTAGAGTTGGTTTACTCTGATGTGTGTGGTCCCATAGAGGTGGAATCACTTGGTGGTAACAAATACTTTGTTACTTTTATTGATGATGCTACTCGGAGAACTTGGGTTTATATGATGAAGCACAAAAGTGAGGTGTTCGGTATCTTCCAGAAGTTTCATGCAATGGTTGAAAGGGAGACAGATTGCAAACTGAAGCGTCTTCGAACTGATAATGGAGGTGAATACACTTCAAATGAGTTTAAAGCATATTGCTCAAGATATGGCATTCGACATGAGAGAACAGAACCGGGTACCCCACAACACAATGGCATTGCCGAGAGGATGAACAGAACCATTATTGAGAAAGTAAGATGCATGCTTAGAATGTCCAATCTTCCTAAGTCATTTTGGGGTGAAACAGTTGGAACTGCTGTGTATTTGATAAATAGAGCACCATCAGTTCCTTTGGAGTTTGATATTCCCGAGAGAGTTTGGTTTGGGAAAGACCCCTCTTATTCTCACTTGAGGGTGTTTGGATGCAAGGCTTTTATGCATGTGCCGAAGGAACATAGATTGAAGCTTGATTTCAAGACTTCTCCTTGTGTGTTTGTTGGATATGGTGATGAAGAGTTTGGTTACAGACTTTATGATCCAGCAAAGCAAAAAGTTGTGAGAAGTAGAGATGTTGTCTTTTATGAGCACGAGATGGGTTTTCATCTTTTGGGTGCTGATAAGACTTATTATTCTAATTTCTCTCATGATGTTATTGATATGCCCATGCCTCATGTTTCTGCTGCAGATGATCAATTAACAGGTGATGCTCCAGAGGATGGTCATGAAATTGCTCATGAACATGACCATATTGAAGAGGTACAACCTGATGTTGTTGTACCACAACCTGATGATGAAGCTGTAGATGTTCAACACGGAGAGTCTTCTAATCAGGGGAAGAAATCCAGCCCACGGGTAGAAGAGCCAACACTTAAGAAAATCGACCAGAGTTCGTCAACCTTCAAGACTTTATCCAAGTTCAGAATACATCCTAATCACTGAAGAGGGGGAGCCTGAAAGCCTTCAAGAGGTCTTGTCACATTCAGACAAAGACCATTGGCTCAAGGCTATGCAAGAGGAGATGGATTCTTTGAAGAAGAATGAAACCTATGACTTGGTGAAGCCTCCAAAAGGGAAGAAAGTCTTGAAGAACAGGTGGTTGTTTAAGAACAAGAAAGTTGACAACAAGCTAGTGAAGCGGAAGGCAAGATTAGTGGTGAAGGGATGCCATCAGAAAAAAGGGCATCGACTTCGATGAGATTTTTGCACCAGTGGTGAAGATGACTTCCATTCGTATGATTTTGGGACTAGCTGCCTGTTTGAATCTTGAACTTGAACAACTTGATGTTAAAACTGCTTTCTTACATGGTGATTTGCATGAGGAGATTTACATGGAGCAGCCGGAAGGATTTGAAGTTAAGGGAAAAGAGAATTTTGTTTGCAAGTTGAAAAAGAGTCTCTATGGACTCAAGCAAGCACCAAGGCAATGGTATCACAAGTTTGATTCCTTCATGAGTAGTAATGAGTACAAGCGGACTACTGCAGATCCTTGTGTGTATTTTAGAAAATTCTCTGAAGGTAACTTCATTATCCTTTGCTTGTATGTTGATGATATGTTGATTGTGGGACAAGATGTTGAGATGATTTGCAGGTTGAAAGAGGATTTGTCAAAGTCCTTTGATATGAAAGATTTGGGTCCTGCGAAGCAAATTCTTGGTATGGAAATTGCTCGTGATAGAAAAGCTGGTAAGCTTTGGTTGTCACAAGAAAAGTATATTGAACGGGTGCTTGAAAGGTTCAATATGAAGAATGCCAAGCCAGTTAATACACCACTTGCAGCCCATTTCAAGTTGAGCAAGCGTTGTTGTCCTACAACCGATAAAGAAAAGGAAAGTATGTCTCATATTCCTTACTACTCTGTTGTTGGTTCATTGATGTATGCCATGGTGTGTACAAGACCGGATATAGCACATGCTGTTGAATTGGTTAGCAGATACTTGGCAAATCCGAGCAAGGTTCATTGGGAAGCTGTAAAGTGGATCTTAAGATATTTGCGAGGCACATCAAATCTGAGTTTGTGTTTTGGAGGTGGTGAGCCTATTCTTGAGGGTTTTACGGATGCTGACATGGCTGGAGATCTTGATAACCGGAAGTCTACCTCGGGTTACTTGTTCAAATTTGCAGGGGGAGCCATTTCATGGCAATCCAAGCTACAGAAGTGTGTAGCGTTGTCTACAACCGAGGCAGAATATATAGCAGCAGTGGAAGCAAGCAAAGAAATGCTTTGGTTAAAGCGTTTCCTTCAAGAGTTAGGATTGAAGCAAAGCGAGTATGTTGTGTTTTGTGATAGTCAAAGTGCTATGGACTTGAGCAAAAACAGCATGTACCATGCTCGCACAAAGCATATTGATGTGAGATATCATTGGTTGCGTGTTGTCATTGAAGAACAACTAATGAGGTTGAAGAAGATTCACACCAACAAGAATGGTGCTGATATGTTGACAAAGGTGGTCCCTCGAAGCAAGCTTGAATTTTGTTCCAAGCTTGCAGGTATGTCTTCTTGATGACCTTTTATGTTTGGTCTCCCCGAACTGGGCTGGAGGGGGAGATTGTTAAGGGTCTAGCCCATTTGATATATTTTTTTTATGTGAAAGCCCATATATTTTGGGCTTTGTTGACTTCTTCTAGAGGTCTTTTGGGGGAGCTACTGTCTGGCTTAAAGGTCTGTTTTGACGTGAAGAAAAAACAGAAGAAAAACAGAGAGTGTGTGAGATAGAGAGAGATAGAGCAGATTTTTGAGAGAGGGTTTGACGGCCTTGACAGAATTTCAGTTTTCCGGAGATTCGACCGTTGGATCGTACTGAAATTTTCACAGCTGGTTCACAACACATAGCACTACATCTTGACCGTTCAGATCGTCAATCGGAGTTCTTGATCGTCTGTTATTGCAGCTGCTGTAATCTGCATTTTTTGGGTGATATTTCCCAATTTCTCTTCTCTTTTTGTGTTGATTCTTATGTATGTTGTTGTTGGTGGGCTGTGACATCATTGTATACTGATTTGGGTGTTTTTACCCTCAATTTGCATAATAAGAGAAGAAGAAGGGTGGACTCCTACAAGTCCCGTGGTTTTTATCCTTCATACCGAAGGGGTTTTCCACGTATAAATCTCGTGTGTCACTTGCATATTTATAATTCATATTTGCTTGTGATTTAATTGATGTGTTGCTGATTTGAGCTTGGTTAATAGAGTGGTGAATTTCTTTTGGTGAATTGGTGAAGTATATTTGGTTGATTGTCTTGAAGTCGATCCTTGTAGGTGTTGTATCCTACTTGTGTTGTTTTGTGCCTCCCCCTACAGATTGTAGAGCAAAATTTGACTCCCTTTGCTCGTACCTGCATAAGTAAAATATCTACAAAGTTCCACTTGGAGGTTTTCCAGGTGACTACTCAACTATTTCTACTATTTACTTTGTTCTTACTACTTGAACGAAGGATTGATATTGTTATGAAATAGCTAAGGAGCTTAGTTTATTTCGTGATCATTTTATCTTTTGGTTTTTTTGTTATTTGGTTTCTTTGATTTTGGTTTGATAGGACCACCAAAATCAGAGAGACAGTATATTGTTACAATGCCTTTTGCATTTTGATAAGTGGACTATCAAAATGCAAAAGGAGAGAGGTTGTTCAGACATGAGGGTGCCTCATTTAGTGAATTCTAATTCTAACTCAAAGCTAAAATGATAATAGAATCCACATCCCTCTTTCAAGTATATAAGTTAATAAACTAGCTTATATGCCATTAAGGATTAATCCAGGCTAGATAACATGTACTTGACTTCATAATCCACAAGAGAATGGCTTAAGACTATTATACATCATATGAACAAATGTTGTGAATGTTTCTGCTGTTTTATGTTATTAGAAGCTGGTATAGGTTCTGTAGAGATTGATTCTGCTAGCATTTTCACTCATATAAGGGTTATTTGGTATTCCTCTAGGGGTGAAACGTCTGTTATTTGTTTGATTTGGAAAATTAGGGAGTTCGCTTGGCTTCCAATATGCACATGTACATGTTTAGTTGCTTTAAGTGATTGATAGTTATATTTTGTCTTAGAATGCTTTTTTCTTCTTAATCATCAAGATAAGTGATTAATGTTTCGGGAGGCAGATATGTTGGTAAACATAAAAAACCATGTTCTAATTCCTGAGCACCAGACACTTACTCATATGAAGAAAAGAAGACCTTGTTGGAAAGATAATACTGTGAAAGAAACTCAGGTTCGTCTTTGTAATATTATTTCACTTGCTAAAGTTTTCACCTCATATAATACACTAAATACTGTTGAAGGCATTTTTATTGAGCTAGTGTGTGGAGGTCAAGAGTGAAAGAATGGAGTAAACTAGAAATATAATGGGCTAAATACCTGCATACATTGTTGATCATCACAGTCATGGCCTTGTTATCTTCTGCTTCGTCCTTTTGGCTGATCGTTTTGTATCTACCTGTCATCTTGGTTCCATTGCCATTGTTTTGATTTTTATGCTATTTAGATAGGCAAGATTGATAACTATACTACCTGATTGCTAAAACAGCTTCCTCGGATTCAGATCACCGACCCAATTGCTAGATATTATGGGCTAAAACGTGGCCAAGTCGTGAAAATTATCAGACCAAGTGAGACTGCAGGGCGTTATGTTACTTACCGATATGTGGTCTGAACTAAGTTTTGATGTTTTCACCGGTTGAGTGGATAGAACAGACAAGTAGTGTTAGTTATTTGTTCAAGCTTTACCCCTTCAAAAGATGTGATTTAGAGTCTGGAGTTTTCTCTACCCCATCTAACCATGTAAAAACAGGGACGCTTTACGTTCTTTGAAATGAATAACCATCTTTTTGTCAACTTACCCTTTCCTATTTCTTTGTGTCTACAGCTTTTCCTAATTGCTAGTGTTGTGATGAGTTATCTCTTCCCTCTAATGAAAATGCCAAACTCATCGTCAAAGCATCCCTAATTATATCATGTTCTATCATTAAAACATTATATTAATCATTTGGTGTGTAATTAAGCATAAAAAGAGTTTAAACATGATAAATTCAAGGGAGCGCTAAATTTTATGGAAGTATAAATGCATAATATACAAGCTAATGTGACAGTTGATCACCATTTTAAATTTAATTGAGATTTCTTGTTCACTGTCTATTATGGATTCCATTGTTTAACTTTGTTGTATTTTGACATAAGCAACATTCCCTTGTTCATCTACACACAAAAGCAATATATATATAAAAAAAATTGATAGATCCTAATATTTTGAACCCTTGACGAGAAAATAGTCTAATGTCCCTCTAATCTATTACCGAATTTTCAACAATATCGATAAAGAGGGTCAAGAGGAATACAAAAATTCTATCAGTGGTGGCAAAGACATAAAAATGACGGATGATGGACAGATCTGACCACAAAGAAGGAAGAGATTTCTATGAAGAAAAAAGAAAAGAATAAGGAAAAATAATAATAAAATATATATATACATACACAAAAAAAAATGTTTTACGTTCACTTTCTCAGGGAGAGTGAAATACACTCACTTCGCCATATAAGCATTTAGGGAGATGATAATTTCAGTTTTAAAAAGTTCAGGGAGATTATAAACCCTCGTAAAATTAAGTGTGTAGTTAAAAATTCGATAATAAATTGGAGGAGCATTTGACCATTTTCTCAACCCTTAACATCACACAAGGTTACAATTTAACCATCTTTTGATGCAATTCCCCTTTAGGGGTACCATGTTAAAATTGAAATAACAAGATATCAAAGTGAAAGCTAATAAAACAAATGGTGGACAACTATAAATTAAATAACAAAGTAATTGCAAATCTATTTATTTTTGGTCAGGTCCTCATTCTATGCCTTATATAATCTTTGATTGTAAACTTGTAATATATAGAGTGGAACACCTATGCTAATTAGTGGGGCACAACCTCAGGTGCTATTCTACACTTTCCAACACATTGGCAAAGTCCATATACCTATGCTTTTAGCGCTGCCAAATAGGCTCTTAGATTTAGCTTCTTCAATGAGAAAACATGAAAAAGTTATATTACTTAACTCTAGTTTTTTTTCACAATAAGAAATTGGTAACAGAAACAAGGCTCTACAAGCTCTCATGAGTAACACAGACCATGCAAAACAGCAATCCAGAAGCAGATATACCGCATTATGTAAAAGTGATCTCTAACAAAATCAAAACTGGCAGCTGCACATCAACTAGACAGGATGCAAAAATGTTGTCTCGAAACTGTAACGAGTTAGAAAAACACAGATATGTCCATGAAAATGTACCATACATACGACCGAGCAAGCTATATTGTTGCCCTTCTGCTTTGAGGCCAAATGATTGTTGATACTGAAAATGGCATGATCAAAATGTACAATCTTTTGTCATACTTGCTAACTAAGAGATCATCTTGACAACCATCTGAGGCAAGACACTATCTGTAAATGCAATCAGTGAACATCTTTGTACTTTGTAGAATTCACCAACAATTAGTGACCAACAGAGTTTAATATGACAAATGAAAGAAACAATTTCATTGACAAAACAGTGATTAAGGTATCCCATCAATTAGTTAAAAAGATACTGATGCAATTGAACAAAAAACTCGTAGTGTTATCTGAACAACTTGGTTGAGATAGAATCAAGAATCACAATTGGTTTTCATGTCCCCTTCACCTTCAATCATTCTCAGTGGTACTACCTAGAGGATCACAAATTCACAATGCTATTTAGAAACACTTCTAGAGGATGTCAAAGTCTGGGGTTAGAGTTAGACACAAGAAGTTGATAAGGGCTGACTCACAAGAGCTTAGGGTAATGAGTTATGTATAAAGCTGATAGAACGAGACTTACAAAACAGAGCATCGAAGTAGTTAGAGGAGATGAAATCTACATATGGCTTCAAAAGTTCATCTCAGCTGATGTTCAATGCTTTGCTAAATGATACAATGCTGAAGGCCTAACCCCTGTTCTCTTCTGCTATAAGGTAAGCTGCATATAAAAAGCAAAGAAAAGTAATTTGGATGAGGCTTTAATTGGTCTGAGTTGGGAACGGTGAAATTCTCCTCATTGAGAGATAGAAGTAGTAAAAAAGCTGTTTGGTGAAGTTAAATCGGCCTCAACCAAGAGTTGCTTAGGAACTGAATAGGATTTGTTAAAACTACAAATGTTGGAAATGGTTATAAGGTTGTTTCAATATCACAAGTAAATGGTCCACAAGAATCCAAAATTGCAAGAGGCTAAACATTTGATTCATGATAATTAACTTCACATTGATACAACAATTTCCAAGGCCAGATCTTAGTGTACAATACATTCACTGCTTGCTATCAAGGCGCATCCAATATTAGCTCAATCAGACTCCCACTACTTATTTGATTTGCTAGAACCAATTGATAATTTACTGACTGTAACTACATGAAAAGAACACTAAAAACCAGTGCTAATCCATGCTAACATATTAGTAGACGAGAACTGCATTGAACAAATGGAGCAGCAAGACAAAATCACAGCAGGATTAGAGTGATTAAGAAATTTTACGTATACTTCATGATTGCTTCTTTTTTTCCTTCAAATACAAGTAGTTTCTCTGGAAGTCTAAAATTACCCAAATCAAATGCCTTAAACCAATCTCAGGCCATAGTGCAGCGGGAGAATAAAGAAGACAATGTGAACTTTGCCACAAAAGAAAATTGCTTAAACGAGTTGCTCCAGAAGTCCGTATAATAATGTCTGGATCAGGACAAACTGACATGTACATATGTCTGTCAACATTTGTCACACCAATCCGGTGCTCATTCTTGTCCTTCACATTTTCTTCGAGTCTAATAAAATTGCTTCCATCATTATTTACATCTAGTTTTCTAATCTCGTCCCATTTTTCTTCACAAGATTCTTGAACAGCATGGACAATCTCATCTGTTGATGTGTAGGCAACACAAATAGACAATATAGCTTTTGAATTACCTGATGTCTTTACCATAGCCCTCTCAGCGGCTAACCTGACATGGTCACTCAAAAGTTTAAGGTTTCCTTGAAAGTAAATTCTAATACCAAGGCGGTTTACAATGCTCTCCTCTTTTGTTAATTCATCAATTTTTTCCTGCATCAGTTTCATTAGCGATACAACTTCTTCAGGCCTTCGCTTGAAGTTATCAATGCTGAAGGCATAAACTGTTATATATTTTACACCAATCTCGTAACAATATTTTAGCATATTGATAAGAGCTGAAAATCCCGCTCTATGTCCATTCCCATCAAGCAAGTTCTGTTTCTTAGAATATCTACGATTTCCATCCATGATAAAAGCAATGTGACTAGGAACAGGACCCACACTAAGTATAGAAAATATACATTGGCGAACAACGCTGCTAATATTTTCACATAAATGCCCCACTTTTTTACCGATCACACCTTCCATATCAACCCTCGAATTAATACTTGATCATGCTCCAAAATCAACCTAATCAAACATTACAGAATTTCGTGTCAACTAATCGAATAAAATCAACTTTTTTTCTGTCATTAAAAAAAAAACAATCCAAAACAAGAGAAATCATCACAGAAGTAAATTCGCATCACAATAAAATTAGCACAACGAGCTACTTCTTGTCATGCACTAGACTCTTTAAATTTCGAATAATGACACCAGGAAGTGTCTTGAGTTCTACAATAATCCGAGTTATAGTAACTCAAAACTACTCTTGACTAAGAACCAGTGTTCTTCTTATGACATACACACATCAAATGCAATAACTAGAATCAGTGAAATACACAAATAACATATCAAATCCAATAACTAGATTTAGTTCAATACACAAATAACATGTCAACAAAAGTAATGCAAATTAACACGAAATACTGCTATACATTTTGAGAATAAAAATTCAGATCTGTGAGAGAGTCGATCAACAGAGAAGCCAAATGCAAAACCAAAACTAAAGAGAACAACCAACAATAGCATCTAATATTTAGACAGGATTTAGTTACAGAATAACACTAAAGTAAAAGTAAAGAGCAGTGCAACTTTGAATTAACAGTGCACCTTTGAGTTGTGATCGGAAAACAGTGCCGGCTGATGATGTTAGAGGAATCAACGTCGGCGGCAGACTCTTCTCCCGTCTCTCCTCTAACACATGTAGTTTAGAGATAGATCTCTGCTTTTGACCAAAATACAAATACAAATACAAACAAGAGAACTAAATTAAGGGTTTAAATTATGTTTTTTCATTAAAAAATAATTGAAGTCATTTTTATCTATTGAAACTTGTTACGTCAAATTAATTATTAGTATAAATATAAATTACAATAATTGAGTTAGGGTTAAGGGGTAGGTGGGATTAATCATAAAGGTAAGAAGCAATTTTCGCCCATAAAGTAAAAATTTACTTAGATTGAGTTATTGAGATTTTTTCCCTTAATAATAACTAGAAGGGGTGTTTGTGATTTGGTTTAGATCGGTTATTAATTAAAATTAAAATTAAATTAATTTAGTTGATTTTTAAAATTTTTAAAATCAAACGAAAAAAATAATCATCGGTTTGGTTTGGTATTCTTTTGAGTACTTACGTATCTCGATAGATACAAACACCAAGTATATGAACAATCTATAGAAAAATTAATGTTGGTTCAGCCAAGCAATTAAACAATATTAGAGTTATCATTACACGAACAAAGTGGTTAATTTAAGAGAAAGTGTGACTATTTTATGTGAAGTATAGTATGTACAAACTAAGATGGATTTTGATGGACTTAGATTTGAGATTGTTATATTTTGGCTAAAGTGTTGGGCTTGAGAAAATGATAAAGTTAAAAACTTAAAATTTAACAAAACACTTTTAATTTCTTTATGAATTATATATAAATAATTTATAAATTTTATGTCTAATTTGTCTGTTCGAATTTGATTATTTTTTGGATTGTTTTTAGTAAAATCAAATCAAATCAATTAGTATCGGTTTTCAAAATTTAAAAACTAAACCTAATCAAACTAAACCAAATATCAATTTTTTTAATCGATTTAATTCAGATTGCGATTTGATTTGGTTGTTAACCATAATCATGAACATCCCTAATAACTAGTATGATACGGAAATAAAATTAAAATAAGATTTTTAAAAACTTAAATTGAATACCTTATTTGAATTATCAGATATATTCGATATTATTTTTATAAAAGATTTAACTATTATATTGTTTAATGAAATATACTCCTCCTCTCTCACGTCCCACCCCACTCCCTATACCCCATAATTAATAAATTTATATGAATAAAGATAATGAATGGTGTTTCAAATTGTTAATATTGATCTTTTATTATTTTATGATTTGGTTTAATATAATCATCAAGTTCTCTACTTATCAATATAAATAAAAGCTAGTTATTCTGTTTACTCAGAATTTATATAAATTTGATTTTTTATTTTATTATTCAATGTCCACTGGCCCCTCCCTTCCTCTCCGTAAATTATAAGTTACATAAATTTCAGGAACACAAAAATACATATAAAAGGTTAAATATATCCCTTATATTATATGAAATAGTTTAAATTTATTTCTAATTGTATTTTCGAACTAAGTATGTCCCTTCTATAGTTCTATTATACTTTCGGACTAAATATGTCTCGTATTTTCGGGCTAAATGTACTCTTATGACTAACAGAGGACACACGTACGATTGACACACGTACGATTGGTAGGAAACTCATAGGAACTCAAAAATACAGAAAAATTATGTCCGCTACGACATGGGGCTATTCAAAACGAGAAGCGCTAAAAAGATATCAAGAAAAAATTATCAATTTTATCATGATTTTGAGAGAGCAAAAAATGAACTTGCCACAGCCTACAACATTATCTATTACTAGCTACAAAAGTTAAGCTACAAATTCAAACCGTGGCTATTATATAGTAATAGCTACAAAACCTTTAGTTTTATAGCTATTTAAAATTTTGTAAATTTTCTTAGCCACAAAAATTAATTTGGCGAAGCAAATTTTTTTATTATTATTACAATTGCTAATAATTGTGGCAATAATTATATGAATAGCTATAACTTTATTGCTACAATGTAATTTTGTAGCTGGTTAAAATTTTTTGTCACACTAAAAATTATTGTAGCAAATAGAAACTCTTTAGCCACAATAAATTATTTGAAACAACATGATGTAGCTAAACAAATACTTTTGCTTCAAGCTATAAAAATGTGTGGCAATAGTTGATTGATATAGCCATATGTATTTTTTTATAGTAAAATTTTGTAGCTAATGATTAATTTTTGCCACGAGTTGAAATTTACTATAACAATAATAACCTTTTAGCGATGATAAATTATTTAAAATAAATTATTATAGCTAAATAAATATTTTTGCTTCAACTTGTTAAAAATGTGGCTAAAGGTAATGATAGAGGTATAGGTTTACTGCTTTAATTAAATTTCGTAGCTAATTCTTTTGGGTCACACATTGAATTTTTTTGGTATCAAGGATATTATTTTATCCATAAAAGTTTAAATAAAACAAATATTATGGCTAAGTAAATATTTGTTTTGCGAACTAAAAAGCATGACAATAATTGGTTGAATAGGTACAATTATTTGTCATAAAGAGATGATATACTCACAAATATATTCATTGTGTTAATATTTTGTAGCTTAAAGTTATTTTTTATCGCGGGTTAAAATTGTTGCAACAATAATAATCTTTAGCAATGTCAAAATCTATCTTTCTTGATTTTAATTAATTAGTCATATTTGTTTTACACAGTCTTACTTGTAAATTAAAATATAGTTCAAATAAATGGGTAATTATATTTAATTGATTTTAATTAATTACTCATATCAAATTTAAATAAAACTTCACGAAGTTTCACCTTAAACTTCATCATGATCAAGTGCTTCCGTAATTATTATTTGTCTCAAACGTGTTCCATTGAAGTAATACACTTATCAACCTATTGTAATTAAATGTGTTAATAATTCAATATATTTAATTTTATATATGATTTGATTTGAATAAATAAGTGATCATATTAACTTTGATTAACTGATTATAAAATATTTAAACAAAACTTAAACAAGTCTACTTAGGTGTCAAAAATGGTTTTGCAAAACCAATGTTAAAAAATAATTGCATGAATGACCCTTTTCTGAAAGTTTGATGGCATATTTAAGCCTTTTTGCAATAAAAAAAATAGTGCGGAAATCTGAAAAGAAAATGAAACCCACTGTAAATTATAAAAGTACAACCTTTTGAAGGTTTGGGTATAGAAAAAAGAAGAAGATGGAAATAAAATGGACTAGATCTAGTCAAACGGGTCGGTTTCAACCAAAAAAATAAGTATTTTCGTTAAAATTAAGGATAGATTTGTGTCAAATTATGATGAGTGGGGTATATATAAACTATTTCTAATAGTAGAGGAGCATATTTTAACCATTTGCTCAATAATATATGTTGGGTCCATGCTAGCACGGGCTCATATATATCTAGTATAAAAGAAAAAGTGACTTTTAATAGTGTCACGATACAAAAATGGACGTGATAACACTCGTCTTATCCCAGCAAGATAAGTCAACTAAAAACTCGTCTATTACAATAAAATGCGAAAAAATTACTATCAATTTTAAAATTATGCCCCCAAAACATGATTGTTACGTGTACAAGCCTCTAAAGTATTACAATTGAATTAAAAGAAATTATAAGTCTCATATGACATTGTTTATAGAGTAGAACAAAGTCATAAGTAGGAGTAAGAAGGTCTGCTGAGATAACAAACAACTACCTCACAAATCTTCAAGAAGCCTCGAAAAAAAGGAAAATATATCACAAGGATCCGGACTTGTAACCTACAAAAAATTATAGAAGTAACGGGTGAGTACCAAACCACAAGGTACTCAGCAAGTAAACCTCTAAACATAAGCTAAGAGGATGAAATACGGGTACTCCTACCACCCTAATCGAGCCTCCACAACTATGACTTACATAAAAAATCAGCCCAATCTAACATCTCAAAGTTTACATAGCACATAGCTCAACAACTACACTTTAACAAATTACATATCCTCAACAACAACACTTTAACAAATTACATATCCTCAACAACAACACTTTAACAAATTACATATCTTCTACAACAACACTTTAACAAATTACATATCCTCAACAACAACACTTTAACAAATTACATATCTTCTACAACAACACTTTAACAAATTACATATCCTCAACAACAAGTTCAATATTCATCAATCACCAGTTCCACAGAGAGGCATTCACAAGATCAGCAAAACAGAATGTCAAGTCCACTAATGATAAGTATGTGTGATGCAATGAAATGCAATGTCAAGTATAATAATACATGTCTAACCTAGTGATACACATTTGTTGCCTTTTAGTTTGGGACCCATGGGGGGCATATAAGTCTATGCATCCACGCGGCGTGTGATACGACCCTCAATAATAGTAACCATCGTGGCACGCGATACGTTCCTCGAACTATAGTATCCATCGCGGCGCTCAATACGTCCCTCAAAATGGTATGTTCTCTTACCAAATAGCACTTATCACCACAATGTCTCAGAACCAATACAGATAACATGTTCACACAAATGATGATGATATGACCATTTTCATAACAAGACACAATTCACAACAATGTCAACAATTAAGCAATAAGCCTTCAAATCATTCTCAAATATCACACTCCAACAAATAATCACATTTCCTTTTATTACCTCTTTTTTTCATCATCAAAATTAATCAATGTGGACAAGTCAATCCATCACCAAGTCTCATTACTCCCAAACATATACCGCAAGGAAATATACGCATTTAATACACTTAACAAGGGTTTATAATTCAACTTGACCAGATAGTCAAACAATTACTCGGGAACTTGAGCCTTTCCTTTTCGTTGTATTTCCAACTCAAACCAATCTATTCACATTGATAATCACAGTAAGATTTCAAAACTAATGACACCCATATTAATACGAGTCTAGCCTAGACCCAAAAACTTGCGTTTAAAATCTAGTTACTAAAATTTGATATCAATTATGATGTCAACTCTCATATTTCCAAATTCAGCCTAGGTTATGTTCCAACCACTCCAATATCATAATTCTAATAATATTCATATAATAAATTACCACATATATTCAATTATCTACCTTAATATATGAAAACTTGAAACATAATATGATAACCATATAATGAGAAATTCAATCCAATAATTGATTATACCACCAGTAACCTACAGAATGAGTCAATATCTAAAATTGACAAACATCATATAACAAAATCATCAAAAATCGATAGTTTTTATGAATGCATATTCCATAATTGTCAAGTCACCATTAATATATTTTTTACTTTATGATCAAAATCCTTTCTAACTACAATAACATAAGTGACTTTGGCCTAACCACCCTCTCTCAAAATGAATTATCATTATTATTATATTAATATATGTGTGGGATCATATAAGTTCATATGCAAATTGTAAGAGTTAGGGTGATCTTACTTGGATGATATGTTTATGATTCCTCTAAAAGTAATTATAAAGTGTTAATTCTCCTTTTATTTTCACATGAGTCATATAAGGTATTGCATAAGTACTGGGCTTGGCCTATTAACTATCAATTAAATAAAGGGAAATTTTTCAAAATGTCAACATTTTAGAATTTAAGAGGGCTCATTAGCAACACTTTCAATATTTAGTAAAAATGTCAAATTTTAGTTTGTTATGTATCTTATTTATATTTTTATTATTTGTTTTTATTTAAAGAATATAATTATTTAATAACAAAAGGGAGAAAATCAAGGAAGAGAATATTTCAAAAAAAGGTAAAGATCCTTAATTTACTCATCAATTACATTTTCAAATAAAATTTAAATTTATTCTTTTTTTTTCTCCAGAATTTTTATATGCCGAATTTATCTATATAGTCATTTAAGAAATATATTTGTATTTTCATATATTTTTTTCCTATATAGTTAAAAAAATTTAAAAATCTTGTATGTATTTCATTTCAATATGTATTTTATTTGTATTTCTATTTATTCTAATTGTTATTTAGAATTTTGTATAATAATATATAAAATACAAAAAATTAGTATGATGAAAAAGTGAATAAAATATAAAATTGAAAAGAAATAATTGAATATTTGTTGTACTCATTCTTAAATAAAATACATAACTAGTTGACATACCTTTAGAATAAATACAAATTAGATAAAAATGTCAAATTCAGAAACAATGCAACATAATTTTTGAATGAATACAACTATTAATTGTAAAAATACATACTTACTAAAACAATATCAAAATTTAATATATACTTCCAAATTTATGAATACAAAAAATAATAAAACTATGAAATACAAAAATAAATACTAAATGTGGTACATTGACATAACTATCACAAAAAAAAAAAAACAGAATACAAAATGAATTAAATATATGAAATAAGATTCCAAATCTATGGATACAAAATACAATAAAACAATGAAATACAAAATATATACGGACTAAAACAACAAAATTCAACATACACTTCCAAATCTATGAATACAAAAAACATTAAAACTATGAAATATACACAATCAAACTCATATAATGTGTTACATTGACATAACTTACACACAAAAAAAAAACAGAACACAAAATACAATAAATATATGAAATACAAAAATAAATACTAACTATAACATTATAAAAATTCCATATACACTTCCAAACGCATTGTAACATGATTTTTTTTGAATCTTAAAAATTACTAAACAAATTAAACTAAACATTCAAGACATAGAACATGCAAAAAAAAAAATCTCTTCTCCAACAAATTGGTCTTCTTCAACTTCATGGTTATGAATTTATGTGGGATTTTGCACATCGACGAATTCAGGCATTTTTCCGTCGTATATAATCCTTAGATTTAGAAGCAGATCTACATTGTTGTTTAATTTTTGAGTGAAAAAAAATTAAATGATGAAAAATCGGAAGAACTTTGATTATTTTGTCCAATACCTCTAGTAACTCTCTTGAAAACGTCCATTGAAGAGAGAATTATGTAGTGTCAAGCCCTAAAAAATGTTTTAAGAATAACAACGAAATAATTTTTTTTAAAAAAAAAACACTAAAATCAGTAAGTAAATAAATAAGGAATCTGAAAAACTTAATACCCAAATCAACGTTAATCTTCAAATCAAATCTTGCACCGAAATTAAATGAGAATAAAAGAAAATATTAATATATTGAATCGAAAATTTATGGAATTGATTTGGAAGAATGTTAGATAGAGAAATTGAAAAGAAGAATAAGAAAAGAGAGAAAAATCTGGAATTGATTAGGAAGAAAGTAAGAAAGAGGAATTGATAAACTTAAAAAAAGAAAGAGAAAATTAAAATGACATTAATATATATCCAATCACATAAATATAGGAAAATGTGTAATGTATGAGAGAGAAAGAAAGGGTGTAAATAATGAGAGAGAAAATATTAATAATATCAAAATAATTATTTATTTTTAAAATAATGACATTTTTGACATGTTTACTAATATTATTAAAGTATGGATATTATCACTAAATAAGTTGATTTTTTTGACTAGTTAGCTAAATTTTCCTTAAATAAATTAGGGAGAATTAACAATTAAGTCATAATATCTAATATATTTTGATCAAAATAATAACACTTTAAAATATTTATTTAAAATATCAGAATGAAAATATTTTAAAAAATAATATGTATTCAGATTTGAGTTTAAATTGTATCCATAATAAATAGAAAAAATAACTTAAATATACAACTATAAGTTTTATATTCTCTAATTTTCCCTTCTTTTTTTAAATATTACATAATTCTCTTTTTTTTTTTTAATTTTAGTGTAAGTTTTTAGATACATTATACTCTCTCTTCTATAATACACATTTACCAATTTTAATGCCTATTTTTTCTCCATTAAAACACTCAACCTCTTAAATCAGTTTTTAATTTTAAATTTTATCCATTTAAACACTCAACCTTTTAATCAGCTTTTTGATTTTGAATTATTAAATTTAATTAAATTTAAATAAAAGAACAAATTTTGAAATTTTGAATTTCAAAATTCAAAAAATCAGGAAGCAGGGTAACTTCCCATGCCTTCTACCGTTTTGTTCTTACCAAAGTCAACTTTCACTTATTTTTTTTTCCTTAATCGTCTTCATTCGACTATTTCTTCATAATTTTGAATCTTCTCAACCCAGCATATTTTTTTATTTTCTTCTTTTTATTCTTAATCCATATTCGACTATTTCTTCCAAATCTTGAATCGTAAGAACCCAGACCCTTTTTTATAGTAATCCATCATCAATTCGTATATTCTTCTCTTTTTGTTTTTGTTAATTACATCATAGTAATGGATCCGTCAATTAATAGAAGGATATATGATATTAGTAAAAATTTTAAGGAATTAAAATTGTCTCGGGTTAGTATTTTGGTACTTAAAACTGTTGTTAAAATTAGTAAAAATTTTAAGGATTCGAGTGTGCTTGCTGATACATTTGTATAGTGTTTTAGTATTTACAAAAAATCCCTTAAATTAACAGGAGGCTGCCTGCCTGCTGTTGGGTTGTCTAGGGTCGTACCTTAAAGAAAAAAATTGAGATTTCGTAGAGCAAAATTAAATTTCGAATAATGTTTCACTGTCGAGTTGTACAACTGATTTTTTTTGGGACTAACCTTGCTTAAGAAGCTTGCAATGAGGACCCACATCTGTGTTTCCACTGACGACTAAATTTCTTTCCGCCATGATTGTTCATAAAAAATGTTTTCAAAATAGATGATATAATTTTGATTTTCAAAATTTGAAATCAATATCCAATTACGTGCTGATTTTATGGTGATTAATGATCTGTTACCTTAAAATTAAGCTGTTTTAGTAACAACATTAATTGTACCATCTTTTCCCCATTTTTTTCTCAACAGTTTAAATTTACCATGTATCATTTACCATGTATCACTACAGTCTAAAGTATCACGGAACTACAAATTTAAGGAATTTTTTGTAAATACTAAATTTGTCGGGACAAAATGTAATTATTGAATTACACTATGGGATTCCTTAAATTTTTACTAATAAATATACCTTTTTACACTGACACATACTTTTAAGGCAAGTTACTTTTTTATTATTAATATTTTTTATTTTATAAAATATAAATATCAAATATAGTATAAGTTAATTATGAATCTACTTTTATTAAATCAAATATAGTATTATAAGGTAATTAGGATATCACTTTTATCATATTCATTAATTTACCTTAGGTAACTACTTTTATTATATCAAATATAGTATTATAAGATAATTAGGATTTTACTTTTATCATATCCATAAATTTAATTTAGGATTCTACTTTTATTATATCTATTAATTTATGATTCTTTTTCCATACTAAATGAAATTATCATATCTTTTACCGTTTACAATAATAGTGAATTACAATAGCTTTTCACTTTTTCACATTGAAAGTGCTAACAAATTGTTCATCAAAAATATATATTTTAATTCAAGAATTTTTCTCTATCGTTAAAATAAATCTTGTTATTAATTAGTTGATTTCTCGATTGGCAAAGTAATTTTCATTCTTTATTTAGATTGATTTTTTTTTTATCAATCCTAAATCAATCCTGTCACCATTCACTGCTAAAGACATCTACTACTAATTAGTTGATTTTTCACTACTAAAGACATCTAGGATGACACCTGCTAATTAATTGATTTTTCACTTCTAAAGACATCTAGGATTGAACAGTGGTAGAATTAACTTAGAATTGATGAAAGAAAAATAAAGGGCGAAGGAAAAATAAAGGAAGAAGGGTAAGGAAAAACATGGAATGACAAAAATAACCCTTGAATTCATAATATTTTAACCCTTAATTTCACAATATTTTTTCAATATTTTCAAGTAAGCACCCACTTTTCGTATTATATATAGTATGATGTAATAAAACAATATTTTTTTGTTACTTTTCATCATCCTTTATTTTTTCCATTATATATGTATATTTAAATTAACAAATTTGAATCATTAAAATTTTCTTTTTTTTTCCTACTTTTGGTTTATCCTTTTCTCGATTTTCTTTTTTTCTTTTTTCTAATTTTTTTTCTAAACTATGTAAAAGAGATCCATGTAATTGAGCTAAACTTGATAAGAGGTCTTCGGAATCATCCCTAATCATCCATGCTATTTATATAGACAAGGGCTATTTTAAGTAAAGGAGATTTTAGCCATATATTTACGATACATTGATATAGATCTTATTATTAGAAACTTTATTTACTTATATGATGATTTAAAAATTTTAATTGAAATTTCTAAAATATTAGATAAAATTCTTTTGAAAGTTGGAAAATCAAAAATTTAAATTTATTATTCTAAAACATCTTTTTAAAAAAATGGAGGACCTATAATGCCTCCCAACTAATAACTAATTGAGAAATTAAATTTAATTCTTACTATATTTTATTTAATATTTAACTAAATTTACTCAAATGTATTTTACAACTGATAAAATGACAAGTTAATGAGCTTTTTAAATGCTCTTTTTTATTATTATTTTTATTTTATATTACTTTTTTAATTAACTTACGATTTCTTTTTTTTTTTTTTAAATGAGGTATTGTAGGGAAATTTTGAATGAAAAGAAAAAGGTTGAGCGATTGATAACTTAAGAGTTACTTTTGCAAGAATATTAGTGCATTCACGCAAAAAATAAAACTAGGATAATAATTTAAAAAAATTGGAAACAAAAATGTATTTAAATATATTTTATAAAATTCGAAAAGATAAGATTATAAAAAAAAGTTAGGTTAGAGTTCATTTAACTCTTCAACCATGAATTTCTACTTTTTAAGCTAACTTTTTTTTCTTCTTATAAAAAAAGCTAAAATTTTTCAATTCAAATAATTCTAATCTTTTAAATCATTTTTTAATTACAATATTTATTATTTTTTTCTTAAAATTGTCAAATGGCATTTCATTAGGCAGTCATTTGGGTTAACCATATTACACACTATTCTTCTTTATCTATTTGTAATTTGCAGTGTGATTAAGCCAAGTGTCGAGCTATAAAAAGTCACTAGACATTTTTAAAATAAAGCTAATAAATATTATAACAAAAAATTGAACTAAAAATTTTTGAATTTATAAATACATTAGATTTTTTAAAAGAAAAAAATCACTAGGTTGGAAATAAAGAACTCTTACTTTTAGAATTTTTACTATTATATAAATTTATCTTTTCCAGATATTAAAAATATATTTAATTCTATTATAAATTTAAATTTAAATTTAAAAGTATGGAAAATTTCAAAAAATATAATTCAATTTAGAAAACAAAATAATACTGTTTAGTAGGAAAAAAAGAACAAAGAGGGGGAAATGTGTTTGGGGGAGAATATTGAACTACTTTTGAGAATATAATAAATTAGTTAGTTAATATACCAATTATGGTCCGTAACTTCTAAATTGAAGAAACATAAACAATAAATTTTAAATTTTAAAATTCACAAGCAAACAAAATAAATATATTGGTTCATAACAACAAGAAGAGCATTTTTACTTGTTGAAGCTTTATTTTCCCTAATTTCAAAACACAATTATATATATAGAAATATGTATGTACATAATTGTATAAAAAAATTGTGCGTGATTGAACTTAATTATCTATGATTTTATTTAAAATTCTGTTGCTTTAACTTTTTGGAGATTTTTTTTAAAAATATTTTCACGGAATAACTTGTGTAGTTTTTAATAACAAATGTAATAATTTGATGCATGCAATTAAAAAGATATATATATATATATTTCTAAATGCATTTTTGCGTGATTTTTAAAGTTTTTATAGTACTCTCTCGATTCACTTTTATTTGTCACAATTTTTAAAATAACTTTTATTTTTATTTAAATAAATTTTTTTATCTTATTTAGCTTAAATATTTTTATGTATGTATTCTCATGTTATGTAGTATGTTTTTAGCAATAAAGCTTTCATCCTAAGGTTCTTAAAGTAAATAATTAAAAATATTATTTATATTATTCCATTTAAGCACATGCCACTCATGTATTTTGTAAAACTTTAAAATTATTTTTATTTTTATTTGATACATAAAATATAATTTTTTTAGTAATAAAAACCCTATTAAGTAAAAATATGTAATTGCGCTCAATAACAAATTTTATATTTAGAAAGTTTATAATTTTGTATAATTCGCTGAATACATTCAACTTTATACAAATTATCCGATTTTATATAATTTCATTTATACATTGTAATTTGTACAATAATATTTGTATTTGTATAATAAATTCACATATTTAAAATTAGGAAAATTGTATATAATAGCAAACTAATAAGCTAAAATAAATGGAGTAGCTAGAGTTTGATTTAATTGTGCACTATAGCAAATGTTTGCAAAAAATTGTCATGCGCCTCTTTCCCAAATATCTCGCTTGCTTCCTCACTTTTTATACAAACACAAGTGTATAAAAATTGTTTTTAATTGTATAAAACAAAGAAAATTGTATAAATACATATATTTTTGTTCCCATCTCTTCCCTCTTTCAGATCTCGCTCGCCAGTCTCCCAAACCTCGCTCGCCACCCTCGCCTTTCTCACTTGTACAAAGAGAAGCGAAATGTATAAATTGCGTTTCTGTTTGTATAAAACGTGAGAAAATTGTATATACACATGCAAGTACATATATTTTCGTCCTATACACTTATAATTATACAATAAATATATTTTCCTGCCCAGTTTCTTTTGCCATTCTCTCTTTCTCGTTTTATACAATTTTCGAATTGTATCTAATTTATCTCTTTCTTGTTTTATACAATTCTATTAAATTGTATATTCCTTGTCAAGTCTCTTTTGTCTTTCTCTCTTTCTCATTTTATACAAATTCAATTTGTATATAATCGTTCTCTACATTTATAATAATACAATTCGCTTTATACATTTCGTTTTTATACAGTTAGTTCTTTGTCCAAGTATCTTTCTCTTTCTTGTTTTATACACTTCGTTTTATACAATTTGCTTCAACTGTATATGTATAGCGAATTATACAGTTTTTATGTTTATTATAAAGCGCAATTATACAAACTTTGTTATAGTATACAAATATAAATATTTTATTTGCTATACGTGAAAAATGCCCTAAAAAAATTCATTCCCAATCCCCAAACGCTCCTTAATACTTTGTACTAGTGTTACGTACTTATTTGTTACCAACACAAAATTGGGGCGATATTCACTTTCATTTCACTAAAGCAACTCACACTGATACACTGAATCTCCAGAGAACAGAATTGCCTTCTCTTCTCCGGTTGAAACGTTCGATCAGCAAACCCTCTTCGGGCCGGATCGTTGAGGCGTTGGAGAAAGACGAGTTCTGGCAAGTTCATCAAGTCCAAGGTAAGTCCAACATTAGAAAGATCTCGTAAATTCACTGTTAAAAAAGCCCCAATTTGCATATTTTTTGTGTGATATATTTCATTGATTTTCGTAATTATCATCATGAAGATCGATTGTTCTTCGCCTTTAGTTGATTGGGTAGAAAACAGCTTTATTGATGTAATGGAACGTGGAGTTGTCGGTACCGATTGCTTGTTATTAGATAAAGTTGATTTCGTCTGCTTGATGAAGCTACATGAATACGCATTTTCTTAAAAATAAAATAAAATTGAAGGATGATTGATCAATGTAAATTGGATGCTGTTTCTTGTACTTCAGTTGCCTTTTTATTTCTCAAACCTCTCTACTTTTGGGATTACGCTGGTTATGTTTTTGTTGTTGTTGTTGATTGATCAAGGTAATAATATGTGTGAATTATTACTAACAAAAAGAATTCATCAGTTTAGTTCTTTGTCCTTTCAGGTTTATTTGAATTGCGGTGACGATTGGTCAAGGTAAAGGAGCAACTTCTATATAGTGGAACGGAAGGAAGTAGAGGAAACAGTAGGTGAACGAGGTGTTTGGAGACCTTAAGCATCTTTCGAAAAGCAAAATCTGGGAGTTTATGAAAATAAGGAGAAGTGTTTGATTTTTAACATTATTATACTTCTGAAAGGAAGTGTTTATAGGCAGCACTAGGAGAAGTGTACAACTTTTTTAAGAATGGAGTCTTTATGGAAGTTAGTGTATTTGCTTGAACCAGCACCCATCGCTCTTATTCTGACTGCCATAGCTGTGTCATTTGCATCTGCCTTCCGGGCTTTAAACTATGGCAAAGAAATGGAGAGAAATCGTGATTGGTCTGAAGCATCAATTACCTTAGACAGGTCTCAGGCTCTTATGATCCCGGTAGTGAGCTCTTGCAGCTTGCTTATGATGTTCTATTTGTTCTCTTCAGTCTCACAGATCCTCACTGTGTTCACTGCAGTTGCCTCAGCATCATCTCTTTACTTTTGCCTTTTCCCTTATATTGCCCAAATCAAGTCTCGATTTGGCTTAGCTGATCCCTTCGTATCTCGCTGTTGTTCGAAGCCATTTACTAGGATCCAAGGCCTTTTGACGTTGCTGTGCATTGGCACGGTTATAGCGTGGCTTCTCTCTGGGCATTGGATACTGAATAATTTGCTGGGCATCTCTCTTTGTATTGCGTTTGTGAGCCATGTTCGCCTTCCTAACATTAAGGTTTGTGCAATGCTCCTTGGCTGCTTGTTTGTATATGATATATTCTGGGTTTTCTATTCCGAGAGATTCTTTGGTGCAAATGTCATGGTGTCTGTAGCAACCCAGCAATCATCGAATCCTGTACACATAGTGGCGAATAGATTGAGCCTTCCTGGATTGCAGTTGATAACCAAAAAACTCGAGTTGCCTGTCAAGATTGTGTTCCCTAGAAACTTACTGGGTGGTGTAGTGCCTGGATATGCTGCTGTTGATTTCATGATGCTGGGTCTTGGCGACATGGTAACTACATTTTCCTATTTGTGAAATAAGTAAAATGGTCAACGAATGTCTCCTTTTATACTCTTTTTGTTAGCATCTTAATTTTGTCTGCATTAAAAATATATAGAGGGTGAGACACAACAATTTTTCTCAATCTGATGAAGTTTTCCTTCATTCTTGGTCGAGCTCGTCGCATCGTGCTTGCCTAGTGCGGGTTACCTCTCCTGTGTGATTTGCGAGCTATTGCATAGGAGTGGGGTTTTTACCCTGTGCACACCCAAAGGGTAGCAGCTACAGGTTTCCCCTGTCACAAAAATAAATAAATAATGATGTATGGAATTCTTGTTCTATATTAATAGATATCAGCTGTTGTGCGTAATTGAACCATATATAGGCACTAGGTTTCATATTCTGACAGTAATAGCTCTTTTTTCGCTCTTTCAAGAATGTAGTATTAAAGTAGAAGGGAAAAGAAGACAATTGTGAGTAGTCAAACCATGCATTGCAGTAAAAGAAATTCTAGATGTGTTGGCTTGTATGATGAACAGATAGACCTTTTTCATGTTAGGGTAAGCTATGATTGGTAGCTGCATGGGCACTGGGAATTTCATATATTTTTCTGGTAGTTAAGTGGATCTTTTTGGCGTAAACAAGAGATCATGATTGATGATCTGTGTTTCTGGTAGGGCTTGCATCACGGCTTTGAGGTGGCAAATTTGGACTCATTTCTTAGTGTTGTTGGTTATATTACCTTCTTTCTCATAGTCTCTATCTTTACTTGTTTTCTTGGTTATTATTAATTAGTTAATGTAATATCTGTACTCTTCCCTATTTCTTTTTCTTTTCTGTTTATTATTTTGGGTTGGTGGAAAAAAGGGGGGGGGGGGGAGGAGGGGGTTTCAAAGGCTTACTGTCACTACATAGGAGATCAATGAAAAACCTCAAGACAGTTTTTGCTGTTTTATTTATGCAAATGCATTTTTTGATTACGTAATATATGCAAATGCGCTATATATTGTTTCACATGTTCCCGGAAGGATTCTAAAAGGATTCAGAAGAAAGAATGTATCAAAAAAGAAAATAATCACTTCTCCCTATAGTCTATGATAGACATTTAATGTTGTCATTAGTTTGATCGATTAATTAGGCTTCTATGTTACATTTTCTAGCAATGAAAATTATGAAGGTAGAAGTTTGTAAATTTGATCTAGTAACCAGTATGTCATAACTCATATGGATGTTTTAAATCTGAGAAAGTAATTAATTCTTAAATCATATTAGTTATATAGTAATTATCACCCCAAGTGAAAATTCTGTCATAGAACGTAGGATAAGATCAATACAAAGTTTTCTCCCTAATCCATCCTACTTTGTCCGTGGAACCTTCACCACCAAACACATATTGCAGGTTTGTCTGGTAATTATTGCGTTTATGCAAAGATAACTTCATACTGACGGCGAACAAAAAGTGAACCATGCTTAACATGGAAAAACCCTAAAAAGCTTTTCTTTTTCCCAATTCTTGAAATTTTGATTGATTCTGTCGGCAATTGTTCCAAAGACAAGTCTCTAATATTCAATGTTTAGTATCTACGGCTAACAGCATAATGCATATACACATGAATCGTGATATGTATTTCCATTTATTGAGTGTTAAATGAGTACAGTAAAGATCTCCACAGATTCTCCTGTTTGTGATTAGTCCTTCACGATGCAATACTTCCATAAATCCACCCGCTAAATAGTTTGACATGGACTGAGCTTTCATTTGTTTTATGTGTTTTCAGGCTATTCCTTCTATGCTTTTAGCATTGGTTCTCTGTTTTGACCATAGAAAGAGCAAGGACTCTGGAAGCATCATGGATATACCACCTCCAAAGGAGGATATATCATCTCCAAAGGGGTTTTACATCTGGTATGCGCTAGCAGGATATTCCGTTGGACTGGTTACTGCCTTAGCAGCTGGTATTTTGACTCACTCGCCACAACCAGCACTTCTATATTTGGTATGTTATTTTTGCATGAAGCTCAACACCTCTTCCCAATTACTGCTGCAAGTCTTTTTTATTTGTGGGTTTTCAAGAGCCTGTTAAGTAACACAAAACCATGGTCCCTACGGGTGTGTTTAGTGTTGGACTGATAAATAAAGACACACCATTTCGTGATATGAAGTAATTTTTTTAAACACTAGAGATTTTCTTAGTTTCATACTTGTTGTAAACGACCCTACATGTTATGTATCCGATCATAATAAGAAGACTCCCGTGACCCGTCGTTTGGCAAGCCAATATGAGTATAGGCAATAACATAGGCTTATCCAATCTAGTTGGTATCACCTAGATGTGACCTTTTCTTCCATCTTATTATGTTCTTAGCTATGTCTGCATTGATTCCGGGATGGTATAGGTATATCAAGAAAAATTCTCTCCATCAGTTTAGGTCTACCCGTCCCTTTCTTTTAATCACTTTAGTCATCATATTGTCGCATCTACTGAGGGTTCATCGGCAAGTGGGACATACCAAATTATCTCAAGGCCTTTTTATTCTTCTTTTTGTTGATAATTTAAGCCTTTCTCTTATTTTATCCTTTACATGTGCTACCTACACCCTTTGTCGGATGTGGCCATTTCTAATATAGTCTAACTATATGCTAGAACATCTAGTTTGGCATCCACATTTTCATGACATTCATATCGTGGGTAAATGATGAGTCTCGACATTCACAATTCACTCCCATAAGTCATTCTAGTCCGTAACTAATATGTACGATTTGCTTACTCTTTGGAAGGTATCTTTCTACTGCATAACACTTTCATAACACTCTTCCATTTAAATCATCATATTTTAATTCTATATTGCATCTTCATTGTCATGCCATTCTCGTTAAAGTCTGAGCTTAGATATCATAGTTATCAACTTTTAGGCACTGCATTCGATCTCATATCATTTTCACTCTCCTTATTAGAGCTAAGTCTTGTAGTGCATATATTTATCGCACTACTACTTATCCTAAAATCTTTGGTCTCTTGAGTGGCTCTCTATATTTCTATCTTTTAGTTAACTCACTTGATAGTTTCATCAATTTGACTCAGTCACCGGCAAATAGTGTACATCATGTAACATCATTCTCTATATTGTTGGTTGGTTCATCTGTACAGGAGTAAATGTGTATCAGCTCAAGGCAGATCTCTGGTATAAACCTGCATTTAGTGGAAATACTTCTATATTTAGGGCATTACTCCCACATATGTGATTGCTCTTTCACACGTGTTCCTTTATGGATTTACATATAATAGAATTCTGTTTTGCCTGTGCACTAGCTTTTTGATCTTCAATCTCATGGTGTCGTATATATGGGTAGAAACTTACCCGGAAAAATGAGCTAAAAGTGCTTTAAAGGTTTCCAATTAAAAAAATAGGACAACTGGGCCCCCTTTACTTCTTTTCCTTTTTTAATTTTTAATATTAATAAAAAGACTTAACTAAGAACATTTTTCGTAGTTGTCTGGAGAACTACTGAAATTGTTTGGACAACTAAAGAAGTTGTCCACTACGACAGTTGTTGGACTAAAGTGTAAAAGTTAAAAGTTTGGGACTATTTGAGAAAATATTTTTTAACCTAATTTATACTATTTGTCACTTCTACCCTATTTTTAAGACTTGAAGGACTCCTACCTAATTGACTAACTAGTTTGTCCCTTTTAATAGACCTTCCCAACTTACCCCGTGCCCGGTGTTTACCCTAAACTAATAAATGCTAGACAGTGTCTGTAAGACACACATTTATCAGTTAACTGTGGTTAAGTGATGTGTATTTTCACTTTGATTTAACTGCTAATGTTAAATTGCTTAGCTTGGGCTTAAACATTGCATGCTAGTAACTTTTTAAGATGGCACATTTGGAGGTCTACCTAAATGTCCATTTAGATCAATGGTTTTATATCTTCGCAAATTTGTTTTCTTTTTCCTTATCAAATCCAAAAGCGTCGAGGTGGTGTCCAACCAGTGTGAATGTGAGACTCTTACATGCTGCCTAAGATTTGATCTAGTGCCTTCTAAGGGAAGAGTTTGCAACTTTGCATTGCAATTTGCACATATGATATCCTAAAGATACTGGGTTGGTGTTTAATGTCCAGGGAGTGCTAGTTATTCAGGATGTGCATGAGCCACTCTGAGACTTGAGTGATATTTCATTCTTGCATGAACAAATTCACCTGTTGTGAATTTCCTACATCAATTCACATCCTATTTAAAAACGTTTGTAAATTCAGTTCATTGTTCACATTAATTTACTAGCCGGTGACTTTTTTTTACTCTACAAACTCCAGAAATGAAAAAATAACTAAATGCGAGTAGAACTTGTAACAAATTTTTAGTAGTTTACTACTGTCTTTTGCAAAAACTTCTTGAGATTATCTCGTAAAAAGAAACTTCTTGAGATTATCCTCTTATGCTGGTTTAAGAAGTTCTGCTTCCATAACAAGCATGATCCAATTTGGTCTTAGCTCATTTACTTCCTATATTTGGCTAAAATAGGTACCATCAACTTTGGGGCCGATAATTGTCATTTCATGGATGAGAAAGGAGCTAGCTGAGCTGTGGGAAGGATCACCGTCAAACATTAATGAGAAAACTCGTTTTACTGAAGTCTGAGAGCTCTTGCATTCTTCCCATAAAGCTACATCTAGGGAGGGCACATCCAAACCTGTAAATTTACTTAGTATAATTCAGCCCCATCTGTTGGATATTATCAATTTTTGTTGGAGCTATGTCTTGCGTATATTTACGAGGCTGTCAATCTTGAGACAGCGACAAGCCTCAGACTTATGTTGCAATTACAAACGCTAATATTTCTATTACTGGAGTTGCATTGTCTTTATTCCTCCCCTTACCCCGGTGATTTCAAAGTAAAACTGGTAATACTATCTTAGAGGCAGAGGTGGAAACTATAGACCACCATTCTCTTCCTTGTATGGTTCATATGAATTTTAACAGGTACAGGCGAAGTTGCTGTTTACTGATTCAAGTTGTGAAAGTAACCTTGTATAGAAATGCAGGTAAGGTTGCTTACAATAGACTCATGGCTTGTGGTTTGGTCTTTTTCACGTTCTGTGTAACTCTCTTGGTTCTACCATGAAAAAGAAGACTTTGACATGGCAATATTGTTGTATGCATATGATTGTAACCCTGAAGGGTGCAATGCAATAACAATAGTAAAATATAGTCGAAAATCATATTTTTGTATGATCTACATTATACATGTGAATTATGCGCCACAAAGGTATTTTTTGAAGTAATATTTTTCCTAAATAAGAAAAGATGGTTAGTATTTTTGAGCAAGTTTTGGCAGCATAAACATCCACCTTAGTTTCCTGATAGTAACTTAATAAAATATAAACAATTCCGTACAAATTTCGTTGAAATAATCAAACAATTAGTCACACAAAATTGCAACTATTTTGTTGGGAAGATGTTCGGTGACTTGTGAATATCTTTAACATCTTAATTAAGAGTGTGATTAGGACGTAGTGAAAATTAAAAAAACATTTTCTTGAAACATTGGTGAATTTTTTTAAATTTGATATTTCATAATTAAAAGGTCAATCTTTAGTTTAAAAGATGAAAAGTAGAGGAGGACCTATGTTTAACTTTTTCAAAGTAATTTTAAATTTATTTTAAGTTAGTTTTAATTCCATCAAATATTTTCAAAAGCTAAAATGTCTTAAAGTAAATTTGATCAATTTTTATGTTGATTTAAAGATGCTATTATTGTTTCAAAATTAATTATATGTAATTTAGAAAAATATTATACGGTTGGAGATGAGGTGCGAGATAAGTGTTTGAGTGGCATGGATTTTCTAATCAACGAGTGTAAAAGGTTGTGGAGGAGATAATAATTTTGAAATGTTAATTATGAAACTTGTTTTTACTACTTTCTCTACAAAAATCATTTTCTTTAAGGTTCTCGAAAAAAGTATTTCATCCAACAAGACAAGCCAAACTGATTTGTTTTTTACCAAACACACCCTAAGTGACTAAATAGTATGTGAGTTTAATTTTATTTTTAAAAAAAAGAACACATGAAAGGGGTCATTTGGTTAGTTGTAATAACACAAATAATGTAAGTGTCAAATAAGGAATAAAAAGCAATACATAACTAAAGCAATTTTTGGTTAGCAATATTAAATAATTCTCACATTAAAATACATGAATTTATTTAATTATTTATATAAAATTTGAATAAATTTACATATATTATCATTTCGAGATTTAACAAATAAGTGCTTTACGAAGAAATCCTTGACTGGAGTTCAGTTTTATACTTATTTTAGGTTATCTCAAACTTTCTATTAATCTACAATGTAATAATGTTTGTTTTTGAGCAAGATATATACTAACAACTAATTTGCTTGTTTTATTTGGTTTGTCACCTTATTTCTATTTGATTTTTCATGAATTTTTAATATTAAATTTTAAAGGTTAAATCGATAATCAAACGCATACAAGTATCCATAATCGGTAAATTAATAACCTAATAGTTCTATAACGATTTAACATGTCTACAAAAATATTGGATCGAACGAACCATAGATAGATTCGACATTATATATTTTTGTAATTTCTTTATTATTATCTAAAATTCCTAACCTTTACTCTATCATTACACTGTTATTTCTCATTTGAGATTTTTCCTCATTATAGTAATTTGTCAAATCTCCTTATACCTTACAAAAAGACCAAAAAAGGAGGGAGAGAAAACAAAAACCCCTGCTACAACCCCCGTCTTCACCAAGTCCGGCGACTCACTGTGGGATTAAGCAAAGAGAAGCGGAGAGCGACGGCGGCGGCATGGGAACGTCGGTTCAGGTGACGCCACTGTGTGGAGTATACAATGAGAACCCACTGTCTTACCTCGTCTCCATCGACGGCTTCAATTTCCTTGTCGATTGCGGTTGGAATGACCACTTTGATACTTCTCTTCTTCAACCCCTATCCAGGTACTCCACAAACAAACACAGTATCAATTTCATTTTTCAATTCACTTCAATGTATATAATTTTGCTACTTCTCGGAGCAAAACAAGTATTTTTTCAGAGTAAACTCGTTTGCTGGCTTGTGCATTTGACGACAGATAGTTTGTTATTGGATTGATTCTTCATTTATTGATTGCTTTTTTAACTATTCTGTGCTGAAACAATATATCTTGTATTAATGTTTAGGGTGGCTTCAACTGTGGATGCTGTATTGATTTCACACTCTGATACATTTCATCTTGGTGCCTTGCCCTATGCCATGAAACAACTCGGTCTTTCTGCTCCTATTTATGCTACAGAACCAGTGTACAGGCTAGGGTTACTAACTATGTATGATCAGTATCTCTCACGGAAGGTGAAGCTTTACTCTGGAGTTATTTTTGAATTATTCAATGCAATTGTTACCTGTTGATACTCCTTAATCTACGAATTCTGCAGGTTTTAGCTTATATGCTTTAAAATCGAACATTTCACCTGTATGTTGAGCATCGGTCCTTGACATAGATGTTGTGTATAAATGTTTAGCTTTGCAATGACTTATGTCAAGCTATAAAAAACAATGTTTGTTACTTGGAATATGTATTATAGGGATAATTTATCATGAATCTTTCCCTAATTATTGACAGAAATGATTAATTAAATTTCACTCTCCTTATTTGCATAGTAAACTATGAATTCATATTACTGTTTTCAGATACTATCTACTTGGTATAGCATGTCTGTTAATGCTAGCCAACCCTTTCAAATTAGAGAAGAAGTAAGAACCCTAGAAATATGATTGGTTAATGTGACTAACCATTATCAGTCACAAATATACTTACTTGAGTGTCACTTAATTTAATATAACTTTTCACTTATACTATCAGGGTTCAGAATTTTTGAAGGAAAAAAGAGAGTGGAAGTAATAAAACACGCCTCTATTGGGATTCCAGGACCTATAGAGCAATATTTGGCTGCTGAGAAACTAAAAGTCCAGTGTCTGACAAGATCATTTGTGTTTGTTACTTTTGAGCGTGTGATCGTGTAGAAGTAAGTCCATTGACACTCTCCTCTTGTGCAGCAAGTTTCAGAGTTTGATTTATTCACCTTGGATGACATTGATTCAGCATTCCAAAATGTGACCAGATTAACCTACTCTCAAAATCATTACATGTCTGGTAGGTCTCTTTTCTTGTTGCCACTTTTATCGAGTTCAACTCATGTCAATATTGTGGTTTATTAAATCAAGTATAATGTAGTTTCATCCTTCATATTGCCAAGAAGGTAAAGTTAATTAAGACATTGATGATTAAAACTTCAACTGTTTCTTAATAGTTTGTTTGGTTGCAAGTCTTGACCACCAACTCATTTTGAAGTAGTTATAACATCCCCTAATTAGTAAATGGAACTGCTGTTTTATTATAGGAAAAGGAGAAGGAATTGTGATTGCTCCACTGGTAGCTGGTCATCTGTTAGGAGGTACCACTTGGAGGATAACAAAAGACGGGGAGGATGTCATATACGCTGTTGACTTCAATCACCGCAAAGAAAGGTAAAACTAGAACAGTCTTGTTATCCAGTTTAATGATTCTACTCTACTGTGATCCTAATATTATGATCTCTATCTTTTTCTTTCAGGCATTTGAACGGAACTGTTTTAGAATCTTTTGTCCGTCCAGCTGTTCTAATAACAGATGCTTTTAATGCTTTAAACAATCAACCTCCTAGGCGCCAAAGGGACCAAGAGTTTCTGGGTAACTGTTGTTCCTTTTTTTTTTTTTTAATTCTCTGAACTGCTTGTCCTTCTGATTTCAGTGGTTTAGCGAAATTACAGAATACACACGACACATTTTATAAATTCTACAATTTATTAACTTGCTTATTTAGAGGACTTTCAGATTATCATTTGCTCTTCCCTATCCCCATTCAAAAGAAAAAAAGATAATTAGTTTCAAATTTGAAGAACTTTGAGTAGACTTCATTGGGTTAGGGAAAGTGACAAATACACACAGCACATTGTTTAAATTTTACAATTATTAAATTGTGTATTTGGAGGACTTTTAGATTGTCAAATCATCTTCCCTTCGAAGAGAAAAATAATGGTAGCATATGAACTTAAGTTTTACCGATCACTTTATAGTCTTTTGTATGGCTAGTGTAGTAAAAATAATAGCATTTGAAAAAATCTAGTTAATGGATTAACCTACGTGAAAACAATCATAAAGAAAACAGTTTCAAAAGAACAATCATAAAGAAAAGGAAGTGGATAGTTTCAAAAAAAGATAAGGAAGTGGATAAGTACAAACTAAACATGGTATCATAGTAGGACCCATCCCAATTCTTGTTTCCTAATGTTGATAGATTGTTCACACTTCTATTAGCGATAGTGTCTGGGCTTGCAGAGGGGTGGGGGTAGGGGGTGGGGTGATGAATGAAATATCACATTGGAAATGGATGGGCTCCTTGAACTCTTAATATTGTTTGGACAATCCTCCTTTTGGAGCTAGCTTTTGTGATTGAGTTAAGCTCAATGTTCATTCCTTTACTATACAAATTACAGATAGTACTGTTTTGAAATAAAAAACTTAGAAAAATCATGTTGAATAGGAACACAACGATTAAGGTGTTCTAATTGTTGATGTTGTAGGTCGTATGAAACAATGACATTGCATTTGGGAGGACCATCAACATCGCCTGGTGGCCACTCACACAGCTAATTTTTTC
Organism: Solanum peruvianum; assembly: GCA_027705065.1. Classification (NCBI taxonomy): domain Eukaryota; kingdom Viridiplantae; phylum Streptophyta; class Magnoliopsida; order Solanales; family Solanaceae; genus Solanum; species Solanum peruvianum. The sequence continues at coordinate 2,990,355 of JAKWJD010001757.1, read as the reverse complement.
TCCATCCCCGAACCAATAGCGCCCCTATATTCCATAGAGGTGTTATTATCTTGACAAAACTTAGAGACCCAAATTAGTTTTTTCTTTTTTTTTGATAACCAAGAAATCCGTCTGTGACCCACCCTTTTGAAACAATCACAACCTTCTAAACTCGGTGGATAATAGGCCCGCCCCTCTACCCTTCTTGACTTAAATTCCAGGCTTTGCTTTGCATGGTGTGGGGCTTAGACTTGCAACCTAAGTCACAAATCTTCCACCTTTTGCCACTTAGAGAGCAAATGATATGCCAATATGGTGGAGATGGAATTGGTGATTAGATGCATTAGGTTTCACATTATCAGTATGAGAAATTGGAATGTTATTGCCCACTATATCCTCCAAATTGTGGTAGTCTTGCATAGTGTCTAGACTCTGTGTCTGAGGCAATATGGTGGGTTGCACCAGTCAACAACCCATAAAGCTTGACTTATTCGGGATTGTGCAACATAATTATCATGCGCTTGAATATGGTTATGAGGTCATGTCTAACATACACAAGCAACATGACCTCTATCATTACAAAGTTAGCAGTAGAGGTTGCTTGTCAGCGGGACAGAATATTCGATGCCTTCAACTTGTGATGGAGTGAACAAACATATCCTTTCTCTTTTTAACTCAAATATGCTTGCTTCAATGATATAAATAAATCTGAGTGGAAATTTAATCATTACATTTGGTTCATTGGCCTAAAAGTCATTTGAAGACATTATACATATCTTTCTCATTACAATGGGAAGGCTGTAATCTTAAATACATGACCCACAATGTACACGGAGCTTCTAGGACCTTGAACACTTAATACACACACTAAACTCGAAAATACCCGCTAGAATATAGTGGGGTCAACATAGTTGTTGGAGATAATAGAGGTATACCTAATGAATGACCACATCATTTTGAGAATTCATCCTGCATCATGAAAAGATGCAACGTTCCTAACAAAAAAGGACGTGAATATCGTGGTATGGTACTCTTATGACAAAACAAAATCAAATGTAAGAGGATAACCTGACGCAACCCTATGTTGTAGGTCGAGGGGCCACCAACACAAGGAAACTTTGACAAAATCTTTGTTTATGTAACTAACTTTAAAGAACTTAACTAATATTAGTACTTCATCAAAAAAAGAACTTAACTAGTGTTTTAAAAAACGTTTTGGGGCGAGTCCCAAGGCAAGTCTCGGGGCGGGGCGCACCAAAAACGCTTCGAGGTGTAAATGAAAGACGTAGATCTATAAGGCGTAAGTCCAAAAATTTGAGGCGTAAGCCCCGAGCATAAAAATATAAGTCATGGGCGTAAAAAGTACTCCGAGGCGTTTTAAATTTATTTTTTTTAACTTTTTTTGTTTTAAATCATATTTTTACTATTGGTGCAATGATATCTCCCAAATAGTATATTTTTTCTTCATTATTGAGTATTAATACTTATTTGAAATAAGAATCATAAATCATTGAAAGGTTTATATTTGCTTATCTTATTAGTAATAAAACTATAAAATCGAATATACATGAGACTATGCCCCATAGATCTATAGGATTTACTCCCCGTAGAAACATATGATTTACGCCCCGTGTCCCGGGACTTACGCCTCGCCCTATACGATATAAAATGCCCTGCTTCACGCTCCCGCCTTTCAAAACACTTAACCTAACTAATATTAATAGTGTTGCATATTTCTTGCTCATTTGCCAACCTTTCAGTTATAACACTTGGAATTACAAAGGAGCTACAAGAAATAAGGAATCCAAAAACAAGAATTGCAAAAAGGAAACCCACTAGCCGTTCACATGTTTGTGTTGCCAGTTGCGCGCACCCAAGGCCTACTTTGGCGTCACTGTCACTCGCTTAGTTGCGCGGACTCTTCACTTTTGATGTCACATGTGTCAGATTCTCTATAAATACATTACTTTTGGCGAATCTAACATGCACCTATTAACATTTTTGAAGAGTCCGGGCAACATAGGGCCTCACTTGCTACAATGGCCACTATTGACTCATTTGTTATTGTCATTGTCATGCTGCCACATGTCTTGGCCGCCTTTCACTTTGTCATGCTAACTCCTGTTTTCCTCGTGCCACTCCTTAGCTTTCACCTTGTGTTGCCTTGTCTCAGTTTTCTTTAACCTTTGGCATTAGTCCACCTTGATTTTCCCACACTTGGTTTGACCTTGGCATATGCCACATGCTATCGTGTCATTGCTCGTGCCGCCAATGCCTATGCCATACCATGGCGCACCAATTTGTGAGTTTGTAGTCAACTTGGCAATATGATTGATTCATCCCATACGTAGGCCGGCCCAAAGCAAGGTCATTCATGCCAACCCTTTGCTGCTGCCATGCCATTTTCGGACTAAAGAGCCAAGCCCTTATCAGGTACTACCATTGCACCACCTTCTCCACCACAACACCCTTTCTTCATCTTTGCAAATGAATACTCCACCATGGCTACCACCTCAAAAATCCTTGCCACAACACACAAACAACACATACCCAAAGTCATCACCTCCCAGAGTTTTTGCATCTTCACAAATCTCAATCATATTGAGGAGAAGGACAAAAAAGAAGAGGGTTTAACTATAATTTTCAGCAATGATAGGGAGCAAAAATGTAGAAGGGGAGGGGATTGCAGCAAGCAAGAAGACGAAACAGCCGGAGGGGGGGGGGAGGGGTAAGGGGAAGAGGGTTAGGGAAATGATGAAGGGGTTTGGGGAAGACGACGCAAATGGGGAAATGGTTAGGAAGGGAAGAAGTCAAAAAGGAGGGGTAACTTTGTGGTGGAAAAATGTGAAAAGAAGTTAGTTAATTGGAGAAGTCAATACTTATCCTTGGCTGGTAGTGTCACAGTGAACAACAATGTCCTTGAGGCCATGCCAACCCATAAGATTCCCTTTCTTTCCTATGCCAGGGAAGATCATTAAAAAGCTTGATGCTATCAGAAGAAATTTCCTTTGGCAAGGTAATCAAGAAGGAGAAAAGAAATATCATTTGGTCAAGTGGATGCTGTTACAACCAACAAAAGAGAGGGAGGTTTGGAATTAAGAATTTGAAAGCTCAGAATAAGAGCCTTCTGTTAAAATGGCTATGGAGACTAGCAACAGATGATCGGGGCTTGTGGAAGGAAATCATCGCTGCAAGATATGTAAGGGAAGGACCATGGACTGCTAAAGATGTTAATATTCCTTATGGTGTGGGGCTATGGAGAACTATTAGTAATAAGTGGCCAAGCATGTAGAGTAAGTCTGTTATCAATGTGGGAAATGGGTGAAAAACCTTGTTCTAGAATGATATATGGGTGGAACAAACACCTTTGGGACAACAGTTCCCAGACATTTACATTCTTAGTCAGCAGGAAGCCAGACAATGGCTACAATTCTTAAGTCATAAATGAACAAGGCTGGAACTTGACCTTCAAAAGCCTCCTCAATGAGTGGAAAGTGGAGAGAATGACTCAATTCTGAACACCTTGGAACAAGCCAATAACCTTACCTGTGAGGAAGACAAATTGATAAGGAAGTTGGATAAAGATGAAAAGTTAAAGGTGAAATCAGTCTACAAGTTACTGGACATCTCAACTTAAACCAAGGAATTGTGGCATGGAAGATGATCTGGAAGGAAAGATACCACATAAGGTGGCTTGCTTCACATGGCTTGTTGCAAGACAATTTTTTTTTTTTGACTCTGGACAACTTAATGAAAAGGGAGGACAGTTATGCTCCAGATGCTGTTTTTGTGAATCTGAGACTGAGACAATAAACCATCTTTTTTTTTTATGAAAAATAAACCATCTTTTTTTTTTGCATTGTAAAGTGATTGAGAAACTATGCCAGTGTTTCACTAGCGGGAGACGTATTAGATGGACCATGTCTAGGAATATTGCAGAAGTTATAGCATGTTGTAATAGAGATAGAAATTAGTCAGGACACAAGGAGAGATGGAATATTTTCCCTACCTGCATCTGGTGGACAATATGGAGGGAGAGAAATCAGAGATGTTCTGAGAACAAGAGCATCCCCTTCCAAAGCATTAAAATGAACTGTTTAGTGACCTTTTACTTTTGGTGTATCCATACTGTACCTAAGGACCCGAGGGACATCACCCTATATCTAGATAGTTTTTGTGGGGAGATAGGCGATTAGATTTTTTTTGACAGCCCCTCGATACTTCTGATGTAATTACTACAGGAGTACTCTATTGATTAACTTCTCTGTTATAATTTCTAGTTTAACTTTCTCAAAAAAAGAAAAGTAAAAAGATCCTTATATCTTCCTTTATGTTGCTGCAGGTCATAATTTTGCTTAGGTCTTGGTTCTTGTCTAATCTGTTTTTCTTTTACCTACAGATGCCTTAGAGAGAACTCTTAATGTCGGGGGAAACGTTTTACTACCTGTTGATACTGCTGGTCGAGTTTTGGAGCTCATCCTGACATTGGAACAGGTTCATACATGAGAGTATTTCATCTCTTGGTCTCTTACTTTCTGCAACTTATTAACTAATTTTTCTGATTTCTGGTTTTGGTGAAATTGCAGCACTGGACACAAAAACAATTGTCCACTCCCATTTACTTTCTATCTTATGTATCCTCAAGTACTATTGACTATGTAAAGAGTTTCCTTGAGTGGATGAGCGATTCAATTGCAAAATCTTTTGAGCACACTCGCGATAATGCTTTTCTTTTAAGGTAAGGCTAGTATACTTCACATGTTCTCAAATTCAGAGATTCTAGTTAATGAAATGACTTGCTTCAATGATGATTCTCTGAGGCTATTGAACCCCAAGGATAGGGTTTACTTTCATCTGTCTATCATTCTTAGGGTTTACCATCAGTTGTCTATCCAATTACAAGTCATCCAGCTTCAAAATTCTAGAGGTTGCGTTAGCACTTCCTTGTGGTAAATGGCAAGTATTACCATGTAGTCAGAAGAAGGGCCAAGGTTGGATTAAAAACTATAAAGAAGTGAATAAGAACCAATAAATTTGTTGCACGGCAGAAAATTATAAACTTTATTTGCATCAGCTGCTTGTAATTTTCCAGCCAAGCATGCGGGTACTCCATTTCTGCACTTACTTTTAAAATCACAAGGCTGTACAGGTTCTTTGGCAACTTTATTTCTGAACCACGGAAATAAATATCAGTGGAAAATCAGCTCATAGATAGATACAATTAATCGAAGTACATGTATTCGTGAGTTGAAAGTAATTGCATTTTGTAAGCAGAAACAATGTACATAATAGACAATGACAAGATAATAAGGATCTGTTCTATAGGCTCATTCATCTGTATCCTTGAATTCTAAAGGAAGATGCAACTGCATCATCAAATTGCATACTATGGATCAATTTGATGCGAATGCAATTTGATAGTGCCCAAATGATCCATGACCTTCTGCCATCCCTTTTGGAGTCCAAATCTCCATCAAAACCTTGGTCTTTCTAGTCTTGTGCAAGCGGACATGTTCTTTCTTCGAACTATTTTCATCATGAATCTTTCTACACTTTCTTTTACCGGTTGCATATGCATTGGCCGTGCAACAAAAGAAGTCAGTGCTACTTCCATCCTTTGTTGCACCTGAGACAAATTATAGCATTATTGCTGACTCTTAATTCTTTTGGAATCATCTTCAAATTATTAAATCAGTCAATTGTATTTAGTCTATACTGAATTACTCAATGCAACTCCTCGAATTCTCCAAATTTATTTACTGCAAAGAAGAGAATGTTGTTTACCTACTGGTTTATGATTTAGTGTTATCAAAGGCGAAAAGCGCAAAAAAGGTCTAAGGTTCATAGGGGCTTTAAGCGCAAAGCACAAATAAATCGTGGCTTTAATGAAAAAAGGCACAAAGGGAGAAAAGAAATCAAATATATATGTTTAGTCCAAGACTAATAATTATAAACATGAATGACAAATATATGACCAATGAAATTGAAAGAAATTCATGATAAAGTGATATATCAATTATTTAGTGTCACTTCTTCATAAGAGGATCATTGACAAGGAAATGTTTGCCTTAGAACCTTGATGACGACACTGAAGCGCACATAAAGCGAGGCGAAGCGCTCAACCCGTTTTGAGCCTCGCTTCAGGGCTTAAGTGGGCTTAAAGCGCGCCTTTGGTAACACATTGAAGGATAATTATTTATCAATTGAAGGGTATTACAGTCACTTAAGTTTATAGGGTTATTTTGGCTTTCAATATTTTGATTTGGAAGTTCCCTCTTTTAAAAATAGTACTGATTAGAAGTCTAATGGAGGGTTTACAACATATGCAGGAAAATTAAGCTCGTGATCAATAAGAGTGCTCTTGAAGAAGCTCCTGGGCCGAAGGTTCTCTTTACTCATCTTTAGCAAATGAGGAGTCATCTTTATGTGTTCTCAGTTATATGTATATGATATGTAGGTTGTTATGGCTTCCATGGCTAGTTTAGAAGCTGGATTTTCGCATGACCTCTTTGTTGAATGGGCAGCTGATCCAAAGAATCTTGTTATGTTCACCGAGAGAGGGCAGGTGTGCTTATATTCCGATTAATTAATCCTGTTTCATGATTTGGGATTGCAACCAGTACTATTTATGCTAGTTTAGAGTAAGACATGTCGCTTTCACCCTTCTGAGGTTTTAAGATACTCGTCTGTTAAAATATCTTTATTACTTGTTGATGCATGTATTTTCCTATGTGTAATTTAGTTAGATTTCAGAGTTATACATTTTATTGAGATATTAATAATTTGTTTTGTAGTGACAGCTCATTTCATTTGTTGGAAATTTGGTTACACCTTTCCTTGCTTTTGTTCAACTTGCATGAAATAAAGAAAACAGCCATGTGTACTAAACTACTGATAAACATTTTAATAATCTTCATTCAGAACTTCTTGGTTTGTGGAAATTGTATGCTTATGTTTTTACTGATTCCTTTGACTTGAATATAGTTTGGCACAATGGCACGTATACTTCAGTCAGATCCACCTCCTAAAGCTGTTAAAGTTACCATGTCACGTAGAATTCCCTTGGTTGGTGAGGAGTTGGCTGCTTATGAGGAGGAGCAGAACAGGATAAAAAGGGAAGAAGCTCTCAAAGCTACTCTTGTTAAAGAGGAGGAATCAAAAGCGTCTGTTGGGGCAGAAGTCGTCACAGATGACCCCATGGCCGTTGACACCAATGTCACACATCCTTCCTCCAATGGTATAGTACAATTTGCTGATATGTGAATGAAAATATCCTTCACACTTATCTTCCCTTTTATGCCTCTCTCTACAAATTGCTTATCCTAGACTTAAGTTCCTCTTTCTGTCTGTGCACTTTTGAATTCCTTCTGTTGGGGTCCGTTCTCCTACTTTATGGAACGCCAGCCTCTTCCACTTCACTATTTGTCCACCTCCTCTATCTGAAATGCTCTTCTGATCCTCGAATCTCACTACCCACGTGGATTAACAAAATATTTATAGCTGATTACTGCTGGTTGTGTATCAATTTTGAATCTGGCAGCATATTGCTGGTTAAGGTTTACCTGAATTGATTTGGTTGGGTTCGGTCAAACGTACAAATTCAAAATATTGAAGGGAGATACCCTTCGGGGTGGCCCAGTGGTTTGAGCTTGGGGCTTCCATGTTGGAGGTCTCAAGTTTGAAACCCCTTGCCAGCGAAAGCAAGGGGTTTGCCTTCTGAGTCGAGCTCGTCGCACCAGGCTTGTCTAGTGTGGGTTACCTCTCTTATGTGGTTTGTGAGCTATTGCATGGGAGCGGGGGTTTCACCTTGTGCGCACCCAAAGGGTAGCGGATGCGGGTTTCCCTTGTCATAAAAAAAATAAATTTAAGGGAGATTTATGAAATAGTCCCTCTCTGATGGTACTGCTTATAAGGAAGTACTTGAAAGGTGTGGGGATAATCATAATAATGGTCTATAATAAGCACACTAAACTCGCAGGCACACTTATCTACAACTTTTTATTGGAGAGAGAATTTAAATATATTCTTCCTCTCTAAGAAAAGAGAATCAGCTATGAGCTACCACAATATGAACAAGTAGGCACACAACATATTGATTTTTGAGTATCCATGCACAGACTTCTTTTTTTAACTTGTTGATGTTAAGCTAATCAGAGGTCTTATTATATTTACAGCTTCTGGTCTGCACAGTGGTGCTTTCAAGGACGTGCTGATTGATGGATTTGTAACAACATCGTCTAGCGTAGCCCCAATGTTCCCTTTCTATGATAACACCTCTGAGTGGGATGACTTTGGTGAAGTCATCAATCCAGATGATTATGTGGTCAAAGATGACAACATGGAGCAGTCATTTATGCATGTGAGTTATAGTTGGTTTTATGTGCCTCCAATTGAGCAGTGGCATAGTTATCTGTTTGTTTGTATGTTTGGTTGTTCAGTGCAGATAATTTAACTAGTCCATTCTGAGTCAAGAAAAGTGAACTTTGTGTCATTTTGCTGAAGATTGTTCAAATGTAATCATGCACTTCGTCAGAGTATCTGTTAGATATTAGTGATGGACTGCCCAATATTTTTTTAAAAAGGGATACATATTAGTGGTGGTTTGACTACTTTCTGATCTAGAATTTCTCACATTCCTGAACTTTTATTTATGTCATAGCTTATGAAGGGTGCTACTATTATTTCCATATGGCTTAAAATCGAATTTGAGGTTAACAAGTTTAACCTGCAGTCTGAAATAGACAATAAGGGGTCACTTGGTTAGAGGGTTAATCTTTGCATAGTGTGTGCATCGCGGTTGGCCGTACAAGAGAAAGTCGTTGCAAAGTCTTATCCAGTGTTTTGTTGGCAGTATGAGATAATACTCATGTTAAGTTATTGATGAATCTATGTATTATCTTATGTGCGATAGAATATGGAATAGAATATGTGTATTGGTATTACGGGTATTAAAGTATATTGAAGACAATATGCCCTTAAAGTAAGTGATCCTTGCCTAAAAATCTTTACATGATTAATCATATTTTAACAATCCCTACATTATTAATCACTGTATAACAATCTCTTCATTATTATTCTCCGCATAAATGATCCCTCCCTTGCAATTCCCACTTATAGCATGTGAGCCAAACCACCCCGAAGTTTCTTATGGGAAGAAAGAGTGATTTGCTTGTCAATCATTATGCTACTTGGGCATGAAGCTTGTAGTAAAGTAATTTACATGTAAAAGATTTTGCTTTCACAACCAAACGGTTTCGATAAAGCCAACTCTTTTAAAAGTATACACATCTTCAAGACTATATGTGATGGATATTGGACATCCATGGTAAAAAAGGAGCCATGTCCGTATCACATTTCGGGATTTAAAACTTTTCCTTCTATTTAATTCATAATACCGGCTATCTCCACGTGTATCATTTATGTCATGTGATAAGTGGAGAGTTCTAGCAAGAGTATGACACAATAGGAGAGGAAAATCTGTCATATCAATAAATTGGGAATATATTTTGTCATGGTTTATATTAGTTCGTATGCCTTATTTGAGGTTTTATGCCAATAGAAAATATGCAAAACTTCTAGTACATTTTATTTTTATTTTGTATCATGTCGGCCTGGGATAAATTTAAAGGGGGGAATATGGTCAGGAGGGTTCACAGAGCCGGCTCAACTTGTTTGGGATTGAGGTGTTGTTGTTGTTGACAAGTAGAGAGTACTAGGAAGATCTAGATCTATAATTGGCTTTTCCTGTTTGGGGAAGAATCAGCAGAATAGCTAATAGCATAAAAACTAGTAATTGCTTTCTGTCATGTAAAGAAGAATGCAGGCCTCTTCCTTAAGTTAGAAGAGGGAGGAGAAGATGCATGGCGTGGGATGTTGCTTCACTAACACTTATGTGTACTTTATGGAGAGAGAAAGAGGAGAGTTTCTGATATAATAGAGAAGAATTTTGTGCACTTGAGGAATAACATATTATCCCTTATTTCCTTTTGGTGCACCCATGAGGTACCTATAGGTATAGAAGATTGATGTTGTTTATAGAAAACATATCTTTTTCGTGAAGTTTTCTACCTTTTGGTATACTCTTTATATAATGGTATTTGTTATCCCCAATGTCCACAAAATTTTGTTACTTGATAAAAAAAAGTTTAACTGAAACTTACTAGCATGGGCTGACACCTCAAGAATTCATGGACATTTTCCTTATTAGATTGGTAAATTTTCGTCTCTGCCACATCGTGAGTACCTTGTTGTTACGTTTTCCTCCATCCAACTAGATAAAGTTTTATGGCGAATTGTTTTGTTAGTTCCTTGACTTTGATGTCTCTCTAATCTTCTGCTAGGTTGATGGAGATTTAAACGGAAAACTTGATGAAGGATCAGCTAACCTAATCCTTGATACAACACCCTCTAAAGTTGAATCTTCTGAGTTAACAGTAAGTTTCACTTTGATTTTTGATTTATCTTTTACCCTCATCAGACTCTAGCTAAAGGCTGGAAGGTGAATTTACTTGAAAGCCGCTCTAACATATCAGAGAGTAGAATCTTAATTACAATGCAGTGACTAAAGTCTAAACAGTCTCTTCAAAATAAACAACTGACATTAAAATAGATTCATCTAATTTTGGTATCATGCTAGAGCAGGCCTGTTATTTGCTTTTTTAGTTTTCTTCTTATCAAAGTCAAAACCACTTCCCATCTTAGTGTAGAATTCTATGTTGCAATGCAGGGACTAAATAGTCCCTTCAAATTGGACAAATGACAATAGAATAGAGCAACCAAATTCTGTTCCATGCTAGAATACGCCCGTTATTTTCTTATCAAAGTTTAATGCACTTGATGCTTGCTGTTACCTTTTCAGAAATTGCTTCAGGCCTGTGATGGTTTTGAAATGAGAAGAGTAAAAGATTGTATTATTTCTCGAATATCTTGTTGAGCATTGAATTACTCCGTCCCAAATTTTTGGGCTTTAGCAATGTTTGGAGAATCACACGGTTTTTTCTTTGACTAAGATTTTTTAATTGTTTTAAAAATTCTCCCGTTATGAAAATTGTGATTTACAGTATTTGGGTATAATTTTATTTCAATGACTTTGAGAAATCAATATCTTAATTCACGCTGTAGCTTAGACAGATTGACACTCATACTTCAAACCCTCACATTATATCAGTGTTATCAAAGACACGCTTAAGCCCTGAAGCGAGGCTCGAAACATGTTGAGCGAGTTTTATGAGCGCTTCAGCTTCATTATCAAGGTTCTAAGGCAAACTTTTCCTTGCCAATGAGCCTCTTATGAAGAAGTGACACTAAATAATTAATATTTCACTTTATCATAATTTCTTTGGACATATATTTGTCATTCATGTTTATAATTATTAGTCTTTGACTAAATATATATATTTGTATTCTTTTCTCTCTTTGCGTTTTTTTCATTAAAGCCCACACTTTATTTGCGCTTAAAGCCCTCATGGACCTTAGAGCTTTATTGCACTTTTCGCCTTTGATAACACTGCACTGCATTATATTGGATGGAGGGGGTATATGATTAGTCCTAGCTGGAAGTCATCTTGACTTTCAATTGATGCATCTTCAAAATTTCTGAATCTGAATTGACTCTTTACTTGCAAAATTGGCTCTTAAAAATGTCGCTTCAGTTGTGGAAATGTTAAATGTCACTTAGATATTGACATGTATTCCAGATATTCTGAAGCTCTAGTTTTGATGATCCATCCTTTGTGGTGTCACAAAGATACAGTTACATCCACTATTTAACCTTAAAAAAGAAGTCCTTTTTAGACAATCTGCCTTACCAGTCATCACCTATCTCAAAAGAATTGGAGCAGTTAGTCATTTTTTTGTCAATACCCTCAGCATTAGACCAACATCAAATTGATTATAGTATCCATGCTATAGTTTCAATTCGGATGGTTGTGCTGCTATCTTTTCGTTCTTATATTTATTTTTTTCTGATTGCACTTGCTCATCAGCAAACATTCATGATGTTAATTACTGAATATTTTGATTAGCATCCTTATAATATGTTTTCCTTTCAATTTCTTGCTCCCTTTTTTTCCTTTCACAGGTCCAAGTCAAGTGTTCCTTGTTATACATGGACTTCGAAGGTCGTTCTGATGGTCGTTCAATCAAATCAATTCTTGCTCATGTTGCGCCCTTAAAGCTTGTATGAAGTTCTTTCCTTAACTGATATTGCTAAACATGCTGACTTAATATAAACGGGAATCATGTTTTCTTTCATGCACTTTTACCATCTTTTCATAAGTAGCTATATCAGTAATAACACAATCGTTCTTGTGTGTTTTACAAGATGTTGACAGTCCCATCTCTTGTATGAGGCTCTCATTTTTCTGTGGTAATTAATATTTAGTTGATAAATTTGCATCTATGACAGATATTCACACACTTTCAGGCTTTTCTTAATCAACTAGTATTCAAAGGAAAAAATATATTCCTCATGCTTGCTCTGAATATATTTTGGCATATTTGGATTAAAGTGATCTGATTTTTTTTCGATAATGCCAACAGTTAATCTATATATCCACAGGTATACTACATCAAAATATGTAGTCCCCTTTCACAAGTATTACTACAACTCACAACTTGAACACCTATCTATTGTTTTCCTATAAATAATCAACATCACAGGTATCTTCTGTTTGATCTAATAGTTTCTGTTTTCACCAAAAATAAAATAGAGCTAAGCAATTCATTTGAAACTTCCGCAAGTTGGTCTGCTTGTCCTCAAAACGTCTACTGTTTCTTTCTTTCCGTACTGTCAACCAAATACATGCAGGGAAAATCTTTCATCTCTCTTCATTTTTTGCTGCCTTGACATCCTTGTTCCAGCAGCTTAACACTCCTTTTATGTTCCCTGGCTTCACCCACCTAATCTTCATCAGACAGACGAACATCTTCCACAGCTGGTCTGTCCACATACAATGTAAAAACAGATGGTTGATTGTCTCAGCTTGTTCCCCACATAGAAAAAATGTAGAGCATAGTTGAAAGTCTCTCTTATCCAAGTTCTCATTTGTCAATGCTGCGTCCTTTACCAGAAGCCAAGTAAAACAGTTACTTTATAAAGAACTTTTGATTTTCCGGATCATCTTCCATGGCCAATCTTCCTCCTGAAATATTTTGGTGATTCATTGGGTTTTCTTAAAAAAAAAAGAGGATATTGCATCTTTATACTTGTGGGACCGGAGAATGCCTTGTTTTAGTAAAACTGGGGATTCTATTCTTCTGAGCTAACACTTCCATAAGCTTAAGGACAGCTAGTTCTGTGTGGTATAGCTTCATCCTTATAAGTTAAATTTTTATTTCTTATCAAAAAGACTTGTGAAACGCTTAACATACATTGGCAGAGAGTTTTGTTTGACATTATTAAACTACTTCAGAAGAAAATTATGTTTGTTTCCTCCAACCCCCACTTTGCCACCTTTAGAGGAAAAAGAAAGGCATTTCTATCCAACCTTTCCCGGTGAGTCAACTAACCTTGCTGGCCTTTGTTCTCAATCTGCCGAGGGAAGTGGAAAGCAAAAAAGAAAGAAGACCTATAGCTCACATGTATTAAGTGTTCACTGCTATTGACCAAGCTTTTATCGTAGATGCAAAGGATATCTTTTCACCTCAGTGCCACTCGTAGCTACTTTTTTACTTAAAGAAGCAAAGGATATCTTTTTCACCAATGTTGTATTGCGAACAATTTGAGTCGAAGTTTTTGAAAGTCTCACATAATTGACTTAAATTTCCTGCAAAGACTTTGATTTTAGTTTTTTTATTTTCACTTTTAAAGCTAAAATGATGACTGATTATCCTTAGTCTGAAAAATTCTGGAAATGAGGGTTATAGTTGTGGAAGCAATGGTAATAGCGTCTGCGAGGGCTAATTGAATCCATTCCGTCCTCCATTTGAAAAAAAAAAGGTGATGCATCGAATTATGATAAGAGGATGTGACCTAGTGATCAATGAAGTGGTTGAGAACCTTGAGGTCTCAGGTTCAAAACTCGACGAAGAAAAAAAACATAAGGTGAATCTTCCAATTTGTCCTAGCCTGGTGGACGGAGTTACCTGGTGGTACTGTGGGAGGTGGTAAGTATCCCGTGGAATTAGTTGAGGTGCGCGAAATCTGGCCCGGGCACCACGGTTATCAAAAAACTAAAATGATAGAGGGTGTAGTATTAGCTGATTAGTATGTTGTTCAGTGTCCACAATGCTCAATACAGTAATGACTTGTATCCTTTAATAACAAGGATCAGTTAGTTCATGTTGACTACAACTTCTCCTGGTTCACTATTTTCCTAATTGAAGTTGGTATTTTTTTATTAGTAGTTTAAATAGCAGATAGATGGTCATTTTTGGATACTAATGTTTATATCTTTCTGCTTTTGACACCTATATAATATTCATTACCTGAACTTTCTGCCTGTTTTCCTATCAGTTAGTCTATCCGTGTCCTACTTTTCTTCTTCAACAGTGAAACAATTAGTTCTTTCAACTTCAACTAGTTGACTTGTTTTAATAGCTATTCTGTTTTATAGGTATTGGTGCATGGATCAGCTGAAGCCACTGAACATTTGAAGCAACATTGTCTGAAACATGTTTGTCCACAGGTCTATGCTCCACAGTTGGAAGAAACAATTGATGTAACTTCAGATTTGTGTGCTTATAAGGTTAGTCTACTTTCTTTTGTATGTGCCTTTTGTGGTTTATACCTGTTTAAACAAAATTACTAGTATAACATCCTTGGTCTGTTTGCTTCCATGATAGGTCCAACTTTCTGAGAAGTTAATGAGCCAAGTGCTTTTTAAGAAGGTAAGCTGGATATATTATGTATGCCATCAATAAATGATTCCTTTATGAAATTTCTGCCACTTTACGCTCTTGATGCATTTATACAAGCAGCTGAAGTTAGTAATTTATGCACATCTAATTAAAACAAAAGTTACCTAAGCACGCTTGTGTCAATCACCTTTCATGTGTTGTATAAATGGATTGATGAAGTTCTTATAAAGGTACTCTTTCTTAAATGCTTTGTACATTTGCAGTTCAGTAGCTATCTTTTTGTCCTTGAATGTTGGGGCTCTGTACACTACAATGGTTTAGATATTTCAAGTGTTTGTACTAAAGTCTTCGGTGTGTAAGACTTTATGCTCCAGTTGATCAGGAAGCTGCGTACAAAGACTAATCTTGATCATTATTGTGTCTGTGTTTTCCCGTTGTCCTTAATTGTGTTCACATTTGCAATTGTAGCTTGGAGACTATGAAATAGCATGGGTTGATGCTGAAGTGGGGAAGACGGAAAACGACATGTTCTCTTTACTTCCTCTTTCCGGACCTTCTCCACCCCATAAAACAGTTCTTGTTGGAGATTTAAAAATGTCTGATTTCAAGCAGTTTCTTGCCAGCAAGGGCGTTCAGGTCCTTTCTCTTTTCTTTTATGTTATATTTTCTACTACTAATCATGATTTGGCTTTAGGTTAGCAAAATGTTGAGACCAACTATTTTCATTTTCAGGTAGAATTTGGTGGTGGGGCTTTACGTTGTGGGGAGTATGTCACCATTCGCAAAGTTGGAGATGCTAGTCAAAAGGTGACCGCTTTTGATAATATCATCCAAGTGTTCTTCATATTACTAGCAAAATGAAGCCTTTTTCTTGACATACTAAACTTCTGTTTGAAAATTTCTTGTAGGTTGGAGGTGCAGCTATTCAGCAGATTGTGCTTGAAGGTCCATTATCGGAAGAGTACTATAAAATTCGAGAGTACCTATATTCACATTTTTACTCCCTCTAAATATGAAGAGCAGAGTAACTTTTTGTACTTGTAACCATAATGCAGCTTTCCTTTTTGTCTCTCATTTCTTTCTCTTGAATCTTGACTGGCTGTTTTTCTAGTAATTTGTAACTTATTGTCTCATTGGTTTCGAAAAGGTCACAATTGTTAGAATTTCCTGCAGGCTATGTAGGCTGTTGTATTTATGCTAGTGGAAGTTGATGAAAATTTAGAATTGAAAAACACTAACTAAATTTAGAAATTTTGACCATAAAAAACTTGCATCCCTAGTTGAATTATTTTGTTGAGAACTTTACTGTTTCTTTTATTTTTTCGATAACAATTCCCATGCAACAGGTTTTTTAATTAGAGGATTGAATTTGGGCACATAGACCCTCCAACATGTAGTGAGCAGGGCATTCGTGACAACGATATACGAGGGCATTGATTGAGGCAATCTATGATCGTGCATGTGGGACGACATAGAATGCTATGTGCTGTTTGGTGTGCTAGCATGACAAGGTGGAGTAGAGGCAATCAAGAGGGCTACTTGAGCCACTACCTGTAGCAGAACACCAATGGGAGAGTATGGCCATGGACTATATCACTTCCTTACATAAGTCTGGCGGGTATGGAACGATAATGGTTGTGGTGAACATATTTTCGAAATGTGCTACTTTTATGCCTGCAACAGTCGGTTGCATTGCTAATGAGGCTGCTAGACTATTTCTCAAGAACGTGGTTAAGTATTGAGGGCTATCAAGAAATATTATCAGGGATCAAGACCGGAAACTTTTGGAGGGAGCTATTTGAGATACTTCGTACGGAGCTTCACTTCTCCACAAGTTTTCATCCGCAAATAGACGGTCAGACCGAGCGCGTCAATGCCCTACTAAAGTGCTATCTACGTAAATGCGCACCAGAAGGACTCGGCCAGATTACTAGACATGGCGTAGTTTTCTTATAATTTACAAAGGAATAAGTCCACTGGGCGCACACCATTTGAGTTGGTGACGGCCAACAACCCCAAACTTCGCATTTGTTGTTGACTGCTTTCCATGGAAAGAGTTTGGGAGTCTACCATCTAGCAATGGATGGGAGGAAAAACTCGACACTAAGGAACTTGGACAAGGTAGCCAAAAAGATGAAGAAATCTTCTGACTGCAAACGACGTCCCACAGATTACCAAGTTGTGGACAGGGTCTTGGTGAAGTTCACCTCAAGAAAGTTTAATGCACTAAGGGGCATATGTCAGAACTTAATTCGAAAATATGAGGCTCGTTTTAGATCATTGCCAAGGTTGGCAAGATCACTTATTAGGTTGAGTTGCTTCCACACTTAAAGATCCATCTGGTCTTTCACGCAAGCGTCCTCAAGCCATACTATAAAGACAAGGAAGATCCATGTCGAAGGACGAGCACCCATAATTATCAACTACCAAGCGAAGAGAAAGCGAGGCTATAAAGCTTGTGCCATATTCCTTGTTCATTGGAAGGGACAAACTCCGGAAGAGGCCACATGGGAGAAATATAAAGACTTGTGGCAGTTTAAGGGCCAAATCCGGGAGTTCTTGTAGTATTCTGTCGCTGTCGTCGCATCAAAGGTGGAGGAGAGTGTCATGTCCCGCTACTTCACTATTCAAATTTGGCATTTGAATAACGAAAAAGAGTCTAGAGCTGGAGAGATTAGTTAAACACTCTAGAACACTCTAGATATTTCAAGAAGACTAGAATTCCTTAAACTTGTAGATAATTCTAGATTAGGACTAATGTATAAATATTGTAGGAACTTGTAAAATAATTATTATTTATATTAAAACCCCTAAAGAGTAGTATGAATAGAAAGTCTGTCATTTGCAAACTCATCCAACTAAGTTGTAAGCAATCTTGCACAAAGCAAAACAAAACCTTCTTCCAAAGCCTTCTAAGTTTTTCTAAGTTATCAAATGTCGCACAGAACTTTAGTAAAATTCTATGTACGTGACAAAATATTGACAAAATTAACACAACTATATTTTTATGTCTACTTCAGTTATGTTACAAGTATTTGTTGGCTAAATCAGAAATTAGGTAAGATGGGGCAATGCATAAATAGCTAAGAGCCCATTTGGATTAAAGTAAAAAACATATCCTTTAATTTTAAAAAGGAAAAGGGTCAAATATGCCCCTAAACCATTCGAAAAGGTCTAGACATATCTCTGTTTAAAGTTTGGTTTACTTATGCCCTCGCCATCCAACTTTTGGTCCAAATATGCCCTTATGGGCGTTATTTATCATGTTGGACATATCCAACTCATTTTTCTATTTCTTTAAATGTCACATGAAATTTCATGTCATTTTGACTTACCGCATGACATTTATATGAAAATGAAAAGATATTCGGACTCATAAACACCTAATCCAACTCATAAATCAACCCCCTTTTAAACAAATTATACGACCGATTTTCAATAATTTTATTTAATTTATTTTTTTCGATAAATTTCAAAATAAGTAATTGATTAATAAAATAATAAGAAGAATATGTAAAAATGACATGATCACAACTCAAAAACTTTCATATATTAAAAATTCAAATTAGTTAACATCACTTTCTTTCAAACAAAATAATAATTTTTGTTGTCTACCTCTCCCATGGTCTTCATGTCTCTCTCAAACAATTCCTTTAAATTTTGTTTTTCCTATAATTATATATACATCGATTTTGATTCTTTATCATTCTTTTACTTGTTTCATACACTCCACTAAAAAATAAAAACTTGATCAAAAGTGTAATGTTGAGATTATATCTCATGAAACTTCCTTAAATCTAATTAATGATCAATCCACTAAGTTAATTTATTTAACCATTCCACTAACTTAATTTATTTAATCTTATATCTATGAAATGATAAAAACTTTCTCTATTTCATATTAATTGTCACATTTTTCTTTTACACATTTTTTAATGCATTGACAAATACTTGGAAAAAAAAAACATTTTTAACACATTGACAGGGCAAAAAAAATCACTAATTTTATTTTGATTTTGTAAATTAACAAATTTTGAGAAAAAACATTTTTAATAATGTTGACATTAATTATATATATATACGGTAACTGGTAATTCAGTTGGTCTCCGGTAGCAGCTTTTATATATATATATATATATATATATATATATTATATATATATTATATAGCTGTAGCACTAAGAATTAGGACAAAAAAAAAAAAATTAAAAAACTTTGGTATTATATAGTTTTTCATAAAAGATAAGATAAAACAAAGGGATGGTGAAAAGTACTCTCTTTCTTCATAAACCCTAGATTTTCTCACTTCCAAAGTTCTCAACACCATCTCTGTAATTGTATCATATTCAGTTTTTTTCATACATGCAGAGGCAAATTGGGGAAGAAAACCATTTGAAGCATTACTGATAAACCCCAATTGTTAAAATATAAACCCTAATTATCAATTGTGGGATTTTGTTGAAATTTCAAAAAAAAAAAAATGAGTTCTTTGACTACAACATGGTGTCCAAATTCTTTTCAGCTTCGGTTAGCGTTCAGAAGCAAAAAACCTTCGGCAATTTTTGCAGGAATGCGTGTGGGCAAGCTGGATTATCGTGGGGTTCGTTTGGTTTCGATTACTATGAATAGTGTGTCAAATGGTGGAGTGGAAAAAACAAGTGCAGGAGGTGTAAATTCGACTGCTTCAGCAGATGGCTTCTCTGGATGGTCTGGAGCTGATGGTGCTGAGAAACCCAGTGACTCACAAGGGAAGAAGTCCATCGCTGGTGAGTGCGTTATAGTAGACGATATTATTTAGTTTGACTTGAGGCTTAGTCAGTTGGTAATGGTGTATGCCAGTTGAAAAATGTAGAAATGGTTTTGGGGAATATCTGATTTGTTGTTAAGATGAGTATTGGAATAAAGAGGTTCAAATTTGCAAAATGGATATTGAAAATCTGTATGTGATACAGCTCGTATATCTGAAAGCATGCTGCATTATTCATGACATATAGTGATTTTTTTCAAATGGAATCTGTTAATTTTCTGGCTCTGCATTGAAGATTGGGAAGTAGGTGCAAGTGACAGCAGAATGCATAGTAATTCTTTAGACAGCAGGTCTGTCTTTGTTTTTTTTGCGGACTGATAACACTTTTGAAGTAGCTTATTTTCAGGGATGGTGGGAGCAGGAGCAGCTGGTATTATCCTTGTGTCTGGCCTTACCTTTGCTGCATTGTCAATAAGCAGACGGAGTTCAAAGGGTGAGTTCTGTATTTTCTACTAATTATGACGACCAAGTGATTTCTGTCAAAAGTTAGTGGTGGAATGTTTCTTCAAGTAATGATGACTGGAAAACCTGATTACATTTGTAAAATATCATGTGTATGATATCTAGACAATGTGAACAATTTGTGATGACTAGTTTGGCATGTATGCATTAAGAGATTTCCTGCACAAAGTATGGGGGACTTGTCAATTATGGAACCCACTCAAGCCCCTTGTCACTTTTATAAGAAGATTGATATCATTAGTCTGTGATGTTTGGGCAGGGTGGTTACACTGAAGCTTAATATTTGGGATATTGCCCAATAATCAATAGAGTAAACTAATATGTTGAATAATATGTATATGATTTATAATGTGTGTTTGGATGCCTAATTATGCTGCACGTGACTTCAGAAAATGCAAATCCTGTTCAGAAGTGATATTTTCCTTTGAGAGCTTCGTGCTAGTTAGGTTCATAATTTGCAAGTTCATGTACACAGGAATTAAACAACAGATGGAGCCCTTAACAGCACAGGAAGAAATGTCAATTGATTCTGACAATCATAATGACACAGTTCAAGAGGAGAAAGTTTTAGGTGATAATGAATTCAAAGATAATAGCGGTGAAGAGTTTGAGGCAGTTAGAATTAGTGAGGACACTGATGATGGCAATCCAACCAGTGTTGGTGTCTTTGTTGATGATAGTCATGAGACCCATATTCAGCATGATTTGGATGACGGGAAAGCTAGTGATGATGCAGTAGTTGCTAGTGAAGTCATATCTGAATCCCCCGAAGCAACCTTTGTCATGTCAAGCTACGAAAGTGAGGAAGATAGTCTTATTGCTGGAAAACCAGAACCAACAACTGAACCAGAACAGAAGAACTATAATGATGACGAAGTTGCTGCTGCATCAGTTATAAGTCCAAATTCAACATATGAATTTGATAACCAGGTGGGAGTATCTAGTTTGGAAGGACCAGGACACTCCGAAATTTCATTGGAATCCCCTCCTATTGAGCCTTCTAACCTCAACACTGCTGTTAATCCGCAATCAGAAGCACTTTTAGAACCCATGATTACACAAGAAGTGTATGTAGAGACTCAAAGCTCACTTTCCGCCACCAATGTTGACCCGAGTGAAATGCTGGAGATTCCAAGTGATGGAGATAAGTCATCTTTTGAAGTGCATAAGTCAAATAGAGACGAAGTGCCTGGTACAGCTTCAGTTTCAGCAACAGCTTATGACCATCTCCGAAACGATTTTAAGGATATAAATGCAAGCAGATCATCTTTAAACTCAATGGATCTTGGTGATGTCTTTACTTCTGCTGGTATTCCTGCTCCATCTACTATTTCTCCAGCTCTGCAGGCACCTCCTGGAAGGGTTTTGGTTCCTGCTTCGTTTGATCATGTCCAAGGTCAAGCACTCTCAGCATTACAAGCGTTGAAGGTATTAGATAATTACTTCATCGAGTTCAATCCTATTGCTCAAGTTACTTCATGTTAATATTTTTCACTTGGATAACTCTGGTATATAAGCTCTTCCCTTTCTTCATGGTAAGTGTTTTTCGAGAGAAACTGATGTGAGAGGTTAGCAAAACTATATGTAAAACCAGAAAAAATAAACTGATAAGGAAATATCCTTCTTGAGTTATTTCCTATTATAAATGTTCATCAGAAGAGTGTCTCTTCCCTTTGATGACAGGGTGGTTTTGTTGTTTCTGTCAACTATCTTTACCATCATGTTAGTCTTTGTCTACAGTCCGTCTTATCTTTCTCTTAGATCACATCTGAGGAGGGATTTTCCCTTCTGTGATTGAAGCCTTGAAGTTGACTGCCTGGTACATCTTAAATGAGACTACAGGAACCAAAACTTATATAATCAGAGGACTGGTCAATTGTGTGGGCTCGTAATTAGAACTGTAATTTGAGAAGCACCGTAAGTAGCAAACTAGATCAAGTACGCCAGTGCTTTGCACCTTTGTTGGATATCTAGGCATCTTCAAGTGCTAGATTGCAATCGGCATAATACATAAATGTGTCCTTAACTTGGCTTCATTTTACGTTTATGTCCTCCAACTTTGGATATGCACAAGTAGACACTTAAACTTGTATGAGTTGAGCAAGTAAATATATGTGTCCTACATGGCACACACTTCGGACAAAAAATGACATGTGGGATGCCATGTAGAACATGTGTGTCTATTTGTTAAATTTTATACAAGTTAAGTGTCTACCCAAAGTTGAAGGGCTTAAATGTGATTTGAAACCAAGTTGAAGGGCATATTTATGTATTATGCCAGTGCAATAATATGGCATGCGAAAAAACCACCTTAGTTCTTTTCCCGAACTGCTTTGCTATGTTCTCCTTGAGCGGAGCAGCTATGTGAAATAGCCTGTCTACCTCCCATGGTAGGGGTAAGGTGCAGTACACCCTACCCTCCCCAGAGTCCAAACCCCACTTGTGAGATTACACTGGGTATGTTGTTGTTGGGATAAAAAGAGAACCAAGGTGATTTATTCCCATTTGCTATGTCTTGGTAGGCAAAGTTACTAAAACTTGTGCTGGTGGTAAGTACCAAGTACATGGTGGAATAATGGAGTTGTACCCAAGTTGGCCTGAACTCCATAGTTAACAAAAAAGACGTGATGTTGCAGACTATGAATTTGAGTTCTACCGTCCCTGGCCTTCCAGCCACCGAAAAGAGTATTCATGTATATCCTCTTGACATCTTTTAAGATGAAAAGTCAAACATGTTATGGTAAGAATATTTGGTCAGTCCTCCTTCAATTGAAGAAGCCTATATGTGGTACATTAGATCAAGTGGAGAAGTGTTCGATCCTGTGTTACTCACGGTTGTTCCAATATGTGTTTTGCATCTGGTTTTGAATCTTTAAGTTGTAGGTTATTGAGTCTGATGTTCAACCTGGAGATCTTTGCACTCGGCGTGAATATGCTCGTTGGTTGGTCTCTGCTAGTAGTGCTCTATCAAGGTATACCTGTCTCGTATATTCCCCAACATTACTTGTAGTCTTTTTTTTACATTTGCAACACTGAAAAGTTAAGTGACATCTATTGAGGAAGTAAGGGTGCTTTTGATTACCACAGATCCACTGTCTCAAAGGTCTACCCTGCAATGTATATTGAGAAAGTCACTGACCTTGCCTTTGATGATATTACTCCTGAGGATCCAGACTTCCCGTCTATACAAGGTAGAACTTAGAATCATCAAATTTTTTTGTTAAGTTCTGTTTGACATTGGGGCTACAGTCTTCTGAATGTGTACCTTCTTTAGGTTTAGCCGAAGCAGGGTTACTTTCCAGCAAACTCTCAAGACGTGACATGCAGTCATCTTTGGATGATGACCAAACTCCTGTCTTCTTCTGTCCTGAAAGGTATAATACTGCTCACACATTCAACATTGGACTTCTTTTAGGTGATCGCTCTCAAGAATCGATATTCAACAGTATTTACAGGTGGAGACTGAGCTGATGAGTGTTTTGAATTTCCACAGATAGATTTATCTGCCTATCTCATGTACTACTTCCCTTTCCCTGATGAATTAAAACATGTACCTCCTTTAGACTTTGTATAGTAGCACGGGTTATGGTTTCTTATATTTTTCTTGGATCCTATATTCGTTGAAGTTGCTAATCAATGTTCCCCTGATGTACTAGCTATAAAAGAGTGACATCTCTCCCAATGTTATTACTATTAACTTCATGGCATTGCTAATGCATTATGATGCCAACTAACTTTCCTAGTCATTTCCTACTTGATGCATTAAAGTTCTGCATTGCAGTCCTTTATCACGTCAAGATCTTGTCAGCTGGAAGATGGCGATAGAGAAAAGACAGCTACCAATTGTTGACCAAAAGGTTGCATACAAATTAAAGAATGGGTGGTTTCTATCTTGTTTATTACGCATAGCAAGTGACTATTCACTAATTTGGTACAATCTCTTTTCCTTGACAGTCCGTTCAGAGAGTCTCTGGGTTCATAGATGTTGACAAGATTCATCCAGATGCATGGCCTGCGGTGGTAGCTGACTTATCATCAGGTGAACAGGGAATAATGGCCCTTGCATTCGGTGAGTACTATTAATTGTTTCTTATGAGGTTGGATCTGGGGAAGGGTAAGTTATGCTGTGACTAACCTGTCAATACAGGGTACACA
The DNA here is from genome assembly GCA_027705065.1 of Solanum peruvianum. Lineage (NCBI taxonomy): Eukaryota > Viridiplantae > Streptophyta > Magnoliopsida > Solanales > Solanaceae > Solanum > Solanum peruvianum. The sequence continues at coordinate 2,966,154 of JAKWJD010001757.1, read as the reverse complement.
AGACTCTTCCAACCAGATAAACCTGTGACCAAAGCCCAAGCTGCCATTGCCCTAGCAACCGGTGAAGCTTCTGATATCGTTGGTGAGGAACTTGCACGCATTGAGGCTGAGTCGATGGCTGACAAAGCTGTTTCAGCCCATAATGCTCTGGTAGCTGAAGTTGAGAAAGATGTAAATGCAAGTTTTGAGAAGGAACTCTTATTGGAAAGGGAAAAGATTGAAGCCGTGGAGAAGTTAGCTGAGGAAGCAAGAAGAGAGTTGGAGAGTTTGAGAGCTCAGCGGGAGGAAGAGAATTTAGCATTAATGAAGGAACGTGCTGTTGTTGATTCAGAAATGGAAATTCTTTCCAGATTAAGACGCGATGTAGAGGAGCAATTACAGACCCTTGTGAGCGACAAATTAGAGATCACCTATGATAAAGAGAGGATTGAAAAGCTTAGGAAAGATGCAGAATTTGAAACCCAAGAGATAGCACGTTTGCAGTATGAGCTGGAGGTTGAGAGAAAAGCATTATCCTTGGCTAGGTAAGAAATGTATCATCTTAAATGTTTTTCTAGCTCGATCATAATTACAATGTTGATTCATCACATTCAAATGGCTCACCAAGGAGGATTTAACCTGCCTACTAGTTAGTGACAATCCCACAGTTCAATAGTCGTTTGTTATCATTCACTGAAAATTAGTTCAATATTGATATTTGAGTATTCTGAGGAATCTGTGACGATATCATGTATCATTAGAGTTGGTTACTAGTGCTACTCTGGCTTAAGTAATTCCTCGTCTCTGTGAAGGGGCTAAGGAAATCTATCCCATTTTCTTCTTTTGATAATTTTGAAGTGTGTTCCTTGTCTGGCCCAGTGTATCAAAGGCGCGCTTAAGCCCAAAAGTGTGGCTCAAAACATGTTGAGCGCTTCGCCTCACTTTATACGATTTTCGGTATCATCATTGAGGTTCTAAGGCAAACTTTCCTTGCCAATGAGCCTCTTATGAAGAAGTGACACTAAACAATTGATGTTTCACTTTATCATGATTTCTTTTTTTCTTTGGTCATAAATTTGTCATTCATATTTTTAATTATTAGTATTGGACTAAACATATATATATATTTGTATTTTTTCTCCCTTTGCACCTTTTTTCATTAAAGCCCATGCGTTATTTGCTCTTAAAGCCCCCACGGACCTTAGAGCTTTTTCGCTTTTCGCCTTTGATAACAATGGTCTGATATGTTTAAGCCGTCGCCTTTGTTGTCCTTGTAATTCTATTATTTTTCTGAACTTATGGTTGCTTTAGTATCATATAAAGCTGCATTTTCTGACAAATAGATTTAATGTGAAACTACCATCATCCATATTTTATTGTATGTATCATAGGTAACTCTAGCATCTTTGACATTGACTGTTACTGTTGGTCTGTTGCTCTAGTCACGCAGTCCCTCCTAATTTGCAAAATGACTTGTATTAAGGAACTTCCATCAGTACAGGACTACATGTTGAAACTTTTATCACATCATCTTTTGTTTGCTGCAATAATTTCTTCCCGTTCCCCCTTCGTTCTTTGCATCTACAGTTGATTGATATTTATTTCAATATTGCAACTAGGACTTGGGCGGAAGATGAGGCTAAGAAGGCTAGAGAGCAAGCAAAAGCCTTGGAAGAGGCTAGAGACCGCTGGCAGAAGCAAGGCATCAAAGTGGTAGTTGACAATGACCTGCAAGAAGAAGCCAATGCTGGAGTTACATGGCAGAATGCTGGAAATGATTCCGCTGAATCAACTGTTAATAGTGCTGAAACATTAGTGGACAAGCTCAAGGAAATGGCTGATACAGTGAGAGGGAAATCAAGAGAGACAATTCATATGATTATTGAAAAAATAATGTTGCTGATCACCATGCTCAAGGAGTGGGCATTAAAGGCAGGTAAGCAAACAGAGGAGTTAAAGGATGCTGCCATGTCAAAGATGGGCAACTCAGTACAAGGAATGCAGCAGAGCTCAGCTGAAGTTGGCTCGGCTCTCAAGGACGGTGTTAAGCGCTTTGCAGATGACTGCAGGGGTGGAGTTGAGAAAATCTCTCAGAAATTCAAGACATGAAAATTGTGTTGTATGAAAGACTGTTGTATCCTTTTTTGCCTTTTTGGTCAATAAATTCACTGATTGGAGCAGTCAATTTTGGCCCATATAAGCTGGTGGACATTGTCATCCACCAGAAGAGAGGAATAAAAGAAAACTCTGCGAGGTATCGATACCTTCCATCAGCACATTGATTATTTTAGCTTCTTAATTGTACTACATACATGTTAATGTTGGTACTGAACTTCTTAACTGTATTTGCATGAGTCCTATAACAAAAGAATGATTCCTCCTCCTCTGGACAACACACAGAAATAAGAGACAGACTCAAAAGACATTGATTTCAAATCTTCATTTTAAAAGATGGTGCTGCGTCTATTCATCTCACTACGACTCTTGTCAATATATAGTCTATTCATCTCACTACGACTCTTTATCAATATATAGAGTACATGTGTGAATGTACAATAACTAATAATTGCAAGGGACAACAGTCCATGTAAATAAAGAGGTAATATGAGAATTAGTGTAAACACTGGTATAAAATAGTTTACCTCTTCCCGTCGGATTGAAATTTTTTATTACAATTTGAATGATCCAAACATACAATAGTGCTGTATTTTTGCAAAATCTTGAAAGAAGAAACAGTACAAATTATGCCCCTTGCTAAGCATAATCCTTGGAATTTACACCATAAAAGAAAATTTATATATTCTTCTTCTTCCCAGTTTCGATAAGAGCTTACTTTTGACAGTTTTATAACTTATTTATACCATAAATACTAACTTGAATGATTTTAGAAGCACTGCAACGATACAACCATTATCACTGGCAGATGTAAAATGCTACGTTTCAAAAATGCCATAAAATCTGACTCAAACTAGTAAGCAACAAATATAAGCCACCGTCACCACAAGGAGCAAAACAATTCAACAAAAATGTAAAATACAGAACATAACTAAAATGTAGACTTGTTTGAGCAAAATGTCACAATCTTAATGAAAATTCAAAGCCATAATTAGTGTCGAAGTCTAGGGAATTTTATAGCTAACTCAAAAAGATCATGTATAATAACTAATAAACTCAGTTCCTCAATTGTCAAAATAAGGATAGAGACTTCACTTCTTCTTTTCACCACCACCGGTTGCCCTGCAAAACAGAAAGAAATATTAGTCGGCGGATTAACACATTCTTCTTCAGAGATGGGGAAGTAATAATCTGACATCGCTGTTAAGAAATCAAATGATCACAACACATCACCTCATCTTACGGAGAACGCTAGACATCTCCTCTCTCTTCTTCTTTGCCCTCTTGTGGGTACCCAACTTCCTCTTGGCTACCTTCAATGCACGCTTGTCCTTACCAACTTTAAGAAGCTCAGTAATCCTCTTCTCATATGGAGCAAATCCAGCAACTTCCCTGATGAGGCTCCTGACAAAATGGATTCTTTTGCTTGTTTTCTGAATCAACATAGCAATTAGGCAAATGAATCAAATGTCACTTAACAAATATTCATGCAAGCAAAGCATGGCATGCACATCCAAAACTGGAAACCTCGGACTGAAAGGTAATGGGATCACTATACAGCTGAATATTTCCTAATAAAAAAGGAAAAAGAATACAGAAAAACCCTACCTACACAAATCACACAACGTTGTTGTAGACACTGGTTAATTATCTTTTATATGAATGAAATTATGTTACCGGAGTAGATATTAGCTCCATTACAGAAGGCTCTATATCACGTATAGAAGAACCTAACACAAAAAAAACAAAAATAGTCCATAGAAGCCAGTGATTGTTTTTAACTTTTTAAAAAGCAATATCAGTCGCTACAAAACTTGTTTTACAATCAGGTGAGGAACCTTTGTATACCAATAGAATAAAGAGCGAGTGCTAGGTGTACTCGTAGTAAACTAACAATTTTTGGTTTATCAGACAGTTCTCTCCTTTCAGCCACAACTATTGTGCTAAGTGTACTCTAGTAAACTAACAATTTTTGGTTTATCAGACAGTTCTCTCCTTTCAGTCACAACTTTTGACTTAACACTTCGAGAAAGGTAACGTATACGCAAACCTACGACCTTAATGTTTCATGCATACATACATTTAGGACCATCTGCCAAATGACAAATCTAAACACTGAAGTTTCCAGGAATGTGCTAAATTACACATCAAACCTCTCTTAATTAATTGAATACACAAACTCTAAACTCCTCTACATTAATTTAATACACAAACTCTAAACATTGTTATAACATGTGTATCCTTTTATCTTTGATTGGCATAAAATCAATGTAACAAACCAAAATAAAACCTAGACATATAACTTAATACAACCCCTGAGTTAATTTTCGTGATTCAAATACAACAAGACCTAAATTCAAATCCAAAACATTACAAGGCACAGTCCAGTAGAGTAATCAACAATCTATAGCTCAGAAAATGAACGAAAAATTACCCCTTTTCTGTCAGAAGGGCGTGGAGCTAACTCCTTCTTGGTTACAATGTGTCCTTTGTTCAATCCCACTGCTAATCCTGTGTTCGGCGGCGCCATCCCCTGATTAAACCAAACCATACAGCAAAAACAAAATCAATTTCAAATTTCATTTTTAGAAATGGTTAACAGATTGTTCATCCTTTTACTGGTTCTAGCATCATATCAAGCTTTAGAAGTGAAGAAAGATCGAAAGCTTACCTTTGATTTTTGCTCGATCTGCTGAGAGTCTTGAGGCGGGTGATGAAGCTGAAACTAGGGTTTTAGGTTTTTTATATACCAAGGCCACGATTATGAGGGTAGTATAGTAATTCAAACGCTTCGCGAGGACCTAGGGTTTGGGCCATTTGGACGTGGACCTTTATTTCTCACAATTGTTCCAATTGAAAAAAAAAGCCCAATAGGTTGTAGGCCCATGTTCACTAAAATCTCATGGGCCATTTGCTCACTATGCACAAAGCCTCTATTTTCGTATAATAATCTTTAGGGATAATTGTATATAACAGCAAACTAATAACCTAAAATAAATGGAGTAGCTACAGTTTGATTTAATTGTGCTCCATAGCAAACGTTTTCCAAAGTTTGTCAGTCGCCTCTCTCCCAAAATTCTCGCTCGCCACTCTCCCTTTGCTCGCCTCTCTCGCTTTATACACAAAACTGTATAAATTGTGTTTATGTTTTGTATAGAGCGAGAGAAAATTATATATACACATACAAAAAAATATATCTTCGTGCTATACACTTAATTATACAATTTACAAAAATTTTACTTCGATTCAATTGTAGACAAATGCAAATTTTATACAAATATTGTAGCGAAAAAGGTCAATGAATTATACAATTGCAAATTGTACAAATTGCAGTGAAATACAATTTTCTCTCGCTTTATACAACAGAAGTGTATAAATTGTGTTTCTGTTTTTTGTATAAAGTGAGAGAAAAACATATATCTTCTTCCTATACACTTATAATTATACAATATACAAACATTTTACTTCGATTCAATTGTATGCAAAGCAAATTTTATACAAATATTGCAGCGAAATAGGCAGTGAATTATACAATTGCGCATTATACAGTTGCAATGAGATAGGTTAGCGAATTAGACAATTGCAGCGAAACAGGCCAACGAATTATACAGTTTAGGCCAGCGAATCATACAATTGTATATGTATAGCGAGGCCAGCGAATTATACAATTTAGGCCAGCGAATCATACAATTGTATATGTAGCGAGGCCAGCGAATTATACAATTGTGTATGTATAGCGAATTATACAGTTTCTATGTTTGCTATGGAACGTAATTATGCAAACTTTGCTATAACATACAAATATAAATTTTTTATTTGCTATATGTGAAAGTTGTCCTAATCTTTAACCTTTGTCTCGATTCTTTAATTTTTATCCTTCAAAATTTTAAATTACCAAAAAAACGAAAAAAAGATCTAAAATACCTTCAACAACGGAAAAAAAATGCAAGACAAAATAAAATTCGTGAGGCATAAATTTAGTAGCATAAGTTATGCCCCAAACATTGATTCAATGACACAAACTTTTTGTTTTAAGTTTAAGTTTAGTAGCTAAAGTTATACCTCAAGGTAAAAGAAAAATTAAGTCGTGACATGCCTCAAAGTATAAGTGAGACGGCACAAGTTATGTCACATTACATAAGTTTAGTGGCACAAATTGAGTTATGGGCATAAATTAGTTGCCAAAGTTATGCCTCAATGCAAAAGTTCTATAGAAGTCTCGTCATGCTAATCAAATGTTAAAAATTTATGTCTCAAAATAAACATTGTTATAAGTTTTGCCTTACAAAATTCGTTTGGTTCAGTGAAATTAAATCATAATCAAGAAACTTTTGGCCTATTAATTTTCTTTGAATGAGTACCAAGAGAGAGAGAAAACTAAATAACGAATTTGAAGAACAAATATTAAAAACAAATCACATAAAATAAAGGGTGTACATACAAATAACTTGAAGTCTCGTTGAATTTTTATGATTTTATATTTACCTTTGGGAAACTATTTGATAGAGCAAATATATGTTATATATTTACTCGAAATAACAAGAGTTTAGAAATTAATTACAACACATAAATAGAATTTAGGTCCTTTTCTATTTTGTTATATATATATATATATATATATATATATATATATATAATATATATATATATATATATATATACTTGGGGTTATGTCAATTTCTCTGTTCAATGTACCAATTTACTATATATTTATTGGAATTATATAAAATAATAAATTATTAATTCAAACTAATTATTGTAATTACTGTTTCATTTAATTCTAATTTGTAGCAAACACTCAGTCATCGCGTCTCTCTCGCCACTCTTACTTTATACAAATATAAATATATAAATTGTGTTTATTTTTGTATAAAGCGAGAGAAAATTATATAATATAATACAAATACATATATTTTTATCCTGTACACTTATAATTATACAAATACAAATTTTTTCCTACCAGATTTCTTTTGTCGCTCTCTCTTTCTCACTTTATACAATCACAAATTATACAAATTACAATGTATAATTTGTGTTGTATAAGCGATAGAGAGATTTGATATGCAAATGTTTTATTTCAATTCAATGGTATACAAATTCAAATTTTATGCATATATAAAAAACACAATCATTGATAACATATATATATAGTAATTACATATCTATACAATTATCTAACTGATATACATATATAATTACTGTATTTTTATACAAAACATGATACTACCTGTGATTATACAAATCTAATACTTCATAACAAACATAAAATTTGCTATGGAGAACAATTATACAAGCTATAACATATTAATATAATATTATATATGCTAATTCTAAAATTTACTCTTTATTTATTATACCTATTTTTTTATAAAACGAATAAATACAAAAATAATTAAACAGAACTATTCAATACGTACATTGTTCGCAAATTTTGAGAAGCAAACCATCCCTGCATTTGATAATTAGTCAACTCATTAATATATAATATATACTTTATAATAAGAGCTCAAAATATTGATGTTTCAGAATTTTTCCATAAATAAAACAGCATATTCTTGAGGGTAGTTAGGGATCATATAAATATTAGTAGGGTCAAACCCACCTTGTTTTTGATACATTGTTTGCGTGGTCCAGATTTCTCTAGTCTAAAATCAAAACTTTATCTTATTTATTTGGAACTTATAGATCTAAACTATACCGTCTACACTTATTTCGTTATTTCATTCGTCTAAAAAAAATGTTTTATTTATTTTTCGGAAAAGGGCCTAAAATACCCTTGAAGTATTGAAAATGGTACACAATTACCCTCCATCCACCTATTGGCCCCCAAATACCCTTCACATCCACCTTTGGGTCCAATTTACCCTTTCATTAACGGACCAAAATTAAAATATGGAAAAAGGGCCTAAAATACCCTCGAAGTATTGAAAATGGTACACAATTACCCTCCATCCACCTATTGGCCCCCAAATACCCTTCAAATCCACCTTTGGGTCCAAATTTACCCCTTCATGAACGGACCAAAATAAAAAATAATTAAATAATATTTTTTAATTACGTGGCACTCAATCATTGGTTGTAATTAATATTTAAAATAATTTTAAACCCACCCATTTTAACTAAACCCGCCCCACTTGACCCAATTTAAAAAAATTAACCCATCTAATTAAAATATCCTAAAATCTTATTCCTCCCATTTTCACAATTTCCATGACTCCATTGTCTTCTTCTTCTTCTTCTTCATGAAGAAAATGTCAGCTTCTTCTTCGATTTCTTTCCCCGAAGAACTTAATTACAATGGAGTCATGAAAATTGAAAAAATAGGAGGAATAAGATTTTAGGATATTTTAATTAGATGGGTTAATTTTTTTAAATTGGGTCAAGTGAGGCGGGTTTAGTTAAAATGGTTGTGTTTAAAATTATTTTAAATATTAAATTACAACCAATGATTGAGTGCTACGTAATTAAAAAATGTTATTTAATTATTTTTAATTTTGGTCCGTTCATGAAGGGGTAAATTTGGACCCAAAGGTGGATTTGAAGGGTATTTGGGGGTCAATAGGTGGATGGATGGTAATTGTGTACCATTTTCAATACTTCGAGGGTATTTTAGGCCCTTTTTGTATTTTTAATTTTGGTCCGTTAATGAAGGGGTAAATTTGGACCCAAAGGTGAATGTGAAGGGTATTTGGGGGCCAATAGGTGGATGGAGGGTAATTGTGTACCATTTTCAATACTTCGAGGGTATTTTAGGCCCTTTTCCGTTTATTTTTTAGTTTGTTTAGAAAAAATGTTCCCTTTTCTTTTTTAGCAACACTTTAACTTTATTTTTTTACGTGGCATGTTTAAAACCATAAGATAAAGGGCGTTTTGGTATATTTGATATAACTTGAATTTAGAACTACAAGATTAAAAAGTCTCTTCGGAACGATTCCAATAATTTTGTTAATTATATTCTCTTTATTCAAGAAGTCTGACCCCCCCCCCCTCTTCTTTCCTTTCTTAAACTCCGTTCCAACTCAAATTAGGTCATTTTTTTAAACGGAGGGAGTACTAGATATAAGTGTCCGTGCTAGCATGAGTTTGATATTTATTATTTTTTTCGTCTCACTTTACGTGATATAGATAAAAAAAAATTAACATCATTTTATATAATTAAGGTAAATTATAATATTTTTACGTAATTTTTAAATAATATATGTTACTTGTCTTGTCCCAAGATATGTAGTAAAAATAGCTATCAAGAGTTAATATGTTGTTAATAATTGAGATTTATAATGATATATACGTAGTTTTCAAATTAAGACAATACATGTTACTTCTTTCTTCTCGTTTTATGTGACATAAATAGATTTATTTATGAATCAATCAATTTTTTTTTATAAGCAATCATTTTTTTAATATGAAATTTAAGTTATCAATTAGCATGATTTATAATACTTTTAATGCAATTTTTAGATATATAAGAAAATCAAAAATAAGATAAACAACTAAAATGATAAAAAAAAAAAAATGTATATGTAAATGTGGAATCACATAGGTGAAGCAAGTATGTCAATTGGTGGTTACCATTAAAGAAAGTGTCTAGCGGCTTTTAATTAGAAATAAAAATCTCAATAAAAATAAGTACAAGTAAAGGGAGCTAGACCTTAACTTACCTTACATATGCAAAGATTATCATCTTTATGAATTTTAATGATAAAGACATATCCTCTTATTATGTCTCCTCACGATCGTCAATTTTAAAGCTTTTTTTTTTCGTTCTTGAATCAATGTTGAAACTTCACTACTAATGCGGAGTAAAGTCTTGATCACATTACAAAGATATAGAAATTTATCAATCACAATTTAAAGATAGAGAAACTTTTATAAACAGAGAACTTGCAACTAATCATTGAACAACTAAAGTTTCTCTGCATATAATCTTACGAAGACCTTTTTACATACGCATGAGCTAAGATTTTAAAGATGTTTTAATCAATAATTTTATAGAAACTTAGATTTGAAAGAGCATGAGTTTAGTTAGTCTTGTCAACTAAATAACATGACCAAAATATAATTTAAATTTAAACTTTATATAATTTTAACCTTATTAACCAGTAAAAATTAATTTAATAAAAATATAATAAATTTAAAAATCAATTTAATATAAATTTATCAATAAAATTTTACAATTTATAATTAAAAAAAATACGAAACAAACAATCTATTCAAACAAATAATAATAATAATTATAGTGATAGGAAATGTCTAGATTTACCACCAAATTTATCAATAAAATTCACAATTTATAATTAAAAAAAAAATACGAAACAAACAATCTATTCAAACAAATAATAATAATAACTGGCCAGGAGATGTCTTAGATTTTACCACCATGAATTTGGTTACTATGAAATGCACAAATTTGGTTTCTTTAATCCTTTTCTAATTTTCTCTGTGAGATTTTGTCGGTTTCTGTTAAACCCATTGGAGATTTAAGAAGAAAACAGGAGGGAGTAGAAAAGGACAACAAAGAAGTACCCTTTCGTGAAGGAGCAAGAGCATGGCCCTCTAAATACTCAATATTTTAGCCAAGCCAAGTTGACTTTCAACAACTCAGCAATAATTGGTACACATCTGTCTCCTGTTTGATCATTTCAATTTCTGCCTCAGTTGTGGGTTAAATACTATTGCTAACAAGTGAGAATACACAGCATTGACTTCAGAATTCTCATCAACACTTGAATCTGCTACTTGGGGTGTCGATATTTTTATGCAAATTCTGCTTTTCTGAGGTTCAGGAGCCCTAAGGTGAATGACCCATTTTAGGTAATGTTTTCAATGTTCAAGTGTTAAAGGTGTTGTCTTTGTACTGTCATTTTCCCCATTTATGGTTTATGTTATTGGGTATTAATGGATGTTTGAAGAAAGGATCTTTTTTTGATGCATATAGAACTTTCTTATTTAGATTTAGTTTTTGGCTCAAAATTAGACACTCTTTGCATGAGTTTTTTTTAAGACTCATGGATTTAAATGATTCTTCATATGAATTTCATTGGGGGAATAAGTCTTTTCAGGCTGTTTAGAGACTTGTACTCTTAGTTTAGGGTAAGATTGCTGAGATTCTCTAGTTTCAAGGAAATCTTAGTTTACATCTGAAATGAGCTCAATTGGAACAGAGTGGATATTGAAGATTCATATAGCCAACCCCAACTAGTTTTGAGATTTTGGCATAGTCGATTGACTGATCATTGATATTTGTTTGAATGTTTGTGAGCTACTGATTTAAGTTGTGGGCATTGTGGCTTTTATATTAAGGTATCCTTATTATCTGCTATGTTAATCTTGCAGATTTTGACTAGCTGCTAGTTAGTCTCAAGGACATTCTTAATCAACAGTCTAACAATTAGGCCATAGGCAATAATGTCCGTTCTCTGTGGTTTACCCCCTCTCCTTGAATGTGTATACGGTGTAGCTTGTGCCCGATGGGTGTGGAAGCGGTGTCTCCATAGTGCAGGACATGACAGCGAAAATTGGAGTGTTGCCACGGCTGAAGAATTTGAACCTGTCCCTAGGCTATGCCGATACATATTGGGTGTATACGAAGATGATCTTAGACAACCTCAGTGGGAACCACCTGAAGGATATGGAATTAATCCAGACTGTTTAATTGTGAAGAAAAACTATCCAGATACCGGTGGTCGAGCACCACCATATCTCTTATATTTGGATCATGATCATGCCGACATAGTTCTTGCTATTAGAGGTCTTAATTTGGCGAAGGAGAGTGATTATGCAGTCTTGTTGGACAATAAGCTGGGAAAACGGAAATTTGATGGTGGGTATGTTCACAATGGCTTATTAAAAGCAGCTGGATTGGTGTTAAATGCAGAATGTGAGATCATGAAGCAACTGCTGGAGAAATATCCAAACTATACCTTAACAGTTACCGGACATTCACTTGGGTCAGGTGTAGCAGCATTATTGACAATGGTGGTAGCACAAAATCTTGACAAGCTGGGTAATATTGATAGGAAAAGAATCAGGTGCTTTGCTATTGCACCAGCTAGATGTATGTCACTGAATCTGGCAGTGAGATATGCAGATGTCATCAACTCCATTGTGCTTCAGGCAAGTTCTACATGCATCACTTTGAACATTCTTAACCACTCTAGATGGATACTCTTGGTGTGGAAGCATGTAACTTTCTGCATTTTGTAGTTTCAAGGCCTTGTCAATTTAGCTAACTCCCAAGTCTCATCTGCTCTGCATAATAAGCAGATCATGTCGTTTCTTCCGTCTGTGTAATTCCAGTCTTTCTTACAGTGGGAGGTCAATTTATTGGCTTTGGAATCTGTACCTATGAAGCAAGGAGCTTCATTTAGTGTATATAATGGTTGCAGATGTTTTGCATTATCTTCGATGTCTATTTTGATGTCAATTATCAATGTCTACTGGTCTTTTAGCTGCCTTTGAAGTTTTTCTCCCATTGTGCGGGCTGCAATTCTTTTCAATCTAACTCCATCTTCTCTTTCTTTAATAGGATGATTTCTTGCCACGGACAGCAACCCCTTTGGAAGATATATTCAAGTCACTATTCTGGTAAAACATAGTTAAATTTGATATTATACTTGCTTTCAAGATTCCGTTACCTCATACTGTTATTGAAGGCGAAAATGAAAAAAAAAACTGTAAGATCCACTGGGCTTTAAGTGCAAATAAAGTTGGCTTTAATGAAGAAAGATACAAATGGAGAAAAAATAATACAAATTTGTAAGTGTAGTCCAAGACTATTATTACAAGTATGTATAACAAATAGTCAAAGAAACTGAAAAAAGATTACGATAAAAATAAATATCAATTATTTGGTGTCGCTTCTTCAGGATTATGCTAATTGTCAAGGAAAATTGTGTCTTAGAGCCTTGATGAAGGCACTGAAGCCCCATCTAAGCGAGGCGAAGCGCTTCTTGCTTCACGGCTTAACTGGACCTTTCACAACACCATCCCTCATTTGGAATAAGAGCTTCTGAATCCTCATTTAGTTACTATCTTAAGAGGCACTGGATGGGTGGTGTACCATCAACTAGGAAACTTGAGTCCTTCTCTTTTTGTTTCTACTTCCAGGTTTTGTTCAATGTTCATCTCCTCTTCACTGTGTTTAAACCCAAGTTAACTTAGTAAAACTTCATGTTTGTGTGAAAATCCAATTTAGTATTTAAGGAAACAGAACCATGTTTTTCTAAACTGTCATTAACTACAAGCCGTGGAAACAACCTCTTGCAGAGATGCAGGGTAAGGCTGCATACTAAACCCTTGTGGTCCGCCCTTTCCCCAGATCCTGCACATAGCAGGAGCTTTAGTGCATTGAGCTTCCCTTAGTATAGCAGTCATTAAGTGGAGGGTCCAATATTTTAGATCCCTTTTTACATGCTAATGTTTAGTCCTCATAAATAACCTCATATATTTTCCTTTGCTTATTTATTTTTCGCAGTTTACCATGCCTCTTATGCCTAAGGTGCATGAGAGATACATGCATCTCGGAAGAGAAGATGCTCAAGGATCCACGAAGACTTTACGCCCCAGGTCGCCTCTACCACATTGTCGAGAGGAAACCATTTAGGTATTTCAAGAATTATAGGATGTGCTACATGAAATTGTCTTGAGTTGTTTATATAATAGGACCTGCCTATGTATGTGGAAAATAAGTTCTATGATGGTGTGTAGAATAAGCCTTTTCTTATGACGTGGTGTTTGGGACAGCTTGCATACTTTGAATATTCTAACAGGTACCTGCTATTTCCACCAACACAGCTACCAGGTAACTCTGCCCACCAAGGCTTGAATAAATGGAAATCACCTAGTGTTTTTTGCCTTTGCGGGGATCTGAACCATTTATTGTACTTTATAGTTCAATACTATTATGTTTCTGTTTTAAGTAAAAGCATCTATTCCGACAGATTTGGCATAACGACCACCATAATGGTTTGCATAGTACAATACAGTCAATCATGATACCATTTTACGCTGCAGTGTTCTACTATTAGGTACATGATTGCAGCCTCTGATTCCTATAGTACCATATTTGTCCATTAAAACAGATGTGGACGATTTCCACCTGTTGTGAAGACTGCAGTTCCAGTGGATGGGAGATTTGAGCACATAGTTCTCTCTTGTAATGCTACTTCTGATCATGCAATTATCTGGATAGAGAGAGAAGCACGAAGGGCCCTGGATGTAAGTTGTCTGCACTTCTTTGACTACTGATGGCTTTTTGTAATTCCAAACAAATTGTCTGTGTACTTACACGGTCCTTTTACTTTTAAAGATGTGCGAGTTTGGCTGTAGGCTATCTGGAATAGATATTCCATAAATACATGGTTTTGCGTATGCCTACTGCATTCCGCAATAGACACAAAACAGAAATTTTACTGCTGCACTAACTTTGAATTGAGATGGTTCAAAGCTCAAACTAGCACCAATATGTTCAGGAATCCACATCATGTGCTCTCCACCTTATCTTATCAATGATATTGTCTGTACCCAATCCACCCTCGTAGGGCACTTGTGATCTATCCATCATCAGTTAAGATAGTTTATCAGTGCAATCCTTCTTGGCACAAGTTCATCACTCTTAAGGGTGGTTGAATACAAGTTGCAGCTCTCTTGCATCTTGATAAAAATTGGTTAAACTTTTCTTTCCGCAAGTAGTCCATGCCTTTCATTTTATTAGCTGTTTCAGCACTAAGTTGTGAAATTTAAAGCAGCAAACGTGGTTGCATCTATTGGTTCCTTTTAGCCTGTGGATTGATGCGTTCTTGTAACTAGTAGTACTTGTGACTGTAGATGCGTTGAAGAATTTTAGCAACTTATAAGCTCTTTGGAAAAATTTAGAGGATTTTACATAGCCAACATTGACTTGCTTGGTATTGATGCATAGCTTATTAATAAATTTAGAAGATCTTTAAATATTTCTGGGAAGCTTTGGTAATCAATTCATTTTTCGTACTCAAATATTATTAGTTAAGCCTCGAAATATGAGAGTGTTTTGGCTTGAATATACTTTTAGTGATCAGCTAGTATCTTGTATCCAATTGAATTGTAAAATGATTTTGCTTCTCTGTTCTATTATGTGCTCCTTGTTTGTTTCTGTGTTGCTTCACGGTAGGTGTTCAAGCTTAAATCGTTTTCAACAATTCTTCACATTCATATTTATTTTGTGCATCCAGTTGATGCAAGAGAGAGATCATGTGAAGGAAATTCCAGCAAAGCAAAAGATGGAGCGACAACAGACATTAACTAGAGAGCACAACGAGGAGCATAAAGCTGCTCTACAGAGAGCTGTCACCTTGGCTGTTCCACATGCTTTTTCACCTTCTCATTACGGAACTTTTGATGAACTAGAGGAAGAACAGTCTGATACATCAGTTCGGGATTCATCCCCAGGGTCATCAAGTAGAAGCAAGACCAAAGATAACTGGGATGAACTGATTGAGCGTCTATATGAGAAGGATGAATCAGGTCATAAGATATTAATAAGATCAAGATCCCAGTGATACACAATGTTATAAACTCATCATTCTTTGATTAAACCATAGTTCTTATAATCTCATTTTCATTGACACTATGGTCCTTTCTTCTGTTTTTTTTTTTGGGTGTGTCAGCCAGCAATGGCTTGTATCAATGTATCTATAGAACTTACAGAACATATGGAAAATGGATGTATTTTTTAGTCCTTTTTTTCTGTAAGTTTATTATGTGTGAAGATTCTTTTCATGGAGAATTGCTAAATAGTTGAGCATAAGGTGTTAATTTAATTGCTGAAAATATTTCTTTGCACCACAGGATGAGTGCCATTATTTCTTATGCCCTGGACAATAATTTACACTATTTATTAAGTCTTTTAACTTGTGAAATAGTCTATAATTTTCATCTTAGAGATAAAATATAGTTCAAGTCTTTTCCTTTTCATGAAAAATTATGATTTTTATGAAAAATTGCGACTGTAATGAAGAATTGTGACTTTTATAAAGAGTTGTGACTTTTACGAAAAGTTGCAACTTTGATATAGAGTTACGACGTTTATGAAAAGTTGTGATTTTATGAACGATTTTGACCTTTCCGAGTGTTGCGACTTTTCCGAAGAGTTGCAACTTTATCAAATAAGTGTAACCTTTCTGATAAGACACAACAAACAATTGTTCACACTACCTTTTGTTATTTAATAAGTAGAGGGATTTCCTCTCATTTTAAAACAATAAAAATTCTGAAGCTCCTCTTCTTCTTCTTCTTTTTCACATTTAAATATTTGTGTACTTTGGTCCTGTTGAATGGATCACCGACACCATTTTTATGTTACAGATCCTGATAAATTTTTTTACAGTCATTTGTTTATGTTTATGTTATTAAGGATAAATGATAACATGTTTCATTTTCCTTTACATTATTAATATTTGTTACTATGTAATATTGTATATAACATAATATAGTGTTTTAGTCTTAGTGAGTGATAGATTTTAATAATATTTTATTTATATAATGATATTAAATTTCCGCGCAATATACGGATAATTTTACTAGTAGTTTATATAATTTTACTAAATAACAAATACTAATAACAACGAGATAAAAATAGGAATATTACGAAAGCATGAAGTTCCAGATGGTGTAGGAGTGGGTCGAAACTTCACAGATCCCTTTGGAAATTCGAACAACTGTGTCAGTAAAACTCTGCATTTCCCCAAAAAGGTTACAACAATGGCGAACTTTCTTTGGGTTTTCATCTTCGTGGCTTTGGGGATCTGTTCCGAGCTTCTTTTCGCTGAAAAGTCAGTAAAGTTGTCCTAATTTCCCTGTATTTTATTATCTTTGATTTCTATTGCTCTTTTAAGTAACTGGTTCCTTAATACTCTATAGTAATCGCTATGTTGTTCATGATATTTGAATTCAAAACATATCTTGATCTGGGTTCATTATGTGATGTAGTTTTTATTTGGGTATTCATAGTTTTTAAGGTTACTGAGCAGTACGATTGAGGTAATCATAAAAGTCTTCATAAGTGAGTAATCAATTTGTTTGTTTGTTTTGAGAAAGTAAAGAAATACTTTTTGAATCTTGTAAAAGGGGTGTGTTTGTTGCCAATCTGCATTTGAAAAACAGAATTACTGAAACTTTGCGCGACGGCACGAGGGTTTCTCTCTTTCCAACCCTTTTAACAATTAATAGGAGTCTATTTTTCTTTCTGAGAGACAAATGCCTTTTCATTAAAGCATACTTTTCAAGTTGCAACTCTTCAAGTTCTCAACTTTTCAAGTTTCTCATTTTTCCTCTATTTCTCATCAATTCTTGCTACATACCCAACAATGTTTGCTACGAAGGAAAATGTTTTTTTCTTGAAATCACGTGTATTTTCTCACTTATTTTCTAGTGTTTGGTAATTAAAAAGAAAATATTATACTATGAGCATATATATATATATTTATATGTTATCTAGCAAAACCTTATGGAGGTGGAATGGGGGGATTCGGAGGTGGCAGGGGTGGAATGGTCAAGGGTTGGGGGAATGGGGTGGGTGGGGAGGAGACAATACACTTGAAATGTCACTTATGAACTTGTTTTCCCTACTTCCATTAGGAAAGTCATTTTTCTCATTTCAAAGAACTTGTTTTCCTAGAGGAAATGTTCTCCAAACCTTTTGAGTTTTGACCAACCAAACAGGAAGATTGGAAAACATGTACCAAAATGCCCTTTATATTTTGTGGTTTTAAACATGTTCATGTGGAAAGGTAAATTTAAAGAGTTACCAAAAAAAGAAAAAAACATTTCTTTTTGAAACGAACAAAAAAGAAAAGTAAGACAAAGAAATTGAAACGGAGAGTAGTATAAAGTGCTCTTTTCTGTTCTTTCCCCCCTAAAAGTTTCTTCCGTCTTTTGAGCTTAGAAGTTGGCAGCTTCTATGAGTGTGTCAAAAATATTTTTTAATATTGGGAGTTTGGAAAAGAAACTGATTTATCTTGTTGGCTTGTGGTTTTCAAGAGAGTCATTTTTCGACTGTACTGTAGAAGATATACTACTCAACTAGTTATAAGCTGCAAATTATTAAATGTAAGAAGATCAATGGTAACCATTAATTTTGGAGTGGTTTTTATAAATGGTGCTTGACATGATTACAGTAATTTGTTTCAGAGGCCGAAAAGAATTGAGGGCTGAGGAGGTGAATGGGGATGCCATTATACAGTCGGGCCATCCTGTACGCTCTAATAGATTTGATCCCTCACGCGTCGTTCAACTCTCGTGGCAACCAAGGTCAGGTAGTCTATTCAATCATTAACCTTGTTACTTCTTCAATATGTTGTGGCATGTGAAGAAATTTCAAAAACGCAAAATTCTGCATTTAAGTAAGTTTACCCAAAAGAGAAGAAGAAAAGTTTTCTTTGTTATGTTGGTGTTTTGAAGGCATGCTTGTTTAGCTTCCTGGTTTTGTTGATGAGTTTACTTGAATAATTCTCTGTATGGACTATGGAGGAATAATCAACATTTTTCTTGAAATAGGGTTTTCTTGTATAGAGATTTTCTGTCAGATGAAGAGACTGATCACTTAATCTCTTCGGTAAATCAATGCCTCTCAACTTGTACTGCTATACTTTTTCTCTTGAATGTTTTTAAAATGTGTCTTCGCATGAATGCTTTTTCTTAGGTGCATGGAATGAGAAATAGCTCCACAATTGATAATGCTTCTGTGGATGCAGTGAATTTTCCAACTATGGGTATTCCCGTAGATGCAAAGGTAAGTTCTTGTTATCTACATGGTTCTTTATATGAGCTAATGCTTCTTCAAAGCATAGATGTGACCAAGCATTTGTATTATTTAGATAGTGTTTAGCTTTGTAAATTGAAGATATTAGTATTTATGCATTAGGGTTCTATAAACTCTGCTTACCATGAGAATGGACTCCAGATATTAGTAATTATGCATTAGGGTGCTATAAACTCTGCTTATGCTTCCCATGAGAATGGTCTCCATGCTCACTGAATTTGCTGGTTGAGAAAGCAGTTCATGTTGATAAAACACTCTACTCAGTACTCATAACATGTTTCTTTGTATTGTTCTTTAAATTCTAGGATCCTACTAATGTTACCTTTATCAAAAAATTCTAGGATCCTACTTCCTCAAGGATCGAAGAAAGGATCTCAGCTTGGACCTTTCTGCCAAAAGGTAGTTTTCATTGCCAGACATATAAGTTCCATTTGTTTCTTTCTAGGTACCCCTCCCAACTGAAGGTTTTGAGTCTGCCTTTTCAGTGTTGTATGACTGACCGCTATCATCCTTGCCTTCAGGAAACAGCAAGCCATTGCATGTTCTGCATTCTGGACATGAGAGTTTAAAGGGGAATTATGGTTATTTTGGAGGAACTCCACACTCAAGTCCAGCGAACCATTAATGGCGACTGTCATTTTGTATCTATCAAATGTGACACAGGGTGGTCAGATCCTCTTCCCTGAGTCAGAGGTAAAATAGAGGTGCTTTGTACTTTAATTTCGTAATGACATCTTTTCTGTTTGTGCTTTTGTTTTAACTTATTTGAACTCCTGGTGTAGAATAAGATATTGTCTGACTGTACGAAGAGTAGCGACTCCCTGAGACCAACTAAAGGAAATACAATTGTGTTCTTCAATGTCCACCTCGATGCATCCCCTGACAGGAGTAGCTCCCATGCAAGATGCCCTGTTATTGATGGTGAAATGTGGTATGCCATCAAATTCTTTTATCTGAGAAGTATAACTGTGCAAAAGGATCCATTACAATCAGATGGTGACACCTATTGTACCGATGAAGATGAGAACTGTACGCGATGGGCTGCTACTGGAGAGTGTGAAAGGAATCCTGTTTTTATGGTTGGTTCTCCTGATTATTATGGTACATGTAGGAAAAGTTGTAATGCGTGTTGATTCTTTATGTAACGATTATATGTACCTTTACTGGCATTGTTTGTGACAAAATCTTCTGATTAATATAGTCCAGAATTATTTTTTGTTTCTTTTCTTTTGCCAACTATATTGGGCAAGTGTAGCATACAAATAGACTTTTGGCTCTTAGCTGCAGAAGACTTGGCCTTTCCCCTGCAATAATCAGTGACATTACTTTTTTTTTTTTCTAAGAACAAGTCCCTCAGAGAGAATTTTGCCTAAATTCTCTTGGTTGACTAATTATATTCCCAAACATTTGATGGTCTGGTAGATTTTTTCTTCTTCCAGGTTTAGATGCTTCATTTCCAGCTAGGTTGAGAAGGTCTATTTTATTATTTGCTATGTCTTCTCGACTCTTGTATTTTCTTTCTCAAACTGCTTCGATACATGCAAGGGTCTTTTGGAACTAACCTCTCTACCTCCGTGAGGTAGAGTTGATCTGACATGCGTACTGCATATGGTCTACCTTCTCCAGACTCTGCCTGTGTGATTTCACTGGATTTGTCGTTGTATTACTAAACCTCATTCAAGAATGTGTCTAGTGACCTCTAGAAGCTGCAAAAGGTCAAACATAACAGAGTTGCCACCAACTAAGTGGAAGCAAACTCATGTGCCGCCAAATTGGGGAAAAAGAAAGGATTTATTTTATAATATAACAACTGTCCAAAGAATTTGAACTAGCTGTGTAACTCAACATGTTAAACAAGTTGCTTATTTTATGTTAGAATATGTTGTGCTTGCTATTGCAGATAATTTGATCTGATGGTATAAAATGTACGCAGACCTTACCAATACCTCGAGGAGGTAGAGAAAATGTTTCCTAAAGACCCTCAACTCAAGTTGCAAGTACAAAAAAGGAGATAGTGAAGAGAAATTTACACGATTTAGTAACATAGAACTTAAACTCAAGAAAAGAAGTATCTGTATATAGAATTCATAACTAGGACAACAAACAACTTCCATTACCAAAATAGTATAATTGTTTTTAACCTCACTAGTACAAAAGAAAATGCTACAAATCAAGTAACCAAGACTACTATTTAGCTGCAAAATGTTTGACAGTGAAACCAACTTTCTCAAACTTGCCTTTCTCATTGCTTTCTCTAAACTTCAAATAATCAGCACAAACAAAAGGTTTATAGACCTTCAAATTTCCCTTCCCCACAATCTCTTGTGGTGCAACAATCAGTTTCTCATCTTCAAAGCACCAGAAGAACGCGATGGAAAATCGACTCACAGGCTCTTTCAGAACAACTCTGTGTTCAGATGACCTCAATTTCCCATTACTCCAAGCCTGCAATAGATCTCCAATATTCACAACAAGTGTGTCTTGGCAAGGATCAATATCCATCCACTTGCCTTCTTTAGATCTCACTTGAAGTCCACCAACTTCATCTTGATATACTATTGTTATGCAGCTCATATCAGTGTGCATCCCTAGCCCTTCAACTTCTTCTTCTTCTTCTTGTACATTGTCAGTGCTTTCAGGTGGAGTATAGTTGTTTACTCTTAGATAGCCATGACAGTTCTTGAATTCCGATGCGAATTTTCGCTCAAATTCAGGACCTAAGCTCATCAGTATGACCTCAACAATGCTTTTGGACACTTCTACCATTTTTCTCCCATATACCTCCATTGCATGACTACAAAGGACAAAAGAAAAAACATTAAAAATGCTAAATTCTAATCAAACTGACTTAACTCATCTGGTCAAGCAATCTTAAACTAATGTTTGTGATGTATGCAAGAAAAGTATAGTATTTCATCAATAATAAAAACAGGTGTTAAAGTGCATTCAACGGTGTGGTCTAGGAGTCAATGAAGCTTGTGAAAACCAAGGTTCAAATCCTAGTAGAGACAAAAATCATCTGTCAAAGCTTTGATGGACAGAGTTACTTGTACGTAATGCTTGTTCTACGAGGCAACAAGTACCTAGATGAATAGTCGAGATACATGCAAGTTGGATTGTAGTGTTTGAAGGTTTTTGATTTTACCTGAATTCTGGAATTGGCTGGTTGATCAGGGCTTGGGAAGTACTCTGTGCAGAAGCAAAGAAGTCAGGTCCAGACACTCTGAGGCTTTCAAAGAAAGGAGAAGCAATGAAGTGAGGAGTATAGGTTCTTATATTTGATAAAGGTCCAGCATTGAGCTTTACATCACAAGGAAGATCGAAAATTCGGTTAGAAAGGAAAAGAAGTTGTTTACATAAATCTCTAGGAATTCCATGGTTACTGATGTGAAAAAAGCCCCATTCTTTACAAGCTAAAGAAAGGGACTTGAGGGAATTTGATGAACTCAATGGCCTCGAAATGTCGAAAATCGGAAGTTTTACAGAAGTTTGAGGCTTAGACATGCTCAGGAGATAAAGTTAGTTTCTTCTGTTTAGTCCTTTATGTAGTTATATAGAAGGGCAGCTATATCTTGGAAAGAGTATCCTTTCAGTTAACTATGTATAAACTATTAAGCGATCCGTGCTTGGTTGTATTCATTCTCAACTCACTGACTCTAAAGCTAATGAATTCGTCTCTTAATTCGTTTCGTTTAAAACAAGTTATTCCGACATTGTGGAAAAAATGATGAGATAAATTATTGAACACCAATCAAATGTGAAATTATTATACCTTATACCTCACGCCAAAAGACTCTGCGTCAGAAGTGACGCAAAGAAGAATCTCAATTGCTACAATAGGGATGTGGAAAAGACAGATGTGAAAACAAGTAATAAGAAATGAGAATAAATAATTATTGCAGAATATAAGGCATGTAACGTGTACTTGAAAATAATATTTTTCAAACTACTAGTAAGTATATTACTAATGACATTTTGCAATTTATTAAGGTTTGACAATTTCTGTTTAGTGTTTGCCGACTCTAACCCCCCACCCCCACCAACCCCATAGCACTCCTTTAATTTTTTTCATAAAAAATATGGTCAATAAAATTGGAGGATGAATTTAAGACACTGTAGACAATTAGGAGGCAACAAGCACATTTGATGGAAGAGTGCTTGTTATAACCAAAAATATATGTCAGTAAAAAATATTTACGTCGAATTAAATAATTAATCATCATAATTACTATTTAAAAATTCAAAAAATAAGATACATATCATATACCTATCGATTGCTAATTATGTGCAAATGTATTTATTTGATACCAAACATCGAATGTAAATAATTTTTTATCGAATCAATTTTTTTTTTTTGATTTTATTCAATGTCAAGGTTTGACTTGGTTAACTCGTGATTCATGAGTCTGTCGAGCAAACACGACAATTAAGCAAAACACATATTTTATATGCAATCGAGGACATTGGCAATTTTTTTTTCTGTTCCCATAGACCCCTGATGACATATTTTATATTTCTTTCTCTATATTCTAAGCAAGGAAAAAACAATTAGAAGTAGGGCCGTTCAAAATCGAATCGAAACCGATAAGCTGAATTGATAAAAAAAGTTATTGGTTTAGTGATTTTGATAACGGTATCGATTTTTTTTTTGTTATCGAGTTATTGGTTCTGAACGGTTTAAAGTTTTTTATTAACGGGTTAACCGATAATCCGATAGTATATTAAATAATTATATTTATACCATTTTGTATATAAAGTCCTCGACTTAGAGTTTAATTTCCTACTTTTATTTTTGATTGTCTCAAACACTTGATTATTCTACGATGTAAAAGTGTTTGCTTTTGAGCAAGATGTAACTTGTGAACTCAAGTGCATGGTTTATTTGGTTTGTCACCCTTGTTTCTAAGTGATTTTTAATATTTTTTCTTTTGTGTCAAATCTTAACGGTTAAACCGATAACCGAACTGATAACGATCAAAAACCGATAACCCAATATCTTAATGGTTCTATAACGGTTTAACATCTTTACAAATTGATAACCAATAAGCTAACCCACTAGACTTTAAAACCGAATTGAACCGACTGATACACCGCAAAAGAGAAACATGATAGACTATGGTGAGTAGGGTAATATTTTTTTTTTGAAGGATCAATCTTTTTTTTTTAAAAAATGAAGAAAGATAAATATTAGTAGTATTAAGTAGGCATAAGTATATAGGGATGGTTGGGCGGTGGTCAGTCTTGACCTAAGGGGTCACTATTACACAAAAAGTTAAAACTTACACAAGGATCAATTTACTTGTGTTTTGAGTGCATTTGATTAAAATTGAAGTTTCTGTATCTTCTAGAAGAAAATTAAGAACATTTTTTACGGCAACTTCTCAAGGAACAGAGGCACTTGACAATGTGCTTTTAAATGACTGACGTTGAAAATTTATGAGACTCTGAAAGTTACAAGACGTATTTAATTTTAGTTGGAATTCTATAAAGTGTATTAGATTTTAGTTAGGATTCTTAGAAGTAAATCAATCTTAAATCCTAATTCGTGCTATATAACGTGGTATTATGTTCCCTTGAAAGGCATTTCGAGTATTTTCATAAACTCATGAAATATTATCTACTCACTATTCTCTATGTTCCCTTAAAAGGCATTTCGAGTATTTTCATAAACTCATGAAATATTATCTACTCACTATTCTCTATGTCTCAGTTGTTCAATACATTTCTTTTAGATTATCCAAAAAGAGTAACATCTTTCTATATTTAGAACTAATTTAGCTTTAAAATTTTCATTTCACTCTTAATGAAACGATTTAGAGTCATAAAGATGTCAAAAACTTATTATAGATCATAAACTTCAAAAGTCTTCATTTCATTTCTTTGATTTTGTGCCTAGATAAACACTATCATATACATAAAACAAAAGGAGTAACTATTTCAGGTCACACGAGAAAGAGGGGACCATTGAGCTAGATCAATCAGCAACGAATTCCACATACAGATAGAGTCGTAAAAATTCCACAAAAGCTTCAAGATTGATGCCTCAAATTTACACACATTGCCCTTAGCTCCAGTTTCTTCATTTATTTGGAATCAGTTTTATATAAGATGATTTTGAAAAGAAAAAAAACAAGACATGACCAGCCAGCCTTTTGTCACTAAATTTGCCACTGAACTTTAAATTACCCAGTTCTTCATATCACAAAATTTCTGGGAGAGTATCTGAAGAGATATTAAAGCTGAAGAAATAGCAAAGATAAGAAAACTATATCCTTTGTTGAGGAATTTAACAAACAATGCGGTGTCTTATACTTGAATCTTCTTTCTGGTTTTATTACTGCTAGCAGCAAAAGACGCGGATTTCAGTCCTCCAATCAGTCCTCTAATATATGAAGATCATTTCTTGAATAGGCTTGGTCACTTGTCAATTTCATGTAATTGCCTTCCTGCGTGCGTATCTTTTTAACAAGTAAATGGTCAGTTTTTCCGGATACAAGGGGATAAAATGAAATCAATTGCAATGTGAAGTGAGATTTAAGTGTAAATTACACTCTCATTTTGAGAAACTCACATACTTCTGTCAAATACACAGACATTCCTAAGTCATAGCTTTAATGGCACATAGGCAACAAAGAAAAAACGGAACATCAAAGAGAACACTAAACCCTGGCAGCTGAACCTCCAGAAAGATAGATTGAAGTCTGCTTAGGAAGAAAGCAAGAAAAGTACTGGACATAACAAAGCTAGCTAAACATTAACTTTGAGAACTAAGTGAGCTGAAATAGAAATCGGGGCTTTGTGATACTTCAGTATGTTCTCATTTTGTTATCCGTATATCACTACTTCCAATGCACTCCTATGTGAGGAATTTAATAGATACAAGTGGTGATTCAGATATGGGACTTCAGTAAGTATCCAACTGTCAATAGATCTACACATTATGGAATTTTCAGTTAAGAAAAATAAGTGTGTGACATGCAACACTTGCAGCTATGGACACTTTCCAATCTGGTATATACATGGCAGTTACTGTATTATATCACTGGATGAGGAATTACCAACTTTTATTATATATTTAGGTCAACGACATGCCCTCTTCTGAAGGCCCAATTCTTTTGACCAACCATGTGAAGTATTTTTGCCAATGGGTGGTGGTAAGACTCGAGCTCAGGACTTACTATGATCTGACACCATATTTGAGTGAACTGCTTCCATTTAAACACCTAAAGTGTTGCGAAGGAATATTATTTGTTCAGGTCCTCAACGATGTCCCAACTTGAAAGTTTAAAAAGTATGCAACATTTGCTGCCCCCAAATAAGCCATTAAATATCCATAAATCCAACTAAGATGCATGCATCTCACCCCAAGTCCATGTGATTACAGGACAGTGGCTATAATTTATAAGGAACAAAAACTGAAAACCATCAAAGACTAAACCTGGCAATAATTGAAGTTTACCTGACAGTCATTAGGAACTCCCCACCCAAGCTGGCAAATTACCAATGCATCTAAACCACTATTTGTTAAATTAATATTATGTGGATACCTAAACATCAGATAACTAACAAGTGGTTCAATTTCTAAGTCACTAGTCTAAGCAGTAGCTTGTGAGAAAGTTCCCTTCACATAAAATGTGAGCATACAAAAGATATTGATCGAATTACCTATGGTGAATGAGGATCGAGCAAGCGTTACTTTGTAAACCTCACACCCCTCAACATCAAACTTTTAATTTCACTTGCTTTTCATTCACAGTACCACCATAATTGTAGCTTTACAAACTTGGAATCCAGGTATTGGAAACACAATGATGCTGGGATAAGCCATTACATCAGAATGGTAATATAACACCTAGTCCTTGACAGTATCTATAAGCAAACAAATCAATTGTACCCCTCCGCTTCTGTTTCCCCTAGGATGCCTAATTTCTAAAATCAGTTAATATTTATGAATCATTAATGACTAATCAGCAACTGACAAGGTTCTGCTGAACCAATAAACAATGTCATTTTACCCATAAAGCAATATTTATCAACCCTCTGAAAATCTTGTTTTTGTTTTCTTCCCAAAGGTAACTCTTGAAAGAAACTCATACTAACGCGGTAGAACCTTATAAAAACGTTGAAGTCATAGACCAATATCTGTTGGCAGACAAAGGTATAGCCAAGTGTACAGAAGGGGTTCAATGGATCCCCTTTAAAAGTTACACTTAGCAAATAGGGTAAAAACAATTTTTTTTCTATACTCCAATCATACATATAAATTTCAACCAAAAAGGCTCAACACATTCACCCACTGTGCAAGTTTGCATTCTTTTCAATCCTCTTTTGAGAATTCCTGGCTCCGACATTGTTGGCAAAGCCAAGGATTACAGCTAGACTCGTCCAAATATCCACAATACACACAAAAAAGTCTCTTTTCCCCTAGTAGAAATCTGAGACATGGTACGAAAAAAAAAACAACTTACCATTATGTTTTACAAGAACAGGTTTATTCACGTCAGCTCCATCCATTGGCACAATTACTAACATTAATCAAAGCAGCAATTTGACTTGAAAGAATCTTCTTTCAAAGTAAACCAAACCCATTTCACCATTTGTCCAACACAATTAAAAAAGGGAAAATTAGGCGGTTAAGCAAACAGATACTACTTAATTACTTATCATAGCTATAAATTCACGACTAACATTATATATTAATTACGTAGGTTGACTTTGAATTTGTATAATTAGTCACATTTGTATATGTATGATTCATCAGAATATACAAATACATATGTATAATATACAATTATCTAATCGATATACATATACAATTCACCTCTCTCCCACTCTGCCCTCTCTCGCTCGCCTCTCTCCTCCCTCTCCCAATCTCGCTCGCCTTTCTCCTCTCTCTCCCAATCTCGTTCGTCATATACAAATACATATGTATAATACAATCATCTAACCTATATATATATACAATTCACCTCTCTCCAACTCTCTGCCCAATCTTGCTCACCTCCCTCTCCCAATATCGCTTTCCATATATACAATACATACGTATAATATACAATTATCTAACCGATATACATATGCAATTCACCTCTCTCCCACTTTTTTCCCTCTCTCGCCTCTCGCCTCTCGCCTCTCGCCTCTCGCCTAACATATAGCTACGAATTGTAATTATCAAATTATAGCTATAGATGATAATTATAGCTATAGAGGATAATTAGACTATTTTTTATTGGCTTTATGTAAAAGTTCCTCGCAAAAAAAACCTCAATATTTTCATAGAAAACAAATCTTTTAGCATTCAAGTTCGAAACTTTATCACTGAAAAAGAATAACCTCCAGCACCGCATCGCTAATGATTACGACAAAAACAACCTAATTGCAATTACAAAAGCAATAACTCGAACGAAACAAAAAATTCAACAGTATGAATTATCAGGATTTCGTAACGAAAGATCAGAATCCGCACCGGAGTTTAGCTTTGGTGAAGAAGAATTAGAATTGTTGATAGAGCAAGATGACCTAAATGCTTCAACATGAGACTGACATTTCAAATAGTCGCCTTTATTTTCTTCCAAACACTTCTTCAGAGCCTCCACATCACACGCCGTCTTCTTTACACTCTTGTTTTCCTTCTCCGTTTTCCCCTCCATTTTTTTCTCACCAGCCCCAATTCCTCCCTTGTACTAATTTTTTTTCAGAGAGAACTGAGAAATGTGAAATTAGTCCTCTCTGAAATTTGCTGGACTGGACCTTTTGTTCATATGCTCCAAACCCGAACCAGCCCAACATAAAACTGAAAAAAATGACAAAAGGTATTATTTTTTTTTTAAAGGAGAAATGTTCAAATATGTCATTAAATTTTCAGAAAAAC
Organism: Solanum peruvianum; assembly: GCA_027705065.1. NCBI lineage: Eukaryota > Viridiplantae > Streptophyta > Magnoliopsida > Solanales > Solanaceae > Solanum > Solanum peruvianum. The sequence continues at coordinate 2,937,397 of JAKWJD010001757.1, read as the reverse complement.
TTATTTATGTTATCAGTTACAAATTTAATTTATTTATTTCATTATTGTTGAACAAAAGGTTTATTCATGTCATTATTTTTTAATGGTGGTTTTGTAAAGTCATTTTTGAAACGCGGTCAATTATAATTGGCGACGTCATCAACTTTTTTAATAAAAAAGGCATAAAGTTGAAGAAAAAAGATAAAATTATTTTTTTTATTTTTTAAATTAAGTAAATTGATGACGTGGTCAAATTATAATTGACCACGTCATCAATTTTTTTGAATAAAAAAAATCAAAATTCTGAAAATTAAACATTTTTATTTATATTTTAAAATTGGAGTTATATATTCTCATATTTTTTGCAACCTCTATGGTTAAATTACTTTGACCGAGAAGGTTAGTGAGTTTTTTACTATGAAAGAAAGATCGTTTACGATAGTGAAAATAAGATAAAAATATTTAAAATTTGAATGTACTTTTTCGTTATGACATTATTTATATTGCTCATTTTTTAAAACTAACAAAATCATCTAACTTGACTAATTTGTTGAAATATGATTAGTTGTGTTATATAATTTAAATTGAGCTATTTTAATAAATAAAAATAGGGTAAATTTGAGGAAAATAAATTATGGTGAAAGTAGGGAAAAATAGGAAAAGGGTGAAAAATTCTTATGGCCAAAGAAATTTGGGGTGTTTTTCAAATTTAGGAAAATTTCAAGTTGCATTTGAATTTTTCAAGCCAAATGATGATTTTTAAATAAAGTAAAAGAAAACATTTTCTTTATAACCAAAATGTGGACAAATTGGGGCACTTATGACTTCAGCCTTCTAAGCAATTTTGTGCTCTACGTTTGTCAAAAATGAGTATTTTAATTTCTTTAAATATGTAACAAATTTTGGCTATTTTAGAACTTGATTACTTTTGTTAGGTATAAGAGAGAATTAAGTTATGTGTTAACCCCCTTAAGAAAGGATTATATATGGATGAAATCGATGTTGAAAAGAGAAGTGCGTAGATTAAATATGATTTTAACGAGTTAATGAATTAGAGAGTTTTTATTTAAAGTCACGACGACTTTAATCAAGAATCAAAGAAGCGTCTAATCAATCTACTCGAAGTTCACTTCAAGATCAACTTGAATATGTTACACCAATTCAAAATAGCTTCACTCCAAAGTCAAGTGTCCGATATCCAATAATTAAGATACAAATCAACTAGCTACAAAAAAATCAGAATTTACTATAATAATCGCATATTCATGTAAATAACAAATGCAATATATAAATAGCGATTAAAATAATCATGAAAAATATTATTTATGACTAGTACTCTTATTCCATCAAATTTTCATCACCACTACTCATAAGTTCTTGAATTGTGGCATAAATAAATGTTCTTTTTCTCTGATCAAGTTGCTCAATAGTTCAATGAAAAATATCTTAATAAAAATATACTTTCTCTTTTATTTTATTGCCAATTAACTTAGTATTCTTAGCTTATTTTCTTATATACACAAATATATTTAAAACAATTAATAATTAATTACGATCATTATAATCTACTTTCTTTGAACCTAAATACATATTCTATTATTAATCTTTTATCTCATATTTTAATTTAAACCTTTAGACAAAGTAGAACAAAATTTATCAATAATACTTTAAAATCACATAAATAGAAATTAATGCCTTTGTTTCATTTTAAATAACTTTTTTTTCTTATATTTAGTTTTTTTATACACTTTTTATTTTATTTTAATTTTAATTTTTTATAGTCCCACAAAAACAAAAATAATAAAATAAAAATTATAGAAGAGCGGAAGGAGGAGAGAAAAAGAATTTGAAAATCAAACCCTAACGGCTATTTCTCTTATAGACAAAATAATACTACTCTCCTTATTCATTCACTTTCTTCTTAATTCATCCAAATTTCATTCAAAATTGTAAATTTTCAAAGCTGAACTTCTCCATGGCTTTGTCGACGCCCGATTCAAATCGCCTGAAACTCACCGCCGGTCCAAGAATCTCACGCAGGGTGCGAATTTTTGGGAAAATTCGAGGATTTACCGATCAGGAATCTGAAATTACCAGCCGAGATTCGAAGCCGTGGGTCACTGTTTCTCGGTCCAAAGAGAGCGGCTCTGATTCGTCTGGAAAAGTTACAATCTCGTTCGGAGATGAAGGGAGCAGGTAATGTTTGTGGTGACTCATTAATTTTAGATGGTTACAAGTTTCATTTTCAATTTTTCTTTTGATATTTTATGTTTCCAAAGTATGTTAGCCCACGGATTTGACTATATTTAGCTATCAGGTATTGTTGTAGTTCTAATTATGTGAGATTCTGTGATTTCTTGGGTAAATTTTGTAGATACCTATTTGTTAATGTGTTTCGTGCATAGATTTGTTTCTTTTGGCATTGAATTGAGCTTCTTTTTGTTTTTGAGTTAATTGCCTAGGGGGATTATTCTTTTTTGAGGTGAAAATCTGAGATTTTCTAGTTCGGTTTTTTACAGCCGTAAAGATGTATATGAATTAGATAACTGTTATGAACAAGACGATGATAATGGTATAGTATTCTCAAGAGAGGTAAAACCACTGATATCAGAAGTTCTTAGTGGTCGAAATGCGTCCGTTATTGCATATGGGGCAAGAGGCAGTGGAAAAACCCACACAATCCAGGTCGGTCTTCTGTGTAATTATCCAACATGATTCTCTAATAAACTTTCTGTTACTTTGAAACTGAGGATATTGTTTCTTTTGTGATATAGGGTTCTGTGGACAAACAAGGTTTGGCAGCAATGGCAATAGCTGAGATCCTTTCGCAAACAAAGGATGCAGAGAAAGCCGTGTTGATCTTCGTTTCCTTTTATGAGGTGTTCCAGGATCATGTCTATGATCTTTTGGATCCTAATCATCCTGAAGTTCAAGTTCTTGAAGATTCTCAAGGAAAAATAAAGCTCAAAGGACTGTCTAAGGCAAGTTAAAGTAGTCTAATCCAATTATGGTTGTAAAATATTGACAATTTGCACATTGTTAAGGTTAAGATCACTCTTCTTTTCTTGTACGCAGGCCACTGTGGATTCTATTTCACACTTTCATGATCTATGCGCTTGTTGGACCGCACCATGCTATTCAGCACAAAAGACACCACTCCAAATGCCAAAAAGGAGTCATAAAGGTTTAATGATACGTATAGCATCTGTCGATGACATCCAGGGTAGTAAACGTCCCAATGTGATGAACTTTGTGGATTTGGCAGGTCTGGTAGTCCTAAACCTTCAAAAATTGTAGAGCTATTCACCTATGCTCAATAATTGCTTTTTTAGTTATCTTCATTGTATTGTTGTGCTCTCAGGCTATGAGGATTCCAGAAGAAGTAGCAAAGATGGAATTTCACTTACTGAAAGTACTAGAATAAACAAATCTTTGTATGCCATTATGAATGTGGTGTACGCTCTGAACACAAATGAAAAGCGTGTGCCTTATCGAGAAGGCAAACTCACTCGGATGCTACAGGAATCTCTTGGAGGCTCCAATCATGTTTTGTTGCTTACCTGCTTGGTAATGACTTCTCATTTTTTACATGGTTGATATTTTGTGTAGAACTGTAAATCCAAAAGTTAATTTGGAAAATTCCTTTTCTCACCCTTCCATTTTTTTGTTATAGAATCCAATTCCTTGCCAAGATACTCTTTATGTAGTAAGTTTGGCTTCACGCTCTTGTCAAAGCACTGGTCAGATTTTGACAAGCTCTGCAATGAAAAGTAAAAAGCACACTAATCAACAAGTACGACTAATGGGTACCCCATTGTCTGGGAAAAAGAACAACTCTGCTAGTAATTTAACAGAAAGGTATTGCTACATGGAATATCATATATGAACTAGCATATATTGTTCATTGACTGATGTGTACTGAAACATTGCTTCTGCGCTTTCATTGAAGGAAATTATTCAGTGAGAGAAAAGCTGTCATCTCTAAGCAGGTAACCAACCATGCATCTATTGTTTTTCTCCAGACATAGATCTTGGTTCTGATTCCTGTATAATTGGTTGGATTAACTATTTTAAAAGAATAGTTTACTACAAGCCCTCTACTTTAGTTGTCAACTCATCTGGTTTGTAGATTGTACCTCTATGTTTTAGAGTGTGAAATATAAACTACTTCGCTGCACAAAGTCTTCTCCTTTACTTCTGAATTGTTGCTTTTAACTTTTCATTTAGGTTTATTGATTCAATAAAATGATAAAATTATTCTAGTCTATTGTCAATTGTCTATGTAGCACTTCAATGTGTCATCGATTCACCTTAACATGTCATTGATTCATAGGATGAAGTCACCTCAGCTACAAAGTTTAAGCCTCTATCAAAAAATGCTTCAACCATCACATCTTCCTTCCATAAAAAGGTACAAGACTTAATCAGTTGAAAATTGGTTAATTAAGATGTGTTAAGATATCATTCATTGTTAAGTTATGCCACATTGAACTTAAAGTGTTATAATATTATGTATTGGTAGACTTCTCAAGACAAGTCCGATTCAGATAGTTCTGGAGCCTTGATATTATCAGCACAAAATGTATGTTCTCTTAAACTTTGTGAATGCATCTCTGTTCCTTCTATTTTTTTGCTGCTCTGAGGGCTATGCACAGGCTTAACTAATGTATTAGATTCAGGAAATCCCAACTGCTTTCAAGGAAACAATCTGCGATGAAAATGTAGAAAAGGTAAGGCAATATTTGATTGTACAGTAATAATTTAGTTCAATCATCTTCTGCAAACACTGCTACTGATGCACTTTATTGAATTGGAGTTATCTGTGTACTAAGAATTATCTTTGCATCTCAGGATGCCTCTCCACCAAATAAAGCAACAGATTTAGAAGTTACTCCCGAAGTTCTTTGTGATGTCAAAGAAATAATTTCTTTTCCAGATGATGGTAGGTTGTGTCACAAGTTGGTTACTGTATCTAATATACACTTTCATTGGCTTTTATTTTTTTCACATATGCTATAACATTGCAGGTACTGTTGGTATAGAGAAGAAAAATGAAGACACGATCATAGACAAAGTTGGTTCACCACCACTAAGTGCAAGACTTAGAGAAATAACAAATAATTTGCGGTTGTTGGAGGCTTCAACTCCTTTGCATGTACTGATGCCAAAGCAATCAGATGTATCCCATGGAAACCTTGAAAGTTGTGACATTTTAGAACCTAAAACCCCAAAAACTGAAACTGATGTGAGAACTTTGGAGATTGTCAAGTACAGTAGTCCTTGGGAGAAATTTCATACCCGCAGTTCTGGAGTAAAGGTAGTGATTTATCTTTGTGAATAGTTTTGTAAATATTTTGTTTTTTGATGTTAGTTTCAACTCATTCAATCATCTTTTCATTGTACAGAATTGTCTTGTCCAAGAATACCTGAATTTCTTAAATACTGCCAGCAAGTAAGTGAATAGTTTCCAAAATAAACCTATCGTTCTTTTTTCTTTTGATATTGATTGTCAATTTTTTGCTAACTTGACATTTAAGCTATATTTCTCTGTCCAGCTTTCAGTTTTTTTTTTGTAACATCTTCTTTTAAAGTTGTAAAGAGAAACTTGCAAATTTTTAAAGGCAAAACCTTTATGTTATGTTACGTTAAGTAACTAGCTTGATGTATACCTCTCAATATATTTTTTGCTGTCCAGTTTTCACTTTTCTGCAACTACTTCTTTTTTAGTTGTAAACATTATCTAAGCAGTAGAAGCTGCAAGTTTTAAAAGTAGCAACTTTAATGTTATGTTATCTTCAACTGCAAACCATAAGTTCCCACAGTTCCTTTTTTCATTCTCGGGGAAAGTATTTCGCCAGAGCTAGTCTTATAATCTGCTGATTTGGTGTTGTGACGATGGAAGGGAGTTGTTTGTTTATTGGATGTCAATATATTTGCTAAATCTCTATGTGGTGAATACATTGACTTCTTTTTTAGTTGTAAACATTATCTAAGCAGTAGAAGCTGCAAGTTTTAAAAGTAGCAACTTTAATGTTATGTTATCTTCAACTGCAAACCATAAGTTCCCACAGTTCCTTTTTTCATTCTCGGGGAAAGTATTTCGCCAGAGCTAGTCTTATAATCTGCTGATTTGGTGTTGTGACGATGGAAGGGAGTTGTTTGTTTATTGGATGTCAATATATTTGCTAAATCTCTATGTGGTGAATACATTGACTAATTAACATTCTTGTTTCTCCATGATTACAGGGAAGAGTTAACAAGGATTAAGGTAAGCTCGGTTTTCAATATTACTTTTTATGAAGACTATTATTGCACATAATGGTTTATAAATCAATGTCATATTTCACACAGGGAATTGGAGAAAAGAGAGCAACTTACATTCTTGAACTTCGCGAAGAATCTCCTGAACCTTTTAAGAGGGTAAGGATATTGAAACATAATTCATGGTTTTGCAACACAGAGAAAAGGATTATAGTAGCAATGATTGTAATTAAAATATTGATCTATTTTATTAACTTTTACTCAGCTTGAAGATCTGCAAGAAGTTGGTCTCTCGGCGAAGGAGGTATTTTCACTTATCTTTACTTCGTTATTGTTTGATGTCCAATGTGTTACAGTTTTTGAGCTACCGTCATTACCATCAAATATTTTAATTTTTTTAGTGTTCTAGCTAAAGAAGAAAACAAACATTATGTGAGAAAAGACCTTGTTGAGTAGGTAAACTTGTCGAAGTCTTTTAAATGATTTGTTTTTGATATGATGTATGTGTTGATCCACGCACTTCTCCCTCTCAAAAGAGAAAAAAGAAAAAGGACATGAAGAAATAGAAATTTCATTTGATTTTGAAAGAACAATTTATGTAGAGGGATGAATTAAAGGACTTTTAAGTATTCAATCGATTTTAGGTGAACTTTGTTCTCTGGGATTCAAGTAATGCATGCCTAATTCTTCAGTTCTCCTGATTTGATTCTTTTGCAGGTAAATGGCTTGATGAGAAGAATGGCTGGACAACTTTTCATCTAGATTGTAAACAATATTTGTTTTGATGGGCAACTATAAGTTGCCAGCAATTCCAGTATGTTGTTAATGTATTTAAATATCTACATTTTGATATATTAATGTTTCAAGTTGTCTTACTTATGCTCCATTATGTATTCAACTATGAAGAACTTTGTTATCTTTATATATCTATGTATTTATCTCTAGTGGAGTTATCTCATGAACAACATAAATAAAGGCTAAAAGTTCAAAATGCGTGCATTTCTGGAAGCATTTGTGTGACATTTCTAATACCAGTTGTATTAGTAGCAGGGTAGAACTTGAGAGCTCGCAATGGCCAACATACATGCCGTGGTCTACGACGATTTATTCGTTCCTTTTTCTCTGTTGCTTCTAATTGTCTTGTTAGCTCCTCAATCTGCTTACGTAGTTCGGTAGCCCTGCTGTCTGCAAGGTGGAGAGATCTCTCAGCTGCCTCTCGGGCAGCGATGGCTGCCGCCTCTATCTCATCTTTCAGCTGCAACTTGCAATTTGAAATATGTAAAGCAGTTCTGGTCTTTTCTAATTCTTGTTTCAGAATATTGACCTGTCACAGGTTAGAAATTGTTTTTACTAGTTTGGATGTTACATTTAGCAACAATTTGGTGGACTAGTCGTTTTTTCTTCTTTCTTTCCTTGTGAGTTGTGACAATGTAAAAGGTAGCTCGACTGACCGCGCATACTTACCAGTTCTTTGTGCTCATTAATAGCTTTCTTTCCAGTTTCCACTTCCACTTCACAAGCATCTCTCCATCTATAAATTTCTTCTTCATACTCTTTATTTTCTATCATGAGTTCTTCAACCTGGAAGAAGTATGCAACAGTTGAACATCTTAAGTACTCTTTATGTCTTACCTTAGTTAGAAACTAACCTTTTGAGTAAGCATCATCTTTTTATCTTCCAACTCTTTGATGTATATCATGTTTTCTGCTAGTTTCTGACTTTTTTTGTCTGATTGATGCTGCAGAGACTCCATGTCTGACCTGGAAGTTATTAGATAATTAAACACAAGGCTCATTCAGGTACTGTAAGTTCCTTGGAAGCGCTAGGTCAGCACAACTAAAAAAGACCTTTAGTTAATGTTATTACTATTCATTCGTGTTTTCGTGCTCTCACTCACCATATAAGCTTCACTGGTAAAATTTGGAAGGAGTAATACATTATGTTGGATGTAGTCATGCAATACAAAGTATAAGAAAAAACGCCAGAGGAATTCTATACCGAATTCGAAGGTGTACATGATAACAACTAAATAAAAACATAAAAAAACTGCATCTTGCCAGAAGAATACCTAGATTCCTCCAATGACTTCTGCAACTGTGTGATTTCAACTCTTAACTTCTTTGTTATTGTTTCTATTGTTGAGGCCTGATAAGTATGAATTGAATAAATTACATTGTGTCAGATACATGACAAGTGATTTCCAATCAGCCTGTAAAAAAACTACCTTCAAGGTAATGAACAACAACAACGTACCCCGTGTAATCCCCATAAGTGGGGTTCTAGGGAGGATGGTGTTCAAGTAAAACATAATAAATTCACGTATAGAAAGGAAAATACAGTAATGTAGAAGATAAACAATAGCAGCACATATTACGGGAATTGAAGCAAAGAAAAAGAACATTTAATAACAGAATCAGAGAACAGGATAGTATGTGAGTGATAATAACAACTTGATGAACTAATCTGTTCTAAAATCTCAATGTAGTGTGATTGATCAATAGCTATAATGCACCTCTGGGGATCTTCATATTCATTATCTCAATTGTTATGTAAAGTTGTTAATTGTTCTGAACTCATAATAAGAACGCGTATGCTGTTCAGCTCTAGATTAGATTGACATATCTTTAAACTTAAGACTTACGGATCAAAAACACATCTAAAGTATTCCTATATATGTATAGATTCTCGGGCTGTGAGACAAAAATGTTACCAGAGTAACAGCTTCTGTTTGGCATTCATTGTTATCCTTCTTGATTCTGATATCAGAATCCAGATTATCTGAAAATGTTTCACTGGTTGCAGTACTTCCCATCATAAACCCGAACCCGAGACCAAAGCCAACCTTTTGCAACCCTCTCTCTGCAATCTGCAAAATGGCTGCTTTCTTCTGTTCAGTATTGCCTCTTAATCTGTTCAAACTCTTGTCCGCTACCTCCTTTTCCACCAAGACGATTTTGAGCAAGCTACCAATATCTCGATTCTCCTCTTCTAAACTCGCCACACTGCTCTCCAATTCTCTCTTCTCCTTTTTCCTCATTTCCTCATACTCTCCCCATTTTTCCTCCACCAAATTCACCAGCTCCAGAACCACAGAAAACACAGGTGATTTTTCGTTTAACAGTTTTGTATTTTCACCTTTCTCTTCGTTCTTTAACTCAGAATTTCTCGATTTTGGCAGACCTAAATCGAGATTCTCAACTAACCTCAGTAACCCATGCTTAGCTGATTGCACGATCTCCAAATTACGTGAACAAACTTCCGATTGCTCTTTTTTCTCATCTAATAGTTCCTCAGCTTTCTTCCTCGTAACCTCAAGCTCGATCCTAATTCTCTCTGTTTCTTCGTAAAATTCCATCCCTCTCCGGCTAAAATCATCCTCAAGTCTCTTGATCGCGAGAAGAAGTGCGTCTCTTTCCTTCAATACCTCTTTGAAGACCTCCAAGAGATCAACGTACTGCTTGAGAACGTCGTCGTCCTTTTGCAACTGAATTTGGTGAAGGAGTTCATCCTTTTGCGTCAATTCCGATTGGAGGTTTTGGTTGGAAGAGCGAAGAGTCTCGATTTCAACAAGGAGAGAACTGTTTCGTGAGTGGAAATCGCAAATTTGCGAAGGTGTTTCCATGAAATCAATATTTAGTTAATGCTTCATGATTTGTGATTGAATTTTGTAATGAAGAAGAAGCCTTTTTGTTCTGGTAGAGAAACTACCAGTCAATGAAAAATTTATTCCCGTTAGGTGATAATAACTGTTTGGCGCGGGAACATTTTGGTTACAAAATTAAGCGTTTTTTTTTTGACTGTCGAGCTATCGACAATCGCTATTATCAACCATCATTATGTATTATCAATTATCGCGATCATTCATTGCCACCGTTAGTTAATCATCTATCAAAATTATGAACGACCACTTCCAAATACAAGCATCGAACAACCACATTAACACTACCGCCAACCACTAGCTATACTACCTACAATCAACACCATCACCGATTGACACTCGCACTTACTATTGCTAGCTATCATCACCACTAAATGCCATACTATAATTTTTGTAAAAAAATATTTCTTGATATAATATTGAAATAATTTAGTATTCTATATTTATTAAGTTTTTAAGTATAGACAAGTTTTATACATTATTATGTTTGATTACATAAATAAATTTTTTGTTATATTTTAATATTCAAATGTATGTTCAGATTTAAATATATGTTCAGATTTAGACATTGTGCAAAGCAAACAAAGCATATATATATATATATATATATATATATATATATATATATATATATATATATATAACATACAAAGTAGAAAACTAAAGACAAATCCAAACAAATTTCTTCTCGACCTGAATTATTCTGCAAAATAATCTTGATTTTTGCTTTTCACATAATCTTCATCATTGTTGATTATCATACTTAAAAATAAAACTAAAATCTAATAACTTACATGTTCTTAAATTATTTTTATTTTATTTTACAATGAAACTGTAAAAATATTGAAAAAAAAAGAGCTAATTTAGCATTCCTTCGTATTCCTAATTCAGATTTCATTTCTGCTTGTTTAGTGGAATAATTATTGAAATTGATAAGAGGACTAGTTCCTCAATCTCTATGTTGTATTAAATTTTAAAGTAGATCATGAAAGAAATATTTCTATTGTCCACCTTTGAACTTTAGGTTAAAAAGAAGATTGAATTTTCGAATTTTGTAAGAGTTTTTTAAGATATCCATTAGCTTTGACAAAATGATATTAACATTTTTGAGAATGATATTAAACCACAAAGGTGTAGATTAATTTATTTTTATCTTATTATTTAACTATAATAGAATGAATCAAAATATAATGATGTAAACACGTTTTATTACAAACTAAAATAATATTGACAATTGATTTTTTTTTTAAAAGGCTACTTCAAACGGCATGTCATTAGACAGTAGGCACAATAGTATAATAACACAATTTTCAAATGCTATCTTTTGAGAATTGTTTGCAAACTTCAAACGATAACCTCTTAAATTTATCGCTAAATTTCATCAAAATACTCAAATTATGATATCTTCCACTTAAGCAACTATCAATGTTTTAATGCAATTTTAATTTCAATATATTACTTAAGAATTATACTCATAATTAACTGATAAGTTTGATTAGTGTATGAATAACTTAATCTCGAATAAGCATATTATAGAAGTTGGAACTAATTAATTAATTTCGAATAAGCATATTAAAATTAGTAGTAATAAATCAAAAAATTAGTCCCCTCAAAGAAGTTGGAACTAATTAAATTGACATGCTGCTTAACTAAAGTCGCCTACCAGATTGACTTGCCACAAATCCTTTTTACCTCATAATTTTTTATTTATTTTGACAATTTATCCTTTTTCGCTAATTAAAATATGTCTCCTATTGAAAATATAATTATTTTAAAAATAAATCTCTTTAATTGAAAATATAATAATTTTAAAAATTAAATCTCTTTAAAATTAAAATGTAACGAAAAGAACAACTTTTGTATCAAAGTTATTTTATGTTAATTATTTCATTCGGTACTTACCACCTCGTTATCATCAATCACCCTCGTAGTATTTACATAGATTACATGTATATGAATATTAGCATAATACTTTTTTTTTTGTGTGCATTTTCTATGCTTTGTCGGTGTATACTTTTTTTTACACCAACACATAAAGCAAGTTTTTTTTTTATTATTAATAATTTTATTTTATTAAATATAAATATCAAATATAGTAATATAAAGTAATTAGTACTTTATTTTTATTTTATCCATCTGTTTAAGATTTTTTTCTTACTAAACAAAATTATCAAGTCTATAATTTCAACGAGTATTCTTTTACGAAATTTAATGGATATTAAGCTTGACGTATAGGTAAAATGACCCAAAAGAAGAAAGTATATATTATTGTGTATATGTTTTTGAAAGGATTTTATATGACAAAGACAAACACACCCTAAAAAGAAAGTCTTTGCCTAGTTGTCACCCCCACAAAACGTAACGCTAACGTTATAGATCCCAAGTTTTGAGAATTAATTTGAAAGATAAATAAGTAATGTTAAGAATAAAATTAAAATAAGATCAAATAAAATTATATGATAGGACAAGCGAAGTAGAAAGTAATCAATAAGTATTGTGGTGGAGTGGTAAATACTTATTCATTTTTAATCAGAAATCTCCTAGTTATAAATTCATTTTATTTAAAGTGCACTTTAGCTCTCCAATGTGAGACATTCCATAAATTCAAATTTAATTAGAATATAATAAAAATATCAAGCACAAAGTATAGACTAAAAAATAAAGTCATCAAGTCGAATGATCCAGATGACTGTATAATAAGAAATTCTCCTTTAATTTCCTTTGCAAGACTAACCATAAAAGATAAGTAGTCATAAATATATAATTTCATAACAAGTTTCACATACTTTAGTTTAAAAAAGAATATCATTTTATTTAAGTTTTGTACTAAATTAAAACTTAAAAAATTTAAGTAAAAATACATGAAATGAAACGACGGTCAAACCTCTTTATATTGACAATGTTTGTCTTAATATACCATGAATATTATAATAAGGTGTTATTATATATATATATATATATATATTATATATATATATATATATATATATATATATGCTATGTTTAGTGTTTAAATTTTAGTTAGCTAATATAAATAAAAATATGAAAAGTTAGTTTAATAATTTTTAAGTAGCAAAAAAAGGACTGCTAATCAATTAATCAAAATAATAGAAAGAGTATAAATCTATAAATGCAAATATTAATAATGATTTCGTAATCGATAATGGACATCATTTACTTACAATTTCAATGCATGACATTAATGATAATCATCATAGATATATTATTTTATATACGATTTATTTCTTACAAAATAGGATTATATAATATTTAAGTACAAATATTACAAAGATGTAATTTTACAAAAAATATATTACTATAATGACTTATATTATTATTATATATTATAAATATAATATTATTATTCATAAGTAAAATATAACATGAAAAATTAATTTAAAAGAAAATTAAATCATTATCATGAAATAATTATTACAAATAACAATGATAAAAATATTTTGACTAATAAGGTTTGTTCAGCTTTTGGTTGAAAATTGTAAAATACATATTGAACCAATTCTCTGCCTAACAATATCTTGATTTATGACTAAGTGTAATAATTTTTATTTTTAATATAAACGTGAATAAATATGATATAATTTTAATTTAAATATTGATAAATTCTTATTCATGAAAGTTATAAAATTAAGAATAAATTACAATAGACATTCATATATTATATCGATAAAGTCACAAATAAAATACCGTATATGTTATAAAAACTATAAACTTACACCCTTTATTATAAGATACATATCTATGATCAAGCAATATTAAAATATAATTATCAAAAAATAAACTAAAACTATGAGTTACAAAGTCATTTTTGTGAACTTTATGAAATATATAAAAACGTTAATAATTAAATGAAATCTTATACTCCTGATTAGAGTGATAAGGTATTAATGAGTTATATAAATATTAGTAAGATAAAAATTAATTATGTATAAACTTATATATTACCATAATATTCCATAACTCCAATCAATTAAGAATGAATCTTAAATATAATTGAAAAATCTAATGTACTAATTAGTCAAATAACAAATTTGTCATAATTTTTACAGTTTAAAGAGCTGTTGACATTCTATTTTTAAACCTCCATCTTATGGATTAATTATCATTTCTTCGATTTCAAACGATTTAAAATAATTAATTAAATGAAACTATCAAATTTACTTGATTCGTTTACCAAACACGTCTTTAACAGAATTTACGAGTGGCAAGAAACAGTAGGAATTCTCCATAATTGTAAACAGTGACAATGAAATCAAACCAATTGACAATTGAGAAGCAAAAAGAAAAAAAAAATGGAAACTTTTACTTGGTCATCTCTACACATAGATTTTCCACACTAGCAAGAAAGTTTTTTTTTTTCGGTTTAAAAGCAGTCACCCACTTGAGAAAGTGCTTTATGATTACCCCTTTACGTTTCTTGGATCAGTTACAGTTTTTTCAAACCAACCCCATGAAAGTAATTTCTTGAGAAAAGTTAGCTTTTTGGGAAGGAAATTGCAAAAGGGGTTTTTGGAATTTTTTGGTGAAATTTTAGTGATGAGTGGTGAAGATATGATTAAAGCTGAAGGGATCTGTGATGTGGAGGATACTGTATTTGTAGCTGTAGGGAAGAATGTGAAAGAGGGAAAATCTGTACTTTCTTGGGCTTTGAAGAGCTTTGCTGGCAGGAGAATTTGTGTTCTTCATGTTCATCAACCTAATCATTTGTTTTCATCCAGTAAGCTCACACCCACATGCTTTTTTTTGAACTAATGAATTTTAGGTTGTCTTTCTGTGCAATAGATATTTGAATCTTAATGTGAACATTCATTGTAGTTACTTATCAGTATTATCTTAACTGCTTTGGACTGTTTTTCCTTTGAGCTTAGGGTCTACCTCTAAGGTTGGGTAAGGTCTCCGTATAATCTATCTTTGTGGGACTATACTAGGTATGTTGTTGTTGTAATTATCAGTACTATTGGAATTTGAATTGCCTGAATTGAGCTGAATATAGGATTCATTTTGCCCACCCTGACTTGTTTGGGTTTGAGAATGTGGTGACTTTTAGTTTAAGGGGATTACTATGTGGACTTGATTTGTCGACCAAACATGTCTTAATCTATGGCCGGAACAGAAAAGACAGAATTTGAAAGTGGCAAGAAAAAGTCAATTAAGTTGCTTTCATTGATATCGGAAGGAAATAGAGAAGGGAAAAAACAAAAAATGGAGACTTGACTTGGTCATTTTTAGAGATTAATTTTCCACACCCTTATATCTTCTTCATATTAACAAGTAACAAGAAAGCCTTTTTTTCGTACAAAAGCAGGCACTCTTGTAAGCTTACAGTTTCTTCAACAAATCAAATTTAACATAAAGCACGAGTCTTTCCGTGCAGTATGCTGTATAAACATGTAAGTTTTGTTATGAGGATTCATTTTAATTCGTAATCAGTATTGGAATGAAATATGCCCCAAAGAATAGAATATGTAGGGAATTCTTGTTGCGTGACCCTGCCTCATTTGGGTTTGATGCGCCATTTATTGATTTACATGGTTATGAGACGCCATTTGTTGATTGATTGATTGATACGCATAAAGCGTTCTTATTAGTTTAAGCATATGAGAGAGATGTGTCTTTTTTGCTCTTGTATTTTGACTCTCAGAGTTCATGGCTATGCAAAGCCTCCAGATGTTTCAGTGTGTATCAATTTCTTTTTTGGCTGTGTGATGTATCTTGGGCCTAACTTAACCACAAAGCTATCTTAAGAGGTGAGGATTCCCAATCCATATTAAAGATACCACTCATCCCTTATATGGCCTTGGTGGGACTCTTCACATGATTGGGATAGATAGAACTGCAGCATGTTAAGTTTGTTTGGAAAATAGCAGTTCTGAAATATGCTCTCTATATGTTGACTTACAACTATTATACCTCTGTTTGCAAACTTTGAACTGCATTAGTATGTGGTTGTTAGATATAGTATGGCTTGAAGATAAATGGAGCAGCAAAATGGCAACACACTATCATTTCTTGGTTTTAGCTAAATCTATATTAATTAGGAAGCTGCCAAAGTGCAAAATGAGTTAAAATTGGAGTGTGAGAGTGTGTACTATATTTTCCCTACGCTATCTCAAGCTGGGGATTGTAAATCCTGGAGAGGCTAGCTAAAGGCACTGTGTGCTTTAAGTAAAGAGCTAACGACTTGCGAGAGTTATACAAGTGAGCATCTCATGTGTGATGAATAATTACTCTTTTTGCTATAATGAATGTATTAACCTCTATTTGCCAATTGGCTCCCCCTTTCATCCTATGAAAACCATAGTCATTCACATATTCACAGATGAATGAATCACAATCTTTTGAATTTGCAGAGGATGGGAAGCTTTCAGGTGCAAAGCTGAAACAGCACATGGTGAAGGCATGCCAAGAACTTGATCGCCTAAGACTGCACAAACTTCTAAACCAGTATCTTCTCTTTATATCCCAAACTGGGGTACAGCTCTCTCTAATTTTCTTATTAGATTTATTTAGCATTGTTAGCTGTCCCATATAGAGTGCTCCTCGTTGACTTAACACACCTATGAAGACAATGTTGAGATTATTGATTGTTCAAAATCTAAAGGTTTAAGGAAGTACATGTTTTACTGATAAACACTATAAATTAAATGGTGTAAGGATCCACTGGATTTAACTTTTAGTCGTTTAGATACTGAATAGAAAAAAAATTATTCAAAGAAGTTGTAGAAGTGAGCCTGATATGACAACTTTGTTATATAATATTTGAGACTATTTTGGATGTTGCAAAAAGAAAAGCTGGACATCCAGCTTGTAAGCCCCTTGTGACTTTAGTCACTAAGGTTATATAATATCTACAGAACCACTTGTGAGGAAAGTAACGATGATAGAGGTTATGAAAGAAAAATTGGAGTTCATTTTAGAGCAAGTAAGTTATTTACTCATTAAATTTAAAAAAAATCCGAGGAAGTTGTTTAAGATGGAACTTATGCTGAAGATAGGTTCCAATAGTTGTGTTTCAAAAGATTGTAATAGCATTTTCACAGAAAAAGATCAGAAGGGTTTACATGCCTGACAAATGATGTTGAGATAGATCATAAGTTAAAACCATAAAGGTAGGGGTGCTTACATCCTACCCCCCACCCCTAACCCCACCCAGATCCCACTTGTGGGATTACACGGGGTTTAAGAAATGAGAAATAATTATTGCTTAAAAGGTTGAGTTGCTAGTATTCAAAATATTGATCACTGCTCACTTCTGCAGATACAAGGGGGTAAGGTGTGGCTTGAAATAAATAATGTGGAGAAAGGGATAATACATATTATTGAAGAACACAAAATTCGGTGGCTTGTCATGGGAGCTGCAGCAGAGACTCATTACTCAAAGTATGACACTTTTTTTTCTTTGAAGATCTATCAGATGTGTAACAGGACAAATTGAATAGGAATGATTGCAAATTCAAGTGGTTTTCACATATAACTATGTTACTGACTTGGGCATCTCATTTCTGAGCTCCTTTTCATTGCTTTATTGGAATTTTCAGCTCTTTGTTCTCCTTGCATTACTATTCTCCTTTTATGTGTATGTCTTTATAATTTTACCCTTTTCCAAATAGATATTTACCCTACCGACTTAATGTATATCGGGGACTCCTTGTTCCGGTACAGTCACTGCCAAGTTATGATTTTTTCTGGTGTAGGACTACTAGGCTTAAAAATATAATCGGTTCAGTTATGCTTCTTCTTTTGACTGCTAAATGTTAACTGCTATAGAATGAGAATAGTTGCTTGGTAACATAAACTCGTGCTCCTCCACTACACTGCAAACTACTGAACCCAGCAAGCTTTGCTTGAATTAAGTCCTAACATTTAATCAAGTGTTCCTTTTGATGTTAGATTCCTGATAACCATAATTTTGCTGATTGGGATTTCTCTAGATTGCAGGCAACTGTCAGAGCTCAAGTCCAGCAAAGCTAAATTTGTGTGCCAAAATGCACCAATGCACTGTCAAATTTGGTTTACTTGCAACGAGTGCCTGATACATACAAGGTATGATGACTCGTGGCTATAAAACATGTAAATGATAACACATGAAGCAATGGACTATATATGTTATTCTATAGTTGCATGATTCACGTACTCATGCAGTGGTTTGTTGTCAGAATACTCCTTTGACTAGTCATTTTCTGCAGTCTTGTGTCCATACATATTAGAAGTTCCAAATTCGCTTAGCATTTAATATCCCTATTTCCCTCCAAAAACAGACACAAGACATCATTTTAAAGTCACACTCACAAAAAGAAAAAGAAAAAGAAAAAGAAAACAAATGGTGGTAGAGATGCAACATTACCAATTTCAAAAAAAAAAAAAAAAAAAAAAGGAAGAAGAGAGCTATCCTGGAAATTCTGTAGATCATTGATAATGTAACGAGCAAGAGCTTTGCATATAGCTTTTGACAAACAGTTTTCCTAAGGAAATGAATTGGATAAGTAGGATTAAAGATATATGATTCTGCTAGCTTGGGAAAGGAGGGAGCCTTGGAGCAATGTTCAAGTTGTCTCTATTTGGCTCCTAAGTAATAGGTTCAAGCCGTGGAATTAATTATTGATGCTTATACTTGTATCTTGTTAGGCTGCCGACATCACGCATAAGGGGGTTCAGCCCTTCCCCTAACCCCGTGAGAACGCGGGATGTTTAGACCACCGTGCTGCCAATTTTTCTTATTCTGCTAGCTTGCGATTGAGGTGTGGTTGTTGCTTTTGGTGAACAGTTTACCGAGGCTGACTAACTTCCTATTTTGTTTCCCTTTGTCTTGCAAGGTCTATGAAAAACTCTCTTTCAAGTAGCTCGGAGTCATTATCTTCTCCAGAAGATAATGGAGAAACCGAAATGCGTAATCATGTTCGCAACGGTTATGAAGATTTGAACATTTTAGAAAATGCATCAATCCCAGCTAACAAAATAGTCAAGGTAGAGATCAAGGGAGACTATTCGACCTTGCACGAAGCACATTTGCATTGTGCAACGCCTCAACCTTTGCTGGTAAGCATTGTATTTTCTCAGACGAAGATACCTGCAAACTTGTATCCAACATCTGGAGAGCTCTTGTGTATTTTAATCTTAAGAGTTGAACTTATGATCTGTGTGAACCTTCGTCACTTACTCTCCACATGTACTGGCTCTAGAATTTCCTTAACATTAATGTAAAGTTTCTTACTGCCCATCATATATATATATATATATATATATATATATATATATATATATATATATAGAGAGAGAGAGAGAGAGAGAGAGAGAGAGAGAGAGTACATAATATCATCTTGTTGGAGACTTTTGTGGAGCACCGACTATGACATGAATTATGAAGCTATCAGTTTTTTTTTCTTTTTTATTAATATGAAGCTGTTATTTATATTATCTGATGCAGGAAGAAGGAAGTTTTCACGGAAAAGCCTCTAATGATGAAAGGAGTCGAGTGGAGCAAGCTATGATGGATGCTGAGAACTCAAAACAGAGGGCTCTTGAAGAGTCAGTAAAACGGTGGAGAGCTGAAGAAGATGCTAGGGAGGCTATCAGCATGGTGAATCTACCCTTTCATTTAATGTAGTTGTGTGTTTAAGAAATCATGCAGAAATTTAGGAAGATAGCTAAGACTCCTATATAGTTTCTATGACATGATTATCGCTTTTGGTCTTATTTAACTTCTTAAGGTTGTAGTTGCTATTTTCGCAGATTCACGATGACAATACTTGTCTTATGATTATACTAACATATGTTAGTTTGGATTCTTGCTTCACACCCGCACACACTTGTATGTATGTGTATATCAGTTGAATCAATCTATGATCACCCGCTAGTTAGCTGTAGTCATATGACCTGGAAATTCCCAGTAGAGTTTGGATCATATACCTTTCCACCCCCACTAATATTTGTGATAGAATTCCACATGTTTTGATTTCATTCTTGTCACTGAAGTTAGATTGTCCCAGGCTGAAGCGTCATATAGATTATTCGAGGAAAAGCAAGTTCAAAGAAAAGAAAAGGAGGAAATTTTTGCAAAGCAAAAAGAAGAGATTGAGGAATTGAAGATTCAGCACGACCTGTGCCTAAACAAACTTCAGATGATCCAGGAGAAGAAGCCTGTACTAGAAAGTCAAATAACTGAATCCTCCTGTGCAGGGAAGGAGTTAGAGGAGAAGATAATTCAAGCAGTAGAGCTCCTAATATCCTTTAGGAAGCAGAGGGATGAGATGCAGATAGAGCGTGATAATGCAATCAAACAAGTTAACAGATTTAGAAAATTGGTACAAGATGATGCCGATGAGTATTGTATCAAAAACTTCTTCTCAATATCTTTCTCTGACATTATAGAGGCTACACAAAATTTTGATCCATCTTCAAAGATCGGAGAAGGAAAATTCGGAAGTGTTTACAAGGGGATGATTCACGACGTAAAAGTGGCTATAAAGATGTTACCAGCTTGTGGTTCTTTCAGTGATTTGGATTTCCAACATAAGGTGAATCACTTAGAATCTTGAGATGCGAATTTGTGGCATGTGTGCAATTCAATTTCTTGTTATATATTTGTGTTTAATGATCCCTACTGTACCTTTTTGTGCAAGTATTAGCTGCCTTTTCTATATTATATACATTTTGTCCCTAGCATTTAAAGCTGTAGTTTCAATGAAATTGGAATTGCACAATTTCTTCTAACTTGTGAATTTTTACTTTTTTAGTAGTTTTTCATGTCATATTTTCTACATCCCCACCCCCTCTCTTTTTGGTTTCTTGCAGGAACCCTTGTACGTTTGTAGAAGGGTGAGTGAACGGATGAAATAGCCTCAATTTCTTTTCCATTGATCTTAAGCAGGATAATCCTTGCATTTAGTATACATATCCCTATTATTGTCTCAACAAAAAAAAATACATATCCCTATTACTGAGATGAAGATGATTTCAAAGCTTTGACAGAATATGAAACCTTTTTTGAGGAATAAAGCTTCAGTTATCATCTTAATTCTTTACTCTTAAAACATGGAGAAGTTTTTAGGCTTTCTGATGTAAAATATGTCTGAAAAGTTCACCCATTCTCAAGAACTGTGCATGCTTTCATTTTTGATACATACCTCCATCTTTATGCTTGATAAATAGACAGTTTCTTAGTTTAACAATGTCTTGATTGTTACAGGCAGAAAGTCTGAGCAGGGTGAGGCATCCAAACCTTGTTACACTGATTGGGATTTGCTCAGAGTCTAGGTCCCTTGCCTATGAATTCCTTGAAAATGGAAACCTTGAAGATCACCTGGCCGGCCGCAAAAAATCTCGTCCTTTTCATTGGCAACATCGGATAAGAATTGCTGTCGAGATATGCTCTGCTCTTATCTTTGTTCATGCCAACGATCCTTGCATTGTCCATGGGAACTTGAGACCTACCAACATTCTCCTTGATGCTAAATTTGTCAGCAAAATAAGTGATTTCGGAGTCCATCTCTTGATTTCCCAGACTGAGAATTCCAATAATGATGATCCAGAGGCTTCCGTTTATGTGGACCCAGAATGTATTGACAAGAGACAGTTAACTGTAGAATCTGATGTTTACTCATTTGGTGTCATACTTTTACGACTTCTGACTGCAAGACCAGCTTCGGGTATAGTGAGGGAGGTCAAGTGTGCTTTGGAAAGTGGTAACTTGGGTTCAGTTTTGGACTCTTCTGCTGGTGATTGGCCAATTGAACAAGTGGAACTGTTGGCTTATCTAGCATTGAGTTGCTGTGAGAAAGATCCTTTAAATCGGCCTAATATGCTCTCAGAAGTTTGGCCAACAATTGAGCCAATGAGAGATATATGCAAACCAAACTCAGATTTGAATACTTCATCTCAGAGTTCCAAGAGTCAAAAACGAATTCCTCCTCATTTCGTTTGTCCTATTTTTCAGGTAAGCATAAGATATATGATTCGTATACTTTTGGTTTAAAATTCTGAAAATGGTTTCAATTAGTTACTCTTTAACCTCCTAAATGGAAAACATGTGGACTAGCTGTTAGATCCTCACTCTTGTGTTGATTGATCATTCAATATGAACACACATAATAATCACTTTCATCTATCGGTTTAGAGAATTTAGGTTGCACTAACGAACTACTAGGCAGAGTGTCTGACTTCTTTATTAAGTGGTACGAATGATGAATACTTCTACATGAAAGACATTAGAAAGGCCCTCTATATCACTGCTAGTATAAGATACTATCAAGCATCAAAATGAAGTACAGATGGTTGCTGAGACTTTGTATATAGTGTAGTGTGGTGTGTCTTGTATGAATGATGCCTTATCTTTTTCCTCAACACTTTCAGGATGTCATGGAAGATCCACACATAGCAGCAGATGGTTATACATATGAAGGTGATGCAATAAAAGGATGGCTGTATAGCGGACACGATACTTCTCCCATGACAAACCTCAAGCTCGACACCTGTGATTTGATTCCCAATTATGCTCTCTATCGCGCTATTCAGGAATGGCAGCAACAGTCCTGAAACTCATTTAGAGTATATAATGCCTCCCTCTTACAAACAAAAACAGCTTTGAAGTTGAAGTATATACTGATATATAGAAAGTTAGCCATGTCTCCTGGTAGTTCCTCTGAGTTAATACTTGGATTCGAGTTATTTGAACTTGTCAAGTGTTGCTGCAATATTGAGACGTACAGATTCTTATCACTATGGCTATGTACACTGCACATTTTGCCTACTCATTACAAATATTGAACAACATATATATATCTTCGTATCTTCTTTAGATTTGGCTAGTGTTACCATTCAATATTATTCATACTTTTGGGACATTGATGCTTTTGTCGTCGAAAAATTAGAGCGTATATGTTATTCACTCTAATAGAAGATTAAATAGTGACACGTGGCGTAATCTCATTCATCGATCCGATGCCGGGTCGGTGGATAAGATTATGACACGCGTATGTCCGATAGTATAAATGATATATATGCTCTAGTTTTTTGACATTAGGGGCATCAATGTCCCAAAAATATGACGAAAAGTATCTGCATACCATTTACGATAAACTTATCGAAGGGCTTAACTTTTGAACGGTCAGTCTGGTAAGCCCATTGGTGTCGATCTGTTTGGTTAGAATTGGCTGTTCTGGGCCATGACAATTCACATCACAGAGTACTTTTAAGGAAGAAGAACTTTATGTCTGCCATAGAATACCACAAATCACAATGTAAAGTTTTCGGACATCTATTTTTATTCGGAAAAAATGATAAACGTATATCGTAAATTGTATGTAAATATCTTATAATATATTTTTGAGATATTATTGTTCCTGTCGTTCAAAAACTAAAACATATATATCCTTTGTATGAACGGACATACACGTGTCATAATCTTATCTACCGACTTGACATTTGTTAAACATCGGATCGATGGATAAAATTATGACACATGTCCCTATTTAGTCTTCCGTTAGAGTGAAGGGTATATATGTTTTAGTTTTTGGACGATAGAGACATCAATGTTTCAAAAATATGACGAAAATTATTTGTATACAATTTATTTATTTATTTACCTTTCTATTTTGAAGTGATGTTTAATTTTTTAAAGTTATTTAATATTTGATAATAAATTATAAATAATGTATTTCTAACTATGATCTACTTTTGCAAAGTAAAGATTCAAAGAAATTGTCTGGTTCAACATACATGGTAACATATCGAATTTGCTCAGGGAAGGCTCAATGTACTTTGATGCTTAAAGCGAAATTTAATAATTTAAATTAAAGGCCTAAAATTTTTTAGCCGAGACAATTGTTGACAAAATAGCGTATAAACTTCTTTTTTAAAAAAAAATAAAAGTGCATAAAATAAGTCAATTCAGACATGCTTGTAATTTGCTTTATCCAACCTATATTTTTATCAGGGGTGTACATGATCGTGTTGGTTCGGGTTTTTCAAATATCAAATCAAACAATTTGTGTCGGGCTTTTGAATTTATAAACCAAACCAAACCAATAAAACTCGAATTTTTCAACTTCAGATTTTTTCGGATTTCTTCGGATTTTCGAATTTTTTGATAAAGTATACATAAAAACATATAATTTACTTGTATTTCAAATATTTCTTTAGTTCTACTAAAATGCAACTATCTAAGTTAATCAAGAAAATAACAAAAAAATATGATATAATTAATGACACTAAAATATCCAAATAATAATAATAATAAAATCGCGTAAAACAAATGTTGCAAATTAATAATTCATAATGAAATTGATCATAATTTAAAATACTAAACCATGCTAAAATAAATTTAGTAAGTATTAGTTACATGACTAAATATTAAAGGAAGTAAAATTAGATCATGTATTTTAATTGTATAAATCTATGTAAAACTAAAAAATAAATATTCAATATTATTTGATCTCGGGTTGATTTTTTGTTTGAGTTGAACCAAATCAACTCAAATATAGTCAGGTTTTTTTTTTCAACACCAAACCAAGTCAAATCAAACCACTAGTCTGGATTTTTTACGGTTTGATTCGATTTTCGATTCAATTTTGTACACCCTAATTTTTTACTATTGATTCATTTTTCGGAAAAGGGCCTAAAATACCCTTAAAGTATTGAAAATGGTACACAATTACCCTCCATCCACCTATTGGCCCTCAAATACCCTTCACATCCACCTTTGGGTCCAAATTTACCCCTTCATTAACGGACCAAAATTAAAAATACGGAAAAGGGCCTAAAATACCCTCGAAGTATTGAAAATGGTACACAATTACCCTCCATCCACCTATTGGCCCCCAAATACCCTTCAAATCCACCCTTGGGTCCAAATTTACCCCTTCATGAACGGACCAAAATTAAAAATAATTAAATAATATTTTTTAATACGTGGCACTCAATCATTGTTGTAATTTAATATTTGGCAATAATTTTAAACCCAACCATTTTAACTAAATCCGACCACTTGACCAACTTAAAATAATAACACATCTAATTAAAATATCCTAAAACCTTATTCCTCCATTTCACAAGTTCCATGAAGAAGAAGAAGAAGAAGACAATGGAGTCATGGAAATTGTGAAAATTGGAGGAATAAGATTTAGGATATTTAATTAGATGGGTTAATTTTTTAAATTGGGTCAAGTGGGGCGGGTTTAGTTAAAATGGGTGGGTTTAAAATTATTTAATATTAAATTACAACTAATGATTGAGTGCCACGTAATTAAAAAATTATTTAATTATTTTTAATTTTGGTCCATTTATGAAGGGGTAAATTTGGACCCGAAGGTGGATTTGAAGGGTATTTGGGGCCAATAGGTGGGGAGGGTAATTGTGTACCATTTTCAATACTTCGAGGGTATTTTAGGCCCTTTTCCGTATTTTTAATTTTGGTCCGTTAATGAAGGGGAAATTTGGACCCAAAGGTGGAGTGAAGGGTATTTGGGGCCAATAGGTGGATGGAGGGTAATTGTGTACCATTTTTAATACTTCGAGGGTATTTTAGGCCCTTTTCCGTTCATTTTTTGATAGAGCTCTAACTTATATATATATATATATATATATATATATATATTAATATATATATATATATATATATATATATCTTAAATAATTAAATTTTTCTATATAAAATTAACACATAAATTAGCCCCCTAAAAGGGGGGGCTAAGGCATATGACTAAATTTTATAAGCATTGTGCCGGCACTGAATTTGCTAACATATAAGTTTAGAGGATTTTTATTTTGTTCATCACAAGTTTAAAGAATTTTTGCCTAGGAGAAGGAGTCATTTGGTAGAATAAGTTATGATGAATAATTTTTCGAAATAATTATTCTATTATATATATATATATATATATATGGTAGAATAAGTTATGCTATGAATTATTTCGAATAAGTTATTCTATATATATATATATATATATATATATAATATATATATATATATCTTATATAGATATATATATATTGGTAGAATAAGTTATGCTATGAATAATTATTTCGAAATAAGTTATTCTATATATTATATATATATTATATAATATAATTGTTAATGAATTCATATACTATAATATAAATAAGTTTAAACTTTTTTTGTTGCATCTAAAAGTTTCTGTGTAGCTTCGACTGCAAATCTTTTTGAGTTCATGTGGAGTGATCTCTTTTGTACTTGCGTATTATTTATATATCATTGTTAATTTTGTGACACCTTTTAATGAGAAGTCATTTTTAGATATGATTTCAAGAAATTTCCTTTGTTGCTTATATAATTTATTTTTCCTATCATACCTTTAATGTTTTGATAAAGTATTTCTTTATTGAGAAATAATGGACATTATGTATAAAAATTTAATTTTACAATGAATAATTGAACTCTTGAATTTATTTTACAATGAATTGTTTAACAAAAAAAATTACAATAAATTATACACATATGTTGTACTTTATATTTAATAATTTATTTTTCGTATGGATTGAATAAAATATGATAGATAATTTAATGAGATATAATGATTTAGTATATTCATTGTACCTTATGAATGATACTTTTGTGGGAATTCAATAAATATGATAATAGATTAGTAAGATACAATGATTTTGATGTAATTAAAATCAATTCTTTAAACATTAAAATAGTACATATTAATTTATCAATTAAATACTATAAAAATAATAATATTTTATGATCATACTTATATTAATTTAGTGAGGCTTAACTCTAGTTAGATTTCTCCGCCATAATTAATTTTAATTTCTTTTTGAAATTTTACTATTGCTAAAATATAAAAATAAAAAAAAAGCACGGTATATATATATCTTTTTGGGTAAAACTTATCCGCATAGGGTGTTTACACCAAACCAATACATGCAAGTCATGTGTTTAGATTTATAGTTTATTTTACTTCATTAAATTACGTAATAATAAATATTACATTGGTTTGATATAAACACCGATCGGATAAGTTTTTTCCATTTTTTTTTATGGATTATTGGTTAGAAGAAAAAATCTTTTTTTTTTTATTAAATACTAAAAGTTAAGAATCCCAAACCAAGATTACTACACTAATACGTTATTTATCTGTAATAACAAAATATTCCTACTAATAAAAATAATAGTACTAATTTTGAATTTTAAAAATAGATTTTGTTAAATCTCTCTTATAATTAAATATATTTATCTATTTTCCATTGATGTCCAAAATTTGTTAAATATAAATTCTCACACTTTCCCTACTTCTCAGTCTCCCTCCCTTTGGTCCCTCTGCAGATTTCGCCGACTCCTTCGCTGCCTCCATATATAAAGAGGCGCCAGCTATACAGTCAGTCTTACATATCAACATAGCTTTTCTCTTTCGCCGGCGATTTTCAATCACTCCGGCCGCCGGTGATCCCTTGCCTCACTGCTGGTATGTATATATAATGAACTCTGCTATTCTCGTTTTTTCCGTATGTTATTTTGTACGGCACGTGCTGATCACGGATCACGTCGCCTGAACCCTAATTAGACGCACGTTTTGTTTCCTTTTAATGAAGTTAGTTCTACTCTGATCTGATGTTTTATACTTCTAGTTGTTGCTGTATTAATTTATTTGTAGCATAGAGTTGGAGTTGCTTTACTGTGTAGAATTTTATAGCAACAAGGTTTGATGTGTACAGATGCAAAAGTGGCATAGGAAGCAGTTTATGCATTAGTCTTATATGCCAATCTCTCTGGAGATTTAATTAATGAAGTTTGTTTAATTTTTTGATGTGATAAATGCCAATTTGCCAATCAGTAGCTATGGTTCTCATTCTGCATTGGTGATGTAATGGGAAGCACCTTTATTAACATTCCTATTATAAATGCAGTTGAATCCAATCATTGAGTGAGGTCTATTATCTGCCTTAAGTGTCATTGTTGAAATCATGATTGTGGTGAATGCAGCAGACCTTCTAATGGGAATGATACTTTTAGATACAGTAACAGGCTTTGAAACATTATGTTTAACAATCCATACTGTTGGTGAGGTTCCTAAACATAAAATTTAGGAAAGAAAATTTTACTTAAGAAGAAAAATATGAAATCATCCGTCTTGTTAGAAATTAGATTAGGTGAGCTACACTAGTTTTAGCTTTTAACAACTGGTTTCATTAACATCTTATCTGTCTTGTTTGATCATATGGAATCTTTGATTGAATTGGAATGGATAGACTCAAATGCTTTAAAATACATTTGAGATTTGGTTGGGATATTTTATGAAGTTATTAGGAAAAAAACCCTGTTCTCTATAAACAAAAGATAAACAGGTGCTATTTTTTTTGGAGCTGGTCAACTAGACTGAATTATTGATTATGTGATAATACAAAGTTTACATCTTGCTCTTAGTTTCTTTTCTACTTTGTCAACCTATTTGGTAAGCATACAGGATAAAGATCTTCTAGGACTGGTTATACTTCACCACAAATCAATAAACCTTTTTCTTGTTGAGATGTTCAATGAAATCTAGTTGTATCAATAAAAGCCAACTACGGTGGGATTTTTCTGGGATATTTAGTAGACTGTTGGCTTTTTCTGGGATCTTGAAAAAAACGGATGGTTGCTCATGATCAATCATCTGTATGACAGAAAATGGAATATTGATACTCTTATTTTTTTAATTAGTTGATAGCCTTATTTGGTAGATATCGTTTCTTAGCTGGCCTTTCTTTAGGACTTTGTTGCCTTCTAAGCAATTTGTTTTTCTGGATATTCATCCATTGACAGGATGTGTTTGCTTTTCTGAAACTCTTCTTCTAGATACGAAGGAAAAAGGAGGAAGAGAAGTTTTTCTTAATGAATGCTGGAGAAACCATCTTTCTTGCACAAGTTGTTTTGTTTAGAAAGTGTCCAAGTGTACTAGAGGTTTCACTGAGTCAATGCATCTTAAATGATTGAAAGAAATTATGAAAAGGGTGGTAGTTGTTGATGGTGGATCTATGCTTGTTAGATAATTAAATACTACAAAGTAATATATGCACACTTGGGATCATTTGCTCATTTAATGCTTGAGAATTAATTTGTGAAATGAACAGTCTATGATTAATATCATAAAGTTCACAAGGAACACAGTAGAATTTGTAAACTTGTTACCAGGGCTTGTTTCTGCTTCCATGTAGGTTTTGGTTTTCCTAGATAACTATCCGTGGCTAACCAGCAAAGCGTCAAAGACTGTATGCATCTCTGGATTAGAGGCAAACCTGGGACTTTTTCTTAAAACTGGAGAAGTTAAGCTTTTTTCGATTAGTGAAATACACATTAGGTCTAGTTCCTATCCAGGAACCTTCCGAGCTTTTTTTTTACTAGAGTTTCTTCTACTTTATGTTGATCTCAGGTATAATTTATGCATCTGAGTGAAAATTAGTAGAATAATTGAGATAGGCATCACTAGAAGTATTTCATTTCGTTTGCTCTTTTAGTCTTCAATTTTTCTTGATTTGCTATGTATTAGGCTTTTTTTTAGGTCAGGATGTTTTAACATTGGGCAATTCCTAGTCATGTAAGTAATTTTGTCTAATATTCTTTACAGTACATCTATTTGCTGCAATTTTTGTAACTCAATGGCTATCTGTGATGTCCATAAATATGATTTCTGGGTAGTGTCTCTTCCAGGTTATGTCTACGGATACATGTTATATTCACTTTTTCTAGTCTCTTTTTCTTTTCTTCTGTAAAAGCACATCTTTTGCAGTTCTTGTCTGCCATAATGAAGATATACTACACAAGCATTACTCATACCACCTGCATATAGAGATATATCTTTCTTGGCTGCAGATGATGTTAATTTGGGATGTCACTAACTAATTGATAACTTCTGCTGCAGTTTGATTTTATGAACCATTAATTGAGAATCAATGCCGGTTGCAAAGCTCAGCATTGGTGCTACTCCAGCTGCAATGAAAGCAGACGAGGGAAATGATCCTCTTGATACCTTAATTAGGCAAGCCATGGGCAAGGAGCCTCTTTTTTCTTTCTCAAGAACAGGGGATGGGCCTGTCCAGTGGATTCAACTGCTTAATGGATTAGAGCAGCAAGGTACCAAAGTAACATTAATGAAAGGACTGCATTCACAGTATACAGCATTCTCTAGATTCTTGTGCATATTAGATAAGTGGGGTCAGGGAAGTCACCAATATTCAATTGGTTTGATAATCTTGTGGTGTTAGAGAATGTCATGCATTGGTCCATACTTTTCTTTTTGATGTGAACACTCAAACTTAATTAGTAACATGAAAAGGACTCAAAATTGTTTACATATTGAGCTCTGGTTGAAACCACGAGAATTGATTGACATATGTGGCTCTTTGTGCAGATAATGCTGGTGGTTGGCCTATGCTAACACCAGCGAAATATCAGAAGTGTGAAAAATGTTCACGGGAATTTTATTCCCCTATAAATTATCGAAGGCATATGCGTTTACATCGTCGAGCCTTAAACAACTTTGATAAGGTATATCTAGATTTTTTTTTGTATAGCTTTATACTCCCAGAGAAGGGGAAAAAAGGTTTCTGTTTGCATATGTAAATGACCATTTCCAATTTAATTTCCCATCTGGTGAGTTTTGCTATTTCTTATTATAAAACTTAGTGCAGATTTGTTTACTTGTCAATAATTTGAGTGTGGATGTGCTGCCATGTGCATCTTGTTATATTTTCAATTTTGCAGGAGTCTCGCAAATATAGGGATCTGCTGGGAGCATTCTGGGATAAGGTACTCCCCCATCTCATCTCCCTAAATTTTCTCATATGGTGTTTTTCTGTGTCCATTGTTCCATAATGATAATTTATGTTTATGTAATTTTACTTGCAGCTCTCACTTGATGATATTAAGGAAGTTGTATCATTGCATGATGTTTCGATAAAGGTAATTACCAGATTCACTTTCCCTCTGTTTAGGTATTTATTTCCCTGGAATTTGAAGCAGTTCTTTACAACGACAACAACAACATACCCAGTGTATTTACACAGAGTGGGGTCTGGGGATTTGAAGCAGTTCTTTAAAATGAAAATTTGACGCATAAATATAAAGTGAAGATCATCATATTACTTGCAGTGATTATAGTAGGATTATTGGTGATGTGCTATAAGGTGCTTCTTACATTTCTTGACACCTATATGTGTGAAGTAACATACTTGTATTCTGCATGTTCTACCTTTTTTCTATGAGAAAAATATTGGCTTAGTTCTTTTATTAGGGAGGTGGCGACTTGTAATAGTCACTGATGATCACCACACAAATAAATTGCTAACTGCAGATATTTAAGGATCTGTGTTTTGTTCAGACTACCTCTTTATTCATATAAATGTCTATCCATGCTAGATTCCTTTAGCTTGTATGTATGACAAGCTTAGAACTGGTGGTAAAACTGTCTAAAGTGACACTGCTGAAATGTTGTATATGAGAATATTCTAATGTGCCATTCTGTGACACTGTTGAAATGTTGTATATGAAAATATTCTAATGTGCCATTCTGCTGACCTTCAGACTTAAAGAAACATTCTGTGGTTGTTACTGTCTTTCAGGATCTTTCTGGATCTTCACTTGTTCAGGACCTGGCAACATCTATGCGAAAACCGGCGGTCTGGACTCTTCCGCAAGATTATTACAAGGCTGGCTTAGCTTTGTTGGTAAGTAATCTATTTCCACTCCCTGTCAAGTTCTATCGATACCCTTTGAGCAAGAAGAGCCAATGATGATGCTCATTGTGAATTTGCAGGACCTCATCCAAGGTATACCTTCCAAGCTTACCTCTGGGGAGTTATTTAGCGTCCTTGATGATGCTAGCGAAAGAACATTTTTATGTGCTGGTACAGCTGAGTCTCTGCAAAAATATGTTTTTGATGGGGATGCTTCCAAAAAAGGTCCTGAGCTGAAAAACTTGGTAGCTTGCACTAGCTTCCTTTTTGAACAGAAACTGGTAGGTCTTTCTACCTCACCTCTTAATTCCTTCTTGTCTATTTCTTGAGAACTGGCCAGCTTTGCGTGTTGTCTATATGAAATGCCACCATATTGCATGAAATGATATTTTGGGTTCTGTTCTTAATATTTTCTGAAAATGCTGTTAATTGCTAAACACTCTCTGTTTAGTTTTTCCTTTCTTTGTATCAGACTGACCTTGTCCTTCAAACCAACATGCTAAGTGACTTGTGTCTTGTTATGCGCAGGTAAAAGCATGGTTTGCAGACAAAGATGCTGAAGCTTTGAGATGCCAGAAGTTGCTTTTTGAAGAGGAGGAAGCTGCTCAAAAAAAGTGAGCACTTTTTACCATATCTTTTGTTCTCTGATATTGCCTTTTCATGTGTCCCACTCGTGATTATTGCTTTCTACTGATCATCATTTTTCTGATGTTCTTAGTAAGCAGTCAGTAATTTATGATGTGGTATTTCATATTTTCCCTTTCCCTCCTTTATTGTACTCAGAATTATGGCTCTTGGTTGATTATTATTTTTATGATGTTTTGGGTGGCTAGTCAGTAATTGATAAAGAAGTATTTTTTTTATCGTATGGAATGAAGTGTTAAAAGAAAGTCTACATACTTGGTGTTTGACTTTTGAGAAAAAAAAATTGTTGTGAAGTTGTGCTCTTGGAGTTTATTCCCTCCTTTCTAGAAGCAGAATAGGATATTGCATTTTGAGTAGCAAACAGTTTTTACTTTTTCATTTGGTTGTCAATCCCTGAAATGGTAAAGCAGATCTAAAAACCATTTTCACATGATTTGAGGATTCAGGTTCTTGCATTTACAATCCTGTTTATGTGGAGAAAACTATTTGACACGCGTAGCGTATCCTGTTCTACTTCAAATGAAGATTTTATCACTTGCGTAAAAATAAAATTACACGATTTGTTGCTGGGGCTTTGATCTAGACACTGTTGGTACCCAAACTATTCGTCACTAGCCCTTGCGGGCTTCATGGTTATAAAACAAAAAGATGCTCCCTACGTTCAAAAATAGTTGTCCACTATTGACTTGATACACTTTAAGAAACAAAAAATAATAAGAGGGGGGGGGGGTTATATACTGTAATACCCTTTTAATATATTAAATTTAATGCTTTCGGAAATGTATTAAATATTGAATTAGAATGCTATCTAATAGCAAGGGTAAAATGGACACAAATGGGTAAGTATTGTTGGACATCTATTTTTAGTACTAGACAAGTAAAGATGGACGGAGGGAATACATGATTATATATTCAGCTGTGCGGCAACTCATTTTTGCCATCATTCTTCGTATTTTGTTGGTAGGCAAGCTGAGTTGTTGGAAAGGAAAAAACAGAAAAAACTCAGACAGAAGGAACAGAGAGAAAGGGAGCAATCAAATTGGGAAAGAGGTGATTTGGAGGTTTCAATAGCAGAATCTTCCATCCTTTCAGCTGCAGTATCTGATTCCAACTCAAGTACTCCCGAAGTATCTGACGATACCTCCTCCTGCCTTGAACTTGTACAATTCTCTAACAATGAAGTTATGGACATTGAAGCACAACTTAATCTCTCTAACCAGCATCTGGATCTGGTAGAAATTCAGGATGTTGAGCCCCAACCAGTATCTGCACAGAGTCGACGGCATTTCCCCCATACCCAGTGGCAAGTGCCAAAGTCACAAAGAATGGGGCGAAATGGTTCCCATAACAACCAGAATCATCAAGTACAAAAACTTGAACCTGTGCAGAAGCATGGAGTTTTTAAAGACCGAGGTGCCCCTGTTAATAGCAGTAAGATTTGGACAAAAAAAATTAGAGTGCTAAATGGTGAGCGCTTTAGACCGGAGCCACAGAAGGAGGCAATAAACCAAAATCAGAGTAACTGTGAAGTGATGATTGGTTCTATTTCTGTTCCAATGAAAAATTGCAGCACTCCCGGTCTGGGTAACTGTCCTGCTGTAGAAAGAGACAACGTCGACAGCCATGCAGAACCAGCCATGACTAAAAAGTGTAATCTTGCAGTGAAACCAGCAAAGCAAGATGCTCTTCAGGGTGGGTCAAATGGAGCAGCTGGGAAGCTCTGGAGGCCTGTGAGCAGGCATGGAAGTGGACAACATCCTGAAGAGGCTGTGATGAGTGGAAAGTTGGATAGTCAGATTCCATCCACTGAAAATTGTTTGCGATCGTGCTCTATGGACAACCCCACTGGCAAAAGTAAGAATTACACATGTCAGGTTTCAGATGGTAATGCTCATCAAGGTCTGGGATTTTGCAGTACTTCTGCAAAAGCTTTTCTCTCTCAGAGTATGTTCCCTATGCCGTTATCCGTGTTTCTCTCTAAGTTTCTACTGACTTATTTTCCGCTTCATTTTCGTCTGACCTGTCTGCAAATGATGTAGGATGGAAGGAGGCCATCGCCGGGGATCATGTTACATTAGTCCTTTCCAATGACACCGGAGTTTCTGGACATCCAGATGCGCAAAACAGCAGTTCAGAAGCAACCCCATCATCAGATGATCAGGAGCATGGCGTTCTTGTCGAAGCTGATAACCAGCAGAGAAATACTGGAGTTTCTAATGTATCTTCCCATGGCAATTCTAAACTTAAGTTTAGGCAGAAGCCTGATAAGTCTATTAAGACAAGGTACATTCCAAAGCAAAAACCATAATTTAGGATACAAGTATTTCTTGATTATACCAGATTGTGCAGTTTTTAGTCAGTTCAGCAGAGGTTCCGTTTTACCTGTGGTCTTCTGTCACAGTTACAGTTGAAGTAAGGTTTTCTAGAGTAGCTTATATCCTCGGGAGTTGCTGCTGCATTTTGGCTAGGGTACCCTTCTTTTTGCAGCTTACAGATTCTGTAACAAGCTGGGTTTTAAAAAAATTTAGTCTCATTACTCATTATTTTCTGCTATGGCAGCTCGCCAACTTCTCATTTTAGTTTGAACAATATATGATTATAGAAACAATTTTTGATAAAATGGCCCCAGCTTTTCACAGGCCAACTGCTTGTCTTTCTTTTCTGAGCTCTCTTTGCTTATTTGCTATGTTTGACTGCCCCTTAGGGTTGTCGGGTTTTTGATTTGATTTAATCTCAAGAGTATTGGTGGGTACAAACAGACTCAAAAGAGACATACAAATCCATTTATATGTCACCATTTATATACATACTAAAACCAGTTGAATCCTTTGCAAGATGAAAACAGAAAATTAAACATTAATCAATCTTTTGATTTGCGGCCGCAGTAGTATATTTTAAAGGCCTTGGGAAGATACACAGGCAACAAAAAACAGAACAAATTAAAACACCAAAACACCATATTAGCAGTAGCTAATCCTCTACCCATATGCACCCTCCTCAAATTCCCTCCATATTCTTCATCCACTTTCGATATTTCAGTCTTCAACCACTCCATAATCGTAAAAATCCTCCTCGAATTGTAAAAAACCGGAACAAAAACTCTTATAGGCAGCGAAAATTGATCGGTAAACGTTAACCCTTCCATGAAAACTTGACTAGCAAGCAAGAAAACATGTGGGGCTGCTGCTTTGATACCTTCTTTATCTCCCTCGTAAATTCCTTCGAAAATATAAAGTATCGGGAGAAATAGCCCAACCAGAGCTCCAATTGAAACGTAAAGATTTAATACTCTGTTTTTTTCGCCGAAAACAGGGGGCTGCTCTGTTTTCGGAGAGATTTGGGGAAAGGCAGTTTTGGAGAGGAAGTAGATGTAAATTAGGGAGAATAGAACGAAGGAGAAATCTTCAATACTCACCATACCACTTGAAGAAAAGATGATTATGATGGCGAGGACGTTGAGCTGTCGAAAAGTGAAAAATCCTCTGTTTTTTTGTTGTGTTTTTTTCTGGGAATTGTTCATGATTTGTTCAGTGTTTTCGTCTTTAAGAATGTCACTACTTGGACCAACTCCACCTGACATTTTTTTTTTCTTTAACAAATTTTGTTGTTCTTTAATGGTGATTTTTTTTTGTTGTTGAAGAAGTTGAGAGAGTGACTGAGAGGAGAAAGATTTAAGGGGGAGGAGATCATGAGTACACGTGCTAGTTGGAGATTTTGGATAAAATACGTGGCTGAAAAGTTCTTGAAGTCAAGTTTTTTGATAAATGAATATGAGTTAATTTACTTTGATTGGATTTCTAGAGGATGGGTGTGCACAGTTTTAAAACTTTCGCTCTATGCAATAGCTCGTAAATCATATAGGACAGGTAATTCGCACCAGGCAAGCTCGGTACAATGAGTTAGATTCAGAAGATAAACCCCTTCTTTCGTTGACAATTGGTTTCAAATTTGAGACTAACTACTGGACCAACCCGAAGGGTATGAAGGGTGCACTGTTATAAAATGGTTGATCTAAGATATGATTTTGATCGGTTCTACATTGAGGTGCTAAGAGAGGTCTTATTAATTTTAGAAACAAAATAAAACAAGGTAAATATAAAATTCAAATCTCTAACCTCACGTAGAGAGGTGCACCCTGTCATTAGCATTATAGTGCGGGTTCACATATTTATATAATATAACACTACTATATATGATCTCGGAAAAAAAAAAACATGAATGCACGTGAATCGATGACCCCTCCTTAAATACGCCCATGCATTTATGTATGATTTTTGTGAAAAAACAATTAATGATAATCTACTATTAATGAAAACAACATATAAATAGTATTTAGTTAAGAAATATTTATTATTATTGGTATTATCATAAATATTTTATTAGGTTATTGTGTTCCTTACAATACAAATAAAAAAGTCTGTTGTTAGAATTGGTAAAGATAATATCACAATGAACTTTGAATTTCCGAAAGAAACAAAATATTTGTATCTTAACTTTGAATATTTTTTATCATTTTATTTTAAATAACTATAATTTTTATAGTAATATATTCACTAACAACTAATCTCAAAACAATTACATAATACTTTTAACAAAATTATGAATAAAATAAAGGCTTTGTGTTTGTGTAAGTAGGCACATGTCAATTGGCGGTCGCGTTGGGGCTGTGGTGCGACCGTGACCTACTTCTTCCTTGCCATTAAAAAAAACCCATATACTATTGAAACCCACTTTACATATTACACAAAAATATAATGGAAAACTCCATGTGAATTGCTGCTATTTTCTATTTATAGACAGACAGCTTTTGTTTGCTCATCTCCTTTATAAAATAATAGTTTTGCAGTAAGGTGTCAGTTATTGTTAAATATAGATCATGAAGAGTAGTGTTTGTCAGTTTGACACCTTGGTTCTTACTTACTCTTTTGGATTATTCAATTCTTTTTAGGCCTAATACATAAATGTGTCATTTAGCTTATCTTCAAATTATATTTATGTCCTTTAATTTTGGATGTGCACAAATAGACACTTAAACTTGTATAAAATTGAAAAAATAGACACACATGTCCTATATGTCATCCTACATGTTATTTTTTTGTCCTACATAGTGTCCTACGTGTATTGTTTCATGTAGGACTCATTTGTTTATTTATTTAAAAGTTGAATAGTTAAAGTGTCTGTTTGTGCATTATGAAAGTTGAAGGTCAAAGTTAAAATTTGAAGTCAAATTTAGGGTCTAATATATGTATCATGCCTTCTTTTTATATCTGTCTCTATTTACTTGTCCATTTAAACAAATAAAAAAAGGACAATTTTTTTCTCAATATGTCCTTATTTAATTCTAGAAAATTTCTAGTACTACTAGTAATGCATGTTTTTTGAAACCAGAAAATATATTTATTATACTTCGGGAATTGTATAATCTTTTAAGTTAAGATATAATTGTAACTAACCTATAATAATAATAATTGAAGCCTTAATATGTCATACTTGGAGAGTTGCATAATCTTTTAAGTTGAGGGTAAAATTGTAACTAATATGTGTGTGTCACTTCTAAAGTG
The DNA here is from genome assembly GCA_027705065.1 of Solanum peruvianum. NCBI lineage: Eukaryota > Viridiplantae > Streptophyta > Magnoliopsida > Solanales > Solanaceae > Solanum > Solanum peruvianum. The sequence goes on along the minus strand of JAKWJD010001757.1, from coordinate 2,899,605 downwards.
GACAACTAAATAGGGACAGAGAAGAGAAGCTCATCATATATATAGAAGGAAACCAATTAATGTTACGTAAAATCCCAGTAATTAATAGTTGAAATTCAAATTATATGTCCCCGGGGCCTGTAGTGTTTCAACGATACAGTCAAGTTTCGCTCGTAGAATTTGAAACTCCGGGGAAAAGCTATTCTTCAGTTACAGGACTGAAAATAGAGTGGGTTAAGGGAGGAAGAAGGAGCCACAAGCTCAGAAGCACGATTTCTATTTTTGTACATTTAATATACATTGGTGTTAGTCAAGTAGACTTCGTTGCACAATAATTTTCAAATCCCTTTAGGTATGAAGCAATTTCATGGGAGGGGGAATGATCATGATACATTCCTTTCATGGGATTAAAAAATGAAACAAAATAACTAAAAAAGGATGGGAGGTTACAACAAACATTTGGACTATATAATTAAAGAGAAGATGGAAAAATCAAAACCATGGTTTAAAAAGAAACTAGGAAATGTAGTGCAAAACTGGAAACTGTTAATCTCAGCTTTTTGAAATGCACAAGTTTTGCAAATTCCACAGTCACAAACAGAAACTTTCCTTCTATTCTAAATATTTCAGTACACTTTGAGAACCTGGCCTGTATCCAGGGACGCGAACTTGCTATTGGCAGCTTGACAGGAAACTTTACATGATATGGATACCAAAGTTCTTTGTTGCAACAGACAGACAACCTGGCATTTTAAGCTCAAGCTGTATACCAAAAAAAAAAAAACGCTTTGTCGTTTATCCACCATTTCCATCACTATCCCCGGTCCACACCTGCTGCAAAGACAACAACAAACTTCTTTTGAGAGACAAGCTTCTAGCACAACACAGATATTTGTTTAATAAAAAGCCATTTCATGTTGATTTCGGGTCTTTCTGTTTATTTTTTCATACAGGAGGAAGTGCAAAGCAAATCAATAGTAATATTAGTCCCAACTAGAACCCAGCCACAAAACTGTACACTCCTTGATAAACTATCCCATCTCTTGAAACAAATATTGAAGTGCAACACCCCAACCAAGGTGAAACGCTTCACCTAGTTGGTCTCCAGATGGACATGTCTCACTCAGGAAAAACTCAAGAAAAGAGGCCTACTCTGTACGATTACTGTTCAGGTACGACACATGGTTCTCAGCATTTCTGAAGAGCCCTGGGTGATGCCAGAACATACTGCTGATCTTTTGAGTTGTTTGATGAGGTGTATAGTACCTGCTTGTGTCTGGTGGGCTATTTAGAGAGAAACCTCAGGTGTCATGAATATTACTAACATTATTCAGAACGTCAAAGAAAATTGCATTAACATGTTGTATTTTTGGTGAAAAGAAAAAGGTAGAAGAAGTAGAACGGTTGGTAGATTTTCAAGGATCCATGTGATTATGAAAATAGCTTGTAATTTTTTTGGAGGTAGCCAGCATACCCTTAATGCTGAAACATACAACTTTACCTTTATAAAAAAAAAAAAGAACATTCCCATCTCTTGAAGCAACTCAACAAGAAAGGGCTAATGCCAGGTGATTCATAAATAAAATAATGAGGTCGTGAGAAAAATCATGCATGGGGCCGGGATCTCGTGGAGTTAGTTGAGGTGCACGTGAGCTGGCACGGACACCATGGTTATCAAAAGAAAAAATCATGCATGGGGTTCATTTATTCGCCTTGTTTCGAGAGCAACATTTTGAAATAAACTAGGTTAAATATCACCGACACAACCAGGGAAACCTTGCTGCGGGAAATCAGAAATGTGACACATTAAACAAAAGAGATAGAGCTTGACTTCAAGGGATACTTATAGTTCTTTGGGAAGTGTAAACAAATCAATGACGACATTAAATCTGGAACCATTGCTGACACTACCGAGGCACCATTCCCAATTTTCATCTTTAATTTACCCTCCTAACCATGTATGTTGGATAAACAGAGAGCAATCAGGTCAGGTCTCCATTAAACCATTTTCTTCTACAATTAAGACTGTTAACTTCTTCAAAATGGCCTAAAAGTTCTTGTACTTCTAGTATTTAATTTATCTTCTAACGATGAGTGCTGGATAAAACTGAAAGCAATCAGGTCAGCTCACGTACTACCATATTCTTTTATAATGAAGACTCTACAGTTAAATTCAACTTCTTTTAAATAGCCTAAAATTTCTTGTACTTTTGGTATTTAGAATGATAGAAAGAGTCTCCTTGAAACTCCAGTCTTACGCAGAGGATTCTTTTCAGCAAGATCTTTCCAAAAGAATATTGTACTTCCCTGAACACTCGGTTTGGATGGTTGTTACGTAATGTATCATAATGTATTGTATTGTATCATACTATATTGTTTTAATAAATACAATGTTTGGATAGATTATATTATTCTCCATCGATACATAACGACTCATCCATAATTTGAATAATACATATACAGAAAAGTAGGGTACGGAGTAGAGCTACTTTGAAAAGATAGGGTAAAAAATAAAATAGAATTATTAAAGAGTAAAAAGTAAAGACAAAATGAGAAGAAAATACTAAGCATACCATCCAAACAAGGTGTAAGTTATCAATAAATGTTTGGTTCAGGAAAAGTAAAAGATCTACCTGTACATCTCTTCATGGAACCATTTCCGTTCATGGAAATTGGTGTAAGCCGTCTATTCTCCTGACCCAAAGACAAAATCTGTTGTATCCTTTCTGGCCAGACAGAGTCTAGTCTCCGAGCAAAATCCTCAACCTCCCTGCAATATAGAAATACAAAACACATTAGAAATCACACATCTTACCATGGAAACTTTATAAGAATTCTTGCCCCATACAGACGATAGCAGCCCATGCCAAGAGATATATGGAGACATCTCGCTGTTATAGATAGTAATCACATAGACAGAGGCCTCTCTCTCCAAAGACAGAAACTCAGATGGAACTCCAACATTTTTAAAGGACAAAAAATAGGAAATGACCACTGCTACATAATAAAGATTTATCAACTCTTATACATGCACCATAACACGTGGATGATATGACAGTTCCACATCAATTAAATAAATCCATATATACTATAATAGGTAAACAGATTACAGCTAGAAGAATCCAAGCATTTTAACATTGCTGTACTTGCAGTTAGCACAATTAGGAAAGCTACCAGTATACAAAATCAAGCAAGACATTAATGCCAGTAAGGGTTGAAACTTGTAAGAAGGGAGCAGGTCAAACAAATGAAACAGAGAAAATTCATCGACTTGGATGGACAAAAGACGGATCGTCAAAAGTGTGAACGATATTAGATTCAGCTTTAGAATCTAAAGTTTTTCCCAGGGGATCCGGGATCTATTATTACACAGGAAAAAGTCAAGCTCCCCAAAAGCATGGGATGTTGGGAAGATTCTATCTCCAACCTTTTCTCTTTCTTTTCTTTTCTTGGTAGAGGGGGTCAGTTATATGCATAACCGGGCAAGTTAACCTTTAAGCCATACAGTATGCCCTGGAGTATGCAATCCTTCGGGCTTACCAGAGAACAAGGGATATACACAATTCCTTATCAAAAAAACAAAGGGACGGGGGATGTACATAGTTCCTTATCCAATATATGAAGGAACAGACAGTTCCAATGAGCTTCTTAGAACAGGTATGCAACCTCTGCAGAAATAGGAAGTGCGGTACACTACCCGTAGGGAAGTAGTCTTCCCTTTACCCAAATAACATTACCAAAATCTATCAAAAGAGAGATAAACATAAATAATTTTCACGAGAAATGCAGTCATGCCATATAGTCAGAATAACAAAGTATATCTCTAGAACACTAATACAAGATGAACGAACCTGTCAATTTCTTCCTTCCTTGCTGGATCTAACTCATCATCAATATCAAAATCATCCAAGTCGAGCTTAGATGAAAACATTGCAGATGGTGAGTTTTGCAGCTCAGAATTTCTACTTGGAGAAGACCCATCACTGGTGTCACCATTTAGGCAGCCAGATGTAAACATTGCAGATGGTGAGTTTTGCAGCTCAGAATTTCTACTTGGAGAAGACCCATCACTGGTGTCACCATTTAGGCAGCCAGATGTAAGGCAATTAGATTCCTGAGTACCAGCAAGGATCATATCAAAAAAATAGAAGATAGTTACAAGAAACACACTCTTCTCTTACACTGCGACCATAAAACATAATAGAAAGGAACAGAACAGAACCTAGAGTACATGAGATACCAACCTTATTATTGTTTCCAGCTTCATTATTTGAAGACGAATTTCTAGCTTGTTCTTTTCTCCCTCGAGATTTCTTTTTATTTTTTGTTACTCTTACACCCTTTGAGTCTGCAAAAAAAAGATAATCATGATACAGTTAAAAGAAGGAACTTGTCACACACAAGACAAGAACAGGGTTCTCAAAACGATAAAGGTTGGTTAAAAAACTATTCTATTTCAGATAGGGGTTTGCAAACACAAAAAGTATACAGTTCCACATAAATTTATTAGCTAACCTACTCATGTGCATCTACTAATGACAAAGTCAAGTCCTTCAGACAAAACTAGATTACAGTATTATAAGGTCCGGCGACCATACAGACTACAGATATGATGATTATGCAGCAAAACATATTTACTTATTGAAAAAAAAAGACGCAATTGATTCATCGAAAGCATAAGAACGGATGGCCCTGATCATAGTTTTGGCAAACTATATACTCCCTCTGTCCCAATTTATATGGTCACTTTCCTTCTAAGTCAATCCCAAAAACAATTCTATATTTAGTAATTTAATTTCAAAGTGCCCATTTTACCCTAAATGAAATGATTTACAACCACACAGATATCTATGACTTATCTTAGACCACAAGTTTCAAAAGTCTTTCTTTCTTAAACTCCCTACGAAGTCAAACTGTCATATAAATTCAGAGGGAGGGAATGGAAGCTATGATGAGCAAATCCACCCCCAAAAATGTAACTAGAGGTGGTAGTTCAAATATCTTACTTATATAATCTATAGAAGTTAGTGCAACTCTACACAACAAATGAGAATGTAAATGAAGTCCACAATTGTACCTTGATCTCCACTATTTATGAATGACAAAAGATCATCAACTGATCTTTCATCTACGCGGGGCTCTTCTTCTACATCAACATTCTGGAAAATCAAAATGAAAATCGGTTAACCATTAATGAATTAATGCAGAGAGAGAGATGCATATCCAATCACACAATAATTACCGATATAAATAAACATGACTAGAGATTACAGCGTGAGATAAATGTCAAAGCACCTTTAGTTTCTTTCTGTCATATAATTCTTTCCTTTTTCTTGCATAGAGTCGATTTAGAAGGCGGATACGTGGATCATCCGTCATATTTCTCAAAGGTTCCAGCTTCTCCTCCTGAAGAAATACCACTTCAATGTAAGGACAACCATATTATGGTAGTAGAAGGATATCTATGTTCTCTACAAGTGAGACAGACCTCTGTTAGATCATCAGGCAAATGGAAAGTTTCACGTATTTCCTCGGGAGTTTTGCCTTCGATCACCCGAGCAAGTGCACGGCTCGTAAGGTCAACCACAGGCCTTAGCTGAAGACTGTCAGCAGCAGAAGCCAAATCACATAACGTCTTGGTATCTAACCGGACAAACTTCTCATCATGTTTCTTGCGCTCCTAGGTATGTAAATGACAACTGTTACACTTAGTGGAAGCCAAATGATTGAACATCATGTTACATAACCATACTAAGCCCTGATTTTCCTTCATTATGTGTATGAGGTTGTTGTTTGGGGGGGGGGGGGGGATGCATTGCTTTAAAAGAAGCAAGAAAGAGACCTTATTAGAACGGCCAGGAACTTGATGGAACCGACAAAACTCCAGTATTAACTCTAAGTTAGCAGGATTGACTCGTTCAGGAAGTAATATTGCACAATTTTTCGAAGATCCCTTGCCATTTTGAAGTAATTCCCTGCATATCACAGGGCAAAACATGGCAACCTCTTCCTCCACTTCTTGGATTGAACCATCAGCAGTTTCGAGCCAGATGTATGACTTCATCTGTATAGAATTAACAGCAGCGCAAATTTAGCAGAAGATCTTGGACGTTGCCTGATTGAAAAATAATAAAGGGAGATCATTGGAAATGCAATAAAAATCTATTCCCACACCTTGGACAGTGATGCAGGATGTCACACTCCATTCCCATGCAAAAAAGGATTTTGGCCATTATCCAAAAGAATTACTATTTCTTTAGATGAAGAAAGGGATGGTTCCACTTATCTCTACCCTTCATGCTAAAGCTGTCTTTATCAGTTCTCAAACAGGATCATTTTAATGCTTACAACATTTCAGGGCTGTGATCTATATAATGCATCTTGTGTCGTGGCACAACATGCCATCAATAAATTAAGAAACACCTGGCTCTTCCATGCAGTATCCAATTCAAATTAAGATTAAAAAAAAGTATGTAGCATAGCCAGTTGCTTAACACAAAACCACTACTATTCCCGAATCATGGGATCTCATAACACCTTAAGTGAATGCAACTCACAACCTGACCAAGCAACTGATATAAGACAGCCTTAAAAGGAATGTGATTGGATGAAGATAAAAGGAATAGAAGTTAAGAGTCTCCTAAATTCGTAAAGATCATAACCAAGTAGCCTTTTTTACTAGATAAATACATCCAAGTGTCATTTGAACATAAAGAAGTTATCTCATACCTCTGGTTTGACGATCGCCATAGGACCTCCAGATATCAGCTGATAAATCTGATAAAACTATTTATGGGCCTTCTCAGAACTACGGTATAAATAAAGTTTCAACCTTAAAAGTGTCGATGTTATGAACAAGACTGCAGCTTTATTCCTTCAGAAGACGAGCATCAGTAACATACATCAAACCATCGTAAGTAAACCTCTCCGAATTCCAACGAGACATGCACCTTCAGGGAGATTGTTTCATCAGTAGTATATTCTTCTTAAAGAAAAGACATACCAGGTTGATCAAGTTACATAATTAACAAACACTAATTTTTTTTTAAAAAAAACATATGAATCATAAATAGAAGGTAAGTTGGTTCATTTCCATTTTTTGCCTATAAGGGTTTTTACTTCTATATGTGCTTGTTTTCCTTACTTAATTGTTCATTTCTATATCAATTCCACCATCACATCCCTCCCCCTAAAGAAATAGGGAAAATTTAGAAGTGGAATAATCAAACAGAAATGTAACGAAATTTAACAGAAATGTAACAAAATTTCACTTCAATCGCTAACCCATGTATGTGTAAAAGCTCATCAACATTTCTCCATTAAACCCATGAAGAACACAAAGTAACACCAAAAATCAAGAAACGGTATAAAATAAACACCCACCAACTAAAAAAAAAAACCAATTAAACAACTCGATTTTTACACGAAATGAACACCAATTCACCGATAAAGAACCAATTTTTGAGTGTAAAACAAGGTAAATAAATTCATAACATAAAAAGGTGAAAACAGAAATGAAAAAAAGATACCTCAATAAACAATGCAGTCATCTATGCCGCAACAGAGATAAAAGCTGGAGGATTAAAACAAAAATCCCAGAGAAATAGGTAGGGTTTTAAACTAGCAAGAAAAAGAGAAGAATGAATTTTTTTTTTCTTTTCTTTTTTTGGCTCGACGTTTGTTTGTTTTTCTTTTTTTTTCTTTTTTCTCTTTGTTATTTCTTTCTCGATTGAAAGACAAGTAGTTTCTGTAATTGCTTAGGTTTGTTTACCTGATAATAAAGCCCCCTGACTGTCAATGGTGGTTTAGCAGATTTGGGCGTTTAGGGCTCTGTCTCTCAACAAGAATGGTGGCTGCTGCTGGGTTTAGGAAGGAGAAGAGACAGCCTCAGCCTACTGTTTTTTATTTATTTTATTTTATTTTCATTTTCATTTTATCCTTCTCTTTTTTATTTTTTCTTCAACTTCTTTTGTTTTATTACAAAATAGTCTTGTCACATTAATACCTCATTTACTTTAGTTAAGATAAACAGGTTTGAATATGAATTACAATTAAAATTAAAATATAATAATTTAAATATTTATTTAAATATTAAAATATAGTTTTTACGTCTTAATATTAAATTATTAAGAATTTTTATTTTTAATATTTGAATGTGCATGGTATTTTTTTAAAAAATAGATATTAAACACTGTATCAATAAAAGTTATAATCTAAACGTAAAATACTTTTTTCAAACAATTATTTCAAGAATAAAATTATAAAAAAAATAATTTATTTTCTTAAATAATTTTTTTCTCAAGAAACAATGATAACTTCTTCCAAAAATTTTTTGACAACAAACGATTTGCGACAAGAAGGTTCTTCATAAATATCAATTCACTCTAGAATATTTTATATATTAGAAATATTAAATAGATACTTGTAAAAGATTATGAAACTTACTTATTCAAAAGGAAAAAAAAAGGTATTTCGTTGAAAAAGAAGAGAAAGAAACTTGAAATTTGTCTAGAAGAGAAGCAAAGGAAGAAGAGAGTTTGTTTATGAAAAGAACTATTATTATTTTAATATAGTCTGAGTCATATTAAGACTCTGTTATAGACCTGATTCATTCATACTCATAAAAATCCATTAAGATTTTTTTTTTAAAAAAAAAAAGAAACAAATAAACTTAATGGAATGAATCTTAATGATTAAGATTCAAACCTAAAAATCAAATGACCATTAAGTGCAGATAAATAAGGCCTAAAATTATTATTAAGATAGGTTTAGGATGCATGTTGAGTATTTTCATACTGTTGAATTATAAATTGGACGTTGGAGTCACTATGAAGATTAAATGAAAATACTATTGATCTTACTAAGAAAAATATTGAATAAGGGAGATACTATTGACGTATAGAACAAGCTTGTAATAGTAGAAAGCTTACCAAAATAGGTTTAGAACGTTCATTACGCATTTCCATGTTGATCTATAGATTTTATGTTTGATTCACCATGGAGACTATGTGGAAATACATTGTTGATTCTCATAAAAAAGTAAAATAACGTAGAGATTATTGATTTATAGAATAGGCTTGTGACAGTAAAAAGATCACTAGAATAAATTTTGATGCTTGTTAAGCATTTTCATCGTCAATTCACAATTAGGCATTTGATTCACCATGAAAATACTATTGGTCCTCTTTAAAAAATCATATAAAGAAAGACTATTGATTTATAGAACAGATTTGTGACAGTAAAAGACTCACCAAAGTAGCTTTAGAATACTCGTTAAGGATGTTAACTATTAATCCATGGATTTATCGTTTGAGTAACCACAAAGATTACGCGTGAAAAGAATAAGGGAGAGACTATGAAGAGACAAAGTATGTTCAGTCATGTGAGATCAAAAGATGATACTGTGAAATAAATATATGTTCTATGATACTCGTAAGTTAGATTAGACGAACTTTTTCAAGATACACTGTTATCCAAATATATAAAATTTGCATGTATCTTAAATTTATTGACTCTCTCATTTTTTTTCTCTCAGCTTGCTTCTATTCCTTTCTTGTTTGTCTCTCTTCATATGTATCTATATTTCAGTTTGTATATGAATTTCACAAATGTTGAACCTATCCTAATCAAGAATGTTACTTGTATTGATGATATCCATAGGGTTAGATGGACAGAATAAGAGGTGGATCACATGAATATAATTAAGGATTTAACCTATGTTATAGTAGGTAAATTTTCATACAATGGCCAAATTTGGAAGGTGTACACATTTAGATACCAAAACAACTCAACGTGAATAGTAATGTTAAGATAGGTTATTACGAAATACACAAGTGGAATTTTACAAGGGACATGAAGAAGCCTTGAAGTGTTATCTTGGAATCAACTCGATTTAGTTTCTTTTAAGAGTTCTTACAATATATAGTGCACTTCCTTAGGTAGTGCAATACTTTAACAAATTTTTTTGACTAACCTAACTTGAAGTATTGACCAAACTAAGCCATTATATAAAGTAATTCACCAAAATAATATGTTTTTTTAAAATTTTACAAAATTAGTATAAATGTATTTCACAGTAACGTTTTAGGGTATATTTCAATTTTGTAAAAGCTGACGGCGTTAGATTGATATACGTTACTCACAGTAACGCTTTACTCCTAAAACGTTACTGTGAATAACGTCTTACTCTTAAAACCTTACTCACAGTAAGGTTTTAGGAGTAAAACGTTCTCAAAAAAACGTTTTAGGAGTAAAACGTTACTCACAGTAACGTATATCAACCTAACGCTGTTAGTTTTTAAAAATTGAAATATACCCTAAAACGTTACTGTGAATAAGGTTTTAAGAGTAAGACGCTATTCACAGTAACATTTTAGGAGTAAAGCGTTACTGTGAGTAACGTATATCAATGATCTAACGCCGTTAGTTTTTAAAATTGAAATATACCCTAAAACGTTACTATGAAATACGTTTATACTAATTTGTAAAATTTTGAAAAAATATATTATTTTGATAAATTATTTTATCTAATGGCTTAGTTTGGTAAAAAAAAATCAACCTAACTTAGATTTGCATGAGAAACTAATTTTAATACAACAAATTAGTTACCAGCAAAAGAAAGATGCATACTAAATATAGACAAATTAGGACTACCTAATATTAGAACAATTGAGAAAAAGTAATGTTTCCTAAGTAAAAATCGATGCTAATTGATGAACAACATTAAAGGAAAGCTTGAACGAAATTATTTCGAGAGTTCTTAAATTTATTACCCAGTGAGAGCTTTGGGTGAGATAGAGTTCAAATTCTGCTCAAGTTTACCTCAAATACTGTTGTGTGATTGACATATGGATGATTAGTGTAACATTCGGAAAGTACTCCCTAGACGTAATGGTCGTCGTCGTCTTCGGAGGGGACTAAGACTAGCCTCTTAGCATTCATCATTACATTCATAGGTTAAAAATGTGGAAAATTTAAAACTTTTTGTATACACTACTTCATGAGATTTGTTTAGATCTCTCGCTTACACATAATATATTCATATCGAGTATACATAGACCCTTCCTATAAGAAAATTACATAGTCTTTTACTTTTATGGCACATATATATATAAGATACATAACATAGTCTTAAAACTGATGTCTCATATTAAACCATCTAAACGGAATTGAACAATATGGGCATAAGCCCTTACATAATATATAAATGTCACTTAGGACTTACAACAATATCTTGGAACAAGTAGAATAAAGTGATCGTCTTTAGACTACAATAAAGAAACATAGCTAGAGTAATAGCTAGGTATCATCCTTGGACTTGAGGACATACCCACTTGGAGAATGATTTCAAGCCTTTCTTCAAAAGTGGTCACGAACCCTTCAATGATCGAAACCTAAAATGTTTGGGACAAAGGGAGAAATGAGGTTAGAACATCACTTGTACTAAGTATAGGCACATACGCACACACAACATAGGAATCATGCTAAAAGGGGATATTTGATAAAAGCATGTAAAATTACTTTGAAAAGCCTTATGCATATTCAAGAACCAACACAAGTCAATAAAACATATTCCTTAAGTCAAGACCATGTGCATCACAAGACCAACAATACCAAGGCTAGTCAAGTCAAACATGCATATCAACATAATTGAGCACATGATTAAGACAACTACATCATCAAGGTATAAAATCAACAAACATGCGTCATAACCTAAGCAAGACTATTACTCATACACCCCATTAAGTCCACTAGTGCAATGGCTAAGTAAGGCCCCACAATCTCACTCAACCAAGTAAACTCAACAAGAACTATAAGCAATGTCCAACTTTACATACTGTATCATTAAGAGATAACATCATCATACTTTAGCAATAAAGACCAACCACACGTTCATAAATGAAACCCATATCACATAGTGTCATTAACATGTAAGATCATCATATACAATTATAAGCACAATAGCACATAAAAACATCTTCATAAGACATCCTTCAAGACTAATTAGTGCAATGTATAGGTAGATTCTCATACCCTTACCTAGACTAAGTCAAACCCCTTAGGTCAACCTAGTTAGAGTTCACTTTATTACTTCATTTTACCTTTTGGGAACATCTTGCCTTAACCGACATAGACCACATGAGCTAATGTGAAATCCGATGTCATGGAACCCTACACTGAAAGAATGTGCACTACTTGCCAAGGTAGTACCAAAACATGAACATAACATCTATGTGTATCCACTAGCTAGTATTCCTATGGGGGCAACATAGTTCAAGAATTAGGAGATATAGTTGGGACCCTCTTTATGCTACATGCATTATAGTCTCCAATCTCATGAGTATCATAGTGATCTTACCTTTCCTATGTGGGAAGGGACACTCCTCACTCTAATTTACTCGATGCTAAGTTAGAGTCCCTTTTGAAATGTCTTTCATTAATAGTCATAGCTTAGTTTAGCTTCATGAGCTCACATGACGTATTTCAGTTATAAGAAACTCTTATTTAGACATTATATATATATATATATATATATATATATATATATATATATATATATATATATATATATTTACATTTCAAACATACATGATTACGTATATAGTTATAGATATGATGTCAAATAAAATATTTTCGTATTCGAGTCTTTTCATATATAATTTTGAAAAGCTAGGTCTCAACTATACATTTTCTTTCAGAAATATTTATTTATGATCTTTCACTATATTCTATTCTTAATTGATATTTACGTAAAATTGAAAGATGCATTATTATTTCTCCCACAGCTTATAATATAGACATGAATTCACGTAATATTGTTGTTCCTCCATACTTAGTATCTTTCCTATACTAATCACATAACTCTTATGCTATATTTTTCATATGATGTAGATGTGAGTGATCATTTTTAGGCATGTAAATTGAGAGTATTTGTTCATAGTATAGCAGTTGGTCTGTCATTCTTATTTGGGGACGTGCTTTAATTGCTTCTATTTCTTATTTTAGACTTGTTTTCTAGCTACATGGGGTCTTGTCTCAACACATCGTTTTATTCATTTTAAAGGTTTTCATACAAGTATTTAATTGTGATAGACTTATTATTGAAACATCTATCAACTGCTTTAGTTTACAACTTACGCTTCCGTTTTCATGTGATATGTTTAATTATGTTACACCAAGAAATAGCTTAGAATCACTTGTTGTTTCAAGCACCATATCTTGACTAGGATGTAGACTTGAGTCGTGACAATAAGTCTATCGTTATTTATCTAAATGAGATTTAAAAAAAAAAAAAACTTAAAAAATCATGTAAAGCCATATGTATGATCCTTTTTCCCCGTATATTTTTTTACTTCTTTGATTGTTATTATTTGACTTTATCGTTCTTATTTTATTTTTTCTTTACCTTTTAGTGTAAAAATATGAAGATTTTTTAAAAAGTAGTGTGAATGAAAAAGGACAAAGAAGTAAGGAAAAGAGATATAAAACTATTTTGTTAATATATTGTGACTTATCTTTTGTATTTGTAATATAAATAAATGGAGCATACATGCTAAAATTTACAAGAAAATTGTGAAAAAATAATTTTGGCATCAAAATAAATTCAAATTAGCTGTCAAATCAAAGAAGCCAAAAAGAAATACGCATAGAAGAATCAAATAAATCCAACATGAATTTTCTTAAGATAAATTTTGAAAAATTAATTTAGAATTAATTGTTTTTCACTTCCATTAAAGGAAGAGGATAAATGTGAGTCATTTGTATAATCATATATGTATATATGAAATATTCTTATTACGAGGGGTATATTGATTCAAAATAATAGAATTGAGGGGTATATCACATCATTTTCCCTTGAAATAAACACAAAGTAATTAATAAACTTTTGAAACTTCTAAATTTTTTAATCTAGGCTTCGAAAGTGTTTTATTTATAGAGGTTAAATGAAAAAAATACTTAATTAATTTTATCTTGATTTAGTAAGTAAACAAATAAAGCGGACCTTAATGATTTAGCTTATCGATATTGACTTCTATATATATTAATTCGTGTCAATCAATAAGCTATCAGCTGATTTAATGTCAAATTAGTAATTATTAGACAGTGTATTAACTCAATCATTTCATGCTTCCTTTTTTCACTTTCACTTATCAATATATCGACGTCCTATCAAACAAGACGATTTTTCTAGATTTACTTAAACAATTATTATGTAATTATTATAAATCACAATAACAAACACATGAAAAGTCTAATAAATATTTATTTGATAAATATAATTCTAATAGAAAATGTAAAATACAGTAATCCTTAATGAGTTAACGTCTACTAATAAGAAACTAAGTATCCTTTCTGGCACCTATAAATCATTAATTACAAAATTTAATTTTTCATCAATGGTTAATCTGATAATTCCATACTATAATTAATAAACCATTTTTTATAATTTACTTATTAATTATGGTTTGATTTTGAATAATTTGAATATTTTTAATAAGGTAATCGATTAATATGAAACGGAGGAAGTAATTTTAAAGTTGGAAAACATGAAGGGTGGGTAAGATCGGATAAATGTGACTCATTTGAATAATCAATTGTGTATATAACCATTCTTATTACGAGGGGTATATAACTCTAAATAATAAAATTGAGGGGTATATCACATCATTTTCCCTTGAAATAAATACAAAGTAATTAATAAACTCTTGAAACTTCTAAATTTTGTCTAGGCTTCGAAAGTGTTTTAGTTGTAGAGGTTAAATGAAAAAAAAAACTTAATTAATTTTATCTTGATTTAGTAAGTAAACAAATATAGCGGACCTTAATGATTTAGCTTATTGATATCGACTTCTATATATAGTAATTCATGTCGATCAATAAGCTATCAACTGATTTAATGTCAAATTAGTAACTATTAGATGGTGTATTGACTCAATCATTTCATGCTTCCTTTTTTCACTTTCACTTATCAATATATCGACGTCCTATCAAACAAGACAATTTTTCTAAATTTACTTTAACAGTTATTATGTAATTATTATAAATCATAATAACAAACACATGAAAGTCTAATAAATATTTATTTAATAAATATACTGATGAAAGAAAATGTAAATACAATAATCCTTAATGGGTAACATCTACTCAATAAGAAAATTAAGTAATCCTTCTTCGCACCTATAAATCGTTAATTACAAAATTTAATTTTTCATCAATCGTTAAATCTAATAATTCAATACTATAATTAATAAACTAATTTTTATAATTTCTACGGGAAACTTTTTTGACTATTTACCTTCGCCGGAAGCAAAGGGCGAAAACTCCAAAACTAGTAAGGGTGCTGGTGTTGTGGTTTTGAGTTCCTTGGCTTGTGTTTTAATAGTAATCACAGGAAGAAAGCGGATTACTTATTAATTATGATTTGTTTTTGAATAATTTGAATATTTTTAATAAGGTGATCAATTAATACGAAACGGAGGAAATAATTTTGAAGTTTGAAAAACATGAAGGGTGGGCAAAGATTGGATAAATGTGTAGGCTAGTAGTTCCACTTGGCAACATAGGCTCCAGTCAGTCTGTTCCCTTTTAACATTTCTTAATTTAATTATGAAAAGGTAATGAATCATGCAGAGAGGTATTAATACTAATAACTTGTTGCCATCATCTCCATATCTGTACAAGAAAAAGAAACAAATCCATAAAACTCATCATGTGGCTTTTCAAGAGAAAAGGGCCTTCTGGGTTTTCGTCTTCTTCCACTGCTGAGGAAGTTACACATGGAATTGATGGCTCTGGACTTACCGCCATTGTTACAGGTTTCCACTTGATCTCCTTTTCGCATTCTTCAAAATTGAAAATTATATATTTAATTGGGTATCGATTAGTATTAATTATTGCTGGTGACATGCAATGAGTGTATGTATGTATTCCCCTTTGCCTTTAAAAAGGTGACGCCTTTGGTTTGGTTGAGTAGGCTATGGCATTAAGACTAGCGGAATCAGGATTTTTTTTAAGGGTTTCAATGTATAAAGAAGTAAACCCACAGAAATCAAAGGGGTTCAATATTTGCTAGCATGTATAAATAGTGTAATTTTTCATCGAAGTGGGTTTGGATGAACCATAGGCTCTTACTAGCTCCGGCGCAGGGTATGAAGTATGAACCAAGTAATTTGACCTAGCAAATCTGTGGGCTGCTCTGCTTGCTTTTGTTCTTTGTCCTAATCAATGGAAGACATTGGCCCTGCCTAGAGAGAGTGTTAAAATGGCTAATTCTTATAAGGTTTGAACAATTTTTTCTCTTTCAGCTAGCTTTTGGGTGTGAGTTATGCCCAAATACTAATTTAATATCGTATTAGCATAGGACCCATCTCACCCAATATTAGGGCCCAAAAAATAAAAATTGTCCAAAAATCGCCCATGCACTCTAAACAGTTATGAGATGAGTGGACTCCTTATAAGGCTTGGATAATCTTCCTCTCTTGGAGTTAGATGAAGAATCCATCTAAAACTACTATGTATGCCTCCAATTTGGAATCTTTCAATCCTAGTAGTTATTATATGGGTTTCGCTAGACTTCAATAGACAGAATTGGTAATTCAATTTCATTCAGAATCTCCTGATGTACACTGAAAAATAATGAAATATTGGATTCCTTGACGTAGTGAACCAGGCTAGTTCCCCGTCAGAGACCTGGTTACCAATGCTTATTTGGACCAGCTTATGCAATATCCTGTCGGTGCATGCGTAGATTGAACTATTGCTGAGGCACGATACAATTACATGCAATTGTAGCTATTGGTGTATAAGTCAAGAAATAAATAAATCCTGCATTGGTTAATTGATCTTTATTCTACATTCTTAAGTTAACACTTCCTCATTTTCTGTACTATGGCTGCTAGTGGTTTGTGATAAACAGCGCAATTGACATTACTACTGTAAGTATGTGTATACTGTTGAGCTTATATCTATTAGGTACAGTGTGCTCAGTATCTTAATTCAGAGACATGAAATGTTAAGATCTAGCAGTATTTAGTTTGCTCATAAATATCCATTTGCAGGAGCATCAAGTGGTATTGGTTCTGAAACTAGCCGTGTTCTAGCTTTACGTGGAGTTCATGTCATCATGGCTGTCCGGAATATGACTGCTGGAAAAGATGTTAGAGATGCAATAGTTACGGAAATCCCCGCTGCTAAAGTTGATACCATGGAGTTAGATCTTAGCTCATTGGCATCAGTGAAGAAATTTGCTTCAGACTTTAAATCATCAGGTCGCCCATTGAACCTTTTAATGTAAGTGATGAATAAGAGTGGTAGTCGCATGCCTGAAGATTGCATTTTTACTCCCTCCCAGCCTCTCTCTCTCTTTCAAATAACTTTGTTCTTCTGCATGAATCTCTTCCCTCTTCATATATATCCTAGCATGTCAATTAACATCATCTATTTCTTTCAAAGTAATAATGCAGGAATCATGGCAACTCCCTTTATGCTCTCAAAAGACAACATAGAGCTGCAATTTGCCACAAATCATCTAGGTAAGAACTGTTTGTTAATGCTTGTTTCTGCGCAGAGAAGAGAGCCTGTAATAGTTCCATCATCTTCTTTATTTTATTTCTTATTCAGGCACCAGTTCACTTTATAAAATAAAGCATCTGATCCAAATTTACCGCCCTTCCTAATTTTACTGAAATGAAGATTCAATTCTAGCTTAAAGGAGATCAAATAGTTGATTCTCCATTATTTTGTCATCTTAAGTTTCAGTTATAAAATGCACATGTAAAAGACCATCTGAGACCTGGTTAGAGGACAATTCATGTCCCCTTTATCCCTACTTTGTCATCCAACTCTTCTACAGTGCACACTTGACAAATCTAATAAGACTGGTAGGAAGTTGTATGATAGGTGGGCAATGCTTTCAAAAGTTAACTTTCAAGAGGGAAATTCGTACTTCCTTTCAACTTATCTTATCCATATCTATTCTTCTTTCTTGCCTTTGCAGGTCATTTTCTTTTGACAAATTTGTTGTTGGAGAAGATGAAGGAGACAGCACGTAAAACAAAGAGAGAGGGAAGAATTGTGAATGTTTCATCAGAGGCTCATCGATTTGCATACAGAGAAGGAATTCGGTTTGACAAAATAAATGACCCCAAAAGGTAATCTTGTTAGATTTTGGTGCCGAACTAAGTTTTCTTGATTGTAAGAGAAGCCTTGCTCAAATTCATCACTTGCTCGATGGCTTCAGTGATCACTCTGAAATTTTCACAGTCTAATAGTTCTATGAGAGTGTATAATATACTCCCTTCATTCACTTTTACTTGTCCACTTTGGACTTTGCTCGCCCTTTTAAGAAACAATGATTAATATGAGTATTTTACTACAATATCCATATTAATTGACGTATAGTCTTAAGTCTTGAATTGATTTGGGGAATAAGTAATTAATGTTGCGGGTAAAACACAAAAAAGCAATTGTCTTTAAATGATATGTTAAAAGTAAGTACAAGTGGAAATCTATTTATGGAATACTGAACAAGTAACCTGAGGAAGTATTTTAATATAGATTTCTAATGTTATCATGCCAAGATCACTTGCAATTCATCACAAGTTCTTGGTTGACAATCTTTCTTGTTAATTATGATGCCCTAACTTCTCGACCAACACCTTGGATGGGTGATACTCTATCTGTATTAAACACCAATATGAATCATTTTCCTTAATATGCAATCACTATGTTTAACTGATCACTTGTCTTATTGGTTTCCTTCAAGCTTAATGGTTATTCTGTACTACTCTTGAACTAATCAAAGATGACAAGCATTTTGTGCTCAAGATTGACGATTCTTTGCTGTTTTTCACTTCAAGCTGCATAACTGATATTTTTCCATGATAAAAAGTAGTTGTCCCCTGGATATTGATTTTTCAATTTCGGTGTTGTTTGTTATCTTATGTGCAGCTACAACAGCTATGGTGCATATGGCCAATCAAAGCTGGCCAACATACTGCATGCAAATGAGCTTACAAGACGCTTAAAGGTGGATTTTCGAAAAAAAGAATCTTGCAAACTGATTTTCATTCTGATGTCGTAGTGGTTCTTGTAGTCATGATTGTCTCCATTCCTAGAGGCAAACACATATATTTCTTGGGTGTAGATTTGGATATTCCTTTTGGCACATCAAGAAGTTCTTGGTTTGCAGTCTCTGACTTCTGTAGCTCTGTCACAGCTTTGGACAAGCTCCATAGCATTCAATTGAACTCTAAATTTTTAGTGATTTTTATTTCAAACAGGAAGATGGAGTAGAAATAACTGCAAATTCACTTCATCCTGGAACGATCACTACCAATCTTTTCCGTCATATGGGTATTTTTAATGGTTAGTAAGATTCTCTTTTCTTCCTTTTCTATTTAGTAGCTGTTGTCTGATTAATATGAATGGTTCGTACAGTAAGTTCACTACTTTATGTCTGGAAGAAAGCCTCTAGTGCTGCTCTCACTAATACTAATATATGGCATAATGAGCAAAAGGCATTTCCATTTGTAGATTTGTGGTGTGTCATGCCTTTCTTTCTTTCCTTTTTTTTGGGGGGTTTCTCTTTGTTTTTACTTTTTCCTTAAGGTGGGTTGGAGAGGGAGGGAGATCGCTAAGAACTTAACCACTAATTTGGAGGAGGAGAGGGGTTTGGAATTGAACCCTTGCATTAAGCAGTCTTGGTCCATCCGTTAACAAACTCTGACTGTTACTAGCGGAAATTGTGAAAAGAAATGACCAGAAACACCAAGTCTTATTAAGTCCCAGAAACAACAACCCCAAAAACTAGAGCAAACACCAGAAATAGAAAGAAGAAGCAGAAACTGCACCAGGAAAACCGGCACCAAACTTCAGAAATAGAACGTAAATAGCAGAAACTGCAAAAATGGCACTTCCAAATGTGAGTTCATGGTAATCCTTTTTCTTTCACAGTTAAATTTAACGGCCAGAGTTTGTTAATATTTGACGTAGACTAGACATGCTCACTTTTGACTGACTTAGACGACATAAACTGCTCCAGGAGTACATTTAAGAGACCATTATTTTGGACACGCCAAAAACATAAGAGGGATATCAGTTTCTCCTATATAGAGTTCTAAGCCCACAAGTCGTAGAATATTTATGTGTAATGTTTGTTTCACAAGCTAAGAGAAGCGAACATGAAATATTCCTTTCTGCTCATTACAGGTCTGGTCGGCACTCTTGGAAAACTTCTGCTTAAAAATGTTCAACAGGTATGTTCTGCATCAAAACATTTAAAGTTTTACTGTATGTACAGATTCTTTTGCAACAATGAGGAGAGAACTTTGACATCTTCCGGAGCAAGAATTTTGGCTCAATAATAATCGGCTAACTATCAGAAGGTTTATATTAGGATTATTAATGATCTTCTCATGAATCAGTTGGAGAAATTTCAACCTTGTCGGAACATTATTTCTATATACTTAGCATAGATAAAATTCCCTGCTATATTCGCAGAAAATGGAACCTGATTAAGAATCTCCCCAGAAGGTAAGTCAATATACAAGCCAGAGGATGATTTGCCAATACAGAATAACTTGTCGATACACACGACCTTTGCTCAGATGAAGAAAAAGATATCTCTGAAATAGAAACAACCATGATGCCATGGAAATTGATCAGTACTTAACATTCCCTTTTTCCTCTTCTTTAGGGAGCATCAACCACCTGTTATCTTGCATTGAATCCACAAGTGAAGGGGGTAAGTGGTGAATATTTTTCAGACAACAATTTGGCAAAGACGACAGCGTTGGCTAAAGATATGGATTTGGCTAAGAGGCTCTGGGATTTTAGTATGGATCTGATCAAGTAAAATGTTGTACAAAGAAAAACAGAAAAGTAACTCTGTATCTGGTTGTAATTCTGAGAGTTGTCAATTAAATCATAACATGACCATCCATTGCAGTAGGTAAACGGGTTCCACAATATTGTCGATCTTACAACTTTAGAAACCTGGTTCCAAGGAGTACACAGTGCCCGGCTCTTTGACCATTACTCCCTCCGTTTAAAAAAGATTGACCTAATTTGACTTAAAACGGAGTTTAAGAAAAGAAAGAAGACTTTTTAATCTTGTGATTCTAATTTAAAGTTATGTCAATGTATCAAAATACCTTTAATTTTGTGGTCTTAAACATGTCACGTGGAAAGTTAAAGTTAAAGTGTTGTCAAAAAAGGAAAGGAATCATTCTTTTTGAAACAGACTAAAAAGAAAATAGGATCCTTCTTTTTTAAACGGAGGGAGTATATTTTAGGCCACTGCCTTAGGCCTCCTATTCTTGGGGGCCTTAAATTTCTATAAAATAAAAATCTGTTTAATTTTTCATGAGAAAGAATTAATTATTCATAATAAAAAGTAAAAATATATATTTTCTTTGCTAATATTCCTATTATTTTAATTTTTTTAAACTCCTTTTGCATTCTATTTCTTCAAACCTTTGATAATTAGAGTAATATTCAAAAATATGAATCAATTGTTGAAAAGTGTTGAACAAAGTAAATTACAAATATTCTTTTATTTTTTCGTAATTTTTATATTAAAGTAAGATATATCAAGTTATCAATTTTTTGAATAGGATTCTATAATTCTAAGTTTTATCTTTATTTAAAATTTATCAACTTATTACTTAAAGAACTATATTTTTGATTCATATAATAATTTTTTCAATGTAGAATTGATAAAATCTTGCTTAAAAAATAAATTCTTAAAAATATATTTGAAAAAATCATTAATAAAAAAGATATTAAGTAATAATTTACATCTAATTTTTTTTAAAAAAATAAATAAATACAAATAATTTTAAAAAACTATTTAGGCCTCTAATTAAAATTTCGCTTTATGTCTCGAATTATGTTGAGTCGTCCATGCAGTTATACATTAAATTAAAGTGCCTGCCACTAATAATACTTTATTTAGTTATTTATTTATTTATTTATGAGGATTGAGAACAATCATATAAGGAGAATTCTAGGCCCGCCTAGCGCCATCACAAGCCAAAATTTGCCTTAAATTTATTTTATTTTTAAAACTAGCATTTTCCTTATGAAAGTTGTGACTTTTATGAAAAATTGTAACTTTTATAAAAAAAATTGGGAAAATGCACAAGTACCCCCTCAACCTATGCCCGAAATCCCAGAGACACACTTATACTATACTAAGGTCCTATTACCCCCTGAACTTATTTTATAAGTAATTTTCTACCCCTTTTTAGCTTACGTGGCACTAGTTTGAAAAAAAAGTCAATCATCGTCGGGCCCACAAGATAGTGCCACGTAGGCTAAAAAGGGGTAAAAAATTATCAATAAAATAAGTTCAGGGGGTTAATAGGACCTTAGTATAGTATAAGTGTGTCTCTGAGATTTCGGGCATAGGTTGAGGGGGTACTTGGGCATTATCCCAAAAAAAATTGTAACTTTAATGAAGTGTTGCGACTTTTATGAAAAGTTATAACATTTATGAAAGTTGCGACTTTTATAAAAAAATTATAACATTTATGAAATGTTGTGACTTTAATGAAGAGTTAAAACCTTTACGGAAGGTTGTTACTTTTCCGAAGAGTAGCAACTTTTCTAAATAGTTATAACTTCTTTGATAAGACACAATAATATTTGTTAATAATATCCTTTGTTGTTTATAAATAGAGGAATTTTCTCTAATTTTGAAACAAAGAAAATTCTGAACCTCTTATTCTTCTTCACAATTAAATAAATATTACTCATGTTGAGTGACTTATTGACACAATTGCTTATGTTATAGATCCTGATATGTATTTTTACAATCATGAAATTATACTTATTTTATTAAGAATAAATAAATGATAAAGATGTGAGTAATAACTTTCATTTTCCATATAATTTTTTATAGTTTAATGCATTATAGATTTTAAATATTGTTTTTATAAATTCCGTAATAATAAATTTTGATTGGAAGTGCGAGTTATTTTACTAGTTTATATATAAAGGAACATGTTTAAACACGGTACCCGAAACAATTCTGAAGCAACGGGAGAGAAGTAAATAAACTAGTGGTTCCTGTACTATGTGGGTTTTTAATAGATCAAAAGGGCCATCTGGGTTTTCCTATTCCTCCACTGCTGAAGAAGTCACCGATGAAATCGACGGCTCCGGTCTCACCGCCATTGTTACAGGTGTTTACTCCATTTTCATTTTCACTTTTGCTAGCATCCAATTAATATCTCTTTGTATGACTGTTTCTTCTAGGTCTACGTTTACCTCTTTGTTTTAACAAAAATTAAAGTGTAATCTATTCATTTCATGTTGAAAAATCTGTTCTAGCTACTTGCATATAATTTTTGTCCTATAGATCCGTGGCTTTGGCTTGAGAACCATGAGGTTTTAGTTCAAATCCCAGCCGAGACAAATATTAGGTGATTTCTTTTTATCTGTGCTAGTTTTGACAACTACTAAAAAAATATACCCTTGGATATATTGCACTAGAGATATGTCACAACACCTATTGTACTTAAATTATATTGTATCATATCGTAACATTCTACGTTAGGTAATGAAAGAAAGTCCCATTTTGTGTAACGACTTATTTGGTGTGATTGAGTTATTAACATATTTTGTGTTATTCTATCTTTTGTGCCACCTTTTTATAGCGATGCCCTACTTTTCCTGGTGGTTTATTCTTCAAATTGTTGATGTGTGTCATTATGTAATGACGAAAAACAGTACAATCTATTCAAAAGTTGTATCGTTAAAACAATATTGTACGATACAATACAATAGGATACACTATGAAAGAATACGTAATTACCATCCAAATAGAGTATAAAACAATGAGCAATTGTAGGTTACAATTCAATAACCTAAGAGGCTACCTCGAACCACTTGACTGCTACGGTCACTCGATCATAGCAATACCTTTCAAACTAAATCTAGCCCATAAGTACAAGGGTTTTTAAAAGAAATATCTTGTAATAATGTTCTTGAAGTGAATGATGTTACTACTCAAATCATCTGGTACGAAGAATAGACAAAGTGTAGAGCTGAAATGAACTTCAACTCACAAGCTTTTGTTCTTCAGTTTGATCTATCTCACGCTCAATATTTGCTTCTTACTTTAGCTTTCTCAATTTTTTCAATATGACAGCAGACTAATAATATACAGGACAGACATGAGAGGCAGCGTTAGATGAACGAAGCATGAAGAAGAATAAAATCACAGTACTACTAATATTATCCTACTTGCTTATTAGACTGAGACTCCACATTGATGAATGTTTTCTTTAGCAAGAAGTTAGCAGCAATTTGTTTGCTTTTAATTATCAATCTATTTTTAGGAGCATCAAGTGGTATTGGTGCTGAAACTAGCCGTGTTCTAGCTCTGCGTGGAGTTCATGTTATCATGGCTGTCAGGAATATAGCTGCTGGAAAAGATGTTAAAGAAGCAATAGTAAAGGAAATCCCAGCAGCTAAAGTTGATATAATGGAGTTAGATCTTAGCTCATTGGCATCAGTAAGGAAATTTGCAGCTGATTTTATATCATCAGGTCACTCTTTGAACATGCTAATGTAAGTCACAAATACGAGTGGTAATTAATCAGAGTCTTGAAACTCTTTTTCTCCCTATATAGTTTTGGAAGAATCTTCATATATCTATTGATGTTACTTGTCTTCTGTTAGTAATAATGCAGGAGTGGTGGGAATTCCCTTTATGCTTTCCAAAGATAACATAGAGCTGCAATTTGCCACAAATCATCTAGGTATGGTTGTGCTTTAGGTGTATGTTTCTGTACACGACATTTGTCATGCGGTGCCTTCCTGAGATGTCATGGAAGGGCAACGTGAGGTAAAGTAATTGATTTCCATATGATTTGTCATGCGGTGCCTTCCAACTGCCTTTCCACCTTCCGTTCAATCGATTAGACTGTTTGTACTGTACAGGGAATTTAATATCAAGATCATAGGATGAAGAAAAGAATGAAATGCACATATATGATAGTAGACCATATGAGACCTGAATTAAGTTGTATATGTAACAGTGAAACAAGGGAGATTCTAAAATCACACTGGTAAGAGGCAGTTTATATCTGGTTCGTCCGTACTATAGTTGGTAGTACGTCATAGGAGATGATAGGTGCCTGTTGTTGCTTGATTCGAATTTGTAAATTTCAATAGGGACATTCAGTTTGTGGTTCCTGTTAATTTATTTTGCCCAAAATTGTTCTCTTTTCTAATTCCCTGTGTTTGCAGGTCATTTTCTTTTGACAAATTTGTTGTTGGACAAGATGAAGGAGACAACACGTAAAACAGAGAGAGAGGGAAGGATTGTCAATGTGTCTTCATTAGCTTATTGTATGTTCACATATCGCGAGGGAATTCGCTTTGGCAAAATTAATGATCCCAAAAGGTAATCTAATCAAATTTCTTATGTCGAACTTCCATAAGTTATCTTGATTGTAATTAATAGAAGAGAGGTGTTCGCTCCAATCACGTCATTTGATTGTTCAATTATCTTATTTGGTGTCCTTCTATCTCGATAGTTGCTCATTGCTACTATTGAATTAATGAAGATGACAAGCTTTTCGTGCTCAAAAAATGCTGTTCTTTTCACTTCAAGCTGTATAACCATGATCAGATAAACATGATAAATTTAGGCTTCTCACATGGAAAATTGTTTTTTCATTGTCTATGTTGTTTGTTATTTTATTTGCAGCTACTGTAGTTTTTGGGCATACGGACAATCAAAGCTGGCCAACATACTGCATGCTTATGAGCTCACAAGACGCTTAAAGTTGCTTTTCATAAAATAAATCATCACATGTTTTTTTTTGTGTTCTAATAATTTTGTTTTGGCGGTTCTTGTGTAGTCATGACATGTCTCCATTCCTCGCGACCAAACACATATATTTCTTGGAGTTGATATTTGGTATTCCATTTTGCACATTGAGAAATCGTGATTTAATTTCCATTTTCTGATTTCTGTAGCCACAGCCATAGCTTTGGCTTAGGGGTTCGATGCCATTCAATTAAACTCAAAAATCTGAGTGCTCTTTGTTATTTTGAATAGGAAGGAGGAGTGGAAATAACAGCAAATTCACTTCATCCTGGAACAATCACAACCAATATGTTTCGTCATCTGGGCTTTTTTGATGGTAATAATAAGATTTTCTTTTCTTCCTTCCTCTATGGTGTCTAATTAATATGATGCCATTCTTAGCGAGTTATTATCTTCTTTATGTCTGAAATAAAGCCTTTTATGCTCTCACAGTCTCACTAATAGTACAACGACAACATAGTGTAGTCTCACACAGTGGGATGAGGGGAGGCTAGAGTGTACACAAACTTTATCTCGAGAAGCTTTGAGGTAGAGAGGTTGTTTTCTATAGAACTCCGACTCGAGACAAAAAGAAGTCTAGAAAAAGACATAATGGACATTACAAGAGACAATAAATAGTAACAAAAACAACAGATAGTTACAGAATAATACTACAGATGAACTACACGAAATAATAGATAGTAACGCTAAATTGCATATTTAGCAAATCTGAAGTATTCCTGTATGTTTATTTTATCGAACTTATACTCCCTTTTCTATATGTTACAGGTCTTGTAAGCAAGTTTGGGAAGTTTATTTTTAAAAACGTTCAACAGGTATGTTCCACATTGAGACATTTATGAAATTTGCAGTACACACACACACTCTTATGCAAATTTATAGAATTTTCGACGTCATCCAGAGCAATTTTATAGATTTTATTTTTCCATTTCATCTTCTCTATATAGGGAGCATCAACCACTTGCTATGTTGCATTGCATCCACAATTGAAGGGGATAAGTGGTGAATATTTTTGTGACAACAATTTGGGGACAACAACAGCTATTGCTAGAGATAAGGATTTAGCTAAAAGGCTCTGGGATTTTAGTATGGAATTAGTTAATAACATATAAGATGTTGTACCAGTAAGAGAGAAAAAATAACTTTGTATTTAATAGTTTGTGATGCTTATTTTTGTATCATATAGAGAAATAAGATGTTTGTACCAACTGAGAGTGTTCACCGAATAAAAAGCTTTTCCGAGTAGTGAGAAAGATTCAAGATTTAAAGTGTGTTTGGTAGGGTAAAAATATTTTTTGGTTTTTAACTTAATCGTGTTTGGTTGGCGTAAAATTTTTGGAAAATGTTTTTCCAGACAACTCATTTTAATCAAATTTGAGGAAAATGACTTTCCTTTCAAAATTAAAGAAAACATATTGTAAAACTCTACCTCTATCTTTTAATTTTTTTCTTAGCCAACACATACACCGTACCCAGCTCTCCCTATTCAAAAACAAATAATAAAATTTTTAAACTTCGTTTATTTTTTAAATTTCAAATATATGTTTACCCCCGAACAGGACCCCCCCCCCGTCCCTTTGACAAAAATGCTTTTGAAAAATATTTAAGTTTTCAACCTATTGAGTTCAAATTTTAAAAAGAATCATCTATTATGCCCCCACCCCCTTTGCCACCCCCATCAATTTTATTTTTTTCTAAAAAAGTTGTTTTTGAAAATTTTATTTTTTATTCCACCTTCAACCCGGTCATTTCTGTCAATTTTTATTAACAAAAAAAAATATTTTTGAGAATTTCAAATTTTATTTTTTTATTTTATTTTTACGCTAACCCCTCCCCCCTCCCAGCCGCGCCACCCCCATAGTCTTTCTTTTTTTAAAGAAATAAAAATATTTTGAAATTTTCATTTGTTATGTCACCCCCACCCAAGCCCATCCTCGTCAAAAAATATTTTCGAGAAATATTTCAATTTTTATTTTATTTTTGCACCATACCCATAAAAAAAAGCCAAACATATCGAGATCCATAAGAACGACCAGGTGGTTGAATCCTGATACTACAGGTATAGTTGAGTAAAAACTAAGGGGTATTTTGAGGACAACATCAATCTGTGACTGAGATTGGATCAGGTGCGTGTAAGATCTTAGGTCAAATTTATAATGGTCATCGGGATTTTGTCCTACTTTGGTGTCAGGGGGTCCTAAATTAATTATCTAGGTTGATTTTTGGATCAGAAATTATTTTTCAGAGAGTATTTTTTTCAATCTCAACCCTAAAATAAAAGATATTTTCTAAAAAATATTTTTCATTCACCAAGCAAGCACTCAAAAAAAAAAATTTACTTACCAATTAAATATAAAAAATAAAAATAAAAATCTACTTATTTTTCAAGAAACCGTTTTCTATCAAAACACACCCTAGTAGTTTAGCGTGGCCCCCCAAAAAAACATTTGATATATCAAGGTAGAATTGCTATTCCTTTGTAAAAAATGAAATTGATATGGCTTTTCATATTTTTCTTTACACGAATAAAATATTTTTTAAGAAAATATTTACCTAATTATATTTTTCTCCCAAAGTCGTTTTCCTTATTTGGTTGGACGGACATAAAGAGAATGGTGTGCTAGCGTGCCAATCATATTGTAAACGACAATGATATTCACATGTTATACAAGTAATAAACAAAGTGAAAGAAATGAAAACATATATCATCAATAATTACAGAAGTAAACAATAAATATATTTATATGTTAGGCATAAAATAATTATTGAAATTTTAAAGTTTAAATTCAAATTTTATTTAAAGTTTTAAATATAATATTTAGAATCACAAAACGTGATTCATGTTACCATTGTATCATCAGAATCATCATTTAATAATGGTGGACGTGTTTTTACCAAGTATAGAAATTAAATCATTTTTAAAAATATCCAAACACTTTTTGCTACTCAAAACCGATTGGATGATTTTTCTCAAATTGATAATTTTTTTCAGTGTACATTTTAATATTATGGATAGTTCGTAATTTAGTTATTTTTTAATGTTTAACTAATTGATACTGCATAGAAATTGTAGATGAAAATGAAGATGTTTTGTCGATATTTATGTTAACATTTTTTAAGTTATAATTTAATTTTAAAAATATACTTTTTTAAAAAAGTGAATTGTCCTAGCATGACCTATCGTTTACATAATTGTGGGTTGGGTCAATTATTTTCTAGCATACAAAAGAAATAGGTCATTACTTGTTTGACCCATTAAATTCCAAAGCATGTATAGCCAATCTGGTGGGTGAACCAATTCATATTGACAACTTTAGTAATGAGTATACCATCAAAGAAGGTGCTCGTCTCTTAAATAGAGATCTTAAGTTTTGATATAAAAAAGTTCTTAGTTAAAAAATATTTCATCAAATAAAATTTACATAATATAAATTTAAATTAATTAAACTTTAATACAAATATCAAATAATACAAATCAAATAACAGTTTCGCCAATGTAAAATATTTCACCATCAGAATGGAAGTTCCTATGTACTTGCAATTTAATAAAGTAATTTGAAAAACTTATGCTTAAAGACATCCAACAATTTAATAACACATCAACAATAACGCATAAATCAATTACTAATTATCCAATTTTGAGTTTATCACTAAAAAATCACTTTTCTATTCTCGTCTTGACATAAAGTTCATTCTTGATAAAAATTTGTAATGGAGTGGTAAATATTCGTTCATCCTTAATTAAGAGGTCTCAAATTCGAGCTCCTTAAATACGACGTCGCTTTTATTAGGAAATATTTTACTTTAAATATGAAATTTTATAGTGTGAATCAGAACTTAATCGAGCTTTAATGTGGATATCAAATATCGAACGGAAAAAAAAAAAAAATTTATCAATCAAAAATCACCTTTTGATTTCTTTTTCAACATAAAAGTGATCTAAACATAAAAAATTAATACACGAAATTACTTTTTGTTTTTTAGTAGAAAAATCTTAAATTTAATCAAGTTAACTAAAAAGTAAAAAGTAAACTTTACCTGCAAAAATCTAACATGATATCCAAGTAAGAGGTTTTCTGGCTCTTTAGTATAAATTCAATCAACTAACATATACAACATATCGTAATTTCTAAACACACAAAAATCTTAAATTACAAATTAAATATCATAATTAATACGTCACTAACTTAATGACAATCGTAATAGCTAAACACACGGTCGACTTTGTTAGAGATTTTTTCAATATCAAATGTTTAAATAAATTTAATTAGGCTTCAGAAATGAAGAAAAAAAAAACACAAAAACTAAGTAGACAGTGGAACTCATTCCAAAATACAGTGCTTTTATTTATGTAGTGCTCCTTCCGTAAATAGAGCTGCCTAACACACCATTTTTTAATGGCATAATATAATATATATTGGATTTTAAAATTAGATTTAAATTTTAATTTTCATAATGCATAAACAGACATTTTTTCAATTTTTATATAAATAAACACATAAATCCTATATAACACTATATGTAGGACATTGCGTAGAACAAAAAATATCATGTATGACATATATGTCTATTTATTCAACCTTGTATAAATTAAGAATCGATTTATTTATGTACATTTAAAATTAAAAAAGAAAAATATAATTTAAAATTAAAGTAAAAAACTTATTTATATATTATGCCTTTTTTAATCCTTCAAGTAAAAAGTGTATAGATATTTAACAAACTAACAAAAAAACAAAAATCACAATATACTAATGCCATGAATATCCGTGCAAGCTGAGTTTTTGTCTGTTGCACCATTTTCTCAGTTGCACATTTTTTCATAGCTACTGAATAGAGTGATACAGAAACAAGCAGAGCATCAAATTTGAACCTTAAATTATGTGGCTTTTCAAAAGAAATGGACCATCTGGGTTTTCCTATTCCTCCACTGCTGAAGAAGTAACCCATGGAATCGACGGCTCCGGTCTCACCGCCATTGTTACAGGTACTTACTCACTTTCACTTTCACTTTTTGCGATTACTATGTGTTTTTACCGATCAAAACTATTAAATCAATCAATTTCACTTTGATAATCTGTTATTCATGCGTTGATTTTGGCTTCTCGAACACCACGCCTAATACCGTAATATAGTTTTCACTTTTGACTAATTCAGTTTATCTGTAAAAAAATTTGACAAGTTTTCTTTAATTTTATACGTGGAATGATAGTACTCCTCCGAAATTTCGGAAACACACTTATATTATATTAAGTACTATTACCCTTGAATTTGTTTTATTAATAATTTTTTATCCCTTTTCGGCCTACGTGGCACTATCTTACTATTCAACGCTAGTTGATTTTTTTTTTTCAATTTAGTGCCACATAGACCGAAAATGGTATAAAATTGCTTATAAAATAAGTTCAGGGCTAATAGTACCTTAGTATAGTATAAGTGTGTCTCTAAAATTTGAGGCATATATTGAAGTGGTATTTGTGCATCTTTCCTTTATATATTTATAAACCTCATATATGGTGTAAAAATAATTTATTTTGCCCTGACAACTTTTGTAATGATTAATTTGTTGAGTGATTTTATTGATATAAAAATCAAATTTGAATGGCTTTATTATGGGGTTATTCAAATAAGTCGTGTTTTTCGTGGTTTTCTCATGTTACAATTTTCTTATTAATTGGTAGATCCGAAATGAATCACAAAATTAAGTTTAATGATTTTGCTAAATAAATTTTATATATTATCGAAATTAAGTGATCTTTTTGAGATATGAACTCATTCTTTTACTTGTACATTTTGTTGAATGTCATAATATATTAATCTCTTCTAGTTTTTCTATAAACTACAATCAATGTATGATGTTATGTTTAGATGAAATCTTGTAAGTTTTTACAATAAATATTTACATGAAAAGATCCAAAAAATTGTTTGCCTTTCCAAATGTTATAAACATGCATGGATCCATTTGCAGGAGCATCTAGTGGTATTGGTGCTGAAACTAGCCGTGTTCTTGCTCTGCGCGGAGTTCATGTTATCATGGCTGTTAGGAATATGACTGCTGGAAAAGATGTTAAAGAAGGAATAGTTAAGGAAATCCCTGCTGCCAAAGTAGATGTAATGGAATTAGATCTTAGTTCATTTGATTCAGTAAAGAAATTTGCAGCTGATTTTATATCATCGGGTCACTCATTGAACATCTTAATGTAAGTGAAGAATTAAGAGTACTAATCAGATTAGCCATTTTGCAAGAATCTCTATCTCCATAAATATCTACTAACATTATATCTTGTCATTCTTAAGTAATAATGCAGGAGTGATGGCAATTCCCTTTATGCTCTCCAAAGACAATATAGAGCTGCAATTTGCCACAAATCATCTAGGTATGGCTGTTAATCACAACTATTACGTGTTGAAGACAAGCATAATCGGGTCATGCTATGGAGAAGACATAGAAAGTTGAAGTCTAGAAATAGAACAAATATCTTAGATAGTTGCATCTTTTCTTTCCACGAATAGTTCTGTAAGAAAAATGATAGCATAAGGTTTATCTGATACAATGTACTATCTCGCTACCAGACAATGGTGTGCGTTCAAAATATGAAAAAGTAAACACACGAAGAAGCTAATGGGTACATAAAAAATAATTTTAACTATGTATAAATAGTGCGGAAACCTCGCTGAATCCCAGCTTCCTGATAATACTAAAATGAAGGTTCAGTTTTCCCTTAAAGGAGATCCATGATCGAGTTGTCAATACTTTTTCAACTTAGACTTCATTTGTTAATGTGGACGGAGAAAGCCTTTTAAGACCCGAATTAGCGTAGATGTGCAACAATGATACTAGGGAGACAAAGCATGATTTTAAAATACTACTGCTTAGGCTTTCTATGTTGAATTGTAGACGTAGAAAGCCTTCGCCCATACTTTGTCATCCCATCTTCAGTCACACAATACATATGTAACAGATGTTACAAGGTTTGGATTTGATGTACTACAATAATAGATGAAAGATGGGCGATGATTCTATAATTGCAATTTTAAGAGGGAAATGCATACCCACATAATCATCTTAGCCATAATTATTTCTTTTTTTCTTGTGTTTGAAGGTCACTTCCTTTTGACAAATTTGTTGTTGGAGAAGATGAAGGAGACAGCATCTGAAACAAAGAGAGAGGGAAGGATAGTCAATGTTGCATCAGACGCTCATTATGTAACATATCGTGAGGGAATTCTGTTTGACAAAATTAATGACCAGGAAAGGTAATCATAATTATGTTTCGGTATTAGTTCACTCAAGTCTATAAGAGTGTGAAGTTCAAATGTCAAAATATCTACCAGTGCCGTTATGTATTTATTACCTGCAAGATGCTTAGTAACTAACTATCCACCTCACTACTAATCACTCTTAATCAGTGCTTATCCTCGTGACAAACATAGTAAACTAACAGCCTACTTATCCATTCTCAATTAAAGGAAACCTCCATTTGCTCAGAATCATTGCTTCAGTTGCTTGATGACTTTTGTAAGAATATGGAATAGTTCTGTCTTACAGCTCCAGAATTTCTATGTTTGCTGTGTTCTATTGCTGTACCTTCTTGGTACTAGCTATTATAGTGAAATTTATTAAGAAAAACACACATTTGGCCATTGTAAATTCATTTATACTTTTTGTTGTTTCTAACCTGTTTGCAGCTACAGAAAGTTCTCGGCATATGGCCAATCAAAGCTGGCTAACATACTGTCAACATATGAGCTCGCGAAGCGCTTAAAGGTGTTTTCTCAGAAATATATCTTACATGCTGCTTTCTCATCTTATTTTCATATTGGGTTTATGTGTAACTCACAGTTTTGCTCCATTCCAAGAGACAAAACACATATGTTTCTTGGTGTGGGCATTTTGGTATTTCCTTTTTACACTTCAAGAAATGCTTGGTTTGCAGTTCCCGGCCTCTGTATTCAATCATAGCTAGAGCTGAGTAATCCATGTTATGCAACTAAACTCTTAAGAATTTTAGTTGATCTTTACTTTGAACAGGAAGACGGTGTGGAAATAACTGCAAACACACTTAATCCTGGAGCAATCTCAAGCAATCTTTTCCGTCATATGACTATCGTTAATGGTAATAATATTCCCTCTTTCTTTTCCTTTCTCCTTTTCGTTTAGTACCTGCTTCAAATTGGTATAATGGAATGTGTAGCGCGTTATGCCTTCTTTCTATATCTCGAATCGAGCATCTAGCGCTAACTGATACTAAATCATGGCATGGCAGGCAGATGGCATTTGCCTTTTGTTTTGTCTTTCAATATCTTTCTCACTTCTCAACTCTGTTTTGGTTGAGTTTCTAATTTTTCTGTTTTGGCCTAACGAGAAGCTTTTCGTAACGTCTGTTTTCTACTTATTGTTGGTTAATGCTACGTTTTCTGTATGGCCCAGGCTTAGTAGGCACGATTGGAAAACTCCTGCTTAAAAATGTTCAACAGGTATGTTCTACATGAATTAGTTAAATTGCAAATTGTTTTGGAAGTGTAAACAGGTATGGCAAATGATCAGTTTTTAAGTTCCATTTGTTCGTCTTCTTTAGGGAGCATCAACCACCTGTTATATAGCATTGAATCCACAAGTGAAGGGGGTGAGTGGTGAATATTTTCAGGACAACAATTTGGCCACCCCATCGAAGAAGGCTAGGGACATGGATTTGGCTAAGAAACTCTGGGATTTTAGTGTGGATTTGGTTAAGTAACAAACAACATATATCAGTAAGTAAGTAGTGGTGTGCGTTAGTCGGTTTGATTCGATTCTATGTATTATCGGTTTTTCAATTTTTAAATAAGCTAAACCAATAATAAAATAATAAGATATTTTTTATCGTTTATCTTTTTTTGATTTACCCAATAAGAAAATACTCATAAAATAATTTCTCACTTCTCTATTTGATACAATACAGTGAGACAAGCAAATCAGCTTGTATGTTTTGATAGTGAAACAAGAAATATAATGAGAAATTGCATGTAGTATGAATACTACAAAACATAATATGGAATAAGTAGAAGTACGAGTCCGGAGCCTAAAGGGTATAAAGTATTAACAAAAATTCTATATAAAATTTTATATTAACCAAAACGGCAATATCGATGGATCAACAACGATTTCCTCCGCTGAAAAAAGCAAAATCGTTGCTACTGTAGCAATTTTACAAAATGTGAATTTTTTTTCTTTTTTTTTTTTTAATGAAAATCGCTGCCTAGGAAGCAATTTTAATTTTTTTATAAAAAAAATCACATTTATTGCAGCGATTTTGCTTTTTTTGGCGGAGAAAATCGCTGTTGTTCCAGCTATTTGTGGTTTTGGTTAATATAAAATTTTATATACCATTTTTGAATTTTTATTAATATTTTATACCCTTTAGTCTTCTAGAAGTACTATGATGTGTGAAGTATGTGGATAGTATTATATACTCATGTAGTGTCTAGTTATGTTAAACTATTATTATTTACTAATATTTATAAAGAGTATAGTAGCAACTTATTATAGTCTTAATGATTTATGTGTTTATCCAATAATTCAATACTATAAAGCATATCAAATCGATAAGCCAATAATTTTTTTTTTATAAAATCATTAAAAATTGATCCAATAACATTATTTTCCATTCGACTAATAATATTTTTTTCAATTCGATTTATGCACGCCCCTCTCTCTTCTATTTGGTCGTATATGTGACGAAACACCAGATTTAGCGAATCCATATTAACAGTTAAATATATGGATTTGGTGTTATATTTTCAAATTTAATCAATCTTCAGCTCTCTGCAAATGTTGAATTTTTTGATAAAAGTTTAAGATTACACTCATGTTTCGGATATTTAAATCATAAAATTCAAAAATCTCCATTTATTTCGTAAACTTCGTGTCTAGTTAACGCATGACACTCATATTTGGTACAGAAGAGGAAGTGATAATTATGACCATTTTAAATTCGTAATAGCAACTTCGTTAGTTAATAGCCCTGCAGTTTGTTCTAATCTCTCCATTAGTTCCAGTAAGTGGACTAATATTCCCCATCTTCACCATAGCTGCAGCAAAATCACTTGTAAAACTCGCACCATTGTTACTATAACTCCTCACCAACGCATCCTGAGATCCACCGTTAAACAATTCCTGATCCGAGTGAAGCAACCCACGCCGAACCACTAGGTTCTGATAATAATCATTATCGAACCGGTTCGGTGTCTGGATATCCAACGGGGCCAAATTGGCGTCGCCGCCGGAAGCAGGGCAGGTAGACCTGCGCGTGGCGGCGAATTGCGGATCGATGTTGGTGTCGTTGTAGATCCGGTTTCTGAAAGTGGTGCACCGAGCCTGGCCGATCGTGTGGCTGCCGGATAGTGCCGTCATGTCACGTGCATTTAGGCCTTTGGCGGAGAACATGGAAATTAAAGTTGTAAGACTGGAAGACGGTGCGGGGATTTGGGTGTTGGCGGCGCTTTGGCTCGCGGTCCTTGCGTCTCTTCGGCCCAATGGCACTGCCCATGATGGCCCTCCCAGCTATATAAACAAATTAATTGAGAAAAAGTAACATTAATCGTGTTTGATCGAACTCATACACAAATTCTTAAATTTGTTGGTTTTTTTTTTCTTAGATATTTCAATTACGTTATTTTTCTATTTAATCATTGAACCACTCATAATTTGTTCCTTTTAAACATCGTTAGTTGATTTTGATCGGCTACATTCTGTTTTCGATTGTGTTCGTATTGTAGTTTTTTTTACTAAAGAATGACGACGAACTGTGTTAGTTTCATTTGTATTCTAATATATACAAATAACTTGAAATAAAACATCATTACTCTCGAACATTTGCATTGTCAATTGGACTAATGAGTTCTGGAACAATATATGTATTTTCTGTCAATGCCCTTCAAAAATTTGATTCCACATCAGCCAACAGTGTTTGTTTAAAAGGAACAAACTATCGGCGGTTCAATGATTCAATAGGAAAATGGCATAGTTGAGGTACCTTAGGGAAAAAATCAAACAAGTTTAGAAATCTATTTATGTATTTGGCCATCATGTTATATTGTGAAACTTTTTTTTAAAATAAATATTATTTTCAAAGTGAAAAAAACAAAAGCATAGTAAAAGTTAAATGTTTCTAAATAAGGAAGCATGAAAATTGTGAGGTCAGTATTGATAAAAGGATTACTAACCAGTAAGGTGCCTTCTCGAGCAGCAAGAGCAAGAATATCAGCACAAGAGACAACATTAGAACAAAAGCTTCAACTTGAGTTTTAATTGTGTCTATCACTTCATATCCTCTTGCTGAGTTTCTGTTTGGGTTTGCATTCTTTTCTCCTGTAAAAGTTGATGTGTCATCCAGTAGTATTGATGCATCGCACCCCTAAAAAAGCAATAGAAAATTATCATAGTAGAATAAAACAAATGCTTTCTGAATTATATTCCTTTCAAATTTTTAACAAAGAAAAATGCACAAGTATTCCCTCAATCTATGTTCAAAATTTCACAGACACATTTATACTATACTAAGATTCTATTATCCCTGAATTTATTTTATAAGTAATTTTCTACCTCTTTTTGGCCTACGTGACACTAATTTTTAAGGAAAAGTCAATCATCATTGAACTCATAAAATAGTACAATTTAAGACTCTGAAATTTGTGATCATACATATATATATATATGTCATAACATTAACATCTAAGTAACTATAGATTCATATCTATTTCAAGAGAAAATTATTATTCTGTTAGAAATGAACTAAGAAATTATTGTAGCATATTGTCCGTTTAGATTGACTTATTTTAAATACTTTTAAGCAAAAATAGCTTTTAAGCAATTTTAAAGTGTTTGATAAAGATAAAAGATACTTATATTAAAGTCAAAATAACAAAAATAAACCAAAAGTATATATTAATACTACATTATATAGGCCCCACTCATCAATATATGTTGTATTTTATTAAAAGAGTGTACTTTTATATCAATAGATAAAAGTAGTACTCTTAAATGTCACATATGCTATGCGAGTTAAGATATAATTTGATACTCCTAAATCTTTTTACAAAGTCGTTTTCGCATAATAAATAAGATATATTTGTGATCGATAGTAATGAAAATGAAGATATAAGTGAGCTTACGTTAACGAAGCAATCGTGGAAGAACAATCGAAGTATAGAGGCACCAAGTCTGGTCTCTCTATTCACAGCTTGTGTCATTGCATTTCTTACAATTGTCTGCAGATTAGGGCACGACGTGCCATAAAAATTGGCTGATAATTGGGCATTGCTAAAGCTAACAAACCACAATAAAACACACAAAAATGCCAAAATGAGGTTCCTATTTAGAGACACCATAATGCTTAAATATAAACAAATTTATTATCTTTTAGAGCAAAGTAAAAGAACTCTATGATATTTGTATATAATATGACCATGCATGAGGCCCTTTATATACAAATAAGATACGTACATTGTTCATTGAGTGACATAAAAAGTGCAAAAGTCAACTTTATTTTAAATTTTATCGTTTACTTTTTTTAGAGTAAGCAAAGTAGTAGCAAGAGAGAAAATTTCATGTGAACAAATTAAAGTGAGGATTTATTCAAACTTAGCTACTCCAACCGCGTTTTTATTCACTTTGATTTGATATATGCAAACTCGAGCAGATATACTTATATATTAAGGATTGTGTTAAATATATATGGTGAATTCGATATAATACGAATTGTTCATAAACTTTAAATATATTCTAAAAGAGAGCTAGAAGTCGATGTATGGGTTCAGTTGAATATACTATAGGTTTAGATGAGATTAGGGGTGAAGCAAAAGTTTAAAGTTTCGATACATATTTTATATTTATTTTAAAATTTCATGTAATATGTATACGTAATTTATTATGAGCAACCCAATGAAATTATTTTTTCTAGAATGCACATTTTTTAATTTCAAATTTCTAGCTTTGATTCACTTCTAAATTTTAAGATAAAACTCATTAAGTATATTCATGAGTTTAATTTATAACCTAATTAATTACGAACGATTGATATTGTCATCTTACTCCCTCCATCCACTTTGATATTTTCTATTATACACTAAAACATCATTAAATTAATTAATAGCTTTTCTAAGATAATATTTTTCTCCAATCCCGGCTTAGGGTAATAGAAAAATCATCACTCATTTTGATAATATAATAAGATATATATTTTGATCCATATATAAATATATGATCGCGATTAATATCATTATAAAGTAATAATTTTAAAAGTGTAAATATATCTAAGACGATTTAGTGAAATGTGATTCTATTGTGTTTTTTTTTGGGTTAAATTTAAATCTAATTGAACCTAATTATCT
The DNA here is from genome assembly GCA_027705065.1 of Solanum peruvianum. Lineage (NCBI taxonomy): Eukaryota > Viridiplantae > Streptophyta > Magnoliopsida > Solanales > Solanaceae > Solanum > Solanum peruvianum. The sequence continues at coordinate 2,860,412 of JAKWJD010001757.1, read as the reverse complement.
CTACTTTTCTTATTGCACCCAAAAGTTTCGATATTGTCTTGTCGAACTGCACCATAAAATTGAGAAGAGTTCTAAACGCGATATGTGTTTCCTTAGCGTAACTGGTTCCCAAAGTATTGTATCATCTTCAACTTTATCATCAACATTTTTTTTTTCAATGGCATCTCCAATTTCTTCCAGGTCTGAACCTTTGAACATGTGTCATTTTCACTCATCCAACAAGTTATTAACGTTCATTTATCGCGATAATCGTGATCGTTATATTAATCATGACCTTAAGTTCATGAATAACGTTTTCACAAGTGAGTTTATTTATTAAATACTCCGAAATTCGTCCCCCAACAAATTTCTGATATCAAAACACACTTTTTAAATTAATAAATATTAGTTTATTGATTAACCAATACTTTTATTAAATAAAAAATTTTATGGTATCAAGATGTCTCTTTTTATTTGCACAATTTTATTTTTTTTAAAAAAAACTAAAAGATAATTATCACTAGATGAGGTAGGTCCCTTAAATTTGGGGGACGGTTTGACTTCTATTTTTGTATGTATATACATATTAAGTGGCTATATTTCATTTTCTACTATAAATATAAATAACATGCAAAAAAGAGACAAATTATATACAGTAGATATTCATTTTCAAAGAAGTGTTATAGCTGCATGTCCCTTTTATTTATTTCAATTTCAATTTTCATCCGCAATTGATATATAGATAGTCACTCTACCTATTAATTCTTGTTGACTAATTATATAGCAATAGCCAATTCTACTTCCTCCTCTTCTTAGCATTATTTTCTTCGTTTCACAAAAAAATGATTTCGTTTTACTTGATATATAGTTTAAGAATATAAGAAAGACTTTTAAATTTTAAATTTTGTGGTTCTAAATTAAAGTTGGATTAAGTATACAAAATTGTTCTTTGATCTTGTGGTCTTAAATATGTCACGTGAAAATCTAAAGTTAAAATATTTTTAAAAAGAACGAGGTCATTCATTCTTTTTTAAATAAATAGAAAAAAAAATTCTTCTCTTGTTAAACTAACACTATGTTTGGATCATTGTTATTCATTATATTGTATTGTACTGTTACTATACCTACAATGTTTTTTTTTTTTACTGTTACTTAAAATGTATTATACTGTATTGTTATATTTCGTTGTTACGTAATAATGGAAATCCCTATTTTATGGAACAACCAATTTGGTATGTTCTCATTGTTACTTAATTTCTTTTTTCAATTATATTTTTACATAATATTTTAAAATACTATTTTATCCTTTACCTTAATTATTTAAATTTAGTCAAACCTCCTACCCTAGAATAATTAAGGATATTTAAGTAGATTTATAAATTATAATACATTACGATACAATCAAACCAAACAATTAAAATGTTACTAAACAATAACAAACAATACAATCTAGCCAATCATTGTATTTACCGTACAATACAATAGAATACATTATGAAACAACGAGTAACAATGATCCAAACAAAATATAAAATAGACAAGTAAAATGAGATTGACCCATTTACATATTTTAGATGGCTAACTTAATTATTTAATAGTTGAATGAAAATTCTTATAATTTTGTTCTTTTAAAATTTGAAATTGAAACATTTTATTAATAATTGAAATATTCAATTAGAATAAAATTTAGTTGATGGTTTACAAACTCAACATTTTTTTATTATTATGTAGGAACTTTTCTTACATATTTGGACCAAGTCTTTTTCATCCATTAATTTTGATTAGCAAATAATTGAATATGTTCAAGTGTCAACCTTTTACCTGCTCAAACACATATTTTTTTGTGAAAGAAATCGAAACACCTCGACGTTATTTGTAGTTTCTATATGTGAAAATTTTAAAATTTCAAAACAAAGTAAACAAATAGATGGCCATATTCACATGGGGTGTGACCCACATATTATGCAATTAGTAATTATTTGATTTGAAATTCAGGGCGGTTCAACGTAATTGGAGCTCTAAAGTAAAATTTTAATTCATGGTTTAAAATATAAATATACTTTATATATGTATTTATTAAATAAAAAAATTACACTATTTAGATAAAAATTACTAGTACATAATATTGTTTTTTCAATACTAGTTTTAGGTAAGATTTTGTCAACTCAACATTGAAAAATCTTTTAGTTAAAACAATTATTATATGTATTGTTCACCACTTGGTATACATCATTTTAATATGCTTAGAGTAATGCTTGAAACTAATATTTAAAATAAATAAAAAAAATGTATCTATAATTCACTTTGTTCAACACTTTCACTGCTTATTTTTAACAAAGTACAAAAAAAAAATTTAAGTGGATAAAATAATTTATTTTATAAAAATTACTTTTTATTATAAATAATTGTCTTTTTTTAATAAAAATTTTAACACATAATTTATTTTTTGTCAAAAATTTAAAGCCCCCAAAATTTGGGGGCCTAAGGCAAATGTCTTATTTTTGAAAGAGTAGAGCCGGACCTAATTTGGATAATTGGGATTGATCTCGTCAATATTTTTTTAGTCGAGCATTTTACATAGGACTTGTCTAATACAATTTATATTTTCAGTGTGATTTGTAGACTATAACAATAATATATCCAGATCCTTAATTATGTATCTGAAATGGCTACAAAATATGAGATTTATATAATTATAAAAATAATAGGGATAAAAAGGTAATTTAAATTTTTCACTATGATATTTATATAAGTTGTACTCTTTTTTTCTTTTTTAATTTCATATTGACCCGTTTAAAATCTCAAAATTTTGACAATTATTATTATTTCTTATACTATTTCATATTTTTCTTTCTGGCAATTGTAATTTGCAAGGACTTATATTTATGGACTTCGAAAGATACTTAATATTTTCTTTTTCGTAATTTAAACTCTTGCTCTATTTTTAATTGTATAGGTTAATTAATCGATTATAGCGAAAGCAATTAATGTAATTGGTCTAATTATATGATTCCATCTAATAATAGTTCATTATACTATTTTGGGATGTCTAATAATATTTGTCAACTTTATGAAATCAACGAATAATCACACTAATTTTTAAACTTACCCTTATCATTAAAGTTATATTTCTATACATTTTTCAAGACATTAAATTTAATTATATTGAAAGGGTGATATAATATTAATAGTTTCTTAAGAAATGGACAAAGGCAATAGTGGACAAGTATTGTTGGAGAGAGCGAGTTTTTGGCTAAAAACATCATTCATCTATAACTCAAACTTAAACTACATCATTAAAGTATCATTTTTACCAGAAAAACACCCTTTTAACTATACCCCAAGCTTAAATTACATCCTTAAAATATTATTTTTAGCATAAAACATTCTTTAAGTATTTGTAAGTGAACAACTTTCATCCTTTTGTTAGATATTGTCAAAAAAAACTAAGGAATCTTACGAAAACATGAGCAGTTAACGTGACTATCAACAAAAATTATTATGCATAATTTCATTACTTTCTACTAGAAGTTCTTGAAAAATATAAAAAAATATTAGACGTTGTTGCTTATGGAAACTAAAAATGATTGGAAGGTGAGTGTTTATGATTTATCTTTTCCGTAACGAAAAGAAGTTGGAGATTAGTTATTTGCTTATGCCAAAATGTACAAATACATATGTATAATATTATCTAACCGATATACATATACAATTCACCTCTCTCCCACTGTATTCCTTCTCTCGCTTGCCTCTCTCCTTCCTCTCTCAGTCTCGCTCGCCATTCTCCTCCTTATAACATATAGCTACGAGTTGTAATTAACAAAATATACTTATGAAGCATAATTAATCTATTTTTAGTGGCTATATGCAAAAGTTTTTCAAAATTTTAAATTATAAAATTATTTTTTTGAAAAAAGTGGGCTAGCCCAGTGAGAACTTCAGCCCATGTAAGGTTGAATTGGAAGGAAAACTTTACATTTCTATCTCTTCTAAGATACGTTCCTCTCGTTAAGTAATGTATAATTTATAACGTATTAAATAATTTAAAAAATATATCTGAAAGTAATAAAAATCTTAAACAGTTATAATTAAGAAACTTTCAAAATAGGATATAAGATATCTCAAATGTATGAGATTTGTGTACCTATTTTAAAGCCTATCAGACTGGCCAGCCAAATTCCACATGATTTTATGAGGTCAGCCTGTATTGACAACTCTAATAAGTTATTAGTTGCTTCCTCAATTCATTTTGAATGACTAGGCAAATAATAGAGTGTATATTTATGTATGGAGAAGAAATAAGGATACATTATTAATTAAAATATTTGAAAAAAACCAAGAAAAATATGCCAGGGCAGAAGTAGAAAGGTTGAGTTTTTGTAAGCTTTGGGAGAGAAGAAGGTGAATAATGTGGTTTCTTAGCAAAAAGGGTGTTTCTGGATTCTCCCCAAACTCAACTGCTGAGGAAGTAACTCAAGGAATTGATGGCTCTGCTCTTACTGCCATTGTTACAGGTTCTACTCTCTTGCTCAATTTCAAATTGAACCTCCCCATTTTTTTATTTTAAGTTTCTTGGTTTAGTATTATATTATCATTATATGTTTCAGTTTATTTGTCTATTTTGACTTTGATGAAGTTTTTAATCTTGTAGTATTAGACATGTTATGTTGGAAAATTGAAATAAAAGAGTGGCCAAACTTTATGGGAAGGGACTAAAAATAATTTTTTTGGATTCATGTATCCTATACTTACTCAGTGTGGATATTCCATAAAGAAGAACTGGACTTGTTAGTTTGAATGAATTTTGTATGATTCTATGGAATGAAAAGAACCAAATAGACCAAAATGTGTATGAAGGATTCATGTAGCTCACCCTAACTGGTTTGGGATTGAGGCGTAGATGTTGTAGTATTTGAAAATTGAACTGTTTATCCGCGCTGTCTTTGTCTTTGTTGATATGTGCTAGACTATTCACACTTTCACATTCATGATGGTAAACAGGAGCATCAAGTGGGATTGGTGCGGAAACTGCACGTGTTCTTGCATTGCGAGGTGTGCATGTAATTATGGGGGTAAGGAATATCTCTGCTGGAAAACAGGTTAAAGAGATGATAATTAAAGATGTCCCGCAAGCTAAAATTGATGCCTTGGAGTTGGATCTCAGTTCACTTGCATCTGTGAGGAATTTCGCGTCAAATTACAATTCTTTAGGCCTTCCTCTAAACCTGCTTATGTAAGTGCTTACTTTGAAGTCTCAAAAACCGAGAATCTTGTATTAGAGAAAGTGCACATATCTGCTGTGAATCTTATGCTCATTTCTATCCCTAAGTTCTCATAAAAGGTGTGATCGTACAGGCATAAGCTGTAGATGTATGTATGTAAACAAAGAAACAAGAGAAAAGCATGTAGTTAAGAAGACATTAAGGGTAGCTAACGGTTGTTATGTGTTAGTTCTCAACCACAGTATGCTCCAGGTCTATATTATTAGGTAACCTTATCTTACAGTTGAAATGGAATGTCTTGAATGATTAGAGAAGTGTATAAATAAGAGTACTTTTAATATATTAAGTTCCAAATATATTCTATACAAATTCTAAGTCGACGCAACTATACTTTACACTACATTAAATAGGTTATTCAATAAATATTGTAGGAAGCATCTATGATGAACTGTAATTCCTTATTTGAGTGTAACATATTGAACTTATTTGGTTTATCTCCAGAGTTTCCTTCTCTGCTGTACATATGATAAGCTTTCTGTTCGCTATGATGTCAATATGAATATGGAGATCACTTTTTCATACTCCACAATTCAGAAAATTAACATTCTGTTTTTTTAAAGTGAGCAATTTATATTACTACGTCTATTGTAATGCAACCTTTTAGACGATTTCCGGCCTATATTTCATGTCCCATTGGAAGATTCAGACAATACAAAAGTAAAATTATTGAAACTTAGAAATTTAATGTTATCAGTGATACTAATTTCTAATATCAGTTTTCGCTTGTATTGACAACCCCTAATTATTATGTTAATTGTCTCAAAGAAGCGATAATTCATCATAGATAATAATACCTGCATGTCCGTTTTACTTTACAATACTTAAAAATGTGACAGACTGAATCCAAGGCATTCAGATTTTGTTGCTGATATGGTAAGTTCAGTTTGCTGATGAATAATCTACAGATAATACTTTTTGAGCCTTGCTCCTATCACCATAAGGGTGAACAACACTTGCATTCATATGCATGGTACTTGTGTTTTAGGCTGAATGATGAGCACATAAGTAACTAGATAATTGCAATCTTGTGGCAAAGTAACAATGCAGGAATCATGGCAACCCCATTCGCACTTTCCAAGGATAACATTGAGCTGCAATTTGCAACAAACCATGTCGGTAAGATGCACGACATTTCCTACTACTTAACACTGAAATGAACTAGTCAATGAAAATGAGAATAGAACGGCTGGCGATTTTCTATGGAGATGATAAATTAAAATATCCCCAGCCTTTGGGCCTTAAAACTGGAATTACGAGGTCAATTTTGTCGCTAAGTGTTTATTGTGTATCAATCTATGTCCTGCTTGTTAGACCGACTGTGATTAACTTAGATGATTACCATGTCATGACAAACAAAACTGGCTTAGTATATGTCTACATTGTTACTTCCTTGTCTTTAGTGCTCATGAGCCTTAGTTTGTGAGGTTTTGTTTCCCAGAGTTCTGTATAATTTTGTGACATCTTTTCTAGTTAAGTATCACTTAATGTGGGTATCCTAGTTGGTGTTTTTAGTGCTGAATGCTAATTGTTTTATTTTCATAGTTCTCCTTCCTTTGGTAAGGTTCTATATTCTTAGATTTCTGCATGACTTCCTGACATCTGGTGTTCAAATTATGTTTTTGGTGATATTGAAGTCAAACTGCATCACATTAAAGGATGATTGACAGAGTATATTTAATTTGCAGGCCACTTCCTTTTGACAAATTTATTGCTGGACACCATGAAAAAAACAGCTCGTGAGAGTAGAAAGGAAGGGAGGATTGTTAATGTCTCCTCACGTCGCCACAAATTTTCTTACAATGAAGGGATTCGGTTTGACAAGATTAATGATCAATCAGGGTGAACTTGCTATAGTCTGACATATCTTTTGAGTGCTAATTCTTTAGTTGTTGAGTCTTTGATTTTCTTCCATTCAAATTTGACTAGTGTATATATTAGTGTCCCCAATGGCAGAAGATATTCTACACACTGCACAGAGTATCAGTAAAGAACTGAGTGTAAGTAACTTATCTTGTGGTCTCCCAATCTGCTCTCATTAGGACTGAGTATCTGTGAGTAACAGGATCTAATTTCTTTAGTTGTATTATCATCGACCAAGTTGGGATGAAAAAACATTATAACCAGTGCTACTTCCAGCGACTGCTGGAATAAACTTATGCCCTTCACGAATTTAAAATATTTGGAGAATAATTGTTCCCTAATTCTGAGTGATGAGAGCGACAAAGATGTTTAAGCCAAAGTTATTGATCATTTATGTGCAGTCATGAGGAGTGTCTACATGTGTTGTTTCCAGAAAATAGATGAAATGTGCTTATGCCTAAAAAACATTCTCAAAAGTCTTTGACTTATGTGGATGAATGATCCTCAGGTATAATAGACTGTCTGCATATGGTCAGTCAAAGCTTGCGAATGTGCTGCATGCTAATGAACTCGCTAGACATCTAAAGGTACACACTTATCAAGTAAACTGTTAAATGTGTTTGAAGATTGAATTTTCTGATACATTTGATAAAAGTACTCTACCAGACTATACAGCTATATCATTTAAATATGTCAAGTTTGAGACCTGGTAATTGTCAAATGGATTTACCATTAACTGAAACCTCCTCAGCTGTAGATATTTCCTGGAGTAGATTGAGGATTGTAAGCAGAAAAACTAAAATGGTAGAAGTCTTTAGGCGTTGTACTTGCTGCTACACAAGTACTTCAAACAAAACCTATAATATTCAGCATTTGTTACAAATGTTTTCAAGAAAGCACCATAATGTAATATTGCGTTGTAAACTTTTTGAGGTGCAATTTTTATCTTTTCAAGCATTAAAGTCCAGTACTCCTAGAATAGACATTAGCAAAGTTGTTCCCTCTTCATTTCTCATTAGTTTTGAACTAGTTGTATTGAATCCTCTCATTAACTAATATTACCTGGCTTACAGAGCCTTTTGGTACCTTGCTTCACAATGGTATCTAGTATAAGTAGACGATAAGTTCTTTATCCATTTTCAGAATAATAATGTGGACATTCCCTCTAGGAGTAATAATGTGGTCATTTTCTTGAAAGGATGAGGGTGTGGAGATTACAGCGAATTCGCTTCATCCAGGAGCCATTGCCACCAACCTTTTCCGTCAGAACAGCATTATCAGTGGTAATCTCTTTGACTTCTGAGTCGTGTGTTCTGCCGATTTCTGCATGGGTGCTACATGTAAAGTTCCACTGGATGGTATACTCTTGATTATTTGCATTGTGCTCTTGCTTCATGACTTTATAGGTGAGGATTAAGTTAAAATTACTGGTGTTGAGAATGAACAACACCTGTCAGATGATGCTCCCTTGAGCTCGTAAGCATCTAACGAGCCAAATCTGGTTCGAAGCTGTCCATAGTGGGTCTTCTCAGTTGCTTGTTTCTGACATGTGTTCTTATGTCTTGTTCTTCACCAACGCTTGAAAATTGTTATTTACATTTGATGGCAGCTAATGTAACAGAAAACTACAACTGGATATCTGCTACTTTGTTTTATGTGTTTTATAAACATCTTCATGATTTTGTCAATATCTCACCTCAAATTAATAGACCCTGAGAGTAATGGTTAAGTGGTTTAAAGTCCTGTGATTATCCTTTATGCATTAAGCTTGTTTACATTTTACTTTTTTTTTTTCCAGAAATGTTTAATCCACTCTACTCTTTTATGTGTGATACAGGCATTGTTAATGTCATTGGCAAGCATGTGATGAAAAATGTTGAGCAGGTAATGTTGGAGTGTGGAAAGTCCTATTAGTTTCTTTTGTTTTAGACTGAGAATCTTTAACAAACACACAAGAATTTAACTTCGAAATCATGATTCATAAAGATTATCTATAAGTAGTGACTTTCATGACCCTTTTTTCTTTTTTGAAAAGAAGAGTACCTCATTAGTCCTTTCTTTTCTCCGCCATTACTGTTATAGTTTCGATTCCACGCCCTTGTGAAAGCGGGCTAGCAAATCTAGGGCACCGCGTGGCTATGAAGGTTAAGGGAATGAGATCTCTTTGACATGTATGAATTTAGTTATGGCATTGAATCCTTAGTTTTGGCTGTTGCACCTCTTTCTATTTGGTAGCCAAGCAATGTTGTTTGCATAAGTTTCTTTATCTATTTGCTGATGTGAAAGTGGTCTCTGCAGGGAGCTGCAACAACTTGTTATGTGGCTTTGCATCCTGATGTTAAAGGTGTAAGTGGCAAATATTATGCAGACTGCAACATAGCTGAGGCAAGCCCCCAAGCTAACGATGCTGGATTGGCAAAAAGATTGTGGGATTTTACCATTAGTTTAGTTCACTAACATGCAATTTTAAACCTTGCTTTCGCGTAAAGAGGATTCGCACGTTGCTGTGTTGTGTATCTTGTAGTTTGTAAAGCATTACTACACTGGGAATCTCAAACCAGGTGGCCTTTGGCTCATCCCATGTTGTGCATTTACAGCATATAGCCAGTTTCTTTGAAATTATTTTATAAGGGGCTATGTGGTTATTTTGAAATCTGTTTTACAAGGTAATTAGAATATCTTTGATAGTTTACCTATTTGGTACAAATTAAAATAACATATCACTTACAAGGTAATGGAGACTAATACACTCGTGTGAGGTATAAGAAATAATAATCTTGAGAACTATTATATCCTACGTTTCGTTTGAGGTACTATGCAATCTGGAATTATTTGTTTCACACTTAATAACTCTTGTGTTAATGAGGAATATAGTAAAGACTCAGACACTGTCAAAATGCAGGAAACGTCTTTCAAATTATGAAATGGTTGAAGTTTAAGGTCAAATAGTTGATAAGAAATGTGCTGTCATATCTGATTTTGTTTAATCAGCAATATTTTCAGTTCATTGTTTACTGTACAACAAACCCCAACCTCCTGTCCACAAAAGGGGGAAGAGCAGGAAGAGATAAAGGGCTCTAATCCTATCTAATTCCAAGCTTGCTTCTTTTGTTCTCTCTTCTATGGGGACAGCATAAATATACAAGTTTGGTACCTCAAATGTCATGTTGAAGGATCAGCTGTACATTGAATCACTTGAAGCTAGCCTCCACAATTATATGACTCCTTTCACAGCTTGGATTAGGTTATCAAATCTGATCTAAGGCACACAACATTTTACAAACAGCTCCACTGTCCACAGATGCTACAATGAAGGTCAAAAGATTCACTGGGAAGTAAGCTTCATCTTTGTAACACTAGACCCAAGGGCGGACGGAGGTAATAAGATCAGCTGATTGATCTCGACAATGGATAAAGTTCTGCTCAAGAAGATGCTATTTTATTTCCTAAATTTCCCCCCGATGGGTCCATATTGTGCAAATCAGCTTCCTTCAAAGTTACCAACATACACTGATAGTAAACTATGAAACTGGAAAGTCTCCCATGAATGTTGTATCTGACAAAGAAAAAATCATGCTTCACCTGTCCGACCATCCAAAGGAGGACAGGGGTTTAGATCTAGCGAAGGAACCAATTTCACATGATCCCTTAAGAGTTGCTGAGACACCCGATTGGCCAGCACTGACTGTCCATCATAAAGCTCTCCTCCTGTAGTCCTCCCAAACTGCTTTCCAAGAGCATCATTTTGAGAGGATGCCAATTCCCGGAAAGCATGAGATCCTGATGGTGGCCCTCTTAAAACATCAGGATCCCAGTAAGAAGGGCCATTCATGTAAGGACTCTGTGGAAGTGGTGCTGCCTCCTGTAAGTAAACTGACTGATTAAGATGATGAAATGGAATAGCACCAGTCCCTCCAGAGAGTGGTGTTGATGAGCCAGACATGGTGATAGGACTTGATATGGGTGAGGGAGACAGCCTCCCATTTAGGTGTTGAGGTGACCTTGGATGTAATAGAGGGCTACCAATCGGTGAGACAGGGCATGATATGTTTCTTGTAATGCTAATGTCACTGGAGATCAAAGAAGAATATCAGTGATCATAAAAGATGAGTACTAGCTTCATTATTTCTCTACTATATTCAGAATTGAAATTTGAAGGCAACTGCTTTCTTTTGAAAGCTCCTCAATAAAAATTAGAGAATTTAAAAATTATAAAATGATCAAGAGAAAAGACCTGCAGTGAAAATTAGATTTTGACACTCTGGATGAGTGGGTTGCAAGTCTTTCTGATTCTGATGTAGGGATATTCCTTGCCTGTCCAATGCCCTAAGATTCATAAAGAACACACCGGTAAGATTAAGCCATGCCACAAGAGCCCAAGATGGAGATTGATAATGTTTACGTCATCAATCATACTGCAAATTTCACTTGGGAGTTACTATTCAATGCATTCCGACATCATGAATTTAATATATACTCCATCCATCTCAAGTTATCTATCGTAATTCTAAAAATACTTTTTATCTCAAATTATTTGTCATTTTAGAAGTTCAAGATAAAATTAATTTCATCTTTTTTCCATTCCTTAGTAGTAGTTAATCTTAAAGACTTCAGACGCCTAAGTAAATATTTAATGAAGAGATTATATCTAAAGACAATATATGAGGATAAAGTAGTCAAAAACTCTTCCTAATTGATGTTTTCTTAAGGGGCATGTAAAAAAGAAAAATGACGGATAATTTGAGACGAAGGGAGTACTAATTAGTCCCTTTCTCCCCCTTTCCATAGGGGGATGATTAGTCCCATATCTTATATAAATTCCAACATGGGACTACTGAAGATCGTCTGTTCTGAGGAAGACATGCTCCCTCATAATGGTGCTAGGACAATGCTACGAACATCTAATAATACAACTAACAGCATGATGGTGTTAATATGCATTCACCATCTCATATATGAGCAACCTCCATCTAAATCTTCTTACAGCTACCAGTAAGTCAATTTTCATTTTTTACAACATTAAAGTTCACTTGCTTCATTTTGAACTCATTGTAAGAAGAACAAGGATTGTATTTTGCTAATTTGTTTTCTCTTGATGTAAAACTCACTTCTTGTCTTCCAGCCCAAAAATTTGTGCTGATGATTCTTATGAATATACTGGATTGACATAACCCAGTATATTTATAAGAATCATCAGCACAAAAAAAGGTTCACTTGCTTCTGTTTCTCTCTATCTATCTATCTATTTCTCTCTTTACACTCAAGAGTGGATCCAATATTTAAACATTTTATGGGTTTGAGGCTGGGATCCTGTACATATGTTTAGTTATCCAGTAAATAATTGCTGAACACTATTCAAAGCTACTGGGATTGGATGAACCTATAACGTATACATTAGATCCACCCTGCTTACTGTGTAATGAATCAAGAAGCCAATTTAAAAAGTAGAAGTTCACTTATATGTTCTTTTTTCAAAGGATGAAGCTACTATGTTATGAATCAAGAAGCTACCAAGACTACGCTCACCAATCTCACTTGAGGCTGAATACTATATGTAACATCAGGGGCAATCAAATTGCACCTTCAAGGAAAGCAAAGACAAAAAAGAAGGCATTCTAACATGAGAAACATGTATGCCTGTGAAGGCACATACACAGACATCATCCTACCCTCTTTGCTTTCAATTAAATACGGGGGGAAGAAAAAGATGATGGGAGAAACACTAAATTTCAAGTTTACTTGACCATCCAAATGAATCTAGCTTGTTAATATCAGAAGAAGCAGCTTTTAGCCACAGGAAAGAACGTAATACAATGGCCAGCAAGTAGAAAGTTTCTCAGGATCCTTTTTTGTAATGAGCTTATCTTAGTAAATTTCCTTTTATCTCTTTTTAAGTATTATGATAGTTAAAAGAACATATCCTCGCAGTTCCCAAAAAAAAAACAGATAACAGGGACTACTTGATAAAAAAAATATGTTCATTATTGTAAGAACCCATCTTACAATAAGCTACAAACTACAGTACACAGATTATGTAGCACACATCAAACAATATAAGACCATATTTACATATTCAGTTAAATTATTTCCTTTTCCAGAAGGAAACGACCCACTTTTAAGAACTAACCACTCTCTGAGTCGCATGGACAAGTTCATAGTACTGAATACATATTCCAGTACATTATTACCGACATCTGCATTGGTATTGTTGAGCTTCAAATATACTTGAACTCATCTTAATCAGGAAAGTAACTTAAGATTATATGCCGTCAACTTTCAAATAAAGGATATATGTAACCAATCAGTTAATTTTGCCAAAACTAATTGCTGATCCAAAATTATTTTATGGTCACAGAAGAACAAATGTGTCGGTGTACTTTCATCAGTATTATCAGCACAGCCTTCATGTTTCTGAAAAGAAAGAGAAATGACTACCTATGCCGTAACAGCAAAGAGAAAAGAAGACTAAATTTAACAGAAGTGTACCAGAGATTTAACACCATTTGCTCCTGCACATGGAGGATCTGCAGGTGCAGGAGAAATATTTGGCTTCTCCAGAGTTGCCACATTTTTGACAAAAGGATGATCCAATAGCTGAGCAGCAGTAGGACGAAGACGGGGCTCACGCTGCAAGCACTTCCTCACAAAATCTTTAGCTTCATCTGAGAGCTGTTCTGGTATAGTTGGGAGCTCTTTACTATTCCCAATCTTAAACATAGCAGCAACCTTTGGGCCAGAAGACGTCAAACACCACATATAAAAGGTCAGGGGAATGAACTGGCATTGCACAACTTGCTATCTCAAACTAAACTATGGCAAACCATTAATCTACAGAAAATTTCCAGAAGAAAAACAAGCAGGAAATGCTCAATTAATGGTCTCTCGACCAAATTACTCACCCCTTCATACTGGCTAAAAGGAGGCTTTGATGTAGCCATTTCTAAGACGGTGCACCCAAGACTCCATATATCAACAGCAAGGTTGCAGCCACTAGAATTCTTTATAACCTGAAACAACATGAAAGAGGCACTTTAGAGTCAAACTATAAGTAGCCAATGCACATAAAAAACTTTTAAATACTTCCCAAATCTATCCTTACCTCAGGGGCCATCCAGTAAGGACTTCCCTTGAATGATAATGGACATGACTGCCCTGTGATCTGCAAATTTGTGATTGAAAAATTAAAGATATGAGTTTCAGCTTGAAGAGCACACCTACAGAAGGAAAAGTATTCAGATGGCACAAGGTTGACAATAGCAAGTGCATTACTTAAGGAATTGAATTCGGTACTTAACAATTACCACTCCAAAAACAAGGAAAAACCAGATGATAAGAAAAAGACATATCCATAATCCATTCCAACAGCAGTAATAATTAGATAGAAAAGCAGATCTGGAAGGGGAAAATCCATACGCTATCTCCAATTGATAATCTCGTCCAGTAATCAAGATCATCTAAAAATATAACGCCCTTAGAATACTATGCTTAAGCTTACATGTTTTGCCATTCCAAAGTCTGCTAGCTTTATGCGCCCATTTGGATCAACAAGAATATTTGCTCCTTTAATATCTCTGTGAAAATGCAGAGTTAGACAATCAGGGCACCCAGGTAAAGACTGCTAAAAGAATGAAACTTAACATAGATTATGTAACCAAAAAAGCATTATTACCTATGCACTGTGTTTTTAGCATGTAAAAATGCAAGCCCTGATAAGATTTGTTGAGTATAACTACGGATCGCTGCTTCTCCAAATGCACCATATTCTTGTAAAAGCTTATAAATGGACCCACCCGATACATATTCCAAGTAGATATACAGTTTATCGCCAACCTGATTGAGGTAAACAATTCAGAAGAAATGAAAGCTCAAAAACATGACAATTTCAGCAAGCAAAAGTATATGGCTCTCATATGATAAGGTTTACAATCATTCCCACTTACATCGGTTCTAAGATTTGGAGTGCTACATGTTGACCAATTTCTTTTTATCAAGAATTTTGATCAAATTATTTAATTAAAATATCAAGATCTTAATTGATAAGGCTGCTAATATCATTTGAAGCTCACCGTTTCTGTCCCGTAGTACCGAACAATGTTTGGATGCCTTAATCGGCTTAACAATGCAATCTCCTGCAAAATATTTGAACATAAGAGCATACTCAAAAATGAAAACATTTTATATTATGGCACAGGAACCAACAACTCTAAGCAGTCCACAGACATTAAACCTTTGTTAGACTGTTCCCTATATGTTAAACTTACTTGTGCCAACTGCTTTGCACTTTCCTTTGACTTTGCGTCATCTGAAAATAATGTAACCTCCTTCATTGCACACATTTCACCGCTATCACTGCAGAATAGACAAGGCCAAGTATTAAACAATCAGGCTGTCAAACTTTGATTTGCAGATGCCAATGGGCACGCATAAGTAACATGTTGGATTTGTATTTACTTCAAAAGGCCAAGGTCAATGAATATACCTATTAAAACCAACATAAACATGTCCAAATGTGCCTCTTCCCAGCAATTTTCCTTTTTTCCAACGAGAGCCAGGGCTAGCAAGGTTCTCGGCTCTACCTGGACTACGAGGCACCGAGGGAGATGTTGCAACTGAATTAGAATGTGAAAAGGGCGAAGAGTTGGAAATTGTCAAAGGAGGAAGAGGCAAAGGGTGACTTTGTGCTTTTCCATCATCAGGCCAACTAGTCTGCAATTCAGCGGCTCCACCAACAGCCCTAGGATGAATTGGTGTGACAGCGCCACTATGAATTCTCGAGCTAGGTCCCGGACTTGTCATCCTAGGACTAGGAATAGGAGAGTACTCTGGACTTCCTCTACAAGGCTGCCAAAACAGTTGTCCAGACATATCTCCTCCCATTGAATTATGTCCAGAATTCTGACCAGACCCTGGGCTTGAACAATGGCCAGATCCAAGTGAAGGAAGATCTGGATAAGCTCTTCCTGCCCATAGAGTAGAACTAGTAACTTGCTCACTTGCAGCAGCTCTCATAGGACTTCTAGAAGGACTTGACATAGAACTATCGGGAGCACTGCAAAAGGCTCCAGGAGGAGGCACCTGTAGAGTGGTCACATGACTACTTAAAGGCCTTCTTTTAGGAGATACGGAGGAAACGTTTCTACTTGGTGAAAGACTAACTGGTCTTGTCATTTCTTTCAAGCTAATTTGTCCAACTGCAGATTGATCCTTAACAACCAAACTTCAAAACCAACAAGAAAAAAAAATTTGTGTCAATCAAGGTACTATAATTAGTTATCAAAAGAAAGCACCAAATGTTTTAACAAGATAAAAAAACACAAGCCAAAGCAATTAAAGCATGCCAAGGGAAAAAGCGCCAACTTTTGAAAGAAAAGAATCTATAATGACCAAATTTTCTTCCAAATGACCTTCTACATTAGCTAACCTGGAAGTACTACCAGCAGCAGTTCTGCTCCCAGTTTCATAATCAGTTGCAAGTGGACTACGCTGACGTGAATCAATAGGGTCATCACTCTCAATAGAGCACTCGCTTGAAATAGATGCAAAGACAAGCTCTCCATCAGTATCTGCAGGGTCGAGTCTGTGCCTGATGCATGCAGGCTTGGGGAGAGGCAGAAACAAGGATGGCTTTGAGGCCTTCTCTACTCTGGACTTTGCTGATGGACTTATTCCAGAATCCGACCTACCTACATTTGCTGGACGCACACCGGGAAGTGGTAGTGGTTGGGCCAGAGGCCTTTCAGCAAAGCTTTGACATCTTGATACATGTTTAGAAGGTGATGACGCTCTTGATGGTGCTTGGGATAGAGAACCCTTCTCAGAAGCAATGTCACTGTTATGCCTTCTAGAACCTCCTGATTTACCGGGAGATTTAACTTCAGCTGGACTCTTAAACTTGCGATGTAATGTATCAATAAAACTTTCTTTTGTTGGTTTCTTCTTAGCTTCTTTTGATGATTTCCACCATGAAGGCATATTTCCTTGTGCTAAAAATTAGCAAAATCAATAGGCAACTTACTACAACATAATTTCCAAATAACCAGCCTTAAATTGGACAATATACCTGCAAGAAGAAAAAGACTAGCATGCTTTAGTTAAGAATTTGGAGATAATAGAATCTTAATCTGTTGCTATAATGCATATGCCAATCCCTCCATTTATTTGAAATTAAAATTTCTAAAGATAAATACTACATATAAATATTTCAACATAGGCATGATATTGATCCACCTCAGTGTCTCTCCCCCCCCCCCCCCCGGGGGGACGATCAGTGTGGCGGTTAGGTATCCTTAGACAAAATAGTGGTCTTTCAAGATTGATTGTTGTGTGTCAGCACTCAGCACGACCAAGGACATGCTTGTAGAGTTACAGATGACAGAATTGGTCAACAAAAGCAATCGGCTTCATGATACAACCATGGTAACCAATGCTTATGTCAGTTCATCAAAAAAAGAATGTTGAGAGAATCAATTAGAGACCAAATAGTTAAGATTCTGGACAAGCACATCTAAGATAAGACGATCAAACCTTTTTTCACCTTCTTATTGATTTGTGTGAACAGATATTTGGTTCCAACAATTTAACTGTCACTTATAAATCATCTGCATAATAAAACAGAAATTCGCACCCTCGTTCTTTCTTTCTTTATTTTTTATAGATAACTAGGCAATTTTACAAGAAACTTCCAACCAAACCAATTAAACACTAATCAGCCATGAACATGAAGTTAACCCATGATCTAGTTCAAGGAAATAACTCCCTTCGGACACCAACCCTTTCCGATAAGTCTTTCTGACACTAATCTTGAAAGTGTGGAATAAAAATTTATTTTACTTTTTCACCTCTCAATAACGAGTTCCCTCAACCTGCTTCTACTATTTTATGTTATCCCATTTCAAAGATTAATGGGTCTCCGAGAGAACCCTCAGCTCATCCAGGATGAAATTCATTTACAGTACCCAAATCTTCTTCAGGAATCACAGCAAAAAGATATTACTTTTCATTTTTTGCCATCTCCCCATTTTTGCATCAAACCAATAGATACATCTTTTACATAAACTCTCATCCATGGTTAATCAATGTTCCAATTTTGCAAGTAGTGTTCCTCTTAGAAACAAATCAATTTAATTGGGTCAATTATGTCACTGATCTTTTCAGAGTTGAGCACAGCAATCATCATGATTCTAAAAACTCAAAAAACACAGCCTTTCCACACAGATCTAAAACACTAACAATGCACTTAAACTAGTAAAAATAACAAAAAGCACAGATTAACAAGTATAACAGCCAGAAATGAATTCCTAAAATTGAAAAGAAAGATCACCGAAACCTCACCTCTAAAGTTCTCTGCTGTCACATATCGAACACAAACAGCTCGCTTCAGATTCGGCCTCCTGAATCCAACTCAGATACTACTAGCTCAAAATGAAAACCCTAGAAAAATCTCAGCTTCCCTCTCCCCTCTCAGAGATTTTCCCAAGAGACGGAGAAAGAGAGATATAGAAAAGAGAAGAGAAGGTTCAGGAATTCGAATTGGAGAAAGTTAACTTGAAGAGATCGCGTAAGAATTGAGATGGAGTTTTAGAGAGAGAGAAATGAGTGAGAAGAGCAGCTAAGTAAGAGAGAGAAACAGAGTGGAGTGGAAAAGAGGTGTCTCACAATTTAATATTATCTCTATATTCGCGTGAATTATTAGTTTTTTCTTCAAATTATTAACACCTTGAAAATATTTCTAATTGATCGAACTTAACTGTACTCCCGAGTTTACAAGTATTTTCAATCTTTTATTAAGAGTTTCATGTTATTATAAGAGTTTAACATCGTTTATTACGTCATGTGGCCAATCGAAATTGTATTGAAAGTACATTTAAAGTTTAATTAATCAAATAAAGAGATCTCTCAAGTATTTATGATGATTACTAATTCAAATTGAAACTAATAATTTGCTCCAAGTTAATATTTTCAATATTTCTCATAAATTATATTAAAAAAATATTTACTATGATGAAATTTATTTTTAATAGTAATATTTATGACAAATCTTGTAGTAATAGATTTGAGAATCGTAATTAGATTTCAAATTTAATATCTAACCACTACTATTTATTTTCCCAAAATACTATAGTTGCATTTGAAACAATACAAGGGGAAAATTCTTTTGGCTACAAATATTTTCGATCTTTTTGAATTATATTTGCTTCATAGTTTTTGCAATAAAATATGTATTGTATTTTTTTGTCAAAGTAAGAAGAAAAAAATGTAAATTTTTTTGAAAATGTGATTTTTTTTTAAAAAAAAGTAATAGAAGAATAAAACGTATATTGACCTTATCTCTATTTTTATAGATGAGAAAAATTATTGTCAATAAATTTTTGATGTAAAAGATACATATTAAATGTAGAATTGTAAAAAAATTAAGATACAATATATATATACATATATATATATATTTTTTCGCTCAAATTTGTTTCACCCAACTCTTGTACCAAAATTGTAGTATAATAATAAAAGAATTAAAATAATAAATGAGAGTAGTAATAATTACTATGAAGCACGGAAATAAATTTTATAATTATGAAATAATTAAAGTTTGGGATTCCATTGTGTGCTCCTTATTTATTTCTTTATTGTTTCCGTTATCTAATATAAACTTATTCCATTCTTGTTAATTTATTTATTATTTATTTATAGACTTGTGAAGTGTAGTATTTTCTATGATATGGACAATCTAGAGCACCTTAGTACTTGAAAGTGACACAAAAAGTAAAATAATTTAATTTTCCTTGTTCATTTATTAATTTTTTTAAAATAATTACATAAATTTCCCCTAAAGTTTAAATATGTAAATATTAGATTATATACTTCTATTTTGTATTTTATTAAACAGTCTCGTCATTATTTATTCAACTTCTTCAAATAAAGAAAGAAATAAAAGTAACTAAATATTACAAATAAACAAAAATTAAATAAATTGTAAAAAAAATAAGTGAAAATTATTATTTTCCAACCATCAAAATCTAGAATATTACTAATATATAATATATTTGGGCATAAAGAAATTTGCCTTTTGGTTTAATTAAAATAATCCCACTTGTCGGGAATAATTGATAAACTAGTAGGGTCCTTTTTCTTCTAACCTTAAGAATTAAGGCCCCTAAAATGCAAAAAAAATAAAAGGCAATTTCTCTTTAAGATATGTAATAAATTTTTGTTTTGTCAATATACAATATATATTTTTTAAAAATGACAATAAAAATGCTTAAAATTGTAAGAAAAATATCTTGACAAAGGACATAATGGTGAATCTAAGGAGATACACTTTTGTATTATTATCAACTTTTAATTAAATACGTGAAATAAAAATAATTCCTCTTTGTTTCAACATACTTGTAATATTTTTATTTATATTAATATTTTTAAAAGAATATTAATTAAAAGGAATTATTTTATTTTTGTTTTTATTTATATCTTAAGATATACTCAATTTCTCTTCAATGAATTTTACCTATTTATTTGACATAATTAAAGTATCTGTAATCTTCAAGAATAATAAATATTAAGAATAAAATGGAAAACATAAATAACTAATTTTATCTTAAACTTTTAAAATGACAAATATTTCAAATAAAAACTACAACAATCTTGAGAAACTATAAAATTTTTATATAAATATTAAATTTCTAAAACAAAACAAATTAAGTGTTCTCTAAGAAAAAAAAGACTTCAAATCCCCAGTGTTGCTTCAATCTATCTTTTAAATTGGATTTTGTATGACACCAATTGTTCCCTCAATTTCCATATGAGTTTCTCTGTAAGTTGTTGAACTTCTTAATGCTATTTAAGAGAAATCAAAATGAAAATTGAAGAAACAATTGGTGTAGTTTATACAACCCAATTTGAAAAAAATAGATTGATACACCACTATAGATTTGGAATCCGATTGCTCGTAAGAACGCTAAAACTTGTTTTTATTGTAAAAATGGATGAAAGAGAAGAAGAAAATAGAAATTTAGTACAGTGGGTCGAGTTTGAGTTAAAAGAGAAAATTCAATAATTTTAATTAAAATTTAATAATCCTACTTGATTTGGGTTTGTTCATTCAATTGAAAAGTACGAGTGATAAGTCTAGAGACGACTAAGTGTCACATAGTATAACAGAAGGTAAACCTTATTATTAAATAAAAGTTGTTGCTTAAATATATTAAGAATATACTTATAAATTATTTCATATATTTATTTTTATTTGTCTCTTTCTTAAAAGATCAAGAAAAGACTATTTATTTATTTTTCTATTTTACCTCAATATCAAATATTTATTTTTGAATCATTTATCAAGACTTATACTCTCATGTATGACATTGTGCCAGAAAATCGTTTCTTAAATAACGTTTAAAGTTTAAAAATGTACAAATAAAAGGAAATGAAAAATTGTATTTAATGTTTTTGCTAGTTTAGAAAATACTTTACCTATTGGAAGGACTTTTTGAAAAATTAATAATAATTAAAATATAGCAAGAATCATAATAACGACATGTCAATTGTTATTATGATTAAGACTTTGTGCTTAAAAAATAAGATAAAATTTTCTTGATGATAGTAAAATAATATATATCAAAATAATTTATCTTAAAATCAAAGTATCTCTTTTTAGAAAAAATAAAATAATCTTGACATTGAAATAGAATTAAAATAAACAGTAAAAACTTATCGAGTTCATAGGTCGTGGCAAATCACTGTCTTGAAAGCACTTGTGACTCGATCGGGATGCAAGCGTTATGGTGGATTGTTCTCCAAGATTCCATAGTCACTTTGAAACATGTTTCGTCGAGATTTCGACTTGATTAAGATGTAAATCGTTATGACTGATCGCTCTTTAAGGTTCTACAATCACTTTGAAAATGTGTGTACTCAGAGATTAAAAGTTTGAAATCTGTATAACAAAAAATTGCTTAGAATACAATAAAAGAAGAACAACTTCAAAAAAAAAAGAAGAGAATTTTTAATGTTTATTTTGTTCACTGGTACATCGTTTATATAGGTCAAGGACATACGTTACAAATGAAAAATTAATTGGGAGATAAATAAATTTTAAATCAACAGACTAAATAAGTCAACACGGAGAATTGAAAGACGGTTACAAAATATAAATAAGATGTATCAATAATTAATTCAGTTTGAATAATAGCAATGTATTCACACTTGTTTTTGAAACAATGTATTTGAACACTTTTTCGATAGGCTCAAAAAATTTTTTTATCTAAAAATCATATTTGCAGTTCTTACCCTTCGAGTGCACATAAGAACCAACATAGGCTAAATCATGAATTGAGATGATTTTATCTGTGGTACTGTGAGATTAAAAAAAATAGGTTACTAAGTCTTGTATTTAGGATAAGGATAAATACCGAAAATCAAACTAATTTAATGTTTTGATTTCAATTTAATATTTCTAAAACTTTGATACTTTAGTATACCAAATCAAAAAATTTATAATACTAAACTCAAAGCCCAAACTACTTTCAAATAAACTTACACCCAGCCTATGTCCATTCTCATTCCCTTTTCCTAATATATAGTACAACAAACAATACAATTATCGCTAGTTCAGAATTTAATTATGTGTCTTTACTTATTTTTTTAAATTATAATTCTACCACATTTACTTCAGTAATTATATATATCTGACACATTTAGATACATATATCTCGGATACGTATAAGTTATATTGATTTTCTAGAAAAAATGTTATGAGCGTACCACTCAAATTTGAATTAGCTAGGAATAAGCTATATATATATATATATATAATGTCAAAAGTGCTATCAATAACCACGTAAAGAGGTGCTATCTAATTTCTAACCTCACGCAAAGAGGTGTACTCAATTATCATCACATTATATAGTACTCCAAGTGTGGATTTATACATGTATATTTTAAATTTTTAAAAATGTCGAACTCATAAATAGATCCCTAAACTTGTTATGGTTTTCTTTTAGGTACCTCAATTACGTCATTTTCCTATTGTATTATTGAACCATCCATAATTTATTCGTTTTAAACATTGTTGGCTGATTTTGATCGGCTTTTCTAATGTACTTGCATTCAATTATCTTCGTATTGTAATGATTTTGATTGAAGGAATGAAGACAAACTATGTGTTAGTCTCATTTGTTTTCTAATGTGTTCAAATGACTTGAAGTAAACACAATTATTCTCGAACAGTTTCACTATCTATTGGACTAATGAGTTTTGGAACAACATATGTATTCTCTATCAATACCCCTCACAAAATATGGTTCCACATCAGCCAACGGTGTTTAAAATGAACAAATTATGGGTAGTTCAATGATTTAACAGGAAAATAACATAGTTGAGGTACCTGAAAGGAAACACCAAACAAGTTTAGGGAGTTGTTTATGTATTTGAGCCTTAATATTACTTGCAATAACACATATTGTATGTATCATGTGTCATGTATGTATACGTATTATGTGCATGCATATCGATTTGTTTAATTTTATACAAATTTAATTGAGTATTTGTGCATATCCAAAGTTTGAGGATCATATGTCAACTAAAATCAAGTTTAAAAGACACGTGTTTATGTATTATGTCTATCTTATTCTCTATAATCTATATAGATAAACAAAATTTTATTCGTCATCAATAAAATATTTACTAAATAATAATTTAAAATCTTATTTACAATATAAAAATAGATATTTTTTTAAAGTAATCATCAAGAACTATATCTTATTTTTATCATATTATAGATTC
This sequence comes from Solanum peruvianum, assembly GCA_027705065.1. Taxonomy (NCBI): domain Eukaryota; kingdom Viridiplantae; phylum Streptophyta; class Magnoliopsida; order Solanales; family Solanaceae; genus Solanum; species Solanum peruvianum. The sequence goes on along the minus strand of JAKWJD010001757.1, from coordinate 2,836,519 downwards.
AGTTAAAATTAATATATATTTTTTAAGTTTGTTCATTTGTTCCATTATAGAACAATATTAGCTTAGGTATTCAATCAATATATATCACTTTTCTTTTAATTTTGGATGAAATAAATATGCTTATATGAAATTTGTTATATAGATTAATAAACAAAAATATTTATGAATTAAAAATATTATATAAAAAGGGGGGAAAATATAAAAAATGATAATGCAAGGAGTAGATTATACATTTAAAAAGGTCAATTAAGAAAAACAGCTACTGTTTTATTTTTAACTTATTTTAAGTCATTTTAAACTTACCTTAACCTTGAGACCTTGCTAAACACTTTAACTTATTCTAAATTATTTTTATATTTGTCTAACACTTTAAGAAGTCAACAACAGACTAAAACATAAATTTAACCAACTTTTAAGTCAATCTAAACACCTTTCCAAGGGTCTAAATCTTCGTACGCGATATATATAACTAGAATTCAAAATAAAATTCCTAGTAGGCCAGCATGCACATACACCACTTGGCCATGTATTCATTTTTAGCTATTAATTTGGGTACATCTCCCCTGATCCTTTTTTTTTTTTTTTTTTGGTTTAAAAAAGAGAATTCTTGGAACAAAAGCAAGTGTTATTTATGTGGAAGTATACTTCTTATAAATGCAACGTGAAACTTATGCCAAAAATAGAAAACTACTTTCACCTATCACTTAACAAATTTCGTAAAACAATGATTAAATTCCATTAGTAAATATATAACTTTTTCGGTGATAAGTGGTTTTTTTTGTGTGTGTGTTCGATTAGTATGGAGAATCTTATCCAAGGATATTTGAGGTATAGTGTACGCAAATACTATGACTCCAAATGGACACATGTCCCAAAACAATGAAGAACCCGATCCTCAACCTTAGAAAGCCTAACCCAGGATTCGACCTGGAACACGTCCCCGACCTAAGAATCGTCCCCAATGCTAACCCAAGATTGAGATTTGAGAACCTTCCCTAATCCTCTAACTCTAACCCAGGACCCGACTCCAACCCTGAGACCCAACCTTGAGATCTAAAGACTCTCGAAACCTGACCTTGAGACCTGACCAAAAGTTTTTGACCCCCAACCTCAAGATCGACCTTGACCTAGACTCATACTTTGAGATCTGACCTTGACCTGACCCTAAGACCCAAACATGAACACTGACCTCGTGACTCGACCTAACCCCAATACCCAACCCCAAGACTCGACTCCTAGACCCAACCCTGACCTTACTTCGATCCCGACCCTGATCTCAAGACCTACCCCCGACGTGACTTTTTCGTTTATCTCGAAATCTTGGTTTATAATCATCGTAGCTGCCAAACTTTTTGCTAGAAATATTTTCTCGTGGGGAACAAAAATTGTAGAGAGTTCCATCCAGTAAAATATACTACGAATAAACAAAAGTTTTTGTAAAGGCCCAACTTTGTTAATGATATTGTCCGCTCTAAGCCTAAGCCCGCACGACTTTAGAACACGTATGTTTTGCTGATGTGGAATTTCTTATCTTAAGAACTAAGAAAGGGTGTCAAGGTTATAATAAAAATCATACCAAGTGCCAATAAGACCTTGATACCTTTTGTAACGGCTCAATCCGCTAGTGATGTTGTTTGATGTTGGCCTGGCTCACGACTTTAAAACGCGTCACTAGTTAGTAAGACCTGCTTAATTATATATCCAACATCTCTTTTATGTTTTGCCAAAAGCTAAAACTTCTTATCTTAAGTTGAGGTGTCCCAATTATAATGGAATTGGAAATTATACCAAGTGACAGTTTTAGCTGCACTTGTTTACAACATGTTGTTGGGAGAACAGAATACACAAGGTAGACTTAACTCCTATTGACAATCATTGTGAAGCTATTAGTACAAATTTAACTTCAATCTCCAATGAGTGTCAAACCAATAGCTACAACAATTATAGTAGAGGGAACTCCAAATTTGAGATGAGTCCAGAATGAGAGATTGTACCCCGAAGGTTGAGCGCGACGAGCTTGTTCACATACTATCAAGTTTGCTGCTGACCCTAATAGTGAAAGGTTGCCAGCCACAGTACTAACCCAGGCTAAGATTAGCCATGCTTTCTTCTCACTTGCTTCGGATATTGCACCCGCTGATGCACCTACCCGAACTCCCAGCAATAGCACTATCATCGAATAAACAAATTTAAGACCATAAGATTCAAAAGTCTTTCTGTATTTTCTTAAACTTTATGTAAAGTCAAAACCAAACAAACAAAGTAGGAAGTACTAGTTGAGATCGTGACAAACCAGTAGGCACATTAGAAGCTAAATTTGAGAGGACAAGTATGACAACAGCAAGAACTGCTACACCACCAGCATGATCTATCTTGGCATATGGTTCCATAAAATCCCAAAAAGCACTTGGAATCCCTGTTCTGTTAAATCCATCTACGGTGATAAACATACCACAGAAGAATATCAACAGCGAATACGATACCTGTCAAGTTGAGACACCACAATGAACAAATTAAACTTTTTTTTTGACGTAACTAATATATCGTAGCTGGTTGATCTGATAGTGTAAAAATAAATTTTTACATAGTCACTCATAGAAAAACACTATACATGACAAGACGAAGACAAGGCGAAAGTACCTTTTCTAAGCATTCTTTAGCATCTTTGAAATCAAGAACCACAAGAGCAAGTGCTGCTGTGATAGCAGTCCATGACATATTCAAACCCATCAATAAAGATATTAACATTCCAATTGTAACAAGATAAACACATATTTTCCATAACAATCTTCTCCATATTTCAGAGAAGTTGTGCTTTTCCTCACAAGATGTGAAGTTTTGATCTTCACGTTCATCGACAGTCTTCAAAGACACATTCTTGTCCCTGATCATTTGAAGTGATCCATGATCATTTGCTGCTTCTCTCGAGGCATTAAAATTCCTAGAAGAATCAAACACCCCGTTTGGATCCTTCATGATTTCATTCCCACTAAACTGATCTTGAGAATGTAACGAATTGACAACATGTGACATCGTTGCTGGTGCAAAACGATGAGAGACTACTTGTTCATCCAAAACTAATTCTACTTCAGCATTTTCAACATCCTTCTGAACAGACAACACATTCCAATACATGCAAAGCAACAATACAGCATTAACAAAAACTCCAACAAACATTGCAGGAAATATACCAAATAAAAACCTCCCGAACGTGATCTTGCTCAATATTGCTATAACTAAGTTCTGAGGATTCCCAATAGGAGTTGCTGAAGATCCAATATTTGCACTAGACGCGAGAGCTAAAAGGAACGGATGAGGTGGGAGGTTTTGTTGCCTAGCAATTTTCAGCACAAACTCAGTTAACACAACACAACTAGTATCATTAGTGAAAAAAGCACTTGAAATTGCAGAAATCAAACAGATTCTACAGAGTAAATCCTTAGCTCCCCTGCTTTTCCAAGCCAATAATTTTCCCAAGTACTTAAACATATCTGCTCTTTCTAAATAAATACTCACAACCATTGTTCCAAACAGAAGTCCTAAAATTGGAAGATCAATAGCAGCATATGCTTCATCTGGTGTCAATACTCGAAATATTACGATTAAATTAGCACCAAGTAATGATCCTGCAGTCCTTCCAATAGGCATAAACGGTACAGCAGGAAAAACTGCCAATATCCAAAATATTGCAAAAGCAATGGAACCAAGAATCACTCTCTCCGTCAATGCCATAGTCATAATCTTCTTTGAGTTTTTTGTATGTTCACATTAGTAATAAATATATCTGAAATGTAAAAACAAACGAACAAACCTTAGATTTTTGTGTTGCAAAGTGATGAAGCTTCGTTTTATAGAAGTTATAGGTAAGTAGCTATAGTCTCGAATTTAAAGACTTTTCAGCGCGTAAGTGTACATTAATTCACTAAGGACGTCGATGGTTTGAATATTTGAGTATTTTAGATAGCAACTTCATGAAAAGGAAACTAAATAGGAAAAAATTGAACTAGTCATATACAAGCACGTACACTTTTCCTTTAATTTCTCTACCTTATGTCACACTTGAGTGTCACGTCAGTATAAAAGGTGCACAAAAATATTTTTAAAACGAGTTCAGGAGGTAATATGATCCTAATAAACTTAAGTGTAATTTGAAAATTTCGGTCATAGTTTCGAGCTACTTGTGTATTATTCCTAATATACTCGACCAGGAACGTTTTATTTTTATTTTTTTGGTCGGTCCACTTTTTTCTCGTTTGGTTTACTTTTAGGTTCAGAATTGTCAAAATTATTTATAATTAAACTACTCCCTCGGTCATTTTATATGGCACTTTTCGAATTTTGAGATTCAAACAAATCAGTTTTTGATTGGAAATTTTATGTTTTAAGTATTTTGAATTATCAATTATTGTGACTTAAAGTAATTTTTACGTAGTTTAAAATATATATAAATTTCATTTTTTAAAAATTTGAAGATTTCATGTGCAAATTTCTGATCTAACTACAACTATTTGACTCTTAAAAAATGAAAAATGTCACGTAAATTGCGACGGGAGTAACATTGTCGTCTAGTGAAGCACTAGTGTTCTACATTATGCTTCAACTTGACAAAAATTGATTAAATTAGCTATAACCTTTTACAGTATAGCAATAACAATTTAAGAACCTTGATTGGATAATATTAAGATTTCCAACTTGGTATAATAACATAGTAAATTTAATTCTAAAGTTGAAAAAAATAATTTAAAATTTGATTAAAAAACAACACCCATGGAGGTAAAATGTACAAGTACAATATAAATTAATGATCCACTTATAGATCAAACGTGTGTGTGTGCGTATACACTCATACATACATAACTTAATTAGTTAGGATTTATTTGTTTTATAACACTAAGTTAACTTTACTTGTTTAATTTACTATTAAACATGATATCTCTGCTGTCCACAAAGATTTGCTTTAAGAAGATATTTTGCATACTTTTTTATTTTATTTTATTTTATTATATTTGAGAAATCACGTAAAAAATTTAAAATCTTTCGTAAGGCACGTGACTTAAATATGCGAGGAGAAGAAATTTCATTTTTTTAAATATATCATTCACCTATACTATCCAATGAAAAATCTATTCATAACCTTGTCATTTCAAAATTAGATTTTTTATTAAGCATATGAACTTTCAAAGTAGAATAAATCTTATAATAATGCCTTTTTTATATATATATATATAATTGTTATTCTAAGTATGTATGTATGAATTTAGTATGCACATGCATATTTTAGTTTTGGCATAAAATCAGGTCGAGTGTATCTCATGTTAATTGCTATATAGAATGTGTGTGTTTATTTATTCAGATTTGTATATAAGCTTAAGTGTCTACTTGTACACACTTATATTTAAAGGTTGCAGATGATAGCTGAAGCCAAGTTAAAAGATAAATTTATGTAATTATGAGTATATCTTATTCTCTATTATTTACGTAGATAAATGAATTTTGATTGTCATGAAATATTTTCTAAATTATAATTTATAATACTATTTACAATATAAATAGATAATCTTTTTAAAAATTGTTACAGAATTTATCTTTATTAATTATTTTTTGTTACTTGCATCATATTGTAGACTCAGCTGAAACTAATAACAATATTTTTTAATGGAAAAAAAATATATATCCTGAATTATCGTAAGTGATATGTAAAAAATCTTCCGTCATACTTTTGAAATATTGGTGCCTTTGTCGTCCAAAAATTAGAGCATATATACTCTTTATACTAACGGATATACGTGTGTCCTAATCTTATTCACCGATCAGTCATTTATCGACGAATAAGATTGTGTCACGTGTCCCCGTTTAGTCTTCCGTTGGATTGAAGAGCATATATGCTCTAGATTTTGAGCGGTAGGAACACCAATGTCCCAAACGTATAACGAAGGATATTTGCACACCATTTACAATAATTTAGGATATATTTGTCGTTTTTTCATTTTTTTTATTATGTTCATTTATTTCATTATAGAACGATATTGTATTATATATTCAATTAATATTTTATCTTCTTCTTTTTTTTGACGAAATTCATATTTTCTATAGAAAATTTGTTGTATAGATTAAAATATAAAATATTATGATTTGAAAAAGGTATAAAAGAAAATAAAGATTAATAATGTAAGTGTAGAATAGACATTTTAAAAAGTTAATTTGAAAAATGGAGAGAATAACTAAAAGTTAAAAGGGACTTTGATATATTATAATTATTATTATTTTTATTACTATTATTATTTTAACTCCTCTCTAATATCTCCCTTTTTTTAAAAAAAATAATAATTTGAACTTATAACTTTTTTATATGTATACAATGCAGGGTGTTTACTTTTCCTGTAATCAATAGTGTTGTTGGAACTTATTCTGATGTGTTACTTTATAGTAAAAATTAGGCAAATGACATACTGTAAATGATAAATTACATTCTATCCCTATAATATTGATATTTACCAAAAATCCCTTATTTTTAAGAATTCTGGATACTTTATAAAATAGAAATGATACTTAAATATAAATGACTGATTTTTTTTTCTGTAACTGTTATAGCTAAAATTTGAGTATCTTTTCATGTGTTGGACATGAAATTTAATGTATCAAAGAAATATATTTTAAATAATATTTCGTTTATATATATAGTTTCAATTAGTATTTTGTAAGTATCATGTTAACCTGTTTTTTTATATGTAGTATAAGATGAGTTGCATTAAGTATCTTTTCAATCTTATCATGATTTTGAATATATTTGTTTATGTTCAATTAATTTTATTAAGTATCATTATCATGATAGAACGATTTTGTTTTATTTTTACTTATATTTCGTATATATTAAGGTATCAAATAATAGTATGGTGTATCATACTGTCATACATCTGTTATTTAGTATCATATTTATATGAATTATTGATAAGTATATAAAAATTAAAGTAACTAATTTAAATTGTGAATTTGAGTATCTTTTTATGTGTTGGACATGAAATTTAATGTATAAAATTTAATTAGTATCATTTGGGATAAAAAAAGGATTTTTGTAATTTAATACATCAGTAGGGAATTAATGAAATTAAATAAATTAAAGTAGTGTATTTTAGTAATTTTTCCTACTTTATATGTGATGTCCAAATCAAAGAAAATGGATGGTACAAATATTGGCCCATTTTTAATAGGGAAAATTACGCGGTTAAGTAAATTTATACTATTTAACTACTCATTATAGCTAAAGTTTGGTATAATTACCACTGCGACTAACATTTACATTAATTACGTAGGCTGACTTCGAGTTTGTATAATTAGTCATATTTGTATATTTATAATTCGCCAGGATATACAAATACATAAGTATAATATATAATTATTTAACCTATATACATATATAATTCACCTCTCTCCCACTCTCTGCCCTCTCATACTCGTCTCTCTCACCCTTCTCACAATCTCGCTCATCTCTCTCCTCCCTCTCTCAATCTCGCTCGCCATATATACAAATACATATATATAATATACAATTATATACATATACAATTCACCTCTCTCCCACTCTCTGCGCTCGCTCGCTTGCCTCTCTCCTCTCTCTCTCTCTCAATATCGCTGACCTCAATCCTCCATCTCCCAGTCTGGCTCGCGTATCTCCTCCCTCTCCCAATCTCTCTTGCTATATATACAAATACATATGTATAATATATAATTATCTAACCAATATACATATACAATTCACCTTTCTCCCACTCTTTCCCCCCTCTCTCTCCCAGTCTCACTCGCCTCTCTCCTCTACACAACATGTAGCCACAAATTGTAATTATCAAACTATAACTATAAAGAGTAATTAGGCTATTTTTAAGTAAATCTATGTAAAAGTTTCCTTTTTTAATAATATACTTGGTCAATTATACTTATTGGAACAAAGAAGATTGTGTCTCATATTCTCAATCGGCCCATTGAAGATCCAAAACAGAAATTTCCCTTTAAAAGTTGCATCCAACTAAAATTCACAAATATTGTCCTTTTAATTTCTCCCCTTATTCGAAAAATAGCCACTATCGTGAAGTTTTAGTTTCTTCGAGTGAAACTTTAAAACATTATCATAAAATTTCACTAAAATTAAAAAGTTATTACTCTGATAGCATGTGAAAATAGGAATAAAAAATATCTATTACTGAATTTTATCCAATTCTCTACAGAGACTATATGTCGTGATCGCAATTTTTTTTCTATCGTTGCTTTCATCTAAATTTTTATCTGTTTAATTAGGATTAAATTTTGAAGAAGCATGTTTTTAAACAATGTAACAATGACGTAGATCGACAAGCATGTTGACTGGGGAGATTGGTGACATTTGATTTTCACAATAAAACTTGATCAATAGTACAATAAAAGCATATTATGTTAAAAAAAAATTAAAAAGCAATTTAAATTCCCAACTTGATTTAGCTTGTTTATATTGTACATAGAAGTAAAAGAGTTGATAAATTTGAATGTCAAATAATTAAAGGGTCGTTTTTTTTTTCTGTATAAGATATATCTTATTTATGTACAAAAGTTGTATTGATTTTATTATATTTGATGAAATTTTGAATTGGTATAAAAATCAATATAATTTTTGATTGGTAAGATTTTAAGGGGTCGTTTGGTAAGAGGTATTATGAGAAATAGTCCATGTATTATGTATGATAATATACCCTGCAATATTAATTCATACATTACTAATTCCTACATTATTTATCTTTCTACCAAACGGCCCCTAAATGTACTCCCTCCGTCCGAAATTATTTGTCATGTTGCGCTTATCGAAAGTCAATTTGACTAATTTTTAAAGGTAAATTAGATTACATTAATTCAATATTTTAAACAAAAAAAATTATATATCCTAAAACTATATGAAAAGTACTATAAATTACAATTTTTTACATATTAATATGATGAAAAAATTCATCTTAAAATGTTAGTCAAAGTTTTTATAGTTTAACTCTAAAAATAAAAATCATGATAAACAATACCGATCGGAGGGAGCATATAAAAGTTATTCATGTATTAATTATACGATGTTTGGTTGCTCTTTTATAGTCCTACATAATTGATATTAACATAACTTCTGATGAAATTTATGTATAAGTTGTGTAAGGTAGAAAGTGGAATTCGTTATGTGAATATTAATTATATATATATTAAAATAATAAATTACATATTTAAATTAATAATTTTTTCAATTGAAAACTTCATTATTTTCCTAACTATGACTGTTTTTTTTATTTCTTTTTATATATGGACCGTTTTCATTTCTTTTTATGTGTTTATAATTTTTATTTATTTATGGAATTGTAAATACCTTTTTGATATTGGGAATTTGCTTGTACATTTTTTTTACGCCACAAATACTAATCAATATTAGCTTATATATTATTTCATATATTTCACATATTGAATTAGCATGGATTATTATTTTGTAAATAATATATATTAATAATTTATAACAATTTAATATTCAATAGTTGATAATTCATGTGTTGTAATCTTTTTATTACTAAATAAATACTTATCTAACTAATTATGTATAATTAATAACCACATAGCTAATATCAACATAACTAAATCCTGCGTGACTAAATCATGCATAACTAATATCTGCATAACTTTAATCAGTAATCAAACTGCTCCTAAATGTATAACTCTTATGTTCCTAAACTTTTGTCAAGGCGGAATAATAATGTACTACACTCATCTACTTCTAATTGTCACAATTTTTTTAGACTCAAATTATTAAAACTTAAACTAATATTTCACCATGTATTTTTCATCATATTTTTATATAAAAATTTGTAATTTATAGTATTGTTTACATAATATTTAAATATTTAATATTTTTATTTAAAAAATTAAATTTTTAAAAGTTAAATAAAATTAAATTTGGGAGAACGAAAAAGATAAAAAGTGGATTGACACAATTTGCTACTTCGATTACAACGACAACTAACATGCCTAATCAATAATGACCTTTTCTTTCTTTTTCCTTCTAGAAAAGTCTATTTTGTTATGCAAAGAAAAAAGATATTTTTATTTGACTATTTAAGTGTTTTTGTTATTCATTTGCAAAATATTAATTAATATATGAATTTAAATATCATGTTCACACCGCGTATAGTGAAGCAAGGAATATGCTTGTCCTCTTTACTTAGTTGTTCTTTTCACAGTTATTGCCTGTCTCCCGTTTTTATTTCCCAAAATATTTACTACACCAGTCATCTCATTTTAAATTTTTTTTCATATTAATTTGTTTTAACTTATTTTTATTAAGTTAAAATGTAATACTGGTAACTATTTATTAAACTAAAACAATGAAAATCAGACTAAGGTAGAAATGAGAGATGCTTATTTAATCGGGAAAATTATATATAATAACAAATTAAATAATCAAATTAATTGTTATAATTACCATTTGATTTAATTGTGTCCCGTAGCAAACTGTTTGACAGTCACCTCTCTCCTTCAAACTCTCGCTCGCCATTCTCCTCTCTCGCTCGCTTCCTCTCACTTTTATATAAACACAAGTATTGTATAAATACATATGTTTTTGTTTCCCTCTCTTTCCTCTTCCAGATCTCGCTCGCCACCCTCGCCTCTCTCGCTTATACAAATAGAAGCGATATGTATAAATTGCGTTTCGATTTATATAAAGCGAGAGAAAATTATACATGCACATGCAGTATATTTTCATCGTATACACTTATAATTATACAATAAAAATTTCGCTGCCCAATTTCGTTTGCCTTTCTCTCTTTCTCGTTTTATACAAATTCAAATTTTATATAATTTCTCTCTTTCTAGTTTTATACAATTCGATTCAATTGTATATTTTTACAATTCGATTCAATTGTATATTCCCCGCCCAAGTTTCTTTTGCCTTTCGTCCTTCTCATTTTTGTACAAATTCAAATTGTATATAATCGTTTTATACACTTATAATTATACAACTCGTTTTATAAACTTCATTTTTATACAATTCTCTTTCTCGTTCTGTACACTTCGTTTTATACAATTCGCTTCAATTGTATACGTATAGTGAATTATACATTTATATGTTTGCTACGAAATGCAATTACACAAACTTGCTATAACATACAAATATGAATTTTATGTTTGCTATATGTAAAAGTTGCCCTATTTAATACTCTCTCTGTCCCTATTTACTTGTCCATATTTCCTTTTATATATGTCCCTATTTGCTTGTCCATTTTAACAAATTAAGAAAGACAATAATTTTTTTCTTAGTATATCCTTATTTAATTCTAGAAAATGTTTAGTACTAATAAATTGTAATGCATGCTTTTCGGAACCAATATTATACTTGGGGAGTTTCATAATCTTTTAAGTGAATGATAAAATTGTAATTAACTATGATAATAATTGATGTCTAATACGTGTGTCACTTTTAAAATAAATAACTAAATAAAAACAAAGAATGTAATATAGTAACATCTACATATATTATCTCTTTCTCAAAAGTTAATGTTTGTTGACTCAAACTCATAATCTTAAGGTTCGAAGCAAGCATGCTGCTGGATATATTTAGAAGGTGATGCTCATACTAATTATTAAATACATAAATTTAAAATAAAACAGTACAATCGAAACGACAACACATTGTTCTTGAGCTTTTGTTTTTCCTCTTTTCTGTTTCCTCCAGGTCCTGGCCCCACACGTCTTTCATTACAACACATTATTACCACTCACATGAGTCCACGTGTCCTACCTCCTCGATCGGTTTCTTTCAACTCTTATCGGCTAAGGAAAGCCCCTTGGCTGGCCTAATCCGCTAATTCCTCATTTATTTTTAATTTTGTCCCGATATGGACTAATATACCCTTCCTCAACTCTCCCGTTTTAAACGGACCAAGCACCAACATCTAGAAAAAGCCCAAGGTCATAATGGAACTTTAAACAACCAAAACCAGTTAAATACTCACTCCATCACAAAACAGCCATTGTTACACTAAAGAGGAAAAAAAAAAATGGGATCACGATTCGAAGTGGAGGTGAAGATCTCATCAGCTAGGGATTTGAAGAACGTTAATTGGCGTTATGGTCGTCTTAATCCATATGCTGTTGTTTGGGTTGATCCGAAAGGGAAATGCTCCACCAAAGTAGATGATAATGGCGATACTTCACCATCTTGGAATGAGAAGCTTGTGATTCCGTTGTATGCTCCGATCGAAGAGTCTACTTTGTATATCGATGTGGTTCACGCTAATGCAACTGAGGGAACAAAGCCTTTGATTGGTTCAGCTAAGCTTCCGCTCCGTGAGGTTGTTGATAGCGTCGGAATCGGTAATTTGACGGAGAGGTCGCTTGATTTGAAGCGTCCTTCTGGTCGCCCACATGGAAAGGTGAAAATTGAGGTTACTGTTCGTGATCCGCGCTATCGTGCGCCGGATCCGTATTATGCACCTCCTTACGGTGTACCTCCACCAGCTGGATCGAGGGATTACCCTGCTCCGCCGCAACCTTACGGCGGATCATACGGTGCTCCTGCCCCTGCTCCTGGTTCTGCTCCTTCTCCTTACGGCGCTCCTGGTTCTGCTCCTTCCCCTTACGGTGCTCCTGCCCCAGGTTCTGCTCCTTCCCCTTACGGCGCTCCTGCCCCTGGTGCTTCTCCTTATGCTGCTCCACCAGCGGGTTACCCGTACAACGCGGCTCCTGCACCGGGTCCAGCTTCGGGTTATGGTCAACAACCAGGTTATGGTGGAGCTCCTGCTCCGGGTTATGGTCAACAACCAGGTTACGGTGCTCCTCCTGCACCGTACGGGCAGCAGGGTAGTTACGGGCAACAACCTGGTTACCCTCAGCAGGGAAGTTATGGATCACAGGGTAGTTACGGGCAGCAGGGAAGCTACGGGGCGCAGCCTCAGGGTAGTTACGGATCACAGAAAGCAGGGTACGGTTACGAGGAGAAGAAGAAGAGTAAGTTCGGTGGGATGGGCCTGGGAGCGGGACTAGCTGTGGGTGCGGTTGCAGGTGCACTGGGTGGATTAGCCATATCTGAAGGTATTGATCACATAGAAGATAACATAGCCGAGAAGGCAGCGGAGAAGGTTGAAGATGATCTCGACGATGGTGGTTACGACGATGATGATTACTAGATAACTTACGTAACTTGAATTCGCATTATCGGTGTAATATGATTTCTGGCGTACTGATCAGATAACATGTAATGGATGCACGTTTTTGCTGTAATTTCAATATCTTGTATTCAAAATTTCATGCTCGTAGTTCAACAATGTCTACTACTTCAATAATGCTATTTGTAGTATTCAGAAATTGCACTCAATCTAGTTTTGTTTGAAATCGTTAACGAATAGATTCCTCACTTTTCTTTCTCGTTTAAAATCGTGCATGAGACTTTCATCTAAGTGATGAAAGAAAGAAGAATCCATTTTCGTTCTTTTTTTATTACCTTCCTTACATACCCTTTTCTCCCTTCCCTTTTTCAAACTCCGAGAACTCTGATCAAGAATAGATCAAGATTCAAGAGCACCCTTTCATCATATCTTAGGAATTCCTTGATTTGGACCTGAGTGGTAAGTGCTACAAGATCTTGTGCATTGAAACTCATGGACTTGTTAACATAACTTTAATTGTATATCACATGATAAAAAAGTCTTATTTATTGTCTTAAACTCCGTGTCAAGTCAAACTAGATCATTCTTTCGGAAAGTATTTTTGTTATTGTAGTCATATACATCACATACATTGGATCAAGTAACAACTCTGGAGTTTCAACAAGCTACTATTACAACCCTTTTATTAGGAATCGATGATTTTTTAAGTTTTAACAATACCCTTCAAAGGATGGCTACTTCAAGATTCTGAACAATGAAGTTCAATTTAGGAAAAACGATGATGTCAATCCATTGAAATATTGTATGTTACAAGTGAATATTTGCGCCAAGAAATGAACATACAAACATACCATATAACTCACTTTGAAGAGTGTACTTAATAAACTTAGGTATACTAATTTTTTTTCAACTTATTCAAAGTTGAACTCGAATTGACAAAAGCATTCAAAGTTTGCCGTATGTATTGTCATCATCCCTTACGTGTATCAACCAATACATTATTTAAAAAATAGGGATAATGCCCAAGTACATCCTCAACCTATGCCCAAAATCTCAGAGACACACTTATACTATACTAAGGTCCTATTAACCCCCTAAACTTATTTTATAAGTAGTTTTCTACCCCTTTTCAGCCTACGTGACACTAGTTTGAAAAAACAAAATCAACGATCATTTGACCCACAAAGATAGTGTCACGTAGGCCGAAAAGGGGCAGAAAATTATTTAAAAAATAAGTTAGGGGGAATAAGACCTTGGTATAGTATAAGTGTGTTTCTGAGATTTCGAGCATAGATTGAGGGGTACTTGTGCATATCCCTAAAAAAAATATACTAATGTGTTAAGATGGCTCCAATTATATATGGATTATCATTGTCGTTCCACTTAATAATAATCTTCAAACATGATGAGTATATATAGATATATATTACTATTATTGTGGTTGGTATTGAAGCTAATTGCCTTGTAAGATTTAATCATCAGAGTAATGTAGGGAAGTTTGTGGACAATGGTTAATCCCTTGCAGTGTAAGTCCCCTAATAACATCTTAGACGTACAGATAAATATATTCTTGTCTTCAAAGCTAAAAAAAAAATATAAAAAAAATAATAAAAAAGCATATAGTATAATATTTATTATAATCATTATAAGAGGTGTTTCAAACGTGTACTCTGCTCTCTCCTTCACCTTTTGGAATTATTATCTCTTTTATTTAAAGTGTTGTTTCTTCTCTCATATTTGAATAGTTAACAATTGTAAAATCTCCCTTTTTTTTGAGTTTTCTATTTGCAGGGCTAATTAAGAAGAAGAATGAAGATAAAATTTCGTCCAGTGTTGAGAAAATATATTGCATGGAATGGTAAGATTCATATATATATGTTTTAGTTCAATTACTTGATTTTTTTAAATTCATAAATACCAAAAAAGTAACATCTGAAAATGAATCTCATTAAAGAGGAGAAAAGACTCATCTGTGTCATCCGTTAAAAGTTTGACTCATTTATGTCATTTTAGTTTAATAAATAATTACATGAATGAGTCATTTATGTCATTTTAGTTTAATAAATAATTACATGAATGAGTCTTTTCTCAAACGAAAATTGCATAGATGAGTCAAACTTGCTAATATCGACTATAAAAGTGGATGATTATCACTAAGCAATATGAACAAAAAGAGAAGTATGATGAAAAACACGATTATTTTATGATTATAATCAGAATAGATAATCTTTAATTTTATATGAAATATCCAATATGATATAATTTTAGGTATAATATATGCAGGACGCTATATAAGACTGAATTATCATGTAGCATGCAAGTATCTACTTGTGCATATTTAAAAGTGAAAGGGATAAATGCATGTTATCTGAAAATAAGTTACGGAACATATATGTTTATATATTACGTGTTTATTTTTATCTTATTTAATAGCCCTAACAAAATGTTGGATAAGGGTCAGATATACCCTTATATTAATAGAAATAATTTAAATATACTCTCGTTAAAAATTTTGATTCTAATATGCTTTTATAGTTATATTTTAGGTCTAAATATACCCTCCCGTTATACCCTTCCCGTCTAAGGTTGGATGATATACAGAGAATGTTGATGATAATAAAAGAAAAGCATGTTACAAGTTGGGCAAAAAGTGTGAAAATAATATAGTAGCCACCAATTCATACGATTATATTTACTTTCTGGTCCCCCTGTGACTATATAATATGTCCAGAAGCACGTGGTTTGTGTATATTGTAAAAATATACAATCATCAATATGGATTTGGATTGGGTTGTTGGGATATTTCTGTGTTCTCTAACTCATTATTACGCCCTGTATCTGATATCTGTATTCTAGTTTAACTAATTTAAATTTGCGTTAGAAACTCTCACATTAAAAGTATTGGGTAAAACGCTTCGTAATAAAGACGACTTATGTTAACTTTGCGAAAGAATATATATATATAATCAAAATATTAGATTGTCAATCCTTCAAATCCCACCATTGTTTGTTAGATAATCTCCGTAGCACTTATATTTTTGGGCTTTGTTGGGCTCAAAATCCTTTATTTTTTTTGTATGCAGAGGCCCAAGACACTAAACCGGGCCACATGGAAATGGACCTCCGAGAGGAATATGCCCATGCTTTTCGAACCGAATCATATACTGATTTCTGGACACGTGTACTTGCTTTATCCGAAAAGATTTCTTCTCCGACCAAAATTGTGGGCTCCACTTCAGCTGCTCGGCTTCCTTCTTATCGCCTTTTCGTGGAGCATCTTTTGGATCCGGATCAACCCACCGTGACTCGAATTCTCAATTTAATCCGAACCCATCAAGATAACCACTCTCTACTATCCCAATACTTCACACAAACTGCTGAAGCTTCTCTACTCTGTAGCCTTTTATTAAAAGACGTGCAACGTACGCGCTCCAGATATAAATCACTTAAATCCGCCTTAGACTCCCTCCAAAAAACACCTTATTCGCCTAAAAAACACATGCCCAAAATCCTGACCCGATTAACTAAATTTTGCAACTCACTTAACCCGCTTGTTTCATCAACATCTTCTCTGCTCCGATTTAAAACCGTTCAAGCTAACTGCTCGCAATTGCTAAAACGGATCGAACTTAAGCGCGATAAGACCAAAGCAAAACTCCGAATAATAAATAAATTCAAACGCGGCTCAGCCGTATTTGTCATGGCTTTAACAGTCTCGCTTACGGTTATCGTAGCGACTCATGCACTAGCCTTGCTAGTTGCGGCTCCAACCGTAATGATGGCTTCATTCCAGCTGATGTCGACTAAGAAGCTGGCTAGCTGGTCGGCTCAGCTGGACGTAGCCGCTAAAGGTACGTACATATTGATTAGAGACTTGGACACTATAAGTCGGCTAGTGGGTCGGCTAAATGACGAGTTAGAAGACTTGCAAGCCATAGTACGGTTTTGGCTTGAGAGAGGCGGAGATCCGCTTCAGCTTGAGCTACAAGCCAGCGGAGAAGTGGCGCGCCAGCTGAAAAAGAATTATGCTAACTTTGTGGAGCAATTGGATGAATTAGAAGAACATTTATATTTGTGTTTCATGACAATTAATAGGGCTCGAAATCTTGTTATCACTGAAATTATGAATTCGAGTCGATATTTGTTAACCCAAATCAAAGTATAGAAATGGAAATTCGTATCTCGTGTATTATGTTATGTATTACAGGTGTGAATACTTGTTCAACTTTATATAAATTTAACTGTTTATTTATTTAAATTGAATGACATAGATGATAGATAAAGTCAAGTTAAACCGGATTGTTGCTCGAATATTTCTTTTTTTTTTAAAAAAGACCTTTCTCTTTAAGGAAAGAAAAACAAAAATAAATATTTATATATTTCTTTATTTAATGATGTGAGCTTTTATGGGCAAGAAAATGGTGGATGTGGAAATTTATGATCACCACCAAACGTAGCAAAAATTAACATAGTGAAAAAAAAACTTTCACATAATTAGGTTTGTCAGAATATAGTTGGGGGTAGCTATGTGGTCAATGTGTTTGATTAAATTGGTGAGGTCTTCAATTTCAAATTCAATTTTATTATTGAAAATAATTGATACATACTCCTTCGGATCCATTTTAGTTATCGAAGCTATTTTTTAATTAGGTATAATATATAAAGAGAAGTACTAAACGATCAGAAAATTTAGCCAGAATTTAAATAGAAAATCTTAAAAATTATAATATTTTTTTTATTTCTAAATAAATTGATCTTTTTTTTCCCCATTTTTTAGTAAAATTAAAGATAAAAGGGTAAAATATTTTTAAAAAGTAAAATTACATTAAAAATATCTCATTCTGGTCAAAAAAAAATTTCCATAAATGGGCGAACTGTCCATCTTGATGTTTAAGGTTCATAAAGTGTCCATTTTGATGTTGCGCTGGTCATGTTGTCAGTTAAAATCAAGGGAAAATACCCAAGTACCCCCTCAACTTATGTCCGAAATTCCATAGACACATTTATACTATACTAAGGTCCTATTACCCCCCTGAACTTATTTTATATGTAATTTTCTACCCCTTTTTAGCCTACGTGGCACTAGTTCGAAAAAAAAGAGTCAACCATCGTTGGGCCCAGAAGATAGTGCCACGTAAGCTAAAAATGGGTAAAAAATTATTAATAAAATAAGTTCAGGGGGGTAATAGGACCTTAGTATAGTATAAGTGTGTCTCTGAGATTTCGGACATAAGTTGAGGGGGTACTTTGACATTATCCCTAAAACCAAGTTAAAGATCATTTTTATCTATTGTGTTTTTTAATCATCATATCTATTGAAAATAGTTGATTTATAGTAATTGTCATTTCATAAATTTGAGATATAATTAATTTTTTAATTTTATCTTTACTCTACTTATAAAATTTGTTATTGCTATTGTTCCACCTTTTATCTTTACTTAAACAAAATAAATATGGAGAGACTACTATAATAGAAAACATAATAATAATTTTTTTTATAACATAATAATAGTTTTAAAATAAAATTAAAGAGTAAATAAAGATACTTAAATTAAACTAATTTTTTCATTAGATTTGTAGGAGTGTAAAAGAAAAAAAAACATACCAAGTAAATAAATATGACCTTTGAAAAAGTAAGATAACTTGTATCCTAATTGTCTTTTGTCTTGTTGACTAATTTACATATTTAATCGTATGGTTCAAAATAACTCAATTTTATTTGTTTTTTTACCCAATAAATTATATTTTCAGTTAAATCTAAAGTTACCGTAAAAGGCTATCTGTTTTTTATGCTAAATTGCTAATTATGTGGGAATTTATTATAAGTAGGAAAATATTATTCTTAGAGTCTTTCCAGTGAAACCAAATCAAAATATATCAGTTTGGTTGTTTCGATTTTTCTAAAAATAAAATTAGTTAATTTTTTATGCTATAGCAATTTTATTGGTTGAAGTGATGAATAAAGTTTTAATAAGTCAATATATGTTAAATAATAACTGACAAACGTATAATTTACTGAACACATAATAATTACTATTTGATTAGTTTAACAATATTCTTTTAATGATGTTTGCATTCAGAGTTCATCAAATTTTAATGACGGTAGAGTTCAATTGCATGTGGCTTTCCGCTGATAATATTTTGGTTATATTTTGGGATTAAAAATATCGTGTTTGTCAGAAGTGGTTCAACTATATTAGTGGCCTAAATAAAAAATTAAATCAGAGCCTTAAATTTGAATTGTTAATAACTTTTATATAATTGATTTCATCTAATTTTCAATTGATAATATAATCATTCTTATTTTAAATTATTTTTCATGAGATATAGTAGTCCAAATATGCCAAATTTCTTCTAATAATTTCTTCATTTTCTTGAAAATTTTACTTTTTATACATATAGTATTCAATATTTATTTATTTTTAAAAAGAAAAACTTATAACCTATTATTATTAATAAAAATGAGACCTTTTAAATTTGGAAGCCTGAGACGCATATCTTTTTTTTAACAGTGCCGAACCAATTCTGATGTTTGTATTCTAATATCCTTAAGAGTTAACAACTTAATTTTTACGTGACAAGTCACGTGAGACTAATTTCTCAATTTAAACATTGTGAATTAAGATTTAATCACAGAAAAAACTAAACCTTCAGCGACGACTAGTTATACTAAATAATATATTTGTAAATAAAAGGGATAATACTCAATTACCCCCCTAGCCTATACCCAAAATTTCTACGACACACCTTATCTTTGATGAGGTCCTATTACCCCCTCCAACTTTTTTTTTTGTAATTTATTACCCCTTGCGTGCCTACGTGGCAATAATCGTGACTTCACCCATTTAGGGCGCGTGAGTGCAGAGTGTGTGCAGATTTTGGCTAACAATGACCAATAAAAGTTAGCCACGTGTCAAAGCAATTTGAAAAAAAAAATCAAAAATAAATTTTATTGTTTCTCTCAAAAGCAAGTTCTTCTTCCTCTTTTCAAAAAATAACCACATGTTCATGGTTCTTCATTTTTGAAGAAGCTCCATCCATTATCATTCAAGTTAAATAGCTCCTTGATTTGAAAAGGTAAAGTAAAATTTAATATATTCTTTACATCTTTTTATGTCGATTATTAATTCTTATTTTTTTTTTGACAATATTTATAAAGTTAGGGTTATGACAAAATTCGAGTTGAATAAGTTTTGACAATGTTTAAAATTAACTCCCAAAATCCAACATCGAAAATCAAATTTCAGTTGGAAATCTAATTTCTAACCTTTGAAATCGATCTCGTCCACACATGCAAGACTTTCCCTCTTTCTACTTCATCTACTTTTTGGTAAAATTAATTTGGAAAAGATAAAACGCCAGCTTTTCAAACTTGGGAAGTGTAAAGTTACTTTATCGAAAGCTGAAAAAGTGGATCTCGGCGCGTATTCAACAAACACTTCGACCTTGCAGATTATTATTGCCACGTAGGCACGCAAGGGGTAATAAATTACTTTAAAAAAAGTTGGAGGAGGTAATAGAACCTAATCAAAGATAAGGTGTGTCGTAGGGATTTTGGGTATAGGCTAGGGGGTAATTGAATATTATCCCTAAATAAAACAAAAATAAGATTTAGATGGATGGTCCAAGTTAAAACTAATTAAAATGGGTGTCTATATATTTCTAGATTTAACTTTTCAATTTGATATGCTCACACCTACTCACCATTCATGATACATTTTATTACACCACTTTTCTAGTTGACGAACTATTATTTTCTAATAAACGCCTCCACATGACAACAATCACCACAACTATAAACTTTATTAATTATCCAAGAAAAAAGAAGAGGTACTATTATTGTAAAGTCCGTATCAAATAAGGTGTGAAAAAGGAAAAGTGATTGAAAAAAAAGGGAAAATTCACGAGTATCTCCTCAATCAATTTCTGAAATTTCAGAGACACACTTATGTTATACTAAGGTTCCATTATCCTCTTAAACTTATTTTATAAGTAAATTTCTACCCCTATTTCGGCTTACGTGGCACTAACTTGAAGAAAAAAAATCAACCAGCGTTGGGCCTACAAGATAATGTCACATAGGCCGAAAGAGTAGAAAATTATTAATAAAATAAGTTCAATAGGGTATAGGATCTTAGTATAGTATAAGTGTGTCTTTGAAATTTTGAACATAGATCGAGGGATACTTTGCGATATCTCAAAAGAATATAAATAATAAAAGTTGAAAATATATTATTTTTTTCTAATAAATAGTAGTTGTGTAGTACAATATTATTTTGATTCATCTTAATTGTCTATTTTATAAAATTAATAAATAATTTTATATTTATCATTAATTATAATTATTTATCTTATTACATTTTTAACGCATATATAATGCACTAAGTTTGTTGGGTATAAAGGCCGTTAATACACTATATGTAATTTTTTTTTTATTAAAAATAAAAAAATCTGGCAATTGTTTTTATAGAGATTAGAGAGTGTTTGATCACATTAAAACGCCAAATTGGACAGGTTTGAAGACCTTTCAATGTCATTATTA
Source organism: Solanum peruvianum (assembly GCA_027705065.1). Classification (NCBI taxonomy): domain Eukaryota; kingdom Viridiplantae; phylum Streptophyta; class Magnoliopsida; order Solanales; family Solanaceae; genus Solanum; species Solanum peruvianum. Next base: position 2,814,826 of record JAKWJD010001757.1, on the reverse strand, counting down.
TTTATATATGTTTTACAATAATATATACTTTTGAATGTTAATTAAATCAACGGGAAAAAGCTAAAAATATACAGTAGTTTTAACTATTAATTCATTAAATTAATTAATTATGACGGCTAGTTATTTCCTTAACTTCCTATTTTCAACCTCCACTGGCCAGTGTTTAATTATTCATTGAACAATTTTCGTATGACTAATTAGAATGCATGATCATAGATAGAGTAAACGATTTGTACACTTTGATTTAATGTACTCATAATTACTTTATTATATGTAAAATTGGCAGCTCAATTTAAAGTAGAAGACTTTACAATAATCACTTTTAGGCAGTATTTTATTTAATTAGTAAAAAAATTGTTTCACTTTTAATATTTATATTTCTATTTTTCAAAGTATTCGTATTCTATGGTATAAGTTCATTCTATGAATAGGTTAATTTTTTATAACCTTTTAAAATGAAATAAATTTTGTGTTAACAAGAAGAAATGGCAGAACGCTATGAAAATGACGTGTATCTAAAATTTTGAGAGAATAGATGTAGTTGAATATCGTTTGGTTTGATTCCTTTATTTTTTTTTGTGATAAATTGATAATAACTTAGAATGAGCAAATAACAATTGATATTATCCACCATATATATCATTTTATTTACAATTAGTCTTAATGAGTTTTCATACTTTAAAAACAATAACTAATAGCAACAGCTTCACAAATTTTAAAAATAAAAAAGAAAAAAAATGCATGATAATGATAGAAGTATATGAGTTTACTTGAATTTATTTTCTTTAGATAATTTCATTTTAAATTATGAAATTAGTATAGTCAAGTTATTGATCGGATAATTCACATACATGATAAAAGAGTATTTTAATTTCAATTTTCGATGATGGAACTAATAATTAGGTATATATTTGGAAAACAAGGCACGTCTTTGCACTTAATTAACTACTCAAAATCTTATGCAACATAACATGAGCTTTTCCAAAGACACATAACTCAGACACATAAAAAGGTTTATACTACGGCTGTTCAAAATCGAATCGAAACCGATAAGTCAAATCGATAAAAAAGTTATTGATTTATATTATTGGGTTATTGATTTTGATGACGGTTTTGATTTTTTTTGTTATCGGGTTATCGGTTCTTAACGGTTTAAAGTTTTTTCTTAACGGGTTAACCGATAATCCGATATATACCATTTTGTATATAAGTTTTCGACTTAGAGTTTAATTTCCTACTTTTATTTTTGATTGTCTCAAATACTTGATTATTCTACAATGTACAAGTGTTTGCTTTTGAGCAGATGTAACTTGTGAACTCAAGTGCATGGTTTATTTGGTTAGTCACCTTGTTTCTAAGTGATTTTCAATGTTTTTTCTTTTGTGTCAAAATCTTAACGGTTAAACCGATAACCGAACTGATAACGACCAAAAACCGATAAACCAATATTTTAATGGTTCTATAACGATCTAGCATCTCTACAAACCGATAACCAATAAGCCAACCCGATAAACTTCAAAACCGAACCGAACCGGCCGATACACAGCCCTAGTTTATACTACATCCTTGTATGAGAAAACTAATGCCCTACTATTATGAACGGGTCAGGACCAGTACGATTAAAATAGTCTAACATCGAATTAAAAAACCATGTTTGGAATTCGAATTGACAAATAAGATTTGTGAAAGTAAATTAAACTTATACAAACTGTTAAAAAAAATGTATAATCCTCTCGTCCCTCATTTTTGAGTTTTAAGACTTATCTTTTCAAATAGTATCGATCTTTAGTTTACTAGTCTATTATTGTTTTCTAATTTCTTTGTTAGTTTCATTTTTCCACTTGTTTTGTTATAATATCATCCATATTTGACTTAAAACACTAAGAAGAAAACAAAAGTAAAGTGAAATAATTTCCTTCAACTGCCATCCAATATAGCTAAGGATAGTAGTAATAAATTGTATCCAACTACACACCATGTAATTCATAAATGCACCCCCAACTGTTCCCAATATAACACTACTAGTACTATAAGTAAATCACTATCTTGGCTCATTTTTCTATCTTGCAAAAAAACACACACCAAAAAAACCAAAAAAAAAAAACTTAGCCATGACAAAGGAGGAAATTGCCACTACAAATGTGAACATCTTGAAAAAATCAAATGTGAAGCCACAAAAACCACTAGGGAAAAAAGAATGTCAATTAGTAACATTTGATTTACCTTACTTAGCTTTTTACTATAACCAAAAGTTGATGGTTTACAAATTAGGGGCTGATAGCTTTGAGGAAACAGTAGAAAAATTGAAAGATGGTTTGGCTTTAGTGTTGGAAGATTTTTATCAACTTGCTGGAAAATTGGGAAAAGATGATGAAGGAGTATTTAAGGTGGAATATGATGATGATATGGATGGAGTTGAGGTAATTGTGGCTGAGGCTCAAGAAATTCAAGTTGCTAATCTTACTGATCATCAACAAGGGATCAATAAATTCCAAGATTTGATACCTTATAACAAAATCTTGAATTTAGAAGGACTTCATAGGCCTCTACTCGCCGTACAGGTAAAAAAAATATATTTATACAATCAGATCATACGTAACTTAATACTAATGAAAGTGATAATTAATCTTGCTAATAATACAAGTAAAAAAATATATTTATACAATCAGATCGTACTGACTTAGTACTGATGAAAATATATATATTTATACAATCAGATTATACTTAACTCAGTACTAATGAAAGTGATAATTACTCTTGTTAATGGTACAGGTAAAAAAATATATTTATACAATCAGATCGTACTGACTTAGTACCGATGAAAGTGATAATTAATCTTGTTAATTATAACATATAATTGCATTATAACTTTATTACTCCTAATTTATTATTTTTTATAACTTTTTTTTTTTTTTGTGAATTGAGTTTCAGCTAGGTAGTCACGTCTACGTTACATTTATTAATGCACTTTTATTAGTTCGGCTGTGACAGAAAATTAATTGTGGGGTATTTAGTGTGGTTTTTGAAAAATAGGTTGGTTTATTTTATTTGATTATAATTGGATTTTGACATATTGATTAAATAAAAATAATAATTAAAATGATTATTTAATTATATTATTTTTATTAATTAATAGTTAGTATTAGATATTGAAAAAATAATTACTCCCTCCGTCCAGAAATGTTTGTCATGTTGAGTTTATCGAAAGATAATTTGACTAATTTTTAAAAGTAAATTAGATCACATTAATTTGATATTTTAAACAAAAAAATTAGATATTTTAAAACTATATGAAAAGTACTATAAATTACAATTTTTTTTATATTTATATAATTAAAAAAATGCATATTAAAATGTTAGTCAAAGTTTTTATAGTTTGACTTTAAAAATAGAAACTATGACAAATAATACCGGACGGAGAGAATAATAGTAAAGGTAAAATAAGATTTTAAAAAAATCTTTTTTGTAATATATTAAAAATCAAGTGAATTATTATTTTTGAAATAGTAAAAATGTAGAAAAAGCTAATTATAATCCTTTCTTTCGCACTATATTAATACTTCACATATATGACTAAAAGTAAAAGTGAAAATAAATAACTAATTATGTCTTATTTTCTAAAATTAAAGTTCAAATTAGTCATAAAATAGTCAATATGAAATTAAATTTTTTTTTTGTCTTCTAGTCCAAACAAATAATCATATTCCATAGGATCTCACATGGTATGTTAGCCCATTTTTTCGCTAAGTATATAGGAATGTCTATCATCCTGTACAAAAAGTTATGATTTATGTCCTCCTTCTATAAATTATATTTAGAATCGCCATCATCGTGGGTATATTTTTATTTTTTTTATAAAATAAAAAAAGCTGTCCACAAATGGATGTACCAAATCTTACTTTAGTACTAATTCCTGTAGTTTAATTTTAGAAACATACATTATATTGCTATTTTGGTTTCACCGTTGTTTGTTGTAATCTGATTTAACTCTATAAGTAATCTATCCTATTATTAAGATTACCAATTTAGAGTTATATGCTTCTTTGATGTATAATTTTTTTGTCATTTTGTGTTTGCATTTAATTTCAACTGAAAAAAATAGTTACGTAGTTAGGAGTAATTAATTAGTTGGACCCCATTCATCACTCTATTATTTTTGACAGCTCACCAAGCTTAAAGACGGGCTGGCAATGGGATTAGCATTTAATCATGCTGTGCTGGACGGTACTTCCACGTGGCACTTCATGACTTCCTGGGCCCAGCTTTGTAGTGGGGCCACCTCCATCTCGGTCCCGCCTTTCCTCGAACGAACTAAAGCTCGTGACACTCGAGTCAAACTCAACCTATCTAAGCCATCCGACGCGCCGGAACATGCAAAGTCGGAAACGAACGGCGACGTTAGCGCCAGCGTGGATCCACCTATGCGTGACAGGGTGTTCAAGTTTTCCGAATCAGCAATTGATCAAATCAAGTCAAAAGTCAATACTAACCCTGGAGAAGGCGCGAATAATACGACGCCGTTCTCTACTTTCCAATCCCTCTCCGCGCACGTGTGGCTAGCTGTCACGCGTGCGAGGCAGCTCAAACCGGAGGAATACACGGTTTACACCGTCTTCGCTGATTGCCGTAAAAGAGTCGATCCGCCGATGCCGGAGAGTTACTTCGGAAACCTAATTCAGGCGATTTTCACTGTAACGGCGGCGGGATTGCTGCTATCGAATCCGATTGAGTTTTCGGCAGGGATGATTCAGCAAGCAATAGCGAAGCACGATGCGAAGGCGATTGAAGAAAGGAACAAGGAATGGGAGAGTAGTCCGAAGATATTTGCGTACAAAGATGCCGGAGTGAATTGTGTGGCGGTGGGGAGTTCGCCGAGGTTTAAGGTGTATGAGGTTGATTTTGGATGGGGTAAAGCGGAGATCGTGAGGAGTGGGTTGAACAATAGATTTGATGGGATGGTGTATTTATATCCAGAGAAAAATGGAGGAAGAGGAATTGATGTGGAGATTAGCTTGGAAGCAAATGCTATGGAGAGGTTGGAGAAGGATAAAGAGTTTCTTATGGAAGCTTAATTCATTTGCTTTTGCTTTTGCTTAATTGTTTTTTTTTTGAGTTTTATTATTGTTTTATCATGTGGTGTGTTTCTGTTTTTTTTTTTTCTTTCTCTGTGGTATAAAGGAATAATGTTCCTTTTAGTGCTTAATGTATATCATGTGTTTGATGATTTTGTTTTCTACAAATAGTCAAAGATCAAAATAGAGGTGACTATAAAATATGTACTATATCTTCTGTTTTTTTTTAATTGTTTTTTTATTTTTTATAAATGACTATATAATAAAAAAAATATGAAAAAGGATCAAAAATATCTTTAAACTATTCGAAATAATTTGAATATACTTTTGAATAATATTTTGACTCAAATATATCTTTACCGTACTATAAGGTCAAAAATACACTTTTCGTTAATAGAATCTGTTAAACATTATTTGGATGTCAAATGACATGCCATACAAGGCAATAGAGTTGCATTAACGCTACATAGACTAATAAATTATCCCTAATTTCTCCCAATTTTCTCCATTCCCCTTTAGAATTTAGAAATGATTTCATTAAAGAATATGAAAACCCTTTTACTCATTTCAATATATCCTTAGAAATGATTTTGCGGCTAAGGTTCGAAGTACATAACTTCTTAATTCTAATTTTGGTCTATGTCATAACAGTGGTCACTCAACCCATCCATGAACAACCATTCAATAAAAATAGTTTTCTTTCAAATGGAATTGAAATGAAGCAAAGTAAATAAATAAAGTAGTGCCTTGATTCAAGTAGTATTTCTGATCCCGTGTACCATAATGTCATCACATGAAACAATGAAGACTGCTGTTGGAAGTCAATAGAAACAAGCTCAAAAGGGTCAACGATATGTAAGAAATGGAGAAATGAGGGAAAGGGTTTTTATGTTTTTTAGTGATATCACTTTTAAATTTTAAGGGAAATGGAAAAAATTCGAGGAAATTAGGAATAAGTTTATTAGCCTACGTGGCATGAGTGAAACTCTATTGGCTTAAATGGCATCCAAGTGTCGTTTAACAAATTCTGTTAATGAGAAGGGTGTTTTTGACTCTATACTTTGATGGGAAGCGTATATTTAAGCCGAAATATAGTTTAAGGGCATATTTAAGCTATTTCGGATAGTTTAAGATACTTTTAACCCTTTTTCGAAAAAAATATAGTCACATATGAATACATTATAAGAATTTTGACAAACAACGATAAAAGCAATAAAAATATTTTTCATATCTGAAAAAATAATTACATGGTGCAAAATCAAGATGAAATTATCACGATCTAAAAATTAAAGATCGTGATAACATTTATCTGCAAACATATTGATACTCTAAAAATATTTTATCTATGTGCGAGTTCAATTATTATTTTCTCTTCTTCTTTTGATCTAGTTATCTCTCAGACTTTACGGCATAACATCTACTTATATATATATATTATATGCAAATATATTGACACGTAAAGGTGTATTTAAGTTGAAAAAAACATTTCTTAAAAATAAAAAAGAAGTCTCACACGACTCGTATTAATTGGGAATATAATATGGGAGAGTGTTAGCGTTGACATAATCAGTATCGACTATCGCGTGTGAGTTTATATCTTTAGTTTATACAAATACAACAGAGGAGGAATAATTAAGTACAAAACACTCTTCAATGGCTCTAATGTACAAAATTGTTACTCCGAAGCAGATCATTCCAAGTTCATCAAGCATTTTAAGAATAACACTACAAATATTCAATGATTTTAAGAACAAGACCTATGTCTCACTTTCGGGATTCGTGGAAGAAGAGATCATCGAGGCAGCTTCTCCAGGAGCTTCTGGGGTGTAATGCAGTTACAGAAAACATCAGAACAGAGGAAGAGAGAGAGAGCGAGAGAGAGAGCATACTGTGTGCACAAATTACTAACCTTGCGACTGGCTTTCAGCATTTGAGGGGCTTTGTTGGGGAGAAGACAGATTCTGCTGAGCAGCTGCCTTTGAAAGATCTTCAGTTGAGTATGCTCCATCTGCTGAAGAAGCACTATCTGCTATTTTAGAACAATACCAGTTAGTTCCCTATGGATAAAGAAAACAACCATTCAGGTCGAAAAGTTTGGAAGTGCCTCCTGTGAATAGAATATCATATCAGTTCTGGTTGCACATAACATCTAGTATTAATGTTAATAAAGAAATAGACTTCTGAGTCTAATTCAACCTCAAAAGCTAGCACATGAGGGAGGACTGCCCAAGACCAACTAAGTAGTCCATGTTACCGTCCCACAAACAATGTGGGACTCCAATACACCCCACTACCACACGCCCAGGACAGGACGTGTGGAGCGTGAATAATATAAGACCGGTTGGGGTGGGGGGGCAACATTAAAAACAACAAAAAGGGATGAGCGTCACACTGATACCATAATAAAGAAATGGACCTTGAGCCTAACTCAACTTCAAAAGTATGCTCATGAAATGGAGGGTTGCCCAAGACCTTATAAAAAGTCCGTGTTCTCATCCTACAAATGGTATGGGGCTCCAACAAATGTACCTTGCTTTTGTAACAAAATTCCTACAAATGATATGGGACTCCAACAAATGTAGACCCTGCTTTTGTAACAAAATATTAATGGTAAACGAGAAAAGAATTCAAGCAGTGGATCTATCATTGTACTATTGAGGCAATAAGTATCCAAATCGAACTAGATCACTTTTGGGCAACTCCAATAGGAGCACAGCAAGAGAGACCAGGTTTTGTGACTTTACCAATTTAAGAGATGCCTTAGCAAATAGGTGTTTTCTATGTCCGCATATTACTAACCTTGTGAGGGGCTTTGGGTATTGAAGGGGATTTGCTCGGGCGTAGATGTCTCACTCTGCTTCTGAGCAGCAGCTTTTAGCTGTTCCTCACTGATCTTCAAGTACTCTTCAGTTGAGTATGCTCTATCTGAGGAAGAAGAATTATCTGCTACTTCTGAAACATTTAACATTGATTAGTTCCTTAAGGATGAATAACAGAATAAAACAACAATTGGATCAAAATGTTCTAAAATGCATCCCATGAATAGAATGTGTCATAACAGCTCGAGTGGATCTGCGGAAAACACCTAGTAGAAATTAACCCTGCTTCATACCATGATGGTAAAGGTAAAAAAAACTCAAGAAGTGGATTGCTTCTTCTGCTAATGAGAGCAACAAATATCCAAATAGAAGTAGAGCACTTTTGTGCAGTCCCATCAGGAGCTAAGAAAAATCAGGCATCTGGAGTTCAGCAATTTAAGAGATGGACGATGGTTGCTACAGAGTCGCTAAACGAACGGTTACCTGATCTTTATTTTGTATATCTACTTACCTTGTGACACGGTTTGGGATTCAGACTGACTTTCAAGTAAGGCTGCAAGGTCTTTCTCTGCTTGCTTTTCAGCATCAGCGATTCTCATCATCCTTTCCAAGTCGTCTTCAGCTGTGGAAGCTAATTTTGGTGATGGAGAACCATCTGCCATTTTTGTAAGAGTTATATAGTGACACTCTTTACAGGATAGGTAACTATTTAGTCTGCTAACACAAATGAGCATGGGAAACTGATTTGCTTCTTCAATGATGAAATGTTAAAAATAATAATTGCAGAAGACGACTACTGATAATAGTAGGTAACAATGGTCCAAGATAAGGGACCAAAAAAATGACTTGTCGATTTGTAATAGTGGATATCTTGCAGGTACTAAGCAGCAACAACAATCGATTGGAAGGCTTGAATATATGATTGGAAAGGCCCTAGATAAGAATAAATATTCTTGCAATTTTGGGCCTTCCGCTATACTAAAAAGCAATGAGCAGTGATTATGTCATTAGGAGGTAGAAATGCAAACACGAATGCAAGGTTGTCCTTTCTCTAGTTATCAGATGTAAAACATTTCTTCAGCAAAAACATGTTTCATGCTAGTCTTGCGCTCTAAACAGCTAAAATTTCCTCCAAATTAGTTCTTCCTACATAATCTTCTTCACAAAGGAACATAGCCGGTTATCACACATTTTGATGATGCGGCATCTTTTGAAATTTGCTTTTACTTCAGATAATTCACAAACATCAAACAGTTTGGAACACCTCTGATTGTAGACGGTGAGTTTTCAAGTATTTCATATAAATTCAGAAGAACTAAATTTGAATCCTCGAAAGGGCAATGTCTGTAATGAGCCCAAGGTTTCCATGAACTCTTCACACACCTCTTAACATTTTGTACATGTACTTGACTTCTGTCCCCCCTCAAACACATGCCCGCTGTACAGAATTTCTTTAAACCAAGCGGTTATCCACAAAGTGCAAATGAATGTAAAAGTAAGATTCAACACAATAGATTGAAATTCAAGGAGTCCAGAGCATGTTCCTTGTCACCATTCTATGCCATATGTTAATGTGGTACAAATATGAACAAAAATGAGAGACCTTTATTATCCTTCGCTAAAGCCTGTCAGAGTGTTAAGCTCACAAGTCTCTTGTCAGTGTATGTCCAAAAGAGTGTGAGATGTTCTCATATAACTATTCTTAACAGTATGAATAGCATGCCTGAATCTAACTAAGGTTCGTGTTGGGGAAGATTTGGATCAAAACAAAAAGGGTTTCAAGTTGTAATCGGATGAAATTGACATTGGAATTTCGATCTAATTCAAAGAGAAAGATCAGTAGGCTGGGTTAAAGACATAAACAGACTAATGGTATCCTTATGGTCCACCTCCAATGGAAAATCAAATAATGAAGGGAAAAAAGACATACACGCCAAGAAACTTCATTGTCAGACCCAACTTCTTTCACAATAGACACTCCAAAATTCAAGAACCCTAGAAAGTAATAGAAGTGCAGTTTTTTTTTAATCTATGCAAAAGGCAAACACATACTCGTCATGCACCTAGGTGGATTCATCATACCTTTACTTTTCAATTTCAAGTTGGCCTTTTAAAGATCTTTCAATCCTACATCTTTGTCGACTAGACTACACTGAAAGTCACTCTTAACATGGTGTGTTGATGTTTACTTTGGGTCAAACCCGCATAATTTTCTACTAGAGACCTCACACCATTAATAGTATCTCTACACCTTATATATAACTTTTTATCAATTTCCAATATGGGACTTTGTTCGCTCACCCAATTATGCACTAACCTAGAGCTTCATTGTGAGCCACCTAATTAACTAAGTATTTATCCACCAAAACCCACTACTGTTTCTCTTTGTGTGGGTCTCCAAGGTACGGCCAAAGGTAGTAAACTGGCCCGTAAACACTCAACGGGAGTATACCAGCACATTCAACTCCGCCATTCAGTTGGACTTTGTTTCTTAGTTCTCCAGGCAGCAATATGAGAGTTATCTTCATCATCTCCATACCCATTTAACCAAACCATCGGCTCCTACACAATTGGGCGAGTTAAATAGGTCCAATTGAAATCATTACACGGTGTGATGTTCCACTTCCGCAAAGCCTTTACGATTTTCTCTAAAAGACCTCACACCAGGAAGAGTACCCCTATACATTATATGTAGTTTCTTTTTCTTATAGCAATGCTAAAGTGGTCTCCGTATGACCTATAGGTCACGGGTTCGAGTCGTGGAAGCAGCCACTAATGCTTGCATTAGGTTAGGATGTCTACATCACACCCCTTGAGGTGCAACCTTCCCCAGAACCTGCTAACACAGGATGCTTTGTGCACCGGGCTGCCCTTTTTTCTTTTTTCTTATAACTTCCATTTTGAGAATTTGTTTGCACACCCAACAATGCAACAAAAATTATTACTGTGATTACTTTAGTTTCCTGTTTGTGAAAAGAAAGCTCAAAACCAAGCAAAAACTTCTGTAATGTCAATTATTTGCAAGTCAACCAATTTTTAAGTTTCTTAGATAAAAAAGTATTAATTTATATGGATGAAAGTCAGAGACTAGTACCAAAAACAATTCTTGAGAAACTACATGAAAGACCACGTCACCTAGGGTAGCTTTTAGAACAGCGCTGATTTTGATGGTTAAGGTCTTGGTAAGATTGGTTGTGGTTCTGATCGGCATTCACTTGCAAAAGATGTGCAAACACCAACAGTTCTTTAATTTGATAATACACTCATACACTTGGTTTTTTCTATCAGGCATTGATATTGGTTTTTTCTATCAGGCATTGATATAACCTCTGAACCATTAATATGATAATTAAAATGTCCAAGAAGTTAAGGACTGTTTGAAGTTAATGAAAAAAAACATACAATTAATTTTAGGAAACACAAATGGTATAAAGATGACTCACTGGGATCAGCCACTGAATTTTTAGAGCTGCTATCTGATGAAGGACTCATGGTGCTAGAATTTCTTGTGTCTTGGACTGAACCTTTTATGTCATCAAGGCCAATCTCTCGTTCAAGTGTGCTCTTGAATTCCCTTGAAACATCCTTCATGCAGAAGACAAGAGCGCCATGAGAATCCAAAACATGCTTGTAGAATAAAGGAAACAAATAAACTTCCACAAATGTCACAGTCACACAGACCTACCTGAAGTTCTCTGATAGTAGGTTGAAATTCGCGCAAAGTTTTTCCCAGGTTACGAGCAACCTGACATGCAGAAAATCTCAAATTGCAAGATGATAAGTCAAGGTTTATGTTGTCAATAGATATTATAGTTGAATGAGGCATGCTAGGTTCTCCTACTGAGATAACAACTAGTAGTACGACCAGGGTTACATTAACATTGTTATACTTGAACCCAACCTAAGGATTTGAAGTTTATAACTTCAAAATCTTCAAACTTTAGCTGCAGAACCAAAGTCAAAAGCATCAGTAGAATGTGATTTTTGCTGCGAAAATGGGACCAACAAAAGAGAGGCACATGATGCTCATACAAACATGCATGTGTCTGCCTCATGACCTAACAAGAGGCACTTATAGCCTATACTGCTTATTTGAGTGGCCAGCCAGCCAGTCATTAAGTAGTACCATCTAAGGGATTTCAGAGACTGATACCATCGAGAAGGTGCTGCATCACTTTACTCAGCATGCCAAGGAAGGCGCCAATCAGCAGGAGTGTTTTTCCTTTTCCAAAAAAATTATGAGGACAGATGGATTGCCCAAAGATCCCTGAAACAATTATTCCCAGACTTATATACACTAAGCTTTCAACAAAATGCAATTGTGGCTGAAATGTGGACAGGACAGGGGTGGAACTTACATCTTAGGAGGAATCTAAATGATTGGGAGATGGGAACATAGTGGCCTTCCATGATACAATGGCACAATTTAGTAATCTGACTAGGGAAGAAGACAAGGTTGTGTGGAAGATTGGCAGCAAAGGGGTTTCAAGTGTCAAGTCAGCTTACAAAGATCTCAATCATTCAAATTCAAATGACAGTATGGAGCTCTGGCATGGCAGATGATATGGAAACCTAAAATCCCATACAAGGTAAATTGTTTGACATGGTTACTAGCAAAGGAAGCAGTGCTGACACAAGAAAATATAAAGAAGAGGAAGTTCCAACTATGCTCAAGATGCTATTTGTGTGAGGAACAGGCAGAGACAGTCAACCATCTCTTTTTGCATTGCAAATGGACAGAACAATTATGGAGAATATTCAGCAGCCTTAGGAAGATCACTTGGGTGAAACCAAGAAACATAGCACAACTCCTTAATTCTTGGATCAATATAGGCAATACTAGAATTAAGGAGGAGAGAGGGAGGATTGTCCAAGCTTGTATATGGTGAACAGCGTGGATAGAAGGAATCAAAGATGTTTTGAGGGAAAGAAGAACAATTTGCAGAATTTCAAGATGAATTGTATAGCTCTTTATTTTTTTGGTGTAAACAGAAAGTATTCTCCAGCGTTACCACAAAGAACTTCATCTCACTAGTTGGGTAACTTAAATTAACTAGAGAGCCATGCTCATACCTAGGTTACAGAAAAAGCAAGCCTTCAGAATCCTAAGGGTAAAATGCTTGGAGATTCAAAGCAATTGGTAGCAATAGCACAAGACCTCATCATTAGATACCCATTAACCTCTTGACTGAGGTAGTACGGGTGCCTACTTTCTGACTACTTGTATTCACTCTTTTAGCACTCACTGAAATCCCACCCCATCCCAGTAAACCGCTGGCTTATCTCTTCACCTGTAGCGATCACTGTACCGAATGGGCAAGCGCTGTAAAAAAGCCTATATGCACTCATGATCTTAGGTGCATCTACCACTGCAACCCGTCTTAGTTTAGATGCTAGACCGCCCCTCCTAATCTTAAGCACATGAAAGGTCATTTAGCTAATACCCGAGGCATATACGAAGAATTTATAGGCATTTACACCAGAGAATATATTAACTACCAAGGAAGGTCCACTCCCTCCCTCCAAAACTAACAGACTTCCTATCCTCTTCTATGATGATATATTTTACCTCTCTTATATGTTACAGTCACCCCACCCCCTTCTTTTCCTCCCCAAATTTATTCAACGACTTCTTGCAGTAGTATAAGATAATATAAAACTCAGTTGAGGTGTTTCTAATCCTTCCATAAAGATCTAGCATTTGAAACTCACTCTAGCTAAATGCATCTAAAAGACTAAAACTATCTAGTGAATTTGAAGACATAATTTTCACATGACTAAATTCCAAATAAGCCTGAGGATTTTGAATGTAAGCAATCTAAGTAGTAGCTGTTAAACATTCTAATTAGCTTTCATATTAGTGATAGAAATCATCTGCACAATTACATCTACAGTATGAGACCGCAAACTTGTTTACTTAACCATAGTTTAAATTTATGTAATGCTATCAATTAGCCTGAGAGTTCATGTCGTAGACTCTCTGCTTTGAATAATTCAGCTAGCAAAACAAAAAAATAACATCTTCCCTGATTAATACTGTGATCTATGAGAAGAATAGAGTTGACTCAAGACTAATCTAAAAGAACTAAAATGCAATCAATGCCAGATATTTATGTACAAGGAAGAAGGCAAAACATACCTCAGCAAGACCTTTTGGGCCAAAAACTAGCAAAGCTACAACCCCAATCACTAGTGCCTCAGGTGCACCAACTCCAAATAGAGATGCATATACACCTTTTCCTTTGTTCTTTCTACTTCTTCCTGTAAACCAACCAAATCACTTCAAGAATCAACAAAGCAAATGCCAATTTGGCATTAAAACAGGTGAATCAGCAAAGACCCATTAAAGAAAAAGTACCAATTTTTACTGAAAATTGAGATTTTGAAATACTCAGCTGCTTCAGTCCATTCCAAGAAGAGAGACCCGAGTAAGGAATCCATTTAAAGAAGTGAACTTTGGAGTTGTGGGTAACTGAAATGGAAGAAAATGAAAGGGCAGTCACAGAAACTCTTCTACTACTAGCTAGTGAAGAAGAAGAAGATGATATTGCAGAAGCCATGAGAGAACTGGTGGTCATTGAATCAAATTCAGCTAGCCTACATTCATTTTGCTTTCTTCTCTATTGGTCTTGCAGATATATTGGTCCTACAAAGAAAATGGACCAACTCATGTTAATTTGGGCCATAAAGCCCTATTTTCTTTGATCATTTTCCAAAAACCGTTTTCAATTTTGTTTGAATCGAATCTAAGAGTTACTAAGTATTTGTAAATCGTGAAATGATAGATATTCTGTAAAATTAATTTAAAATGAAAGTCGATCGGAACAGAGAATTTTTTTTTCCACTGAATTGTTTGCAGATATTTTTAAGATTGAATCTTACTGTGTATCACATTGTGACTCGCTCTTTTCATCAAATCCAATATTGTCACACAAAATGTGTATAATGAATAATAAAAGTTCTATCAATTAATTTGATTTGTATGTGATTTATAATGTATAATAAAAGTTCTACCAATTGATTTGGTTTGTATGTGATGAAGCCTATAACAAATCATGTCAATGGCAGTAGAATGTAAAATTGAATAGCTTTTAAATATAGAAATATGCCAATTTGTTTGAAATAGACTAATTATTTAGACAAAATGCAGAAACCTTTTTTTGGGCCTGGCAATTATATATAGAGAAAATCAGATAATGGCAAATGACAGAAATCGCATACTTTTAATATAAAATTATAATTTGTTCCTTATAAGTTTATAATTACAAAAGTCCCTCAAACTGATACAATAATATAAGCGCTGATAACATTAATCTGATGCGCAAGATACACTAAACGTAAAGTAAGATACATTATAATTTATCCATGATACACTAATCTGACGTACATTTTATACATGATACATTAATCTAATGTGTGAGATACATTAATGGGAAAATTGTATATAATAGCAAACTAATAACCTAAATTAAATAGAATAGCTAGGGTTTGATTTAATTGTGCTCCATAGCAAACGTTGGCAAAAATTTGCCAGGCGTCTCTCTCCCAGAAGTCTCGCTCGCCACTCTCCCATTCTCGCCTCTCTCGCTTTATACACAGAAGTGTATAATTTATGTTTCTGTTTTGTATAAAGGAGAGAAAATTGTATATACACATGCAAAATTGTATATCTTCGTGTTATACACTTGATTATATAATTTACAAACATTTTACTTCAAATATTGCAGAGAAAAAGGCCAAAGAATTATACAATTGTGAATTATACAATTGCGGTGAAATACAATTTTTTCTAGATTTATACAACAGAAGTGTATATATTGTGTTTCTGTTTTTGTATAAAGCGAGAAAAATATATATCTTCTTGCTATACACTTATAATTAGGCAATATACATACATTTTAATTCGATTCAACTGTATGCAAAGCTAATTATACAATTGCTGCGAAATAGGCCAGCGAATTATATAATTTAGGCTAGCGAATTATACAATTTAGGCCTGCGAATTATACACTTGTATATGTATAGCGAATTATACAGTTTTTATGTTTGCTATGGAACGCAATTATGCAAAGTTTGCTATAGCATGCAAATATGATTTTTTTGTTTGCTATATGTGAAAGTTGCCCTACATTAATTTGATACGCTGATACATTAATATGATGCGTGAAAATGAGAGATTTTGAGAATTCGTAAAACTAATAAAAAATTATAGTAATAAGAGAACTTAAATGTGATTTTCCGTCATTTTTCCTAAAATAAAATATCCAAAATAGTTCAATTATCAAACAGAGCTACTATTGTACTGGCTTCATTTCTTCTATTGGTCTTGGGTACATTGGTCTTCTTAATGCGACAAAAATGGGCCGAAATTTTAGTTTGGGCCACAAAGCCCAAATTTCTTCGTTCATTTATGGGGAAAATTAGGGGAAACCAAGTAATATCCCATAAAAGTAAATAATTACGAATATATATCCCAGATTCATATCCTACTAAATAATACACTATATCTGTAATGAGTGGCGGATTCAGAATTTAGAGTTCGTGGGTGTCAAATAGATTTATTGATTCCAACTTCTAAAATTAGTTTTTGTGTAAAACTCACTCGTATTTCAATGAAAAAAAAGTCATTTTTGAATAAATTACAGCATAGACAATAGACAGAATCTTTCTCCACGCTATACTCCAACCATTTATAAAATATGGACCTTCAAATCAACTTTTACAAAATTGAGCATTCTTTTTCCAATTTCAGTTGGAGGATATGAATCCATTTTAGGTTGACAAGGCTCTTTTTGAATATAATATTGAAAACTTCATCATTTATTCGAGGGTTATAGTGAGCAATTGGTACTCTTTTTCTTGGATTGACTTTAAGTGAATCCAAATTAAGGTCATCTATAAGATGAGAAGGATTGACATTCGAACTAGAACTTGCTTGAGATTGATTAAAATTCACAAGAAACTTTAATGATACCAATATCATATATAATTTATTGATTTAGTATCAGTTAAGCGAAATTATCAGCCTTAATAATACTAATATAGTATATGATATTGATTTAATATCGGTTAATGATACATCACTGCACATTAGGATACATAGATTAGCGATGTATCTGAGAGGGGATAGGTAATTCGGTTACTTCACTGAACTTTCGAATATATAGGCAAACATTTTGATACATAGGTGAGGGATGTATCAAAAAACAGGGGAGGAATGTATTCAAAAGGGATGGGACGTATCATCGAGAGGATTTTGATTCATTTTTTTTTTAAATGATAGAAAATTTTAGAAATTATAAAAAAATAAAATATGTATCTAGTTAATTTTTTCATATTTTCCGACTCAAATGGAAAGAAAATCTAATAAATGCTATAATTTAGTTTCATACATATACAACTCAAAAGTAATTAGTAGATATTTATTATTTTTTCACCATTACGAATTATAGATAACTCTTTAGTCTTTACCCTAAAATTTAGATAAATCCAAAATAAAATATTATTACTTACCCTCCACTTGAATTTATTTTAATACTTTTTTTTTTTGTAAAAAATAAATAAATACTATTACAACCCCACCTACGTAGATGATGATTAGAATCAACCCATGTGACACCAGCTATAAAATACTACTACTACCATACATAAGCATTTAGTCAAAGAAAAACTTTGATACACGTGCAACCATTTAATTTTATATTACTATGCTTTAAACAAATTGATCATTTGATTAATCAAATTAAAATATGCTATAAGTATTTAAAATTGCAAAATTAAATCTTAAATAACTAAGCCCGTGTGG
The DNA here is from genome assembly GCA_027705065.1 of Solanum peruvianum. Classification (NCBI taxonomy): domain Eukaryota; kingdom Viridiplantae; phylum Streptophyta; class Magnoliopsida; order Solanales; family Solanaceae; genus Solanum; species Solanum peruvianum. Next base: position 2,797,130 of record JAKWJD010001757.1, on the reverse strand, counting down.
ATGGATCAAAATTCACAAATAGCCACTATAATATATTTAATTATATTTTTAGTTATAGTTTAAATTGGATTGTGGCTATATTTTAAGCTGCATCGTTTGTATGATTTGTGGGTTTGTATAGTTTGTGCGTAAGGTTATATAATTGAGTTATTTATGTATAAATTTGAAATAACAAATTTATACAAACACAAATATCTGACATTTAAACAGTAATTATACAAACTCGATATTCCTCCCCACATAATGATTACAGATAATTAACTAAAACTATAACTATGATGAATAATTAATTAATATATATTTGCTTAACCATATAATTTTTCCATCAAACTTAATTTATACTATTAGTCAAGATAATAATTTGTGAAGAAAAAAATTATCAGATTAATCAAAGTAAAATAATTGCTAAGCCAAAAGCAAATAATTCCAACTGAATTAGTGTAACCCTACTTTTTAATCTAGTGTTGTTGAAAATTGAAATGTATCAATTTCTTTTAATATTCTTTCATATTTATATTTCAAAAGTGAAGTGTAAATTGAAAATATATAGGAGGAAAACACGATACGTAGTTATGATGAAAATCGAAAAGATTGAATATTTTTTAAAGCTATGAAACAGACACGTTGAAACAAGTCATTTCTAATATAAACAAATTATATTCATCTCTAAAAAATTACTTTTTTTCGTATATAACGAGGTAGAAATCTAAGGCAAATACTAATACATAGAGGATTATAAAATCATTATCTTAAACGTGACATATAGTTTGATGATTTTTCAAAGTTATAAAGTTATTAAAAGGGAAAATACCCAAGTACCCCCCATACTTATATGCCCGAAATCCCAGAGACACACTTATACTATACTAAGGTCCTATTACCCCCCTGAACTTATTTTATATGTAATTTTCTACCCCTTTTAGCGTACGTGGCACTAGTTCGAAAAAAAAGTCAACCATCGTTGGCCCCAAGATAGTGCCACGTAAGCTAAACAGGGGTTAAAAATTATTAATAAAATAAGTTCAGGGGGTAATAGGACCTAGTATAGTATAAGTGTTCTCTGAGATTTCGGGCATAGGTTGAGGGGGTACTTGGGCATTATCCCTTATTAAAAATCAATTGTAGAGAAATAAAAATATGAGTTAATATATGGTTATAATGAGCCAAAGACAAGTAGCTTAGACTTTAAGGTACAATGCATCTAACACATGAATGAGTGTTAGAGCAAATAAAGAAAAGCATGACATTCCAAATATCTTAACTGTTGACAGAGAAGAAGGGATTGTTATTTCCTATTTATGTGATGTTTTTGGTAGGGATACCTTTAATTTACTCTTTATATACCCCTCACATTTATTTATTTTATAAAATACAATAAACAAGATGGTCTACTCTAATTCGATTTCAAAAGATTAACTTATAAGGTGAGAATATTCGATACGATAAGAGGAAACCAAGTATTTTCATCTACAACAGCGTGGGGCTACTATCACACTACTATCATGCTCTTTGATAAAATATTTTCATTGTTTTTATGTATACTCTTTAACTGTATTTTACACTAAGTAATTCAAAAATTTATATTAAATTTTAAACAATACCTCTATCCGTTGGTGTAGACAATGAAATTTTATTGATTAATTCATATTAAATTTTGAATTAAATCTATAAATTCCTTATAGATTGACCAAGTCAAATTATTGGTTAATAAAATCGGATAAATATTTGAGTCAAAACATATTACTTAAATAAAGTCCAAATTATATTTGAATCAATCTATTAAGTTGACAAGACGAGTCCAACTCAGAGTTGAGTTCTTCGAACTCCTGAAATTACTTGTAGACCAAAATACCCCAAAACCCTAGCTTACTCCTAAATAAAGGGGTCCTCATAAGACCAAAAGAAGAAGGAAGAAAAAGAAGAAGACACACAGAAATACATAGAGAATCATTGCTCTTCGTGAGTCTTTCGCATACAAAAAGTCTTCAGCTCTAAGTGTTGAGCCGCAAGTATTTCATCAAATCAAGAACATCCGTGAAGAGAAGAATCATGAGATTACATATCTTTTCTTAAGGATTTTATAAAGATTGTAACCTTCGTATAAATTCAAATAAAAATACTATTATTTGCTTGCTATTTTTCTTTTTTATTTGCTAAATTTAAGAAAACTTTAGAGGCATTTCTCATTAGTTTTATTAGTAACATATTTGCATGCCAAAGATTGGATATATGGAGCATGAGCAACATAACATTAGGGTTCAGCGGTTAAGTCAATAATTGAGATGGGTCTGACCACGATATCATAATAAGAAATTGACATAGGGCAAGCTTAACTTAACCCTAAAAAAATATCGTGAAAATTCATAAAATCATATATAATTTACTTAAATCTTTTTCAAATACATACATCCTCTTTACTTAAAATATCTTGATAAACTTGAAGTGGCTCCACACGCTTATTATAACTATGTCTTTCGACATTATGAAGATGACTAATCGAACTAATGATGATAGACAAGTAGCAACAAAAAATTTGCTCTAAAGAAATAGAGGATCATGAAGTTGAACTTCACATGATCATGTTAGCAAGTAACTACAACAAAATGTTCAATAAAACACAAAGGTTGAATGTGCTCTTGTTATAATATATCTATAGTTAAACCGTATAAATTGGTGCTTAGTACTCTCGATTCGATAAAGACATATATTTTAAATCATGAAATCGCTGATCAAAATTATCCAAAATCATATAAGCAGATCAAATCTCATCCCACGAATTAACATATATCATGAAATCGCCGATCAAAATTATCCAAAATCATATAAGCAGATCAAATCTCATCCCACGAATTAACATATATCATGAAATCGCTGATCAAAATTATCCAAAATCATATGAGCAGATCAAATCTCATCCCACGAGTTAACATATATTATGAAATCGCTGATCAAAATTATCCAAAATCATATAAGCAGATCAAATCTCATCCCACGAGTTAACATATATTATGAAATCGCTGATCAAAATTATCCAAATCATATAAGCAGATCAAATCTCATCCCACGAATTAACAACATGGCAAACTCGGTAACTTCAACATGTAATAGATATAAAATATACAAGTTTGCAATTTCTTTTCACACAATTGATATATACAGTAACAACTTTATAATAATTGAATTGAAACTCTGAATTGTTATATATTGATAATGATAGAATCACATATATGTACTTTAATACATTTGATGTTTGCATGTGTATGGTGAGAGTGGAGTAGAAGACAATTTGAAGTAGAAATTTAAAGTGGGATGAATGAGGACAAACACATAAGGTAATGGCAAGTTGTTGACAAATGTTTTAAAGGGATAAATTATGAATTGTAGATAGTAGTAGAAATGTACACGAAAGGGGTTTAATTGGGAGGATCTAACGGCCACCTACTTGGAACATGTGATATGTTGGGCTAAACTTTAGTGTTGTAGGACCATTTACCCATACTCCCAAACTCAAAAAAAAGATTTTAATCGAGCTGATATGAATATCGAACATCAGACTAAAAAAAAAAGATATAACTTAGCTTTTAACACATATATGATCGCGCTTAACTAGAATTAGTTATACTTACAAAAGATAAAAAAATTATTTATCAGTTGATTATTATTTTGATGGACGACTATATATATATCACGTAAAAGTTTCCGCGATAAAGCTAAGATAGTTGACATTATGATAGGCTAGTTTTCTTGAGGAGTCCCAATATTGCAATTGGTGGTGGCATGTCTTCTTCACTTGTTGTCATGGACCCCCATCTAGCTATTTAACCCTATTAATTTTTATAGCCTTTTTTTATCACTTAGCTTTCTAACCATCAAAATTAGGTCTTGCTTGAAATCTTGATCACGTTAGGGTAGGGGCAAATCCAATGTTTCCATACTATAAAATCTTTTAATCTAAAAGTTATATAAATATATTATTACGAGACAAAAAAAAATATGTATTATTATATCAGATCACTTGAAATTCATTCATATATAAATATTTATAAAATATGAAATTATAGTCTTAAAAATAAGATAAATTATTTGTTAATGTTATCTGATAATGCAAAAATAATTTAGATTGAGAGTATATGTAACATAAACTCATAAATCTTATTATAAAAATAAAACAGATTTAAGTTATATTCATCAATAGTATAACAATTTTCTTGCAATAATGGGTTACTTACCGTTTGTTTTAAGCTATTAACCAATATTTTAACTTTGAAATAGCAATTACCTTTTAATTATCAGTCCTTTTCACCTTAATTGGGTAGGGGCAAATTCAATTTTCCCATAGACACAACCAATACATAAAAAATAAAAATAAAAAACTTTCCTTATAAAGTCATATAATTTTAACGATACCAATCCACATAATTTAAAAACTCAAAATCATTTACTTAGAAATCTAGATCTACTTATATAATAGTGAAATCGTATTGATAGTGGAGCCAGAATTTTTATTAAGAGAATTTAAAATATGAAAAGAAAATAAAAACATCAAATTAAAAAAAGTCGGATATAGTTCAGCCTCTACTGTATATAACTAAAATAATATTTTTAATCATATATAAATAATACTCCATCTATCCCTTTTTACTTGTCACTTTTGAACTGACACACCTATTAAGAAAATAATTAATGACATAGTAAATTTACTATTTTACCCCTATCAATTATGAAGATGAAAAGTTTTACATTTTTCAAAGTAATTAATCATTTAATTGAGAGTATAATAGATTTAAAAAAATTATCGTTTCTTGATTGATTGAGTGTGAAAAGGTGAGAAGTGAAAGGAACCAAAAATTATTGACTTACTATTGATTGTTAAAGTGGATTCACACTTCGTAATTTCCCACGTATGACGGTTTTGCCTAATTCTTCTTTATCTATGTTAATTATTAATTAACAATCATTATCTTCATCATTAAACAAAAAAGATTTGGTTAAACATGAAAAAGGCTATAATAACTATAATGTAAAGCTAATTAACTTCTTATATGGAAAAAAAAAGGATTAATGTAAAAAGTTAAGCATAAAGTTATTAGGAGTACTCCTTAATTAAGAAGCTTTTGCTTTCACAAGGAAAAAGGCAAAGTGGTACTGTTTTTTTTTTCTTTTTTCATGAAAAAATAATAATAAATACGTAAATTACTTTAAAAAGTGGGGGAGAATTTATTTTTATTTAATTTAGAAGAAGAAAAAAAAAAGGTCATTGTCCTAAAGAGGAAGAGGCAAGCACACGAGGGCCTCCAAAAAGAACCAAAATTAAAAAAACAACAAAAGATGGGTGGTTCCCCGCACGTGTATTTAGCTTCCGTTATAATTATCTTATTTTGTAATTATAATTTTGATTTATCTCGATAAAGATAAATTTAAATTTATTGTATACGTGATATAAATAGTTGAAACATATTAGGGCAACTTTCACATATAGCAAACGAAAAATTCATATTTGTATGTTAAAGCAAAGTTTGTATAATTGCGCTTCATAGCAAACATAAAACTGTATAATTCGTTGGCCTATTTCGCTGCAATTGTACAATTTGATTTGCATACAGTTGAATCGAATTAAAATGTATGTATATTGCATAATTATAAGTGTATAACAAGAAGATATATGTTTTTCTCTCGCTTTATACAAAAACAGAAACACAATATATACACTTCTGTTGTATAAAACTAGAGAAAATTGTATTTCACCGCAATTGTATAATTCGTTGGCCTTTTTCTCTGCAGTATTTGAAGTAAAATGTTTGTAAATTGTATAATTAAGTGTATAACACGAAGATATATATTTTTGCATGTGTATATACAAAATTCTCTCGCTTTATACAAAACAGAAACAGAATTATACACTTTTGTGTATAAAGCGAGAGAGGCGTGCGAGAATGGAGAGTGACGAGCGAGATTTTTGGGAGAGAGACGCTGGCAAATTTTAGCTAACGTTTGCTATGGAGCATAATTAAATCAAACCCTAACTATTCCATTTATTTTAGGTTATTAGTTTGCTATTATATACAATTTTTCCAACATATTATCATATGTTTTAAGTTAAACTATAGCGTATTTTATTTATTTATTTATTTAATATTTTCTTGTAAATAATTTACATTTGGAAATAATATTATTTTTGGAGTTATTTTTTCTTAATTGAAAATCTCGTGTTCGAGCCTTAAGTATAAAAAAATCTTTTTGAATTAATCGAATTTCAGTGCAGGCATCAAACACTAGGCGAAAAACTAATTCGAAACTCTAAATTCTTGAATATTTTGATTATAAATTATGATTCATAGTGTTTAGATATATTTCTACAAATATTGTATATTTCATTTTAGAAAAATAAAAAATCGATATGGAATTTATATTAAACAAGTTCACTCACACTTCACATGCTTTGAGCTCTTCTTTTTTTCGTAATATACTTGGAGTAATAATGTGATTTTGTTATAACAATTGATGATAATGGTTGAATATTTTATTATAAAACTCGACTAATCAAGCATATTATAAGGAACAATCCAATAACTATAACATCACAAATTATAATTCCAATTTTTATCGAATCTTTATATTCAATTATGCCCTTTTTTACTCTTTTAGTTACTAGTTTACTACAGTATAAATGATAAAAGAGAGAAAAAAAATGCTAATTAAGCAACTAAGATTGAATAAAGCACTTATATCCTTTTTTTGGCGCATATGTTCATGGAGATATTCTAAAAGTGAGTTGGCTAAAAAATATTCCCAGTGTGTTACTGTCGTAATTTTTAATAATTCAAAGTTTCTTTTTACTTAAATTTTAAGATTAAATTATTATTTTTTATTTATCTTGAATTGTTATTAAAAATTATAAATACCCCTATTATATAATAGAAAATTATTGAAAATACTCTTAAATTTAATACGAATAATTAATTTTATTTTCAAACTATTAACTTCTTTACATGACTAATTAGACTTAAATACATCTCAACCGTGTAATATGAGTGAAATATACTCCTAAATTCTCGTCATGTCTATTTTTTTATTATTAAAAGTCTCATATTCCTACAATTTATTATATATAGCATGTTACATATTAAAAGTGTGTCTAAATTTAATTAATCAATAATTTAGAAACTAAACTAATAATTCGTGTTAAATTTTAAAATGACTTCAACACTTCTCTCTAAAAAAATATAAAAAAAATAATTAAAATTTCCTCTCAAGACTGAAGAGTTAGGAAGAAAAAAAACATAATACATAAATATAACTTTTTAACTTAATTTCAACAGATTATGTATTAATCAGTGATAAAATTAAATAAATTGCTTACAAATGTTCTCCTATGTAACAAATCACGCGAGAGTTGCAACGCAAACATATACATTTACTTATTCACAATTAAAATTAAAGGATATAAATATTAATCCGATGTGTTGCGTAAAAAAAATAAAATTAGAGAGTTAACAACAACTCAGAGATCACGACGGTCACGTGATCCGATTGAAAAACATCACGCGGTGGCACACTCTTCTGTCACCAAAAACAACATCCCCTTCCTTAAATGCGCATCCCTGGCGTCAGTTTAGCCATTAATAGCCAAACCTATTCTATCTTACGCCGCTTACACAAAATGGCACCTCATTAAATTCAACCACAAACCAAGGTCATTTCCGTCATTCCATCCCTTCACTAATAATTCCAACATTATCCACCCCATCTTATACGTAATATAATACCACAGATCTTTGCTTTAATGTTATTTTTGACCCCACTTTCCCTACATAATTACAAAATAACAGCTAGAGAAGAGTTTTTAATTTTATTTTAAAAAATAAAAATAAATTAAACTTTTCCTCTTTCCTTCTTCTTATTAATATAATAAATAAATCGCTGTCTTTTCTCGATTATTGTGTTTCTTCTTCTTCGAATGTCTCCTGATTTCTTTCTTAATTAAAAAAAAAAAAAAAACTCCGGCGGTTCAGTTACCGGAAAATCTATAATTCTTTGCCGGAGAACAGAAATTTGTATTTTTTTTTAAAATTGTAGTTTGTTTTTTTTCAAGGATGAGTAGCGTACAGAATACTGTAGATACTGTAAATGCTGCCGCTTCGGCTATAGTTAATGCAGAGAGTAGAGTTCAACCGTCTACAGTTCAGGTATATATATAATAATTATGTACTCTATTTGTTTCCATACTATGTACTGTAACTTGTAATTATAGCTTAAAGGTAAAAAAAAAATTGAGTTAATTTTTGTGCTATTTTTTTTTATAATGATTTGATGCAAATTTCATGTTTTTGTGAAGTTGAAGGTATATGCTTCTTTTTTTTTAAAAAAAAAATAATAATAATTAAAACTAGTGTTTCTATTTGTGGACTGGATTGGAGATTTGGTGGTGTGACGGTTATCAGCTAAGATGATCGGAAATCATGAACGAGGGGGGAAAAAGGAACAGATCGGGTAAAGAAAAGGATGAAGAAATGATTATTTATGATAGGGAATTGTAGTTCTGCGTTGTGATGGAAGATTGTTTCGCGGTGATTCGATATGTAAAATTCAGTCCATTGTTGTGAATTTTGCTTCATCTGTAAATCTGTGACCTAGAAAAGTCGGTCTATTTGTTGAAAAGGTGATTTAGAGGATAGATAAACATGTTGAGGGAAAAGTTAGAGGGATTGATGTTTTGCTACAAATCCTCGGGCTTTTACGGAGTTGATTTCTCGTATGGTTGCTCAACTAATAGTTATTATCTCAAAAAGTGACCAACTTTGTTGATTGAAATTGGAATCAAGAAGAAAGGTGACTTTTTGAGGTAATAGTTATTAGTTGAATGGCTATTTGAGAAATTAACTCGGCTTTTTTGGATGTGGATTAGGTAAGATTAAGAAGTACTTTTATCACTTTTTAGCTAGGATCAACTTGTGGGTTGTGTAGAGAAGGGTGAAGACTTTTTCAGCATCTGGGTCCAGTTTTGGTGTCTTCTTTTTTCTCTATCTTGATAATAACTTTTAAGCAATAAGCAGTTCTCTTTTCGCCTCCGTAATTCTTGGTTCGTCACCTATTATGTGACCATCTGTAGTGCTGGATCATGTGATATAGATCAAAGTCAACAAGGGGAGCAGTGCCATGAAAAGAACATAGCATCCAACTGAAACAGCATATTTTCAAACCTGGCTTTAATAGAAGAATCGTTTGGATAAAAGAGAATTCTCTTTGATTCCATAGTTGTTTAACAAGACTTGCTGCCCTTTGAAAATAAGTCACTGATTGGAATTTGATTATTAATATGATAATGAAATCATGTCTTTTAGCCTAGAGCATATTATAGGGGCTGCCATTGTAACTTCCAGGGAAAAATTGTTGAAATCTACAGGTTATGTCTGTAAAATAGGAGGAAGATTGAGGAATGACGAAGTAATTGTCTGCATCACTAGGTTTAATACAATTTTTTCGGAAAATAGTGAATAGGACCTGCATCATTACATTCTATTACATTAAATAATTCACTGTGATTCTTTCTTAAAGTTTCAATTAAAGATATATAGTCATACTTGTAGTCTACTCCTATCTTTCTGATATGTAACCCAGCTTTTGGGATTAGAAACGGCCAATAGAAAATGAGAGTTTGCATAAGAAATATCTTGAAGCCGTGAGACTAAATAATGGGTAATCGTGGTCGGAGCATAGTAGTTGTATTCGAGTCAGTGTAGAGAAGTAGTAGGTTAGGATTTTCCTTGGAACTAAACTACTTTGACAATATAGCAGTTCTCTGAATGTTGTACAGTAACCACCTCTTCCTGTTCCACAACTATGATACCCCACATAGCTATAATTGGTTATTGTCTTGAAGCCATATTTATATTCTGAATCCATGCTGAAAGTTCGATTGATCATCCATCTTGTGGGTGTTAGTAAACTCTATTCCATGTGGTTGTGCATTTAGGCAGCTTTTCAGCTGAGAAGTTGGTGCTCCACTTTTCCTTCAAGAGTCCTTCCTACGGCTAGAGGTCTCTATGTTGCTAGAAAATTGGAACTGAAATACCAGCAAAAGTATAGAGTGACTTATCCTTCTACATAAATAAATAAAAACAAAAACTTATCCTTGTACACTTGCCAGATTGGCCTTTGCATATGCACTTTTTATTCGTGTTTCTTATTTATACAAGTTATGATTAGGAAAATGAGGCTGCATCGTTGTGAAAATGGTTGCACTCAAGTTGTGTCATACAACATCAACGTGCATAATGTTTTTGAGAAGGACGAGTACCTCTGCACCATACCTTGTTTTGAGCTATGAGAAGAAGAAGTAATCACTGATGTCATTTATGATGTCCAAAGGATGTATTTGTTTGAAAATACTAGCTCTACCATGTAATGTATGAAATTGCCAAAAAGTAGAAAAAGAGGATGTTGATAGTTATGAAAAATGTAATTGGCCGGTTCTGGTACACTATTTGTAGCCAGTTATTACCATCGTAAACATACCACTTTGGCATATATATTAATGCTGACTAGGATTGTTCAGAGATGTTTAACTAGCAGGGATTTATGTGCTTCTTGTAACATTTAGTGTTCTCTACAGTTCGGAGTCTGCTTGTCCTTTTCCTTTGAAGATTGAGCAGTGTGAAATTTATAGAACGTCAAGTTTGAAATTTTACTTGCATTGGGTTAACTGACATGGATTGGCATGGATCTTACTCTGCTTGTTATAATGCTGAGTCTTACAGTTGTCTAAATGTGTAAAATTGTGCACATAATTCTTCCTTTGAGGATTTATTATTCACTAACTTTTAACTTTTTGGTTCCAGAAGAGAAGATGGGGAAGCTGCTGGAGTCTATACTGGTGTTTTGGTTCTCACAAGCACAGCAAAAGAATTGGTCATGCCGTCCTTGTTCCTGAACCCGTAGCACCTGGACCTGCTGTTCCAGTTACTGAAAATCCAAACCACTCAGCCACCATTGTAATTCCTTTTATAGCTCCTCCTTCTTCTCCTGCATCCTTTCTTCCATCTGATCCTCCTTCTGCAACCCAGTCACCCGCTGGATTACTCTCTCTCAAAGCCCTCTCTATCAATGCATATTCTCCCGGTGGGACTGCGTCTATTTTTGCAATTGGTCCCTATGCTCATGAAACACAGTTAGTTTCCCCACCTGTTTTCTCTACCTTCACTACTGAACCATCTACTGCTAATTTTACTCCCCCACCTGAGCCGGTGCATATGACAACTCCACCTTCACCAGAAGTGCCTTTTGCGCAGCTTTTGACATCATCACTGGCCCGCAACAGAAGATATAGTGGGTCCAATTATAAGTTCCCGCTGTCCCAGTATGAGTTTGTGCCTTATCAAGATCCAGGAAGTCCAGGTAGTAATCTAATATCTCCTGGTTCAGTAGTATCAAATTCTGGCACCTCCTCACCTTTCCCTGGAAAATGCCCTATTATTGAGTTTCGTAAGGGAGAGCCTCCGAAATTTCTTGGTTATGAACATTTCTCCACTCGCAAATGGGGTTCAAGGGTTGGCTCAGGATCATTAACGCCAAGTGGCTGGGGCTCTAGGCTAGGTTCTGGAACTCTGACCCCGAACGGTGGAATTTCAAGGCTAGGTTCTGGTACTGTGACTCCAAATGGTGGGGAACCTCCTTCCCGAGATGGTTACCTATTGGAGAACCAAATCTCCGAGGTAGCATCTCTTGCCAATTCTGATAATGGTTCTGAAATTGGGGAAGGTGTAATTGATCACAGAGTTTCATTTGAATTAACTGGAGAAGATGTCCCGAGTTGTAGAGAAAAGGAGCCCGTCATGTCGCATTCTCAACAAACTCTTCCAATGGATGTGTCCAATCTGTTAGCCAGTGAAATGAAAAATGGTAGCTCTATGGCCGAAGAAAAAACCTATGGATCGCCTAGGAAAGCTTCAGAAAGTGGGGAAGATGAATGCCATAGAAAGCACCGGAATATCACCTTTGGCTCAAGCAAAGATTTTGATTTTGACAATGTGAAAATAGAAGTCTTGGAGAAGGACAGTATTGACTGTGAATGGTGGACAAGTGACAAGGCTGCTGTGAAGGAATCAGGTATTCAAAACAACTGGACTTTCTTTCCTGTGTTGCAACCAGGAGTCAGCTAATATCTTGAGACTAAAGGTTAAAAATCAACGTTAAAAAACGCACCGACGTTACTGCTTCTGGTAATATATATATACTATATATATAAGCAAGCTGGGAATGCAATTTTCAGGCATAGAAATCTAATTGCAGCAAACTTAGCTTTAAAACTGAAGAGCTGGACAGACTTGTGCAGTAATTGATGTTTAATTTGGTGCTCAGATAGTTGGTCGGTCACCTGAAAATATTCCTTTGAATAAAGGACTTTTGTATACACCATAGAATATGTTTTGTAAAAGAGATGTAAATGATTATTATTTCTTAAAAATGAGAATTTCTCACTTGTTTATGGTATCAAAGTAGTTAAGCAATGATTGGTGGTAATCTACTACTTACTACCTTTGTGTTTTAACTTGGGTCTCCCATCTTTTTGAACAAGTTACACACACTTAGCTAATACCTGCATAACTCTAATCAATAACCAAACAGCCCCCCCTAAATGAATTGGGACACCAACAATATTGATAGCAACGTTGGTCCTCTCCTTTGCACAACCAAGTTGTCATGTCATCTACCCAGCCTAAAACTCTTTGATCATCCACTTATGTTCCTCCTCGATCACCCGAACAACTATGTGAACTAGAACATGAAGATGAAATCTCTCAGATTTGACACCTTCAGCCCCTTCTCCGTTCTCCAAGCTCCGCGGTCTAGTGATTCAACCCAACTAGCAAATAACTTCCAAGTCCCTAGAGAATCTGATCTTTTCTGAGTATGTTCATCTAGACTTCGAATTTTGGGTTCTTTTCTGCTTCGTTTCTGTGGTAGCTTCCTTCCATGACGAGGGTTGGCCAAGTCTCTTTTGAGTTTCTCCGCTTCAACAGAGAAGTAGGAGTCTCTAGATGAAATATAAATAAATACATGATATGCCTAAATGCATGGTGAAAAACGACTTTCAGGTGCAATTGCTACCCAGATACCCTGAGTAAGGGCTACATAACAAGGGGCCATGTAAATGGAAACACATTCAGGAATAATTTGAGAAGATGAATGTTTTACCTCACACCTTTAATAACAGGGGACAAGCATGAAGCAACCAACAATACCATCTCAGACGGTACACTAATTAATGTAAAGGAGGTTACATGAAAGCTACGAACCACTAACTACTGAAGTCCAATACAGATAGATGAAAGGGTACAAAATCTCCAGTAAACGCATTAGCAAATGCAGGTAAAATCTGAAGCATAAAGTAAGATGTAGTTACAGCCGTTCATGAGATTCTCTGCAATTGTACAATTTGCTAGACCATAGAGCTGAATACGGAAACATTGTTTTCTCTTTGTGGCGCATAGCATAGCGAATACCAAAAGAAGAGGACCTTACTTCAACGAGGGTCATCGTGCAACCTTGCCTGCCACCCAGCAAAGATAAAATGCTCAAATGCATCTCTGCTGAGGAATGATGGTGCAACTACTCTGTATTTATGGTCATTTTGCACAGTGCATATGTATTCATCTCGCGCGTCTCCTTTCCCTAGATTTGTCTCTATCATGATCATCTCTCTCCCTGCTTCCACTCTTCCTTCCCCTATCACGACGCTTTTCTCTATCACTATCGCGGTCTCTGCTGGATGATTTCCACTGAGGGCTTCCACTTCTGCTCCGACTGCGCTGCCGCTTCCTAGAAGCTTCACGAGCATCGTCTCTTTTCTCTCTCCTCTCCGAAGATGACCTGCCTCCTGTTTTTATGAAAGCAGAAATATGAGATGATTTGAATACAAAAAAAAAAAATCAATAACTTAAGGTAAGATTGTTATTGTTGTAATAAAAGCTGCCTATCCAGTATCCTGCTCAACCAGATATCTAAGTCTTTTTTACTTTCTTTTTTAATAACCAAGAAATCTCCAAGAACCAGCTAGCAAAAGTACAATACTCAGCGGATATAGGCCCACGCCTCTACCCTTCTCTACTTGAACACCAAATAGTCTCATCAAAACTCGGGCTCGTGACATGCACCTAGTCCATACAACAAGCTACCACTAAACCTAATCTTTTTGGAGCACCAGATACATAATCTTCACGTAAATATGATGATGACCAACTCTATCCAGCAATAAGTGATTCATCTAATAGATGCTGAGAAAAAATGTTGTTAAAAGGACATTGCATCTAAAACATAATACTGTGACAGCTAAATCCTCACCAAAGTGCTTAAATGTGTGATATTATTTGCCCCGTTACATTACAAATTCTTGTACTAACGTCTAACAGAAACAGTTTAGGGAAAAAAAGTCTAATAAGAAGCAGCTTAGTAACCTATGATCCAGAGAATGTCCTCATAGTGTTGTTTAAAGCAGTAAATATTAATTTTTTGAAACTGAAAGCAGTAAATATTAATATGAGCATATAAAACCAAACTGCTTCAGCTATCCTTTACTATAAAATGAAATATACATCGACAAAGGATCTGAGAACTGATTAAAGCAAAAAAAATCTACGAAAAAAACATTGAAAACAAAAAAGATAGGATTGAAGTATGATACAGCAGTATAAAGCTAAGATTTGGCCTGCACATGCAATTAAATACACATTACTGCTGTTTATCAGCACTAAATGTTGATCTATTGGATTTAATTTTAAATAAATACACGGACATGTCAAACTACTGACAGGTTTAGAGCTTTACCTTTTTTTGATGTATCTTCGCTGAAATTCAATAAACCATATTCAGATTGTAGGCATTGCCGATGGATTTCAACTTTCCTCTCAATTTCATCCGGATTTTTTATTCCTTGTTCTTCAAGAGATTCACGATATTCAATCAATGCAACCTCAAGACGCCTCAGCTTTTGCCTGATAAATTAGTTATGGACCACAAATCAAAATCCAAACAGGAGAAAAACTGAGGAGAGCAAATTGAAAGCAAAAGATTGCACGCATGAGGCATAGAATCCCACAAAAAATTTGAAACAGAAAGAGAATCTGCAGTATGGAAATAGGAAGTATCCTAAACTCCCAGCACTTGGCATATTAACATCCCTAATCCTAAGAATATTATAAAAGTCAACATGCAGAGTCTTTCATTTCGTAAAAGAGTACCCTCGTATCTTTCCACAGGAAATATAATAAAATCATAATGAAGAAACAAGAAATCCATTTGCTGGCCTTGAGAGGGTGGGGAGGTATGAAATTGTTTCTTGTTTTCTGGCAGATCAAACTAGAGTAGTTTCTAACTTTTAAAAAATTATCCTTCAATGATTTGAGATACAAAGTTAGCATGGTTGTTAAATGGATGAAAAGACAATAAGTAAAACCTATCTTTGGAAATAATCCTACAAGGAATACTCAACTGCCCATACCTCAACTCTTCGTTCATTCCACTTTCCGGGTATGCTGAATTGCCTGTGTCCGTTGTAGGCTCTGCATCCTTGATCTTGCTAAGCCCATCACCAGCATTCTCACTTCCAGAAGATGAATATGTCAACCCCAGGTCCCTAGAACTTCTCTTTTGTTCATCATCACTTTCATCATCCTCTCTGGCCCATTTAGATGTAGGCAAAATTGTCTCACTTTTGCCGTCACTGGAGAAGTCAATTGAATTATAGTGTGGAGCAGAATTTATTTGGTGTGAAGATACAGACTCTCTTTGTTTGAGTTGTACGTCATAATCCATTTGACTGTTCCTTTCAGAAGGAGCCATCCTGTCCAACTCAAGGTTGCTATCTTTCCGAGTACTGGGAAACCTAGCAGAACTTGAATGGCTCGCAAATTTCAAATCTTCATCTAGTTCATGACCCCTCTGCTTTTCAGCTTCTTCCAGATAAAGTAACCGAGCAACCATCATTTCCCTACCACCTACGATAGATAAACCATTGTGCCTGCATCGTCTTTCTAGCTCAGTAAGTGGAAGGCTCAACAGTTCCTTCATCGCAGCTCCTTTGCCAATTGCCAAAGCACCATCTGGGTTAACTTTGCCGCCATCACCTGCATCATCAGAGTTGGTCCTTTGCTCCACGTCAGGTGCATCACCACACAGAGAATGGAAGGGGGTCACACCAGAGTTCCCGGTTCGAAGAAAGGTAGCTCGTAAACCATTGACATAGGCATCCGAAAACAAAAACCAATCAGCCCATACTTGAAGCACTTTCAGAACTCTCTCCTGTAACATGCAAGGAAAAATTAACCACACATTAAAGAGGAGCAAAAAAAGGATACAAAAGATGTAGCAAGTGCAAGTCAAATGTAGGTGACAGGCACAATTACTTTAAGTGCCTCGGCAGTAATTCGCCCTGTTATACTTCGATATAGATCATTGAAGCTTTCCATTATGTCTGGTAAAGAGGCTTCGAATTTGGTGCGATAAGCAGATGCATTCTTCACAGGAGCGCTACTATTATGAAGAATATCAGAGACAAGCATGAGCCTAGAAACTTTTGTTGGTATTGGAGTTTCCTTAAGTGTCAACGACTCTGTCAAAACTTCAACAACCTGCAAATTATAATCAGCAGTGCAACTGTGTTGGAAGAACCATCCGAAGTATACATGTAACAGATCATGCCAAAACAAGTGCAAAGGGGCAACGAGAAGCATTATGAACATTGACACAACACAATGCAAAATCAGCAATTTTGCCTCTGAAAAGTTAAATATGAAAGAAGAGCTTCATACACAAGTGAGCTATTCGACTGCTGCATGAAACCAGCTTAAAGTTACCTCTCCAGCAGCATCAGCGTTGTCCAAAGAAAAACCCATTGCTTCTTTTATTTGACTTCTTTCTAGTGTCAATGACCGGAGCATATCCTCAAATTCATCCCTCTGAGCATCAGTCAATGTCCGTTCAACATCCACTCGCTGAAGAAGGTATAGTAGAAACAACATTTACAAAGAAACTTTTAATCAAGTTCCAAAGTCAAAATCCAAACTCTTAAATGCCTTAAAACAGAAAGCTAATCAAAAGGGCATACCCTGCTTCTTCCAGCAGCATATGTGCTCCCAGCTTCTTTTTCATGATCAGCTCCTTTCGGTGTTGGTAGAGAGGGTGGTATCCACCTGCATATGTGAATTTGTTATATTTGAAGAAAGAGCACAATATCAAGGAAACTTCTAAAAGGCTGCATCAAAGCCTTGCAGAACTCAGCAGCCTTTGCAAAAATTGAACGATAAATTATATTTAGATGATTTCATTCTTTCACAGCAAACATTAACTCAGGGAAATATCGGTAGAAGCTTCCTAAGAAACTGACTCAATAAGTGTTGCATTCAGGAACTGACATGCACATGCATCAAATATCTGATACTTCAGCAAGAGGAAACGTAAATATGGAATGTGTAATGAAAGATGATATAAGTTGGAACAATGCCTTACCTCCCACTACCAGTTATCATGATGAAAGGGACTGTCCTCCACCGTTGAAGAGTATCTCCCTGTTTTTTTATAATAAGGAAAGAAATTTTATCAGTGAGGAAATAAAAGCATAAGAGGACAAAATGTCCCAATTCCTGCAAAGGGTATCAAATGAAGTATTTCACTGATTGATTATATCACAAGTACAATTAGTCGTATTGCTTTGCATAACATGGAAAGCAAAACAATAATTGACAAGAACAAAATTCTCGTCAGTTACAATTACATGAAACTATTGGCTCTTGCCATTGAAACATTGTTTGAAGTATCCACGTGGATTGTAGAAGTGGTCGATGGGGTTATGTCACGAGTACTTCACTACATTGCAGTAACATTCGTCCAGACTTTACTGCAGCAGCAAATTACCTGGGCAAAAGAATAGAGCCTCCAAACATAGTAAGTATGCTCCTTCGAGCCAAGCTCAAACAAGAAACTGAAGAGAGGATTTCCACGGCCTCGCTCCATTATGGCTTGTTCAAAAGCACAACCTCCGTCGAGAACACACAGAGCCATTGTATCAATAACATGGCGCAGATGATCATCCTCTGGTGGAATAACCATAATATCAGGTACATTTGGAGTGAGAACCTGCAGAACCAAAAAAAACATCATATGAAATAGGAGAACGGTGCTTAATAATCATCTTCATTATAGATTGGAGATACTCAAGAATATTACATGTTTACAAAAGGACGCATCACAAGACAGGCTGATTGTTATATCAGTCAAGTTTTTCTAGCTAACTTAAGGCCCTACAGAAGCATATACGGTTCCTTTCGGTCCATAAACACCAAAAAATAACTCCAGGGATCATCCCTTCACCTCTTGTAGGCCACTCATATAGAATGCGAAAGAAATTTCTTAATCTCCTATTATTGCAGTCCTGTAAACTTTTCTTATAAGCACGTGATTTCCTGGCTTTCTCAGCGCAGATGGTCAAACACTAAAGCATCCCTGTTAGTTACCATTCTCAAGTAAATGTTTCCTCTGGAGTGGCTCCAGCACGCCACTTGTCTTCCCAAAACCGAATACCTATGCTATTACCAATCGTGAATCCTAGACTGTAAAAATTTGTTCTTCCACAAACTAACTTCATCAGAGCTTGTCACATCTCCAGAGGACCATCAATTCTCTAAGAATCCATATTTGACAGTTATCAAGTTTCTGATCAATACATTCTCCTAGAAAAATCTCCATGACTGCTTTTCACACAAATTTCATATCGAACATTGATAATCTTTGTATCCCTCTTCCCCCGATTTTGTGTCCATTAATTGCATCCAATTTTCGAAATGATACTCTTTCACCCCCTCCTTTTCTTCCCACGGTAAATCCCTCATAATTTTTAATAGTCTACCTAATGATGAACATGAACATTAGCAACAAAAAGAGGCCAACAAATTATCCACAGATTCTTGGAATTTAGATCATTCAACACACACGAGTTTTTTGCCGCATAAATTGTTTAAATGAGTTAAAAACAAGCCTAAAAATGTATACTGAGAATTTCTGAACTAAAAGAAGTAAATTCAGACTTGGTACAAATAAAATTCATGTGTTCACCTAAAAATAAAAATGATGAGCATAAATTGGCAGATTGGTCAAAAACTCAAAATCCCTCCTACTCATAGCACCCTACAACAGAATTGTTCACGGCTACACACAACTTCCTTCTAAAGTTGCACTTATTTTGTACACTCTCCTCCATGTTTCTTGCCAAATAGAAAATACAGATTAATCCTCTTTGAGGTAATAAAATCACGGGTTTCCTCTTCATACCATCTCCTTTTTTATTCAAATAATAATCCATACCAAGTAAAATGCCTATTTTATAGATAAAGTATAAGTCAAAAATTATAATTTAAAAACAAAGCTAAGAAGAACCCTCTTAAATCTAACTCCAATAGACCTAAACTCTGAACATTTTGCTTCACTATCATGATATCTTTCACTAACACGGTAAAGAAGAGCTATAGAGATCTGATAATTATCCCAACAAAGAAAGAACAAACAAGGAAATATAGAAAGATCAACTAATCATCATACCAACTCAGAATTCTGGCCTGGAACAGTTGAAACTGGAGGACCTGATGGACCCGATAAGATAACAGTTGCACCCTGAAAAGCATGAAGATAGATCCCTTGAATAAGTACATGAGCATAAGCTGAATCATAAAGAGAAACCGGGAGGTGACAATAGAAAGCATCTCTAGCTTGCTGAACTACAGCTTTAACAGAAGACTATTACATGGGAAACATTTCCAAGGAAAAGGGTGAGATACACCACTACAGGATGTCTATACATATCAAACCAACAAATAAAGATGCAAGACACAACTTACTCCAACATGAACACATGCTTCAAACTATTGTCTTTGTTTATAACATGTATTCAACTGATCATACAATATTTTAACATACATAACTCATCAAACCATTCACTCTATCACTTATTGATTATTAATACAAAAACTCCTGGACTCGACCATTTATCAAATTCTTAACATGTATATAACAGAGCATTGTACTTAAATAATAGACAAACCTCCTTACTCCTGATAGCCATATGTCCTGGAGGAGGAGCAGGGAGTGCTTGAGAAGGCAGAGAGACAGATTTACCCCACCCAATCTTCAACTCATATTCATAAACAATAACTCCTGGATAAGAATAACATGGTTTAGATATCAAAAATACATTCTTGCAAAAGATACAAAATGTTAAGCAATAGAGCGAGTACACACGGAATGAGTACACATGCTAGCATCCGCATGCTCACGACTAATTAATTTCCAACTTCATACCAAAATGTACATAGGCCATGGAAAAGACACTTCTGCAATGAGTACATAGCTGAAACTAGAGGAGGCACCACCTAAGAAGCAAAGTTATTAAAGGCTCAGTTGAGGCGCTAATGCCTGAAGCTCAGTGAAAGGCAAGTTACTTGCTTTGCCACACTTGGGTGGTGTTTTAGTCTCAATCCTCACATGCTAAGACATACACCTCATCACGCCTAAAACAGGAAACTATTTTATTAACTGTTCAAAAAGGTTCTGAACAAATATTTAGTGATCAGCAATTAGTTATTATAAATTTCGTACAAAAAAGCTACCATACAAGTTAAACTACATTTTTTCCTTCTAAATCAGAATAAAATGGTTTTTAAACTTTGGACATGATTTTTACTTCATATATTTTGCTTAATTATAGCTTTTTCAATTATTTAGTCCAAATAATCATTGTTCGTGTTTGTAGATCTTTTTCCTTATATAAATATATATTCTAGTTCTCTCTTCACAAGCGCTTCTTCATTAAGTCGATACTTCACTTGTGCTTTGCACCTGTAATTGCAGCAAACTTTAGCGCTTAGCTTTTTTAATATACATATAGTGGTGTCTGGGTCAGCTTGCGCGCACCTCAACTTCTGCAGTTCTCTTTTGACTACTTCGTGAAGAAGACAATCGACAAAACAAAGAATGTAAAATCACTGATCAAAACCTTGTTCCTTGTGAATATCCTTCTATTAAAAATGTATATCTCAAACAAATAAGGAATCAGAATAGACACAGAAAAAGGAGAGGAAACCCAAGAAAAGGACAGGGATGGAGACAGTCAACTGGAACAAATAAGATCAGCAACATTTGTTTGCATGTTTTGATACAGAATATAACAGCCTTGGCTACAGAATTTTCTTCCTTTTCCGCTTCATACATTTATGCATAGTAGACTCCACATGTATGTTTTTCTTTTTCTTTACAGTTCGAAATCTTTCTTTTGCGGCAGTGTTTGAACCGCGACATGAGCCTACTGTACACATCACATGTAGCGGTCTTACCACTAGAACAAAGCCTTGGGAGCAACTCCGCGTGTATGTTTTTTAACAGACATATATCCTATTTAACTACTTACTGTCATCCTGAGGCTACTGACCACTTGACATTGAGGATCCTATAACTCTGTACTTAAAAAAAAACATACATAATGTCAACTTGGTCAATCACTAAGAAACTTATGAACAATTCCTAATCGGCTGGAGGGAAAGAAAAAAGAAAAGGAGGGGGCTCAATAGAAGTGCTCTACGAAGAGCAAGACAATCACACTCATCAGACAAAAAAGAACAGATCAAGAAATAAATTACATTCAAATCAAGAAGCTGAAGCTAACCTTCCATCTCATCTTTTGCAGCCTGAGCATCAGCTCTATTCATGAAAGCTACAAACCCGCAATTCCTCTGTCGCCTTCTTTCCTCTTCAGTCCTTGGCCACATTATTTTTACACTTGCAATGGGGCCAAATCTCCCAAATGTGCGCAAAAGAAAATTCTCATCAACCTGCAAATAAATAAAATAAATAGGTATCACACAAAAGAAACAGCTAAAGCAAAAAGACAATGATCTCAAAATTAAGAACAAGAAGCTTACCTGAGGTGATAGATTTCCTACGTAGAGATTTGTCGTTTGTGGGTCTCCATCATCAAATGATCCAGGCCTTCCACTAGGATCAAAGTCATCGGGCAGTTCATCAAACCGACTAGATGGCTGAGGAAAGAGTAAGGTTTAAGGATATACAAATATCATCATTATGACACAACAAGATGACATATCAAACCTCCATTTGGTTAGTCATAACATATTTTAAATCACTACTTTTCCAAGTAAATTGAAAAATGATCATTTCCTAAAACATTTTCATGTGTAGACCAGAATTAGACATTTGAGCCATGTTCTGATAGTAGAGGGCTGGGATAGGCCTTTGGGGTGTTTAGTGATCCAATGAGTAGCAGAGCAAGGAGTCTTATATTTTTGTGGATGAAAATGATACAGTTAAAGGAAGGATCATCAAAGATGTAATTGTCTTCCTCCATATAACATATCCATAAAGGAAAATCATCTTTGGATGCGCACAGGACATAAAGGAAAATTCATCTTAAGATGGCCAAATCCCTGAATGCATGAAAGGATTGTTTTATGTTTCAGATGCCAGATGTTAAGAAAGGGAAATGGATTATAGATGCAAATAGTATGATAAATTGTGATAATGTGATAATATCATAGATTCATAATTGTTGAAGTGTTGCTCTAGTTCAGAGAAAACTGGTCGTGCTCACTCATAGCACATCAGCAATTACAACAAGATGTGTACATGTAACACTCCATGAAAATCTTGTGTACCTACTCTAGAAGGGGTAAAGTAATCTTCTAAGTAATGTATTTAACTTCTCCACTTCCCACAAAAGATTCAGATCCAAATGTCATCGAGAGAACATGATGTAACAAACTGTCTGCAACTTTTTAGTGCATCCAACACTCCTTAAGTTTTAACACATTCATACTAACTAGAAGCTATTACAACATACGTTATCTATCACGTCTTTTTTCAAATCTCCTCGGATGTGATTCATGAATTCAAGCATAGAAACAGAAGATTAAAAGAAAAAATCTGAATATTTTTTCTTTGCTAATCATAAATCCACTTACAGCAGAATTTTCAGTATGACGATCACGCCACTGTTCACGGTCTTGGTTACGCCTTTCCCTCATTTCTTGCTCATGTTTCAGTTCCTCCATGAAATTATCAATGTTCCTAGCCTTGCCCTTCTCTTTTTCCCTCGGCTTGTCCTCCTTCTGCTAGAAGTAACCAACATATTTAGAAATCAACTATATACAAGTTTACAACTCTTGCACCAAAGAGATTTCAAACACCCACACTCACTAACCTTCTTCTCGTGATCTCTGCCCTTAGTTGCCATAGGAGGTGGTAAGAAAGAAGGCACATACCTGCAGTTCACAAGATACATTCCAGAATCTTTGCTACCAATAATCTTATCCTTGAACAGTGACAGGACCAATAATTTAAAAGGGGAAGAAGGTAAGAGATAAAGGATCAATGAGACGTGATATAAGCTGAATTCTACATATATACAAGTAAACCGTAAGTAGCAGCACATGATTACCACCCATGAGTAAGTACTATTTGTCTATACAGAGCAGCAACAAAGACGAGCAAACCATTAACGACACATTGATTTGCACCAATATAACCCCAATTTAAGAATAAAGAAGCCAGTGACCAGCACATCTAATAACAAGCAAAACCTCTTTTAATCAATTCACTATATTGCTTCTTATGGGCATAGAAAATTTATTGTTTTTTAACCTATTCTCAGATGTAGGGATGTATTATCTTCCCTTACTTCAGAATTTGTTTAAAAATCGTTCACTGAGTATTTAGGTAGATAGCAAAACCTATCGCAGGGTCCAATGGGAACAATAAGGACAACATGGAAATGCCTCCAACTTTAGTAGTTAGTTAGCCTTCTCAGAAGAAATACACAGTGAACGCTATACTACACTAAGTGACCATTTTGTAGCCAGACAAGGAACCAAATTATAGCGAAATGAACTCAAAATGGGACTAGATTTCAGATGCTAATTTGCTCATTTTGATACTAGTTTGAGTGTAAAATAAAGTCTTAAAAGACCATAATGTATTTCTGCGGAAGTAGAAATATGTGCAACCAGGTTTGATCTAGGAATAAACCCCCATCCCCCAACAAACTTCCCATGAAGTTAAAGGTCCGAATCTAACTAGAGATTAAAGAAGTGGAAAAAGACGAAACAATTGTGGAGAAGGCATCAGGTAGAATGGAACAAGTTTGGATCGTCTATTATGACGGGTAAGTGGACGGCAAAAGCTGGAAAAATGATTTTCAATGTGTTGGTGAATTATCCAAAAGGAAGCTTAATTCTTGAATCCATTGATATGAGTGACTCATCCAATGATTCCATCAAAATGTTCTCCTTGTATCAGAACACTATAGAGAAGGTCAGAGAAAAGAAAGTTGTTCAAGTTGTTACAAACAACACAAATGAAAATGCTAAAGCAGGTGATATGTTGAATTGAATGTTCTCGTTCATATATCAGACTCCATGTGCAGCTCATGGTATACATTTGATGTTCAGGAATATTTTCAAAAGAAACCTTCTCTACAGGGTACATTTTTACATTGTTCAAAGGCCTTCATTATTAAATATGAGGATATCAACAAAACAAAAGAACTTAATGAAACCAGGCAAGACTATATTTGTTGTTGTTTTCTTGACCTTTGCATAGTATGCACATGCAAAAGGACAATTTGAGAAGCTTGTTCATTTCAGAAGAAGAATAAATTAGCAAAAGAGTCATGGGGAAAGAAGTTGCACGCATAACTGTTTCTAATTGAGTAATGCTTTTTATGCTCTTAAAATTGGTGGTCCCTTGATTAAAGTACTTTGTTTGGTGGATGGAGAGCAAAACCACCAATGGGCTATCTTTATAAAGCTACAGATAGGGCAAGGAGGCTACTCTCAAGCGTCACTTCTTGACAAGCAAAAGTATGTTAAAGTATTTGAGATCATTGATAAAAAGTTGATTGGATCAACTTCATCAACCTTTGCATGCAGCTGTGAATATTTGAGCCCATCACTATCATTTTTTATTTTTTATTTTTTTATGACAAGGGAAACCCGCAGCCACTGCCCTTTGGGTCTGCACAGGCTAAAACCCGCTCCTATAAAATAACTCGCAAACCACACATGAGAGGTAACCCACACTAAGCAAGCCCGGTGTGACGAGCTTGACCCAGAAGGCAAACCCCTAGCTTTCATTGGCAAGGGATTTCAAACTTGAGACCTCCATCATGGAAGTCCCAAGCCCAAACCACTGGGTCACCCCGAAGGCTCGAGCCCATCACTATTATGATAACTATAAGAAGGATTTACACAAGTATGGAAGAGATTCCATGGTTGTGTTGGTAAGTCGGTCACCGACAAAGATGTGCAAGATACAATGGCGCATCAGATTAGTACTTACAAGCTAAGTTGCTCGGACTCTAGAGTTACAAAAGCTCTTCACCAAAGTTCTAAGTCTACCTTTTAGTTCATCTGGATGTGAGGAGAACTGGAGTATGTTTAGACATGTAAAAACTAAGAAAAAAGATTTAGTATATTAGGATAAATTAAATTATCCCACAACTTATCTGCAGATTCATGCCAAGAAGAGGAATACACTAACCCTAAAGTACCTTAACAAGCTAGTGTTTATAAAATACAATAGAACATTGAGTCGTCATTACAACATTTGTAATGTAATTAATCCAATTCTTTTGGATAGTATTGATGATGCTAATGAATGGTTGACACGAGTCCCTTAAAACCATAGAGATGAAGCAATTAGGGAGATTCTAGTTTCACTTGGGGTGTTGTTGTGAAGGCAAGTGGAGTTGGGGAGAACCATTATGGTTTAAGGGGGCATAACTCAAGCTTAGATAAGAGAAGAAATTAACTAGCTATAAGTTTATCCCTAGTAGATGAAGTTGAAAGTGAGGATGGAGTTGAAGAAGATGATGATCAATATAATGATAATAGAATAATACAATATTTTGACAACCTTGTAGAAACAGAAGAATCAGAATTAGATTTTGATCCATTAATAGCTTTGATTTTGTTTGTCTTATGGTCTGTGGAGGATTAATGATATCTACTTTTTAGTTTTAAATTTGAACTTTTGTTTGTAAATATAGTCTCTATTTATTTTGGTCTTTTTTATTTTAATTGTGTTTCACTTCAATGAAGCAAGGACATTGGTCTTTTTCTCGATTTACGCTCTTATAAACACTGGGGAGATAGAGGGTCACCTTACCTTAGAGCCCTGAGAAAACTCTAACAGGTGCCTCATTTATCAAGATAGAGAATCTTACTGTTGATATACAAATTTTATCCACTTTCTCCATTTATATTTGAAACCCGTGTTTTCTAATAGTCCATCAAGAAATCCCAATTAACATGATTGTAGACTTACTCTCTAACTCAAATAAACCTTGATCATTATGTCTTCTTCTAGATACAAAGCCTCATCCGCTATTAGTTTTATACATCTTTTATTTGACTTTCTTTGAAGAAAGTCATCTTGTTCATATCCACCAGCTTGATAACTACTTGTTTTAGTCTTGACGCCAACAACTTTCCTATAACTTTGTAAATGCTCCTAATAAGACTAATTGGCCTAATCTTTCAACACTTTCACTCTGAACTATTTGTCAATCAATGCACTATAAGTGGTACTTACACATTTAACAAAATATTCATGCTCGTGAAAGTGATCTCAAGCTATCATTACTACTTCCTTGATCAGCATCCAGTCTAATGCCTTATCTCCCGCATGTTGCCTTATTGCTTCCACTATGAGTCTATTCATAAGCTCTTTGGAGTAATTCGCTTTCCTCTCAATCTAGACATGGACATGCAAGTCATCATTCCCCAATTTGGTCTCTAGTTTTGGGTTTCAAAGTATAAAGACTTGTAGAATATTTCATGTAATCATCATTCGGCTCTTCTTCTTCTTTTTTTTTTGGATAACCGAGAAATCCCTCAGTGACCCGCCGCCTTTTGGACCAATCACTGCCTTCAAACTCGATGGATAATGGGCCCGCCCCTCTACCTTCTCCACTTAAAAATTGGGCTTCGCTTTGCATGGTATGGGGCTTGAACCGCGACTAAGTCACAAATCCTCCACTTTTGCCACTCGAGCTAGGCCTTGGGGGCAACATCATTTTAAGATCGCATTGGAGATGTTATTATTTCTTTAAAAAAAAACTAGCAATGTTATATTCCTTTACATCAAGGTATGTTGGAGATCTCCAAAAAGGTAGTAACAAGCTGAAGTAAGTCTATATCAAGACAAACCAGTTACACTTTTTTTTTGAAACTGGTAACCTAAACAAACCAGTAACACTAAGACCCGCAAAAGCACGTATACCTTCCTCAATTGACAAAATGTTTTGCTACACACTTGAACAATAGGGTTGTTATGCTTAATAATAAACTTGTTGGAGAGATACAACAAAGGTATCTAATTATATAGGAGGTTGAATAGTTCTTAAATAAAAAATAGAAAGATGATCACCAATTTTTTGTTGATATTATCTGTATGTAAATTTCCAGTGTGATCAAACTCCTAATGTGTTAGCTCAAGGAAAACTTAGTGACCCCCATCTATAGTTGACTTTTTCATAAGATATTGCCATATAGCAGATAATGGAGGCACCAAGCTCCCTTTCCATATACACATAGTACCAACATAATTTATCATTTGAAGGTAAGTCAAAGGAAGACTGAAATCAAATATCTAAAGAGACTAACTGACACATAACAACCTGGAAACATATAAAAGCCTAATAAGAACAGTGATGATCATGATGAAAAACTTGGTATTCAGTATCCTAAATTACAGTAACATTGCAACATGGTCAATCAAAAGCATTAGTTTACCTACTTCCCTTCTTTAAACCTGACCCCTCATCTTTAGAATTTCCACCTGCCATCCTCGAATGAATAGAAAAGGTCCATATGTTTAATAATTTGTTCATATAATTAAAAAAAGTCATATTTTATTTGTAAGAATTAATAAAACAAGAATCAAAGAAAGACTAATATCAAACATATATAGATTCTTGCAATGAACGGACCTTGAGAATCCATCTTCAATTTATCATTTGGATTGATGGTTCCTCCTCTAACAAATGCCTTAGAACCTGGTGTATTGTCCGCTTGGAACGATTCCACAAACTCTTGATACAGACGAGCTGTTTCATCTTCTGCCCTCTGTCAATACAAGACACACATAGTGAGCTAAATGGGTAAGCGCCCATCTCCACAGAAAACAAAAATTGCTAAAGTTCATACCTTTTTCTTTGCCTCTTCCTCTTCTCTATGCTTCTGGAAAGGGGTCTTCTTCCGAGCACTCATCTTCTCACCAGATACTACTCCTTCAATTAGAAAACAGAAATTCGGGTTTCGGTTCAGAAAAACATCAAAGAACAAAGTATCAATCAAGCAATTAACTTGAATGGCACCCCTTTTGTTCTTCCAGAGTTTTTCTTTGATGAGATTTGTTCTTCAAAAGCTTCTACTAACCACAACAAGGGTTCTTCACCAGAGAACGGCTCAACCCTAGTGGCTTTAGGCCCCAAAAAAAAAACAAGTCCTCAAAATGTTTTTTTGTTTTTTTTTTGGTCTCTCACTTTTTTTTCTTTAATATTCGATTAAATTTTGCTTATCCTGATTAATTCTACGAAATATACGAAAGAACATCTTGGATATTTTAGGCATGTATCTTAAAATTTTACTATTTGAATAAAATACAATAGATGTGATTATAATTAAAAGTCAGAGTATATTTAATTGTATTTATTTTTTAATCTTGTTTTAGCATTAGTTTTATAAGATTGTCTTTTATTTTTGGATCGCTTCTTGATCATTCAAGCTCAAATCAATTAGATTTATTTAATAGAAATTTTATAACTTTGAATGTCTTCTAAAATATAGTTATTGATGATTTAAATTTATGTTTAGAATTAGAAGTGTAATAATATATTATACAAGTGAAAATAATATTTTATTTAGCATAATCAATCATGTGAAGTTTTAAGAATATATCGTAATCACCCTAAATTTGTTAAGTTTTATTTCAAGTGCACTTAAACTTTGCATTGACCTAATTATCTCCTTCGACTTGATGATTTGATAGTCACACTTCATATATCTTTAATAGGTCATGAATGTGCGACATATTCATCGTCATACATTTTTTTCATTTAATTTTTTATTAAAAAGGATTTATTTATATAGGAAATGTTTGCATCATCTGTTGCTTAGCGACTAAGCATATTAACATCTAGGTTAGTTTGATGATGGTTTGTAATAGTTCCCTCTATATCAAGGGTCATACTAGTGGCTATTACATTAGAATTCAAAATACTTAACCCATTATTGCTAGATTAATACAACTCGATAAGTGGAGTTTTCTAGTTATATATCCTCTAAGAGAGTCATGTCGAATAATAGCTTTTGTTCGTGATGGAGGTACCATCAAAACTTCATTTCACTTATAGTAATTCTTTTGGGTCCTCCAATTGCTAATATGTGAGCCACATTATTCCCTTCACGATAGTTGTGTTGAATTTGGGATTTCCAACCTCCTCAAAGCAGTCTTGCATTCATTAACAATATTAGTAAACAAAGGCTGGAGAGAGTCAAACATTTTAATCACCTCAGTCGCATCTGTTTCAATCTCAGTAATGTGAAGGTTGTGCTCAATAACCAACACCAAGCCTTGGTGGAGAGCTTGCAACTCCATATGGGTGTGGTTTATATCAATATTGTGCTTATAAAAATCATCAATCCAAGTGTTTCTAGTATTTCATAAAACACCACTTGTGCCATTATAAACTGACATGGGCTTAAAAGCTCCATTAATGTTGAATTTGATGTCGTCATCATTAGGTAGATACCATTTATCCATGACATTTATATTACTATTGTCCACTTTTTTAGATTCCGTTGGGTACATGAATTCAAGATTCGGACATTAGGTTAGGGATGTGGATCGGTCTAGAGGAGTTATTCAAAATGTTATGATTGTTGTTAAATCAGATATGCCAAAGGACGAAAGGATAAAAAGGTTTTCAAGTGAGAAGGAGACTTTCCAAGTTAGGGTTTCTCTCTCTAAGTCGGGTAATCTAAAGAGGACCTAAGAAGGGAGAGACAATATTGAGGGATGACCAAAAGGTTGAATCAATGGGGCAATTAAGAAAAACATGTTTGACATTTTCTTCCTCTAGCCTTAACATATTATTCGATGAAGAAGAGAGTAACTCAGCAAGCAATTGTAATAACATTTCCAAAGGAAAATTTTATTTTCCTAAGCGTATGATTTTTTTCCAGACCAGCTATACTCTTCATTGGTCTTGTGATGTGGAAATATGGTTTTATAAGTCGAGAAAGTGGAGAAAGTGTCATTAGTATTATATTAAGGTTATTGGTGCTTCTATCAGACATAATACTATTGGTAATAGCATTAGTGAGTACAAACGAAATATCATCGAGAATCCATGTATCATTGGTAAAAACATCCCTAACCTTTTTTGTAAGGTCTGTTTTATTGATGGGATCATAAAATAAAAACCTATGATCATTGATATGGGAAATCTAATCAAAATTTCAAATGTTTAATACTTTGGCCATTAAACAAGTTTACAGATGTCTCGATCCTCTTTCACATTTTTCAAATAAAGGAGCAATTTGATATATTGGCGGAAGATCATATATGGCATACAACACTAAATTTTGAGGGCAAATTTTAGAGAAGATAATCATAAATTTGGTTCAATTGATAGTTTGACACGAGAAGGAGCCAAAATTTAAAGATTGAATAAATAAGGTTTTAATCAAATATTTATGTATTTAATTTGATCCAAAAAATGCACAATTTATATAAAAAATGCACAATTTTTTCTTTTGTAGAAAACACGCGTTCGAACTTCACTATTTTAGATGGATCTTCTCTTAATTTGGAGATACCTACTTTCATGGTGAGGAAGAAACAACAATCTTAACACTTCCATCTCCAATGAATCGACGTTGGTGGCAGGGAGGAGATAATCCACGGAGAATATGAAGCCAAAGAACTAAGAAGATGAATTTACCGTCAACTTTATAATTTTTTTTTCCAAATTTTCTTCATAATTTACCTCAATTTTTATAATTTATACAAATCAATCTTTCGAGTTATCCAAAAACAAAAATTAGATCTGTAATTTTATTTATACATAATTTACAATAGAGAAAAATAAAAAATAAATTCAATTCCTTGTTCATCAAGATAGAAATGTTGATTTTTTTTCTAACCCATTGGATCAAATTGCTTTCCAACAATACATATATTAATGATAAATTTCAAAAATTTAATCCTCTTTTGTATTTTTAGCTATCACTAAATGAATCTTTGATATTATTTTAATTGTGAAAAATAATAGATGACAATAGAATGAAGAAGAGCATAAAAAGTAAATAATAATTAAATTTAAATAGAAAATATACATATTAAAAATGTGTTGGTGCGTGTTTTACTATACACAATAAATCTGAATATAACATTTTAGGGTGATCTTAATTTCATTTTGAAATAGTACAAGAAGGTAATAGAATTCCTATAAAATATAAATGTGTAGTTAAAAACCTGATAATAAATTAAGAAAATATATCATATTATACAATTAACTATTCATTTTCCCTCCGCTATATGAACTGTCATTCTTATTATTAACAAAAAAATATTCTCCACTCTGTTAAGTAAAAAGGAAAAAAAATATAGTTAAGTATGATTATGATCAATATTAACCCATTGTAACTTTCAATTCAAAATATAGATATGCTCAAAAGTGGGCCTAATAAGAATTGTATAAAGTATATTCTCTTCCTATATAACAGTTTGTTGGTGTACCTTCTTCAAAAAGAATATTTATAAGAAAAAAGTACTTATTATCTTACTTTAATTTAATTAGCGTACATTTTAAAAAAATGATGGGATTCACTTTAGTCATGTCCTTTAATTTTAAATTTTATTTTTTTAGTTATAGTTTATTTACTTTGAGTGTATCATCAATATTTGTATAAAATTTGTAATTGTATTATCGTTGTTTGATTGAGAAAAATATTTAAGTTATGAACATCGCAATGAAACCTCTCACATTAGGAATTAATTACTTAGATTCACACTAATTTACAATATTACAAATCTTACATTCTAGATTTTTGATACATATATTTGACACGCCTATATAGATGTATCTCATATACATCAAGTTAAAATTAGATATAATTTGTTCTAGATACATATTCTTTAAGTGGTTCACATATATCTGACTATATTCTCTCCTATATCGTTCACCACTCACCAGTCACCTCTCTCACTCGTCTTTTTTTTATCTAGTGTGATTTGCATATATATCTGAGAAGTTTGCTTTCAGCTTAGCCAACTCATCTCTCTATCTATCTCGCTTGGCTCTCTCCTCATATTTTAGTGTATCTTATAGCAAAAATACATATATATAGATATAATTAACTTAAAACTATTAGTTAGTGAGATAATATGTAATTATTTCAAACTAGAAATGTTTGTCTAATTAAATAATTTTTCCTACAATTTATTAGAGCAAAAATCTGAAGTGATTTAACCACTTACAATTTATCAACATAAACAATTATTAGGTATTTCTACATTTAATAAGTTAATTTACTACCCGAATAAATATATATAACTTATTTTAGATAAATTTTATAAAATTATTCAGCTAACACCACTTTTAGAAAAAAAAATTATGGATAAATATTGGAACTTGGGGCACACAACACAAATGAAATAAATTTATCACATATTTTAATACATATATAACAAACATAATATTCAAAACACTTATAATATATCTATATTGCATAGTTTTAATACATAATGCATATTTATTATAGCATTGCTAGGTAATATTATAAATAGCGATAAATTAAAAACATTCACTAAATTAATAATTATTTATTAAAAAGTGCTCACCCAAGAATTTTTTTCATATATTAATTAAAATTAAATGGGAAATTTTTCAAAACAGCAATATTTGACATTTAATAGGATCCCATAGCAAATTTTCAATATTTATTAAAAATAGCAATATTTTAATTTGTTATGATTGATTTATGTTTTTTTTTTCTTTATTTAATTTAACATAATATAATTAAGAATGACAAACTAGAAAAAGACGATATTTCAAATTATATTAAAATTGCTAAAAAAATTTATACTTTCTTCAAAAGATTATAACCCTAAAATAGGTGGTCTTCTTCCTTCTTCATAAAGACCATTATTTGTCATTGTCTTTCAAAATTAGTTATTGTTATGAAAACCTTAGAGTTTTATCTATTAAATTTTTTTTTTTTTTTAAATTTACAAATTTAAACATCTTTTCTCACACTGTATTTATTTTATTTACCATATTTTTGTCCTTCCTCAAATTGTATCATTCAAATATGTATGCCATTTGTATTTGTATTCATTCTGGTTTTCATGTTGTATTTTCATATGTTATTTGATATACTTTTCTCACAATTTATTTACTTTATTTACCAGAATTTTGTGTCGTTTCTTAAATCGTATTCATTCCAATATGTATGTCATTTGTATTAGCTATATTCATTCTAGCTTTCATGTTGTATTTTGTATAATTAAATTTGTATTTCTTTATTAGTTCGTATTCATTCAACAGGCATGTCAAATGATTCTGTAGTTATTTAAGAAACATATTTGTATTCATTTTATTTTTTATTGTATATTTTATTTTTCTCTTTAAAATTATGTTTCCTTTCCTAAGTTGTATTCATTCTAATAGATATATTATTGTATTTTGTATTCATTCTAGTTTTAATATTGTATTTTGTATTATGATATAAATGTATTCAACATTATATTAAAAAAATGTATTCAAAATATTAAAATGTACTTAACATTAAACAAAATAATCATATATATGAAATTCTAGAATCTACAAATCTGAAAAAATTAAAAGAGAATCACAAAAAAAAAATTGAAAATTATAAATATATGATGAATATTTTAAAAAATTCAATGAAAATTAAAAATTTGACTAAAAATCGGTAATGTGTATAATCGGTGCTTTAAACATCAAATCAAAAACTAATTTCGAATGATGGAAATTACCTTGCCAATTGAGAAACTGCTTGAATTAATAAATAATTTTAGTTCAACAATAAAGAATTTATTGGTGAGCAACAATTTAGCACCTTGAAGGAATCTAAACTTGAAAGTTGAGACACGGTGAGGAAACATGAAATGTGAGGAAGAAAGTTGACTAATAATAAAAAAAGTAAATTGTATTTTTTCCCCAATTTATAACGGTTATTAGTGTGTAATTTTGTCCAATAATGACTCTTTTCATAAATAAAATTAATTTTAATTACTAAAATATTTTTTTTATAAAAATATTGTCATTCTGCCAATTTAAGCTAGCGTTTGGCCATAGATATTCAAATATTTTTGGCAAATATTATTTGGATGAAATTTGGGTGAAATTTTTACCATGTGTTTGGTCATAGAATTTGAGAAACATATTTCATTTTTTTAAAAAATATGATTTATACCCATAAGTTTTTAAAACTATCAAACTACCATAAATTTGTATTACATAGCACAATAGAAATCTCACGTAACAAGA
Source organism: Solanum peruvianum (assembly GCA_027705065.1). Lineage (NCBI taxonomy): Eukaryota > Viridiplantae > Streptophyta > Magnoliopsida > Solanales > Solanaceae > Solanum > Solanum peruvianum. The sequence goes on along the minus strand of JAKWJD010001757.1, from coordinate 2,762,497 downwards.
TTTATGACTTCCGCAACAAATCAACAAGAATCATTACAGTAAATATTCGTATAGTGAAAAGGTCTTGGTACAAATCATGATAATGAAAATACAACTAATATAAATTCGGGAAAAAAAGAGAAGAAACAAAAGGAAATAAATATTGCAATCACTGAAGAACCTATGCTTTCTCATCTGAAAGAGTTCAACCTATTTTTTAATATAATCTTCCCACATTTTATGAACAATCTCTTCTCGATGAACTTGCATTTCCGAATCAGATGATCAAGAAGATGAAGCGATGTTGTTACCCTGAGCCAATAGTTCGTCACTTTCATCAACAACCATATCATCATTTTCATATTCATTGAATATTCCATCACTACTTTGGTGTTCACGTAAAAAATTATTGGTTGGTGTCAATAAATATATTATTTTTGTAAAATAAAAAGTTAAGGGTAAAAATTGAATTTCTAAAACTTTCCAAATAATGAAATTTGGCCCAAATACTAGTTTTTTCTAGTATTTGGGAATTTGGAAAATTTACCAAAAAAAATTGCCAAATAATAAAAAAGTGTATGGACAAACAAAATTTGCCAAGTTTTTTCCCAAGTTTTACTTGCAAAATTTATGGCCAAACGGGCCCTAAATAAATACTTTAAATTGTTGCTATTTTGAATAATTATGTTAATAATTGTGACTTAATTGCTAATTTATTCAAATTAAATTACATTTCATCATCAATCCAGGATTGGCCCATTATGAAAGCATATTGATTCGATTAACTGAAAAAAAGAAAAAAAAAGGAGCCCATTATGCTTAATATTTTACGGCCCAAGCCCAACTGAGCAACCAAGTATTTCCTCTCGCAAAACCCTAAACCCTGATTAGCAGTATAAAATATCCGATAGACTGCAACTTTGATACTCAGCATTAGGGTTTTAGAGCTCTACTTGACAACTCTTCTCTGCTTCCATCAATATCAAGCAGCAGCAGCAGCCATGGTTGCACCAACTAGAGGTATGAATATCTGGTTTTACGTATTGATTGTATGAATTGTGTTGAAATAAAGTTTTACTTAGCAGTGACAGTAGTAGTTGTGCTTGTTTTAATGTATGGTTTGTTTACTGATACATGCAGGTCGTGGTGGTGGTGGATTCAGGGGAGGTAGAGGAGATGGAGGAGGAAGAGGAGGACGAGGTGGTAGAGGTGGTTTCAGTGGTGGAAGAGGGGGTTTTGGAAGTGGAGGAAGTGGGATGAAGCGAGGAGGAGGTAGAGGAGGTAGAGGAGACAGAGGTGGAAGAGGTGGAGGAAGGGGACGTGGAGGAATGAAGGGTGGTAGTAAGGTTGTGGTCGAGCCTCATAGACATGGGGGCGTGTTCATTGCTAAGGGAAAAGAAGATGCTCTTTGTACTAAGAATTTGGTACCCGGTGAAGCTGTCTACAATGAAAAGAGAATTTCTGTTCAGGTGATAACCTTTCTTATATCGTTAGATTAAGACTTTTTACTGTTCTGTGTCTTTTTATGACTCTTGGTACCAATGCTAGCAAGGTTCAGTCTTTCTTGTATGTGCATAACTTAGTGCTAGGAACCTTTTTATTAAGTGGATCTAAAAGTGAGGTTTTGTTCATAAGTTTATCTAATAGATGTATGTAGTTTATGTAAGTGTTGTTGTTCTTACTCGTTTTCGAAGGAGCAAGAAATTTGAACAACTATAATGATTCTGTTACTGCGCCCATATTCCCGTTACTATTGTGTTCTGTTCAGATTGTCGTCCTTACTATATCCATAAAGTATAAATTTGTTAACTTCTGTATGTCAGAATACCCAATAGCAGATTTTGTTTAATGCACAAGATAATTGACTTGTGTGTTTGTTGTATTCTTAGAATGAAGATGGAACAAAGGTCGAGTACAGAGTGTGGAATCCTTTCCGTTCTAAGTTAGCAGCTGCAATTCTTGGAGGAGTTGATGATATTTGGATTGTAAGTTTGTCTCCTGAGTCCTGTCAAATCATGAGCTCTAAAGTAGTTTTCTCTGTTTTGAGAATAACACACATTCTTTCCATGTTGAATTTCTTCCAGAAACCAGGTGCCCGTGTCCTTTACTTGGGTGCTGCTTCAGGAACAACAGTATCTCATGTCTCAGACCTTGTTGGTCCTGTAAGTATTTATGTATGTGAGTCAGATCATATTTAGTGTTGATGGCAGTGCTGGTTTTTGATTAGATGCTCATTTCTTTGCAGGAAGGGGTTGTATATGCTGTTGAATTTTCTCACAGAAGTGGAAGGGACTTGGTGAACATGGCTAAGAAACGTACTAATGTTATTCCCATTATTGAGGATGCTAGACACCCAGCCAAATACAGAATGTTGGTTGGAATGGTGGATGTGATATTTTCTGATGTTGCTCAACCTGATCAGGTCTGACCCTTTATGACTGTTGATGTCTAATAGTATTTTGCTGTGGCATGTGTTTTTTGAGACCATTTTCTGTCTATGGTAGTGGGCTTTATATCTCATTTACTTGATTACTTGATATCGACTTAATATCCTTTCTTTAATGAAACAATTATACTGCCCATCTCTTTGGTTGGGTCTTGTATTTCAGATTGTGATCGTCTACATTATGCATAATGGCCTTCAACGAACCTGTGCTATTGTTGGCTGGTTCTGTTTTTAGTGCCTTTTTTATATTTCTAACTTCAATCCTCCCCCCAAATTTTTGATGTTTATTTTTATGTTTTCTTGAACTTAATTTTCCCCCAACTTTTAGATGTTTATCTTCATGTTTTCTGAGAAGTTCAAACCTTTTGAAAATGCTTCTCTGTCAATGCTATTTCTTTTCCTTTTGGTTCTACATTGAACTGATAAGCAGATGATGATTTACTCGGATTCCCCTTCAAGACTTCATGGATGATGTTAAACCGAGTTACTGATGCTGTCTTATTTATTTGAATTTTGAAATTTTAGCTTCAACTTTAATTACTTTCTTTGTTCTCCTATTTTCTTTCCATGGATCTTTTGTTTCTATTAGAATTAGATGAAACAGTACAATATTTTAGTTTTTCTTTTGCAAGACCTTTTCTGATCCTAAGTTCTTTTTTAAACATCACCTAATATTATCTTTTCTTCTTAAACCTATTTACTTTCCATATTATGAAAAGAGTTACTTTGAATATGTAGTCTTTGTGGCTAGTCAAGTACTATGCAGATATTTTATTCTAAAACAGGAGAGTTAGTCTGTGGCTCTCTTGGAGTTCATTTCATTGTTGTCTCGCAGTACAGTTGTGTATGAACTATATTGCACTGTTTAAATAAATTTTGTTGTTCACAGGCAAGAATTTTAGCTCTGAATGCATCATACTTCTTGAAAGCTGGTGGTCACTTTGTTATCTCAATCAAGGTTTGTACCCACTGCTCTATAATTGTTAAGCCGATGCAGATATATTGTTGGAAGCATTAATTTTAGCTCGGGTATAGAGCCGATGTGGTTTTAGCTCTTTCTTCTCTGTATTGTTTACATGGCTCCCCTGTATTTTTCCAGGCAAACTGTATTGATTCAACAGTACCAGCTGAAGCTGTATTTGCTCAGGAAGTGAAGAAGCTACAAGCGGAGCAATTTAAACCAGTGGAGCAGGTTACTCTTGAACCATTTGAAAGAGACCACGCTTGTGTTGTTGGTGCCTATCGTGTACCAAAGAAGCAAAAGGCTGCTGCCTAGAAAATTTAAGCTTGTGATTTTTGTTAGTCAATGTTTTTGTAGGAGGTTTGTTACGAACTCTGTCGACACTTGTTATATTTGATGGAAGTGTAATGGATTTTTGATTCTCTTATGTTATTGTTTATATATTTTGGTTCTCTTTTTATTCATTACCTGTGGGGATTCACTAGGCTTTGTCAATGGTCAGTTGGTCAAAAAGATGTACTCAAAATTGTGGCCATCAATTTAGTTTCTCTTTGCTATATAAAGTTCAACAAATTGTTGACGACACTCACTCTTCTTTCTACCTAAATTTGCGGCTTCTTTTCATTAAAGATATGCTTATTTTATAGCCTCTTATTATATGGTTAAAGAATTTAATCACAATTTTTTAACAACATCGATGATCTTGACTCCATGAATGTAATAAAATTTATCTATGAAGGCCACAAAAAAAGAACATTATGTATGGACGTTCCACATTTGTCTTTGCAATATGTAAATAAAACTAAAAGTATAATAGCTTTAATTTCTATTATATGTTCATGATTTCAAGAATGTAAACTTAATAAGTGTCAAATTGACTAATCAATTATGTCTGATTAATAAATGATATGAATCAGTACTCTGCTAACTTCAAAATCAGAAAAAGAAGTTTAGAGACCAGAAAAAAATTAATTCTGATGTATTCATAAACAGTGTTTGAATTCGAAAACATTACAAAATGTGAAATATTTTCATCCTTCAACAACTAACTACACTAGAAAACTGATCAATGCTCATCTCGCGCTTCCTTTTCAAACCTGCTTTTCCAGTCTCATCATACTGTCCCCGAAATGGTTTGCCTGTGGTATTATGTGCAGGATAATAAGCAGCAACTCCCCAGTTCATGTTTACAACATCAACATCACATGGTTTCTTCCTCTTCTTCTGCTGTAACTCATCGACAGACTCCCCTGAAGTCTTTGTGGTCACCTTCACCTGATCTTGAACTCGAGGAAGAGGATCACTAACCCCATGCTCTGAACTTCTGTTACTGGACTCAAACAACATTCTGTTTACTGTTTTCCTTAGAGTGAGATTAGGCAAGAGCGCATCAACAACTACATTTCTAGCCCCACAAACACAACTAGAGCTACACACAATATGATTCCTAATGCATTCGTCACAAAAACTACTGAAACAACATTTGCTTGCTATAACTGCATCTTTCATCAATTCTTTACACAATGGGCAATACAACTCCCGTGGTATATCTCTAAAGGAACTCTTCGTTGAAGAAGAGGATGCAGACGACAAACCTTCAGCCTCATTATGCTTCAAAACTCCGCCACTGCCACTGCCACTTGGGACTGGAGGCTTCACTTTCTTCATGTCATACCTGGGGTCACCATTTGTAGGGCAGTGCTGAATGTAATGTCCAGGCACATTGCATCGATGACACACGTATCCAATAGGTGGTTTTTTCCATTCCGTTTCACCTGGACCAAAACCATAGCCATTAGAGAAGTGTTCAATGGCTGGTGTAGCAATTGAACTCTTGATCTTAGTGTCCTCATCATGTTTGCTATTACTTGATTGAACAGGCAATATTTTTGGAATTGCATATACATCATCCCCAAAATCATCACATACAAAATCTAGACAACGAACAGACTCATGACTCTCCTCTTCATACACTTGCTTTGATTCAGTAAGAGATGGAATTACTATGGGCAAGAGAGGTGGCCCAGGAACACGACGAATCAAAACGCCAGTATTTTTAGCAATCAAAGCCTTTTCATCAACATATTGTTCGTTACTTTGTGAATTGGTAATAAGAAGATCGAAATCCTTACCTCTACCATAACGCTTCGATTCAAATATTTTTAATTTCAAATCCCAAACAGAGATAAATGGATGGACAATCGGCATAGAATCAAAACGCTTTGAACTTTTATACTTGAAATAAATTGCCATTACTGAATAACAATTCTATCAAATTGTACAACACAGCAACAGATCTAATCAAATATAGAATACACAAACAGAGAGTAAATTTGTACCAAAACAACACTAAACAAGCTAAATCAAAGAATCTTCAACAGGCTTCAAATCGGCACTTGCAGCTAGGGTTTCAAATCGGACGGACGAACGAACAACCACGAAAACGCCGATGGTTCAAGACTGCGATTGAATCAACCACCGGTTCTTCAAAATCAGGAAAACATGATCGGATTTGAAATTGCGATGCGATTACGAGCAGCAGGAACCCTAGAGCAGATTGAAATTGCTAACGAAGAAAATTGAAATTGCGATGCAATTACAAGCAGCAGGAACCCTAGAGCAGATTGAAATTGCTAACGGAGAAAAAATTGCGAATTAAAGGAATATTTTTAGGTTTATATAGATTTTCGGAAGGTGACTTAGCGTCAAAGAAAACAAATCCTTTACCAATTCCAACCGACTAAGTTTTACTTATTTTAGTTTTTAATTATTCCTTTTTTCATCTTTTATACGAATTGTTATGTGGCAATTAAGTAGTTGAAAATATTAAGTAGTTGAAAATATCCTAATATTTATATGCCTAAGAAATCTAAAAATGCTCGTAATTTAAGTTAAGCTTGGATTTAATGTGTTTGTTTATAGTTTTATTAAGTCTTTTAGTAGTTTACAAGCTAACAACATGATTAGTTATGTAGGTGAGCTTAATGGGAGAAACGAGCAAGAAAATGGACAATGGGGTACACAAAAGATTCTAATTGAAAAAAAGCAAGGAACAAAATGTCACTTAAGGCATCTCTGTATCCTCTCCGTGTAGCAAAGAGGAATTATAATTTCGCTTGTGAATTTAAATTTTAGGCAGAACACTCCGTGTCCAGGAAATCCTAAATTAATTTGCAAGATTTAATTGAGGCAGAGTGGACCGGATAGTTACCGTGTCGCGGAGAAGAGAAAAGATCACAGAATAAAATGAGAATATACCTCCGGGACGCACCCCAGAGTCTCAGTTTTGACTGTTTCTATTTTTAGTATTAAATATTTTATTTTATTAAGCACTCATTTTCTGGGTTTTAAAGAACGACGACTTGGGAGAACGTTTTCACCATTCTCATCACCATTGAAATAAATACATTGTCCAAATTGAACTCAAGAGAGGACTAAGAGGATAGAACATTAGAAGGAGCATGATTAACTCTAAATAACTATGATTAATTTGTATTTAGGATAGGAATATACCTAATAACCATGCTTGAGTCACTATACAGGAAGAAATCGTAATGCTCGATATTTAATTCATCCTATCCCCGCTCAACGATATAGTTAGAGTGTTATTTATTGTAGGTGATTAGAGGTCGGGAGACCATGATAATACATTTAATCCTGTGATTCATTGATTCGATAGTTGATAATTACCCATATAAATGATATTGATTGTATGATCCCTAATAAAAGTTGCAGCCTTGAACTTTACTCAATCACTGTTTTATCAACCCTTGAAATTGAAGCGCTTTTGTTACATTAATCCTTACAACTTTAGAATTAGAAATTAAATTACTTTTGAAATCTTGAATACACTTGTGTTCTGAAAGTTAGATAAATTGAGTGATTCTAAGCGTAAGTTTCTGTGGGTACAATATTCGGCTCTTAAAAAAAAGTCACTTTAATACTTGAACGACCACATGCATTTGCGTGTTCGATTTGAGCGCAACAAATTTTTAGATCCTTTCTCCGCGATGCGCCAATCCTCCCCTTGAAAACTATTTTTATTTTTCTTCCTTCTCACACGCATAAATGAGAGTGCATACATCAACATCTAAGAAGTAAGAAGGTTTAGACTACCAAATTACCAAATTAAGCCAACCTAAAACTTAGCTAGACATTAACCAAAACTAGACAATTTATAAGAGTTTCAACTATTCAACCTATAAATAGCATAATAACTTTTTAAATTGTCGTAATTTAACTAATCAAAATCAATGTAATTATATGTTTTTTATAATAGTCATGGAAGTACCCTTTTTATTTAAACAATTTTATCCTTTGTCCTTTGAGCATTTGAATTTGCAAAAATAAGTTATATTCGATTCTAAGTAATTGCTTTACATTCGTGATTATTGTCAGAACGACTTATTTGTACCTGTAATAGAAAAAAGCTAGTTTTATATATTAAACCCTCTAAAACTCTACAAGTGAAATTACACTGAATATATTATTGTTGTCAAGAAAGAGGAAGGTTTACACCTAATTCATTGCCCCAAAAGAATGACACAAGTTATTTGAAAGGAAATCTCTTAGTTGAAACAATTTTATATTTGAAAAATGGAGTTTGCGAATCAAAAGTGTGAGGATGGAGAAAGAGCAAAACAAACAAACATATTAGCCTAATGTTCTAAATTGCAGCTACATTCCTATTAAAACTAATAGCCCCAACTCACAAGTCACAATGTTAGAGTATATACTAGCCTGGTCTAGACTCTTCATCCTCTGAAGTCACTGCAAAATCTCACTCTTATGGTAAGGCTTTCGTAGGCTCTGGAATAAGACTTTCCTCAGCTTCAAAGTCTTGACCTCCCCACTTGCGTAGGCGCTCTGCCGATTGCTCAACCTGCATTTTCATTTTTCTATTATTATTACACATGATAGACTTCATCATACCGAAACACAATCTGCAGCAAAATAAGTGCAACTAGTATTGCTTCGTCTGCAACTTTTTTCAAAGAGAAGAGGAGAAGTAGAAAATTCACCCTCTGTGCAGTGACTTTCAGACAAAATTCTTACGTCATCACACTCTACGAGATAATCATTTTACAGAGGACGTGCATCTAATACCAACCAAGAATGAAGTGAACATTATCAAGCACAATTTTTTGGAGTTTAGTTAGATAAAATCATCAACTGTTTAACTTACCTCTTTATTCCAATCAATTCTATAGAGTACAAATGAGAGTAGCAGTGTCTGCAAAGCAAGTCCTGCTATCATTCCTGCCCATAGTCCCTGCAAGATAAATTCATAACTGGGATAAGTTAGATTAATATCATAATTATTTTAGGTTCAAAAAGTTATGAGATGCTAAAACAAGGTGTTTCCTACAAAAAGATGCTTATAAATGCCGAGTGAGATTAAAATTTGATGTACTTGTCATATGTAACTATCGGAACGAGAGTTTATTTACCACGACTCCATAGTCAGCCACATAACCAAGCAAATATCCCAGAGGAATACCAAAAACATAATAGGATCCTAAATTGATATAGGCCACTAAACCTTGCCATCCACCTCCTATAGCAACACCTGTAAAACAATATATTTGCCACAATTAGGACTACAAAGACGAACGCACTTCTAACCATAGAAACAGTGAAGTTGGAATAAAAGCAATACCTGATATTACAGGTTGAACACTGTTAAGAAGCATGGTTATTCCAAGAAGCCAAGCAAGATCTGCAACGGCTTGTTGCAAATCCTTGCTGTTTGTGAAAAAAATAGCTAGATGATTTTTTACGGCCAGTACAATTATCATGCAGAGTATCCCAATGAGGAGTGACTGAAACACTGTGATATATACACTATATTTGGTAGCCCTGGGATGACCTAGCCCAAGCTCATTAGACACTCGAATACTGAGAGAGAGACAATGCATTAAAACAAACCCCAAAAATAAATGTAGTACATTTTTCCACAAGCTTTTAGACTTAATTACCTTATGGCAGCATTGATTCCAATAAACACCATCTCTTCCCATCCATCAACATTCATACTGAAAGACGAAAAGAAAGAGAACAAAAAGATTGATGCATCTTTAATAAAAGTAGTACGACATTTTCATCTTATTGAAATCTGTACACTAAACCACAAACTTAGCACAAGACAGTTAAACTTAGAATTCTTTCTATGCTCTAACTAAAGTGCCTGTTCATAAAAGTTGATGCTTCACTGTCAGTGAGTGTTAAAATTTATTTGAATGGGCTTAAGCATTGAGAGGTTAATGTCGATAAATAAATGCAAAAATGAACCTTTACCCATCTGTCTAAGTCTTGTTAGACAGAGTTCTCGGCACATTGGTTAAACAGGCGATCTACACACAAGTTGGCTTTACACTGCCATTATAAAAGAAAAGAGAAAAAAGACACAAACTCACCAAATAGAGAGGGATCCAACAGCAATAACTGCATCCTTGAGATGTCCAGTGAGTATAATAATACTCATCATGTACCACATTTCAAGGCATAACATGACAGCTGAAGCAACTGAGAGTCTAACAAATGCCCAAATCTCATTTAATGCCGACAAAGACCATCCCGTCCATGCATCCTTACACCAACCAACCACGTAAATAAATTGAGCTATTGCGTCCGCCCAGCCTGTAATATTAAATGCTAATGCAGCCCCATCTGTACCCATCTTGAATACATATATGAACAGCCATAGCAGAAGAGCATGGAGTAAGAGATCCACAAAACCAATCCAAGCCACCACACGAACTTTACTTTGGGCTTGCAAAAATTTTGAAGTGGGAATAGTGACCGCCAGTGAATACAACTCGGGAATTGACAACAGCACAAATTTCCCAGCAAGAACAGCCATTTCATGTTCTTGGCCTAAGAACTTAAGTAGCGGAGTTGCAAAAATATACATTGGCAACAGAAGGAATGTACTAAACAACAGAATAACCATCGACCGCTGTGTGTAAATCCCAAGCATATGTATTTGCCCAGCACCAAATGCCTGTCCACACAGTGTCTCCAGCGCACTCCCCATGCCCAACTACACAATTTTTACCACAAATTCCCAAATAAGAAACTAGTAATCAGTAGCAAAAGGAAAAACAGAGAATACGATCCATGAAACCGATAGAGAATTGTTAAATTTTCTCAAATATTAACTCAAGTTGAATAAATTAGGAACCAAAGTGACTTTATATTGTTTCGTATTACACACACTCATTCAATTATACCGCTACATCTTAGAAAATCATTATTGCCGGAAAATTCACCGGAAATTGTTGTGAGCATTTTAATTTCTAATTTATATAATCAACAATGAAAGTTGGATCGAGCAGATATAATATGAGAAGTTACGAACCATGAAGCCAAAAGAGAAAGTACCAATAACGTTTTGAGCAACAGAAATAGCAGAGAGCTCAACAGCACCAAGATGACCACAAAAAGCAACGGTAATGGAGTAGGTCCCGTATTGACAAAGGATATTGAAAGCTATTGGGCCTCCAATCTCCCATAGCTTCACTGTCTCGATCCAGAATACAATCCACCATTCTTTCAGGTCTTTAATCGGTCGGTAATCACCGTCGTGCCCAATAAGCCGGTGGTGGTAGCCGGAGAAGTCATGCAGAAATGGCGTTTCCATTACTTGGACGTTACGATTCTCCGCGTTTTGCTTGTATTATATGTCATATTTCAGCATTAAAGTGTTGAATTGTAACAAAGATGGAAGTTAATAGTACAAAAAAGGCAACAAAAATATGTCAAAATAATTTATTTTTTATAAATATAATCGGTGGCGAAAAATGCTCCGCGCCTTCTTTACTTTGGTTTGGTTGTTTTGAAGTACTGGTTTCTTCTTTTTTTCATTTCATACGTGATGATTATCGAGTCAATTTTGATTGACTTATTTTAAATATTTAATTATTAAAATCAGTTCTGAATAAAATAGAAGACATTTTAAAAAATCATATGAAATTTTATACTTATTTTGTAGAGTTTGAAAATGTGCAATAAATAAAAGACATAATACATATATTAGACCATAAATTTGGATTCAAATTTTAACTGTGATCTTCAACTTTCATAATGCACAAACAGATACTTTAACTATCCAACTTTTAAATAAATAAACACATGAGTCCTACATGACAAAATACATGTAGGACACCACGTAGAACAAAAAATAACATGTAGGACATGTGTATCTATTTGTTCAACTTTATACAAGTTTAAGTGTTTACTTGTGCATACCCAAAGTTGAAGGGCATAAATGTAATTTAAAACCAAGTTAAAGGACATATTTATGTATTATGCATAACTAAAAATATGATAAAATATTCATATGTGTTTTAAATAGTTGTTTAGTCCTAACGTTATGGAATTCAGCAAAGTTTTGCTCCATGTTAAACATTATCCTTTAAAATATTTCACTCGATATAAATATATCTTCTGTGATTCAATAAGTTTTTCAAGTACCAAACAAAAAGCTAGAATTTAAATTAAATAGAAAGAAAATTCAGTACCAAAGAATGTTTAAGAGAGAAGGAAGAAATTCAATTGAGAAACGGTGTTTAAATAATGGACAATCAGGGGTCGTTTGGTGTGAGAGGATAACAATAAATAATGATGAGATAAGAAAATTACTATTGATGGGATAAAGTTTCTGTTTCTTGTTTGGTTGTCATGTTTGAGATAACTTATTCAACCATTTATATTATAGTGATGAGATAAGTTATCCTTTATACATGATGAAATTATCCCATGATAATTATCCTGATATAACTTATTTTCAATCAAAAGATCCGTTAAAGATAAAATATAAAAGACGTTAATACAATCTTTTCTTAAAAGGCTATTGAATTGTAGAATCAAATTGTCTGTGATTTACAGTAATTTCCCCTCTAATGTCAATACGCAAAATGTTATTGTTATGGCAAGTGTAATAAGTCCTTCGCAGGCTCTGAATTAAGAGTTTTTTCAGCTTCTAAGTTTTGACCACCCCACCGGCGTAGGCGCTCTGCCGATTGCTCAACCTGCATATTTAAATTTTCATATTTATTACTACATACTGTTTTGCAATGAACTTTTTTTTTTTAAAAATAAAAAAAAATGAACATAAAAACAAAATATCATTTCAGTTACCTCTATGTTCCAATCAATTCTATAGATTACAAATGAAAGTATCAGTGTTTGCAAGGCAAGTCCTGCTATCATTCCTCCCCATAGACCCTGCTAGGTAAAAGTTTCTGTCATAAATTTTTGAAGTAAAAAAAAGTTGCATTGTGAGATATTAAAACAAAATGTTTATTTACCACGACGCCAAAGTTAGCGACATAACCAAGCGTACATCCAAGAGGAATACCAAAAACATAGTAACATCCCAAATTGATATAAGCCACTGAACTTTGCCATCCACCTCCAATAGCAACACCTGCAAAACAATGTGTGAAAATTAGGTGTTAGGCTTAACTCACACCCCAAAAGAAGGCTCAATTGCCCATGCCTTATAAAGAGTTCACCCATTTCATTAATTATCGATGTGGGACTTTTGTCATTCTTTAACGACAATTTTAACTTTGGGGATCCAACATCGGGTGAGACAGATTCTGCTCTAATACCATGTGAAAATTAGGTCTTAGGCTTAACTCACACCCCAAAAGCTAGCTCAAAGAGGAGGATTGCTCATGCCTTATAAAGAGTCCACCCATCTCATTAATCACCAACGTGGAACTTTGTCATTCTTTAACACAATGTTAATAAGGGTTAACACACACTTTTAACCATAGAAATAGTAAAAATGAAATAAAAGCAAGACCTGATATTACAGGCTGAACACTATTAAGAACCATGGTTATTCCGAGAAGCCAAGCAAGGTCAGCAACGGCTCGTTGCAGATCCTTGCTATTTGTGAAAAGAATGGATAGGTGATTTCTTACTACCAGTACTAATATCATGCAGAGTATTCCAATGAGGAGTGATTGGAACATTGTGATGTATACGCTATATTTCGTAGCCCTGGGATGCCCTTGCCCGAGCTCATTTGAGACACGAACACTGAGACAGAGAAAATGCATTAAAACAAACTCCGAAACATATGAAGTACATTTTTCTACAAGAATTTAGACTTAAATTACCTTATTGCAGCATTGATTCCAATGAACAACATTACTTCCCATCCATCAATATTCATGCTGAAAGACAAAAAAAAAGAAAGAACCGATGCATGCTTGATGAAGGAGCTCAAGACATCTATGCACATGACAATTTAGGCGACAATAAAAACTCACCAAATAGAGAGGGATCCAACAGCAATAACCGCATCCTTGAGATGTCCGGTGAGGACAATAATACTCGTCATGTACCAGGTTTCAAGGCATAACATAACAGCTGAGGCGATCGAGAGTCTAACAAATGCCCAAATCTCATTCAATGCCGACAAAGACCATCCCGTCCATCCATCTTTACACCAAACTATCACGTACACAAATTGAGCTATTGCATTGGCCCAACCTGTAATATTAAAGACTAACGCTGCCCCGTTTATGCCCAAGTTGAATACATATATGAACAACCATAGCAGAAAGGCATGGAGTAAAAGAACCACAAAACCAATACAAGCCAGCACACCAACTTTACTCTGTGATTGCAGAAATTTCGAGGCCGGAATAGCAACTGCCAGTGAAAATAACTCAGGGATTGACAACAGAGCAAATTTCCCAGCAATAACAGCCATTTCATGTTCTTGGCCAAAAAGTTTAAGTAACGGAGTTGCAAATATATAAATTGGTAATAGAAGGATGTACTGAACAATAGAATAACCATCGACCGTTGCGTGTAAATTCCAAGCATATGTATTTGCCCAGCACCAAATGCCTGTCCACACAGTGTCTCCAGAGCACTCCCCATGCCCAACTGCACAAATTTTACAACAAATTTCACTTTATTTGAAAATTAAGAATTTGATAGTGAAAATTTTCAAATACAACTTCAAAAAATTGTTTGCAAAAACTTAATCAAACACAATTCTATGTTCAACTCCAACTTCAAAAGTTTCCAATAAAGTGAAAAGAATATTAATAATAATAATATGTAGTAGCTTGTATACAATCTATGACATAATATACCTTAGATATTACTACTCTTTTGTATTTGGTAGAAAATATTTTCTAATTTTCTCATGTTTTATTGAGTTAGAGGACTTAATGTTTATCAAATCAACTTATTTTCTTCAAATTTAAGGGAAATAATTCACCAACAAAAATTATAATAATAAGGAAAACATTGTTCAACTCATTTTCAACCGCACACCTCAACTTTCCTCCCTAAGTCAAGTTTTGGGTATTGATTCCGATACAAATTTTAAGTCAAACTCATGATCTTGAATTTTGGCCTCAACTCGAGTCTCAGATCGGATCAGATCCCGTTTTGGGTGTCGAGTCCCTGATTTAATCTCGGGGTCATGTCTCGATTCAGAAATCAGGTTTCAGTCAGAGTCAGGTCCCATGTTGGGTGTGGGTATCGAGTCTCAGTTCGAAAGGCGAGTCTTAGGTCAAGAGTTGAGGTTGGCTCCAGGTCTGATGTCAGGTTCGGGTTCCGAATTGATTGTTAGGGTGGTGGAGCTTAGATCTAAGTTCGGACGTCGAGGTTGGGTCATAGATATAGAGTTTGAGGTTAGATCTTAATTTGAAAGTTGGGTCCTACATCAAGTGTCGAAATTGAGTCCCGAGTCGGGTGTCGGGTCGGGTCTTTATATGAAAATTATGTCCTGCATCGAGTTTCTAGGTCAAGTCTTGATTTAAAAATTAGGTCCCGGTTCTAAATTCGACCTTGGATCGGGTCTTGATTCGAAAGTTGAATCCCATGCCGAATGTTGGGGTTAGAACCGGGTTCAGAAGTTCAGGTCCAAAATTGGGGTCAAATCCTAGGTCGGGTGTAGAGATCAAATCTTGAATCAATTCTTGAGGTCGGATGTGGATGTTAGAGGAGTTGGGGTTAAGGACCAAGACTATTGTTAATGTCGGTGGCAGATTGGGGTCAAGGTAAAATCCTTGGTCGGATCCTAGTTCAATTATCGGGACGCAGTCGAGAGTCGAGGTCAAGTCCTGGGTCGCATCTTAGTGTTGGATCCTTGACGATTGTCGGGGTCATGTTCTAGTTCAAGTATCCTAGTTCATTCTCGGGTTAGAGTCTATTTTCCAAAAAAATATTTTCTACTTTATAGCAAAAAATAGAAGATATTTTCTAAAAAATATTTTATTCACCAACTAAATAATAAAAGATATTTTTTTTACTCACCAATCAAATATGAGAAAATAAGTTAAAACCAACTTATTTTTCGATAAAATATTATCTAGGAAAACATTTACCTTTTATACCAAAAATTTGATTGCATGTATCATGCAAGTTATTTAAGTTTGCTACTTTTTAAAAGTTGAAACATTAGTAACATTTAGTGGTGGCAAATGGACGGGTTGGATTAAATTGGGTTGGTTGAAAATAGATAACATAAAATGGATAATAATTAACCCTCCCCATATTTGATATGGGTAAAAATGAATTGGGTAACAAATGAGTTGGGTAAAATACTAGTTTACCCATATTTTCATGAGTAAATAGTACTCTACTTAAAAATTAACACGAGAAAATATTTAGTCTTTTTTTTTAGATGTAAAATGTTCAAAATGCTTCATTTAATTTTATTCTATCATTAAAGTAAAAAAAAACTTAATTTTTTTTTCGGGGTAGGGGTTGAAAAAAATAAATTTTGAAATTGAAAATATTTTTTAAAAACAAACTTAATTTTTTTTTTTGGGAATGAGGAGCTGTTAGGGGGTGGGTGGGGGGGGGGGGGGTCAAGGATAGGGATGAAAAAAAATAAAATTTAAATTCAAATTATTTCTTAAAAATTAACTTAAATATTTCTTTTTCGGGGTCGAGGCTAGTAAGGGGTGGAGGAGCAGGTCAAGGGTAGGGATAGAAAATGTTTTCCTCATACCAAAACACACCCTAAAACATGTTTAATGCACTTTAAGCAATGTTTGCTTATTTTACACTATTCTTTCTTATTTGATATAAAATTAAACAAATAAAAAAAGCAAATATAATAAACAAAAGTAATTTACATTTAAACTAAGAGAGGCAAAAAGTAATAAACAAAAATGTAAAATTTCATGTCGAAGCAATAGAGAATATAGGAACGAACCATGAAGCCAAAAGAGAAAGTTCCAATGACATTTTGAGCAATAGAAATAGCAGAGAGCTGAAGAGCACCTAGATGACCACAAAAAGCAACAGTAACTGAGTAAATTCCGTATTGGCAAAGAATATTGAAAGCAATTGGGCCTCCAATCTTCCATAGCTTCACTGTCTCAATCCAAAATATGATCCACCATTGTTTCACGCCATTAACGGGTCGATAGTCGCCGTCATTGCCGATAAGCTGGTGGTGGTGATCGGCGGAGACCACCATCGCTTCCATTTTCCCCTACTAGTATATATATATCTCCTTTCTAATTATATTGTTTATGTTTTCATCATCTCTCAATGAAAAGTAGACAAAGCTTAAAAAGTAAAATAACACAACTAGTACGAAAAATTTCACAAGTTTGAATTATGTATACTAATATACTCCATTAGTTCAGCCTATGTACAGACGTGTGTGTCGTGCTAATTATAAAATAGTATGTAGTATATATAAAATGTTTATTGTAAAATAGTATCCTTTCGTCTTATTTAATGTGACACCTTTTCAGATTTCGAGATACAAACAGAATCGTAAGTTTTTCATAGATATTTTAAACATTTTGAATTATCAAGTATTGTGATTTATAGTATTTTTCTTTTTACGTAATTTACAAATATATGAATTTCATTTCAAAAAATTTAAAGATTCCATGCACAAATTTTCTTCGAACTCAAACTGTTTGACTCTCGAAAAATGAAAAGTGTTACATAAATTGAAAAAGAAGAAGTATAAATTATGTATAATTACATAAAATAATAGTGTTAAGAGCTACTCAAATTATTTCTTTTTTTTTTCCTTCAAATTACAAATTATGAATTTTGGATACATCAGCAGACATCCGGATACATAGGTGAAGAATGTATCCGAGATGAGATGTATTAAAGAGGGGATAGGATATTTAGATATATATATCACTGGACTTTAGGATATACCAGTAGGCATTCATATAGATAGGTGATAGAAGTATCAGAAGAGGGACATACGTAGGATGTATCAACAAGAGGAGAGTGATGTATTCGAAGTTTTTTGAATTTTTTTTAAATGATAGAGAATTTTAGAAATTATGTTAAATAAAATGTGTATTTAAGTCATTTTTCCATAAATTATTGCTAAATAAATATAAGATTTAGTTGAAATATTTTTTTAATTATATTGATACAATTATTAATAAATTCATTATTTTTTGAGATACAAATGAAACTCTATTTTCTATGTATCATTTAAACACAAAAATACATTATCTAGAGTATAACAATTTAGCGTGTAGCTACAAACATAAAAAAATAAAAAAAAAGATTTTCTTATTCATATTCTTTTGAGTTTTGATGAATACTTTGCAATATGTGAAGAAGATTTTCAATTAGAAAATATTTGTTATTGTTTAAATTTTAATTATTGTTATTTTGCTGTTTTTAATCATTTTTTGTTGTTTCTGTGTGGCTGTCTTTGGTTTATTTTTTGTTATATGTTGTTCTATCAATTATTGTTGTTTTGTTATTATTATTGCTGCTTTAATTTGTGTATGTCCTTAGTTTATTGTTTATTTCTTTTTCTTTTTTCTATCAATTATTGCTTCCTTTTTAGATTTTTTTAAAAAAAATAATAATTGTGTGTTGTTACACAATGAACTTCATTGTTTTTCCAGATTAGAGGTGTACATTCGATTTTTCGATTTGGTTTTATACTATTCGATTGGAATTTTTGGTTTTTTATTTTGAAGAAGTGTAACTCAATTCGAACCAAAATAAATTTGATTTGGTTTAATTTTTCTCTTTTTGGTTTGAGTTTCTCGATTTGGTTCATCAGTTATGTCAATAATTAGAATCATAACAAAGTTATATTGACAATTTAAAATATATATATATATATATATATATATTTCTTAAATATGTTTTTTTAATATAAATCAGAACTAAAACATTAAATATAATACTTAAAAGTATTTCAATTATAAACATAAGAAAATAAACTAAATCATAATGAAAATAACTAAAACGGACAAAAGTGATTACACACATGTTTTTCAATTATCATTTTTCTAAATACGAAACAAATCAAAAATCCAAACAAGGTAAATTATAAATCTAAAATCAACTAAGAATCCAAAAAATTAATCTAAATTAAAATTTAATTTAATTTAATTTTTTAATTTAATCCAAATAACGCACATCCCAAATTCGAACAGCCTGTTTTGAGACATACTTTTTGATGAAATTTCATTTTACA
The DNA here is from genome assembly GCA_027705065.1 of Solanum peruvianum. Classification (NCBI taxonomy): domain Eukaryota; kingdom Viridiplantae; phylum Streptophyta; class Magnoliopsida; order Solanales; family Solanaceae; genus Solanum; species Solanum peruvianum. The sequence continues at coordinate 2,743,642 of JAKWJD010001757.1, read as the reverse complement.
TTATTATATGAATAATACTCGAATCATTACATCAGCTGACAAATGAAAAAAAATCGTTGATTTTTGAGGCCTTTACATATTAAAAGACATAAATTTTATTTTAAGTTCAAATGCATTTTGCATTACAAATTAAAAAGTACGGAACTAAGAATTGGTTTATCAAGAAATTTTTGTCTGACTTTTATGGTTTTTCCATGTGTATTAAGGCATACTTTATTTTCTGAGTTATTATATATTTCATTTGTTTTGATTTATATTTATTTATTATAAATACTTTTATAGAATTGTTTGATTACGTCATATGAAATTAAAGTTTTATTTAGATATGTATTTTAGACTTTCATATGGTATTTTTCATAAATATAAAATTTTTAATAGTTATAAAACTATTAAAATTATTTCGATGTGTACAATCTTATTAAATAAGTAAAAACTTATAAAATCACATAATACGTTATCACAAAGCTCTTTTGAAAAACATAACATTTAATAATCAAACCTTAATTAAATTAAGCACAAGTTATAGTGTTCACGTTACAAGTAGCCAAGAAAATTGTTTTTTCAATTAATGCCACAGTGATTAGTCTTATCCACTTTAAACATTGATTTGAATGAAGTGGTAATGAATTTAATAAAAAATGATAAATTTGATAAATTAAAAATTGATTTGAAATAAAAATAAATTTTAGCAAAAATAATAGTTATATGAGATATAAACGATTTAAAAAGTAATGATGTGAACTGTAAATTTATTTATAGATGAAATAAATGGCTAGTAAATTTAGTTAAATTAAATGTGTTATTTTTACAAAATGGGTCGATTTTTGTATTTGAAAAAAAATCTCAAATCGTAACTTTTAGAGAATTTGAAATATCATGAGATAATGTCAACGTAAAGTAACATATACTAATGATATTTCATCTCACTATATGAAATTACCTGATCAAATGCCTATAGTATTTTTAAGCATACCCAAAGTTGCTTCCCAATTCCAACAAAAAAAAGGTTGCTTCCCACGAAAAATATTCGAAAGAATTTCGAACATTTAATTTATTATTCATGATTATTCTCTCTGTCTGGTATTCTTTGTCATAGTTTATATTTTTAGAGTTAAATTATAAAAAAATTGACTAATATTTTAAGATGCATTTTTTCATCATATCAATATGAAAAAATTATTATTTATAGTACTTTTCATATAGTTTTAGAATATCTAATTTTTTTGTTTAAAATATCGAATTAATGTAATCTAATTTACCTTTGAAAATTAATCAAATTGACTTTCAATAAGTGCAACATGACAAACATTTCTGAACGGAGTATTGTTTATTCATATTATTGCCGATGACAAACAATATTTGACCGTTTCTCAGGTTAATACGTTACTTTATTTTTTGCATATATTTCATGTTTATTACATTTTTGCAATATTTTGTTAGATCCTTCTTAATCGAATAAAAAAATTCAATCGGACTCATCGTTGTGTACACTATTCAAAAGTGTCTTCATAACACTTAATTAATGTCTCAGAATTGAAACAAAAGCTCAATTTAGATTTTAGAGTTTCCAAAAATACAAATTTAGAGTTGTTTTTCTTTAGATAAGAGTGGTTATAATTGTTGTCTCAGTCCTTCACATAATTTTTATGTTTTGGTTGTAAATATACATTTTGAAATCATGCCTAAACCTCTTATCATAATGTGTTAAAAGAAAAAAAAAAGAAAAGGAAGGATAAAAGAGTGCAACAGGAAAGAAAATAGTAGCAACAAAGGTGTGAATTAACATCATGTTTAAATGTAATGTTACAAACTCAAAGAGATAACAAAGAGAAGAGTAAGTGCACAACAACAAACATCTTAGCCTACCGTTCTAAATCGCAGCTACGTTACTATTAAAACTAACAGTACTCCTAACTCGCGATGTTAAGAGTATCTTTAGCCTCGTCACCTACAAAATCAATTCACCTTTTTGATTCATATTTTACCCGTGTACGACTAATAATTTCCCCTTTGGCCTAGCTGTCATCCACCGTGGCATCTAACATGGATTTAGGCTCCACGTCATTTACAACACGTAGATCCTATCCAAAAATCATCATTTGATATCACTACAAAATGTTACTCTTATGGTAAGTCCTTCGTAGGCTCTGAAATAAGAGTTTTCTCAGATTCAAAGTCTTGACCTCCCCACTTGCGTAGGCGCTCTGCAGACTGCTCAACCTGCATTTCATTTTCTTATTATTACACATGACTTAATCATATCGAAAGGGAAGGGAAGGGAAGGTTCAACAAAATCTGTAACAAACTAAGAATTTAACTAGTATTGCTTCGTCTGTAACCAAAATGTTTCACTTACCTCTTTATTCCAATCGATTCTATAGAGTACAAATGAGAGAAGCAGTGTCTGCAAAGCAAGTCCTGCGATCATTCCTCCCCATAGACCCTGCAAGACAATAAAAAGTATGAGATACTAAAAGGAAGAGTTTCCTATAGAAGATGCCTCCAAAAATGTGGAGTGAAATTAAAAATTGTAACTTTCAAAATGGAAGTTTATTTACCACGACGCCAAAGTTAGCGACATAACCAAGCGTATATCCTAGAGGAATACCAAAAACATAGTAAGATCCCAAATTGATATATGCGACTAAACCTTGCCATCCACCTCCAATAGCAACACCTGCAAAATATTAATTGCCACAATAAGGACTCTACAAAGACGAACACACTTTTAATCATAGAAACAGTAAAAATGGAATAAAAGCAACACCTGATATTACAGGCTGAACACTGTTAAGAACCATGGTTATTCCGAGAAGCCAAGCAAGGTCAGCAACGGCTCGTTGCAAATCCTTGCTGTTTGTGTAAAGAATGGCCAGATGATTTCTTACTGCTAGTACTGATATCATGCAGAATATTCCAATCAGGAGTGATTGAAACACTGCGATATATACACTATATTTGGTAGCCCTGGGACGCCCTAACCCAAGCTCATTTGAGACTCGTACGCTGAGAGAGCAATGATGCATTAAAACAAACTCAAAAACAAATAGAGTACACTTTTCTACAAGAATTTAGACTTAATTACCTTATGGCAGCGTTGATTCCTATGAACAACATTGCTTCCCATCCATCAATATTCATGCTGAGACACAAAACAGAAAGACAAAAAAGGTTCGATTGATTCATGATAAAGGAGCTTTTCATCTCATCAAAAGCTATGCACAAAACCGCAAACTTTGTACATGACAATCTAATTGACAAATTCAATCAATTACACATTCCAGCTTAGAATTCAGTATGTCCAGCTAATTATCCTGTCCTAAAATTGCTAATTACAAATGAAAAAGAACAATGATAACCAAATACAAAATGAATTTTGTTATCTCACTAAGCCTTGTTAGACAGAGCACTTGATACATGTGCTAATGAGAAGACAACAGGTGAGCTGCATGCAAGTTGGCTGGACACTACCATTACAAAAGAAAGACGCAAAACTCACCAAATAGAGAGGGATCCAACAGCAATAACTGCATCCTTGAGTTGTCCGGTGAGAACAATAATACTCATCATGTACCAGATTTCAAGGCATAACATAACAGCCGAGGCAACCGAGAGTCTAACAAATGCCCAAATCTCATTCAATGCTGACAAAGACCATCCCGTCCATCCATCCTTACACCAAACTACCACGTAGACAAATTGAGCTATTGCATTGGCCCAACCTGTAATATTAAAGACTAACGCAGCCCCATTTATACCCAAGTGGAACACATATAAGAACAACCATAGCAGAAAGGCATGGAGTAAAAGAACCACAAAACCAATACAAGCCAGCACACCAACTTTACTCTGTGCTTGAAGAAATTTCGAGGTGGGAATACCAACCGCCAGTGAAAACAACTCAGGGATTGAAAACAGGGCAAATTTCCCAGCAAGAACAGCCATATCATGTTCTTGGCCTAAAAGCTTAAGTAGTGGAGTTGCAAAAATATAAATTGGCAACAAAAACAATGTACTAAACAATAGAATAACCATAGACCGTTGCGTGTAAATCCCAAGCATATGTATTTGCCCAGCACCAAATGCCTGTCCACACAGCGTCTCCAGAGCACTCCCCATGCCCAACTACACAAAATTTTATTCGAATATCAATGTTCGGCGATATGAAAATTTCAGATGATAATAGCTAGCATAATACTATTTTTAGAGCATATTTGAAATAGTACATCCAAATTCTAAATATTCAGTACAACAAACACAATTCCAACTCAAAAAATATAGTAAAAATGCAAAACATTTTCACTAGCAAAACTCCCAGAGCAACAGAGAGAATACAAACCATGAAGCCGAAAGAGAAAGTTCCAACGACATTCAGAGCAACAGAAACGGCAGAGAGCTGAACAGCACCAAGATGACCACAAAAAGCTACGGTAATTGAGTAGATCCCATACTGGCAAAGAATATTGAAAGCAATTGGACCTCCAATCTCCCATAACTTCACTGTCTCGATCCAGAATACAGCCCTCCATTCTTTCAGTTTATTAATGGGTCGATAGTCGCCGTCAGCTCCAATGAGCTGCTGCTGATTGTCGACGCCGGAGAGCAACGGCGATTCCATTTACTATTTCTAGTATGTCCGGCGATTTTGCTCCGACTTACTGTAATTTATCAAAAAATCTCATACACAAACTATTAAAAAGTAAAATAATATAAATAGTACTAAAAGTTAAAAAGATAGTATACTACAGGACAATTCCGTAAATAAGTCAAAGTAATAAAATAATATAAATAGTACTAAATAAAAATGAATTTGATGTATTTTTATTGTTAATTAATTTTTTTTTTTAATTATATCGTTACATAATAGGAGTATTATATTATTCTAGATTATTTAATTTAAGTCAAACTTCTTATACTAAAAAAATTAAGGATTTTCGGTCAAATCAAATAATACAAATGTTATTAAACAATACAATATAGCTAAACATTGTATCTACCGTATGATCCAAACATAGTGTCACTCTTTTGTCTCTTATAGTTGTTTCATATTAGTCTATTAATTTATTAAATTAAAGATATTGATTAATTTTTTTTATATCATTCTTATAATTAATTTCTTTTTTAAAATATTTATATTTATTTGTAAAATTTCTAAAAAGACAAATTGAAATGTAAATTTGTAAAATCATTTTCTACAAACAATTTTGTAAGATAAAAAAATAATTAACTTGTTTTGATTGTGGTCCCAGTGATTTATGGCCAATGACAATTTATATAGTACTGGTACTAATAATGAAATTGACCATTAAAGAATCTTTATCACGGACTACTAATCTTTAAAGATGTTGACTACTCATTTTTAAAGCTGTTTACTGCATTTTAAGTAAGTCAGCTGGCTTTGTTTGATTTGATACAAAGATCAACGATTAAAATTAATAATATATTATAATTTAAAACTTTGTAAAAAGATCTAAAATATTTTTAAAATATTGAAAATGATATAAAATTATACTTCGTTTACCTATTGACTCCGAAATATCCTTCTCGTCTATCTATTGGGTCCAAAATACTCTTGTCATCCACTTTTTGGTTCAAAATTGATTATTTATTTAACGGTTTTATATTTAAACTGTTTAAATATTTTTGAAAATACGTGGCGCTCAATTATTTGTTATAATTTAACTTATTAGTATAATTTATAAATAAATCCACTACCCACTCATTACTAATTAAACCCTTCTAAATTAATAAACACGTCACATTATTAATGCAAGCTACTGCCAATTGAGTGTTTTTAAAAATTTGAGGCGAGAATATTTATAGAAGTAAATTATCATACATTCAACTGTCTAATTTAAAAATCACCGATAAACTTAAAAGTCTGACTATGTTCATCCTTAATTATTGTTACGTCTCAATTATGTGATGTTACTTCATAGGTAACTTTTTTTCAAAATAATATATTAAAGGTTTAAAACAAATCATAAATATTTATAAAATCATATTTTAAAAAAGTATGTGAATTAATTCGGAATGTATTACTTCTTTACCTTTAATCATAAATTCTAATCAATTTTGAAAGAAAGTGTCCTAAGTAAGCGGCTCAACGTAAATTTAATTGGGGCTTCGATTCGGACTCGAATAATTTTGGATGTCATTTTCAGGAATCTAGAATTTCATCGTGTTTTAGTAGTGTTTATGACGATTTTGATATTATAATTGAATTATTAATTGGGTGAGGTTTAGTTAGTAATGAGTGGGTAGTGAGTTGGTTTATAATTATATTAATAAATTAAAGTCATAACCAATAGTAGAACGCCAAGTATTTTAAAAAATATTTAAAGAGTCTAATTTTAAAACAATTTAAAAAAGTGATCAATTTTGAACCCAAAGGTGGATGACAAGGGTTCTTTGAAGTCAATAGGTGGATGGAAAAGGCATTTTGGAGCCAATAAGTGAGTGAAAGGTAATTTTATACCATTTTCAATACTTTAAGAGTATTTTAGGCTCTTTTACGTTAAATTTTTTATAGTATAATTCTTTCATTGCTTTTAATTCTATCCGTGGATTAAAACTTTAAAGAAAACCTTTTTCTTTATAAAATATCATTAAAGATTACATCATTTGAACTTTGAAGTTGAAAATATTTGAAGATAAGGAGAAGTCATCTGCTGTGTACCCATATATATTGACATACAAGTAACAAAATTGTGGATTTGGGTTATGCATTCATCTTAGTTCTATAGAAATTTAGCGTTTAAATTTCTCCGTTTCTAATTCTTCATCTCCCCATATCCGCATTCGTTCTGTCGTCTGCTCAACCTGCATTTGCGTTCCATTTTCTACACTATTACTTTGCGATAATTTATAACAAGATTCGTTATGGAGTTTGAGTGGATAAGAAATACGCAGTTGATAGTACGTACCTCTTTATTCCAATCAATTCTATAGAGTACAATTGAGAGTAGCAATGTTTGCAAAGCAAGTCCAGCTATCATTCCTCCCCATAGTCCCTGCAACATAAAAAATGTAAAAACAGAAGAAGAAACCAACAAAAGCAAAATAGAGATTTAAAGTTAGTTACCATGACTCCCAAGTTAGCCACATAACCAAGAAGATATCCGAGAGGAATAGCAAAAGCGTAGAAAGAACCCAAATTTATATAAGCCACTACACCTTGCAACCCACATCCAATAGCAACACCTGCAAACCAAAAAGATCATTGTCACACTATGGAGGTTTTAACTATTGGAACAAGAACAACGAAAGAGCAAACAAACAACACCTGATATCACAGGATGGACACTGCTGAGTAGCATTGCTAATCCAAGAAACTGAGCAAGCTCAGAAACAGATTTGATCAAAACCTCGTCGTCCGTGAATAGAATGCCAAGATGATTTCTTACTGCCAATACTACAATCATGCAGAGAATCCCAATGAAAACTGACTGAGATAGTGTGACATAGACACTATACTTGGTCGCCCTGGCATGTCCTAGCCCAAGCTCATTTGAGACCCGAACACTGGGAAAACAACAATACATTAACCACAAACTCAAACAAATTACAACACAAGGGTTTCATTACCTTATGGCAGCGTTGATTCCGACAAAAAACATTTCTTGCCATTCACTAAGAGTTGAACTGACAGATGACAAAAATTGATATGTTTGATCAGTTGTAGTCGAGCAAATACAAAAGCATTGCAGAATAATAATAATAATTAAATGGGGAAAGAAATTAGACACAGGACTTCACCAAATAGAGAGGGATCCAACAGCAGTAACAGGATCTTTGAGATATCCAGCGATGAGAACCATACTCATGGGAAACCAAATTTCTAGGGATAGCATAAGAGCGGACTCAATTGACAGTTTAACAAAGGGCCACATGTCATTGAATGCAGACGAAGACCATCCCTTCCACCCATCCTTGCACCAAACAACGACGTAAGCAAATTGAGCTAGGGCGTTGATCCAACATACAAGATTAAGGGACATAGCTGCCCCCGTTAAACCCCAATTGAACACATAAATGAAGAGCCAAAGGAGAAGAGCATGGAGTGATAGAGCGACAAAACCAATCCAAGCCAGCACGCCAACTTTACTCTGGGCTTGAAGAAATTTAGAAGTAGGAATAGTGATAGACAGGGAATATAATTCAGGTATGATTAATAGGGTGAACTTTCCAGCAACCACAGCAATATCATGATGTTGGCCTAGGAACTTAAGTAAAGGAGTCGCGAAAATATAGATTGGTAAGAGAAGGAAAGCACTCATCAATAGAATAATCATTGAGCGTTGTGTGTAAATCCCAAGCATGTGTATTTTCCCAGCACCAAATGCCTGCCCACACAGCGTCTCCAAAGCACTCCCCATGCCCATCTACAAATGGATCCGATGTAACTATCACTGTAATAGTGGTGGCAACACTCGTAAAAGGAACGAGGGGAGAAGGACTCACCATGAAGCCGTAACAGAAAGTAGCAATGACAGTTTGAGCAAGGGTAACAGCAGCGAGTTGTGTTGGTCCAAGATGACCACAGAAAACAACAGTGATAGCATAAAGTCCATATTGACACATGATATTCAAAGCAATTGGTCCTCCAATCTCCCATAGCTTTACTGTCTCCATCCAAAATACACCCCACAATTCATTCAAATTCATGCCAGAAATACGCCTGTAGTCACCATTGGACGCGATAAGATCGTATCTGGACAAGTCATATTCCAGCTCATCAACATCACTGGAAGAGTCATATTCCAGCGACAATGGTTCCATCGCTCTTCACTAAGCCTTTTGATTTTGTAGCAATGTGAAAGCAACTACTTCTTTTCATTTATCTGCACAAATGATCCAAGTGAACAGTTAATTAAATTGATAATGTTAATCACCTGATGTGCATTTCTAATCAATCTTCAAAATACCCAAATAATAAACAAATGTAAATCCCAAATATTATGTGGGTGTGCATCATGGGTTCCCATTTCTAAGAAGAGTAGAAGAATTCCACCTATAACTTTGTGATATATACACAAATTTAATAATCCTACTCTGTTTTTTCATCTTCTCATTAAACTTTTCATATTAATAAATCAAATTTGTCCCGATTTTTTTTCTTCCAAACTATAGAATCGTAGTAGAAATTATTGAACAATGGAATATGAATTCAAGCTTGTTAAATCATAAGTTGATAAATGTAATAGAAGTCGAAATACTAAAAAAAAATTATTGAATGAAATTACCAGCTATGATAATTACCAGCCGCTTCATTTGCATCGCCAAAAAGGGCAAAAATCATCTCTTCTTCTTATCTGCATTTGAGCAACTGTTGGAATTTTGGATGATCAATACAAATTTACCCAATTTATGTTATCTTGTTGAGGATAACTATAATTTCAAAAGCAAATCTGTTCAAAAAAATAACAAAACACACACAAATTTTCTATTTAGAGTCATGGCTTCTTATATATGCTCTGCGATAAATCATTTGTTTTATATATATGTTGCTTTGAGAAGAGGGTTTGGATTTTTCAGTTAAGGATTGCGACTGGTATTGGTAATTAGTCGTGAGTCGTCATTATTGCAATTTTATTTAATTAATTGAAACATTTAGCTGGTGATTAAAATTAGTAAAAATTAGGCAAATGACATACTGTAAATGATAAATTACATTCTATCCCTATAATATTGATATTTACCAAAAATCCCTTATTTTTAAGAATTCTGGATACTTTATAAAATAGAAATGATACTTAAATATAAATGACTGAATATTTTTTTTTCTATAACTGTTATAGCTAAAATTTGAGTATCTTTTCATGTGTTGGACATGAAATTTAATGTATCAAAGAAATATATTTTAAATTTAATATTTCGTTTATATATATAGTTTCAATTAGTATTTTGTAAGTATCATGTTAACCTGTTTTTTTATATGTTAGTATAAGATGAGTTGTATTAAGTATCTTTTCAATCTTATCATGATTTTTGAATATATTTGTTAGTATGTTCAATTAATTTTATTAAGTATCATTTTTTGGTGATCATGATAAAATGATTCTTTGTTTTTTTTTACTTATATTCGTATATATTAAGGTATCAAATAATAGTATATGTGTATCATACTGTCATATATCTGTTATTTAAGTATCATATTATATTAATTATTGATAAGTATATAAAAATTAAAGTATCTAATTTAAATTGTGAATTTGAGTATCTTTTTATGTGTTGGACATGAAATTTAATGTATAAAATTTAATTAGTATCATTTGGGATAAAAAAAGGATTTTTGTAATTTAATACATCAGTAGGGAATTAATGAAATTAAATAAATTAAAGTAGTGTATTTTAGTAATTTTTCCTTAAAATTAGGCTTAAAGATGAAATAAAAAGTAATTATCAAAAAGTGATAGATATACAAACTATAAACATTATCAAAATATTGATACAAAAGTACTTAATACCTTTCATACGGAAAAAATGGTCTTTCTTTAGGGGTAGGTATAGGAATGATTCATTATGAGGCCACTATAAAAAAATTTTATCAAAGAAATTCTACTAAGTGCAAAGTTAGTTGTATCCCACTAAAACAACAAAAAGGTAGTGTATAAATTTGAAATATAACATAAAATACCAGTCTAGTACCAAAGTTTTTGAAAAGACGGATCAATCTAGACAAGAAATCTACTAAGTGCAAAGTCAGATGCATTAAGTAAGAGAAAGAGTCGTCAATATGGGTTAGGTCCGTTGAATTGGTTTGGCTTAATCTGAGATTTAATATGGTTGAATTAAGATCTTTGAAGCTCATTTAAGAAAAAAAGAATTTTTTAGCCCGACCTAAATAAGTCTGTTGACTTGTGAGACTTGAGAAATATATGTAGGGCCAGTTTATCGGCCAATAAAAATTAATTAAAAATAGGGAAAGGGTCTGATATACCCCTCAACTTTGTCATATGGAGCTGATAGACCCCTCGTTATGAAAGTGACTCATATATGCCCTTACCGTTATACAAACTACTCACATATACCCATGCCGTTACAAAAATGACTCACATATACCCCTACCGTAAAAAAAATGACTCACATATACTCCTGCCGTTATAAAAATGACTCACATATACCCTTCATTTAACGGTAGTTAAAAAATTAGTTTTCAATTTATATTTATTACTCATATATGTGATCCGTTTGCATAACGATAAGGACATATTATGAACCACTTTCATAACAAGTGGTATATCAGCTCTAAATTACAAAATTGAGGGGTATATCAGACCCTTTTCCTTAAAATATAATATAATAATATTAAAATTTAAAATTAAAGAGAGTCCAAACTCAAAATAGTTAGGTTAATATTTCTATTTAGATATTTATACTTTTACTTGAAAAAAAACTTAATAAATATTATAAAGATAATTTTATTTGTGGATTTTATTAACAAGTAGTAACATTAACATCATGTAATATTATTTTGTCGATATTTATGTTAATATTTTAAATTATAATATATAATTTATTAATTATTAAAAAATATAATTTTAAAAAAATAGACTGACCGACAAGCCTGTAGTCCACCTACTTATAGGTTAGATCGCCTGTTTCTTGGCCCACGCCAAAAATAGACTAACCCTCCGCTTAACAAAAAATAATTCTACCCATCCCACTTAACCCTCCGCTTTCAATTTCTTTTTCCAGTATTTAGATATACAGATCAAAAATAATTTTTGCTTGCCTCCACAAGACTTTTTAAAATTTATTAGTTATTTATGTTATATTCGGTATATTAGTAGAATTTTTTTTCTAAAATATATGTACGTGCATATCTAACACAAAATGAGAAAAACGTAAAAATAATAATAATTAGGATTGGGTGATTAAATAGGATGGAGTAGCTTTTTATTTTTTTAAAATAAAATTACAACCATCCAAACAAATTATTAAGACAGTTAATAAATATTCCAATATGAAAATAAATTAGATTAATGTTCACTATTGGTGCATATATTTTTTTACACTGGCACATACTTCAAGGCAAGTTTCTTTTTTAATATTAATTTTTTTTTATTTGTTAAAATATAAATATCAATTCTAGTAATATAATTTAATTAAGATTCTACTTTTATTTATCCATTAGTCTATGATTCTCTTTTCTAACTAAAAAAAAATATTACCATGTTTGTTTTATCTATACACTTCTACAAAATTTCTTTAAAATTTAATGTTGCTTCTCTTCTTTAATAGCAATGAAACAAATTGCACATCCACCATTAAAACAGTTTAAAGAGAAAGGTAATTACTGATTATAATTTATGTAACTTTAACCCCTAATGTTGAAATGTAACCTCGAAGCATAATCTACCTCCGCTTAATACAACATTTTTATAACATTTTGTAGGCATGCATGCTTAAACAACATATGTAGAAGAATCCAAAATAAACTCTTACTATTTCATAAATTTGTCATTTTGAAATACTCTAATAGGTAAAAGAACCCTAAATGAACTCATACTATTTCATAATTTTTTTCATTCTCAAATATTGATAAATAAATAGATTTGAATTAAATATTAAAATAGAAGATAAGAATAAAGAAATATTAATGCTATTAATAATAATAAAAATACCAATTTTAATAATAATAAGAAGAATAATATAAATATTAAATAGCAATAATAATAGTAGTATAAATATCTATATTATTATTATTATTGAAAATCAATCAGCAAAATCTTCATTATGCTCATCTTTGAACACAAATGAAAAAATCCATAAAAGCTTTTTTGAACTTAGTCGAATAACTTAACTATACGTGTGTTTAATTTTAACTACTCCTTTAATATCTTTGAAGTGAATTTTTTCATCTTTTGGCTATAACATCACTCCCACCTGTCACATTACACTCACGTAAGCGTCACATCGTAATCATGTAGACATCATATCATTCATTTATATTTCTTTTTTAATTATTCACTATTTTTTTCTTAAACACTTTTTAAAATTAATCATATCAATGGATTAATTTATAAATGCATACCTCACTTCATCCCTCTCTTTCATCTTCCTTGTTGTTCACCATTACTCCAACCTTCAATATTTTCTTTTTTCTCTTCATTATTCAACAATTTTTTAAGTCACTTTAAAGAAGTAAATTCATTATAATATTCACATTATCTTCTTCGAACCATCACAACGAATTTACCCACTTGGAAAATGATTTTTTTTTTAAAATCAATTTTTTCTTGACAACTCAAATAAGAAGTGAAGATTGCATAAAATGGTTGATCCAAAAAAAATATAAATTTATGAGAAATATTTGAACCGATCTATAAATCAAAATGCGTCAATCAAAATTTAAGAAAGTTTACATTTGTCAAATCGACATCAATAATATAGCATGAATTAACGTCAATAAAATGACATTGACATTAAATTTCACAGATAAGTAAAAGACTAGTGAAATGAAAATAGTAAATAGAGATAGGGATGAAGATGGAGGAGGACATGTTTCAATGGAGAAAGATGTGTATTGAGAAACACAATAAAATGAAATAAAAATTTAAGAAATTAAAAGGAAAACTCACTAATTTCATTCGCCTCTTACTAAGAATATTTACACATTTTCAAGATTTAATATAAAAAAAATATTTAAATAACTTATTCTATATAGGCTAGTGAAAAAACAATTTGTAGGGCTTTAAAAATTCAATTTTTCTCTGTTTTCACCCACTTTCAAAAGAGTGCACTCGCTCTTTCTGCCACATCATCCCTCAATAGTGTTTTAATAGTGTTTTAATCACTTTGAGAGATGTTAAAGAGAGTATTTATACACATAATGTAAGTGTTAAAAAGTAAGTAATGCAACTAAATTTTGAAGTGTTTTATGTGTTTTCTCAATACAAATATACAATTGTCACTTTAGAACTTCATTTTGAATAATAGCGGGTAAAGTACTATTTTCTTTTCTTATAGTGGGAAAATTAAAATATAGAGTAAGATAAACGTAAAATTTACTCCTTGAGACCTTAACCCAATATGAAATTGCGGATCAAAAATTGGCATAATACATAAATGTGCTATTTAACTTGGCTTTGAATTACATTTATGCCCTTCAACTTGATGACTTCATATTTATGTCAAGTTACGTTGTGCTATGCATAGATCGTAGTTCTATAGCCATTCAGATTTTAATTTTCTCCGTTTCTAAGTCTTGATCTCCCCATATCTGCATCCGTTTCGTTGTCTGTTCAACCTGCATTTCCATTTTCTTATTACTACATAACGCTCATTTATTCTTACTTCATTCAGTAAGTATTTCGAAAAAAAAGAGACTAGTACTTGCTGTTAGCAGAGATGATTTTGGACCAAAATGTCGAACAAGATTTGTTATGGAGTTCAACGATAAAAAATATCCGATAACCATTAGTTGACGTACGTACCTCTTTATACCAATCAATTCTGTAGAGTACAATTGATAGTAGCAATGTTTGCAAAGCAAGTCCAGCTATCATTCCTCCCCATAGTCCCTGCAAAACAACACCAGCAGATACTGTTAAAAACAAAATTACAGTATTGTTTCCTATTCAACACAAGTAATTTTCATGAGAATTTAATTACCATGACTCCAAAATTAGCCACAGAACCAAGAACATATCCGAGAGGAATAGCAAAAGCATAGAAAGAACCTAAATTGATGTAAGCCACTAGACCTTGACAACCACATCCAATAGCAACACCTGCAACCCGAAAAGATCATTGTCATGAGACTATGGAGGTCTTAATTATAGGAACAGAACAATGCAATGCAATTAATTAAAGAGCAAACAAACGACACCTGATATGACAGGATGAACACTGCTGAGAAGCATTGTTAATCCAAGAAACTGAGCAAGCTCAGAAACAGATTTGATCAAAACCTCGTCGTCAGTGAATAGAATGGCAAGATGATTTCTTACTGCCAATACTACAATCATGCAGAGAATCCCAATGAGAAATGACTGAAATAGTGTGACATATACACTATACTTGGTCGCCCTGGCATGTCCTAGCCCAAGCTCATTTGAGACCCGAACACTGGGAAAACAACAATACATTAACCACAAAATCAAACCAAAAAGCAGATTTAGTATCTCATTACCTTATGGCAGCGTTGATTCCGACAAAAAACATTTCCTGCCATTCACTAAGAGTTGAGCTGAAAGACGACAAAAAATTGATATGTTTTGATGAGGTGTTCAACTCAATCAAATTACAAAGTTCAAGCTCGACTTGTCTATCCTGATTGAATTAAGCATTGCAGAATAATAACAATAATTAGGTACAAAATTAGACTCGAGACTCACCAAATAGAGAGGGTTCCAACAGCAGTAACCGGATCTTTGAGATATCCTGCAATGAGAACCATACTCATGGGAAACCAAATTTCCAGGGATAGCATAAGAGCCGACTCAATTGACAGTTTAACAAACGGCCACATGTCATTGAATGCAGACCAAGGCCATCCCATCCACCCATCCTTGCACTGAAAAACAACGTAACCAAATTGAGCTAGCGCGTTGATCCAGCATACAAGATTAAGTGATATAGCTGCCCCGGTTAAACCCCAATTGAATACATAAATGAAGAGCCAAAGGAGAAGAGAATGGAGTGAGAGAGCGACAAAACCAATCCAAGCCAGCACGCCAACTTTACTCTGGGCTTGAAGAAATTTAGAAGTGGGAATAGTGATAGACAGGGAAAACAATTCAGGTATGATTAACATGGTGAACTTTCCAACAAGAAGTGCAGTATCATGATCTTGCCCTAAGAAGTGTAGTATAGGAGTCGAAAAAATGTATATTGGTAATAGAAGGAAGGTAGTGAGCAACAGAATAATCATTGAGCGTTGTGTGTAGATTCCAAGCATGTGAATTTGCCCAGCACCAAATGCCTGTCCACACAGCGTCTCCAAAGCACTCCCCATGCCCATCTACAAGATTTGATCGTAACAAACAAATGAGAATTCTACAAAAATGTGTTAGGACCGGAAATAAGCAGGTGTAAATGCGAAAGCTACCAAAGCAACGAGTAAGAAGACAACGAGAAATATATCAAAAGACACAAAGATTTAACGTGGTTCGGTCAATCGACCTACGTCCACAAAGGGGATGAGCAATCCACTATAAATATGAGTGTACAAAATACAGAAAGAAACAACCTCAACCAATTCACTCGGAATACATAGGAGGTTCACACAAGTGACAACGTAACAAGCTTGTGACCCACAAATTCTCTTTCTAACTAAAACTCTCAAATCACTTAAGACTACATTGTGAATGCTGATTAAGTTAGAAGGAACATACCTCTATTTATAGAGTACTAAACCTTTTTCCTACAAGAAAAGGATTAATCAATCCAAAACCTTTTCCTAAAATGAAAACCTATTTATGATAAAAAATCAGGGCAAATAAAACCCAACAAGATGCACATAAAGGAAACAGGGGAGAAGGACTCACCATGAAGCCGTAACAGAAAGTAGCAACGACAGTCAGAGCAAGGGTAACAGCAGCGAGTTGTGTTGGTCCAAGATGACCACAGAAAACAACAGTGATAGCGTAAAATCCGTATTGACACATGATATTCAAAGCAATTGGGCCTCCAATCTCCCATAGCTTTACTGTTTCAATCCAAAACACAACCCACAGTTCATTCAAATTCATGCCAGAAATATGCTTGTAGTCACCATCGGAGCCGATAAGATCGTGATCGGACAAGTCATATTCCAATAACCGTGATTCCATTATCTGCACAAATGATCCAAAGTGAAAGAGTTGAATAAACTCATTAATTTGTCTTATATTTTCCACCTAAATAATAATAAAAAATTTGAACAACACACTCTAATCATAAAGTCAATGGAAATTTTTTTTTTAGTATATTTGACAGATATTATGCGTGCATGTGTTTTTTAGTTATGTTTTCCACTTCAAGATACCTTCTAAGAAAATAAAAAGTTTATAATATTTTTTTTATTTTAAAATAATTAAAAAAATTAATCAAAAGATTTTAAAAATAAAAGGATAAAAATGTTTAAAAAAAGTAAATAACATATTGTTATTCGGGATAATACCTTGGACCCTAAATTTGACTTCATAATGCATAACAGACACTTTAACTATTCAACTTTTAAATAAATAAATATATGAGTCCTACATGGTACAATATACGTAAGACACCACGTAGGACAAAAAATAACATATATAGGACACATTTGTTTATTTATTCAATTTTATACAAGTTTAAGTGTCTACTTGTGCACGCACAAAGTTAAAGGAAGTACATGTAATTCGAATACAAGTTAAAAGGCACAATACCGATTAACATACTTGTCAACAGGTTCCGATCCGATCCGATAAATCGATTCCGATCCGTTGACCAGTCTTAATTGCAATTAAAAGTGGACAACAATTTTAAATGATACAAAACCTCACCTACGCACTCAGATTTCATTTCAAAAGGGTTGCGTATATTTAGGTCAACCTTAAAATCTGAAAGCTACTTAGATATTAAATAACTAATTTATAAGCAATAATTCCAGGTTTGCCGCGTTTATCAGTACTTTTTGTCTTTTTAAAAATATTTTATTTTATTTATTTTTTCAATCTATTTTTTTAAATATAAACTCACGAATAATAATAATAATATTTATTCCATAAATTTATATATAAAAATGTAACAATAATATGTCTTTGCAATAAAATATATGTATACCATAAAAATGCATAGTATATTTTATATATAAAAAATTATACCGTATATATACTAAAATATATATTCACATTTAATAACAAAAAAATTACATTAAAAGTTTAGCTCATCTATATCACTGTTGTTAAAAAAAAGGTTCATCCATGCCAATTTTTTAAAAGGAAAATTTAATATATGGCAAACGGATTTTATGAAATTACATTCCATTGGTATAGTTTACATAATTACATTCCATGTGTATAGTTTAGTTTGTTAGATGACTTTAAATTTGTATAGAACGTTTTTTTTAATTAAATTTATACAAAAAAATATTATTTCAATAAACGGAAAAAGGCCTAAAATACCCTCGAAGTATTGAAAATGGTACACAATTACCCTTCATCCACCTATTGGCCCCAAATACCCTTCACATCCACCTTTGGGTCCAAATTTACCCTTTCATTAACGGACCAAAATTAAAAATACGGAAAAAGGGCCTAAAATACCCTCGAAGTATTGAAAATGGTACACAATTACCCTCCATCCACCTATTGGCCCCCAAATACCCTTCAAATCCACCTTTGGGTCCAAATTTACCCCTTCATGAACGGACCAAAATTAAAAATAATTAAATAATATTTTTTAATTACGTGGCACTCAATCATTGGTTGTAATTTAATATTTAAAATAATTTTTAACCCAACCATTTTAACTAAACCCGCCTCACTTGACCCAATTTAAAAAAATTAACCCATCTAATTAAAATATCCTAAAATCTTATTCCTCCTATTTTTTCAATTCCCATGACTTCATTGTAATTTAAGTTCTTCGGGGAAAGAAATCGAAGAAGAAGCTGACATTTTCTTCATGAAGAAGAAGAAGAAGAAGACAATGGAGTCATGGAAATTGTGAAAATGGAAGGAATAAGATTTTAGGATATTTTAATTAGATGGGTTAATTTTTTTTAAATTGGGTCAAGTGGGGCGGGTTTAGTTAAAATGGTTGGGTTAAAAATTATTTTAAATATAAATTACAACCAATGATTGAGTGCCACGTATTAAAAATATTATTTAATTATTTTAATTTTGGTCCGTTCATGAAGGCGTAAATTTGGACCCAAAGGTGGATTTGAAGGGTATTTGGGGGCCAATAGGTGGATGGAGGGTAATTGTGTACCATTTTCAATACTTCGAGGGTATTTTAGGCCCTTTTCCGTATTTTTAATTTTGGTCCGTTAATGAAAGGGTAAATTTGGACCCAAAGGTGGATGTGAAGGGTATTTGGGGGCCAATAGGTGGATGGAGGGTAATGTGTACCATTTTCAATAATTCGAGGGTATTTTAGGCCCTTTTCCGTTCAATAAATGGTAACAATAGCACAAAATGCAGTAACAATATATTCAAGTAATTCCATGATTTAAGCAAAACATTCAAAATCAAATATTTCCCAAAAAAGAATTCTAAAGCTATAGAAAGACAATATAGTTCAAATCAAATATTTTTCCAATTTTTTTTTTAGATAAATCTATGAAACACTCAGACATATATATATATATATTGTATAGATTTGAGAAATTGTACATAATTTTTATATAATATTTGTGTGTAATTATTTTGTGTTTGTAACTGTATATGACCATCATAATATGTATTATTTTATTTTTTTGGGTAATCTGTTTGTATACAATATTTTTTATGTTCCTATTTTTTCTTTGTATATATTAACTAATTGTATGATGTACAATAATTTTGGTATATATTTATAGTTGTAGATGTGCATCTGTGATTTCATGTTTTTTTTTATAAAAAAATATTAATGATTAAACTGATTGTATAATATTCATTGTTAATTGTATATATAGTAAGCTTGAAATCTGTTTGTATATTTGAGTTTGTAACGTTTATATATACAGTATTTTATTATGTTCATAATTTGTATATGTATAATAGAGTGATTTTAACAAATTTATTTTATACAAAATTTAACAATTCTATACAAATTCTATTGCCTCGGAAGACTTTGTATATGTTACCTTAATATACAAGCCACTATATATAGTTTACAACTAATAGGATATACAATTAAGAACTATCTCATAATATTTTAGTTAACTTTAGTAATTGTTTACAACTAATAGGATATACAATTAAGAACTATCTCATAATATTTTGTATATATTACCTTAATATACAACCCACTATATACATAACTTTGTAATTTGTATATAAATTACACTGCTTGATGTTTTTGATATTCTTTAGATTTGTCTCGTTCTGATTAGGCAGATTCAATCTCCTCTGAATCAACGTTTATGATTTCTCTACTTCCACCTTCAACAATCTTAATGCCACTAGATTTCGCGTTGTTGATGACTTTATGAATTGCCATTGGGTTATTTTTTTTCATGGATCTCAATTCTTCAATAGATTGTTGAACTTGAACTTGTTTATGTTTTGCCATAAAACCTACATTGACCCCAAAATCCTGAGTTAACTCAATTGAAACGAAGATGGATTATCAACAACATTGACATGCAATGACATACCTCTCGTAATCCTCATAAATGGAGAGGAATCATTCATTCTGATTTTGAAAGACTTGTAATCAGATAAGTAATAAAGATTTTTTCAAAAAAATATATGAAAAAACTAATAATCATACTATATATGCAATTGTTTTAAGAAGAAATCAAGAAAACAAATTGGGATAATGCACAAGTACCCCTCAACCTATGTCCGAAATTTCATAGACACACTTATACAATACTAAAGTCCTATTACCCCTGAATTTATTTTATTAATAATTTTCTACCCCTTTTTGACCTACGTGACACTATCTTGTGGACACAACGCTGGTTGACTTTTTTTTTCAAGCTAGTGTCACATAGACCGAAAAGGGTTAGAAAATTATTTATAAAATAAATTCAGAAAAATAATATACCTTAATATTATATAAATATAATCTCTATAATTTCGAACACAGATTAAGAGTTACTTACGCATTTTCTCTGAAAATAATAAAATGTGTCCAATCAAATATAGGTGTAACTGAAAAGGAGGGACGTGAAATCTCGTAATGCCTTCACATTTAATGATGGATCTGTCCATCTGTTTATTAACTTATGGTTCCCACTTCCTAGACACTTTGATCATCGTGGCCGAGTGTAACACTAAATAACATGAAATTCAGTTTCTTATTGTATTTTTATTTTTAGTATTATTTCTATTTTATTTTATGTGGCATTGTTTGATTTAACATGTTATTTAAAAAAAGTATGATTTTTGAAATTTAAGATCCAAAATAATCATTGAATATTTGTGTGGTGATAAATTGTTTCATCAAGGAAAAATAATAATTTTTTAGTTGAATTATTTTCAACTATAGTAAAAGGACATTTTAAGGGCACATAAAATGAGACAAAATGAGTACTTAGTTTCGGTGTTGGTTAAATATAAACTAATAATTCTCAAGAATGAAATAGAAAGAACAAAGTTATTTATATATCATTTTTATAAAATGATAAATATTAGAAACAAAAATTAAGAATGACACCTTGGCTAGTGGTGTCAAAAATAAACCTAAACATAGGTAATCCGTCCAATTCATACAGAATTTTAATGGTTGAACTCAAGATAATTTGTATTGGGCTCAATTTCAACTCATTCAAGCTTAACCCATTTGAAGAGAGTTCTCAATTGAGCCCAATTCAATCTACAATTTTAATTCTTTTTAAAACTTTTTATTAAGATATGTTCTTATATTGAAGGTACGAATTATTATCTAGCTAACATTTTTTAGGATTTATCTATCAATTTGTTACTTTTTTTAACAAAAGATTCTTGAGCAGAAATCTAAATTGTGATTATAAAAGTTAAATATCAATATGTTAAATTATTGAGATTAATCGGGTCAAATTGGGCGGATCAAGACTCAACCCGTTTTTTAGCCCATTTGAGCCCAAAGTAAACTCCGGCGGGTCAAGACCCAACCCAATTTCTATTCAACTCATTGTAATATTTTTAAGTATAAATTTAAGGAATCCCATACTGTAATACAATAATTACATTCTGTCCCGACAAATTTAGTATTTACTAATAATCCCTTAAAATTGTTGTAGCGTGATACATTAGTATGTTGTGATAAATGGTAAATGATACACAATAACTTAAAACTGTTAAGATTAAAAGGGGAAAATTGAACATTTAAATTTGTTATCTAAATCAGCTTAAATTACGGTAACAGTTCATTAATAAACATTAATTCAGCACGTAATTGGATAACAATTTCAAATTTTGAAAATTCAAGATTATATCATCTAGTTTGAAGACATTTTTATGAACATCCAGTTATTAAACTTATTGACTGATACATGATAACAATTTTCAAAAAACTCGTGATACATAGAAAATCATATGATACACATCAAATTCATGTATCAATGCATCGTCTATACACTATAACACACTGCGTCGATATGTATCAGCAAGCAGACTTGATGGCGCAGTTATTAAACTTATTGACTGATACATGATAACAATTTTCAAAATCTCTTGATACATAGGAAATCATATGATACACATCTAATTCATGTATCAATGCATCAACTAACACACTATAACACACTGAGTACTTATGTATTAAACTTATTGTCTGATACATGAAAACAATTTTTAAAAATTCATGATACATATGGGATTCCTTTACTAACATTTTTACTAATTTCAACAACAATGGTTGCGGCTTCTTTTCTCTTTTTTGGGTATTTTGTCAACCTTTGATTTAGATGATTCGCCAAAATCTTTGTTTGAATCCTTCCGAACATTCATAGGATCATGCAAAGACTTTTTTCTATCTTCTTTCCAATTTTCATCGTCCGAATCATAATTTCTTCTATTAGTAAAAGAATCCATTAATATGATGTAATAGAACAATGAACAAAAAAAACGGATGATGGAGTAAGAAGAAAAAGAAGACCTAGAGACGGCTGATGTAATATAACAATGAACAAAGAAAAAAAAGAAGAAAATAAGAACAAGTGATGGATTAAGAAGAAGAAGAAGAACTATATACGGATGATGGAGTAAGAAGAAGATGAAGTACTACAGAACAATTGTCCAATTTTCAGAAATTTCAAAATTTTTTGAATTTTGAAATTCAAAATTTCATATTAAATGTTGTGAAACGTTTTTAATTAAAATTAATAATTCAAAATTCAAAAAGTGATTTAGAAGATTGAGTGTTTTAGTGGAGAAAAAATAGGCATGATATTGGGAAAGTGTGTGTTATAGGAGAGAGAAGGTTATGTATCTCTAAACTTCTACTAAAATTAAAAAAAGAAGAAGAGAATTATGTAATATTTAAAAAAAGAAGGGAAAATTAGAGGATACTAAACTTATAGTTGTATATTTAAATTATTTTTCCTATTTTTAATTTCAACTCAACCCGCCCATTTGACATTCCTAAGCGCCGTAAGCGAAAAACATATATTTCATCAATTTATTAATTGTTTTCTCGGGAAACAAAATTGGTTGGTAATGAAAATTTAAAAAGGAAAAAACCAATATCTTAGAGGAGATTTTAAAA
Organism: Solanum peruvianum; assembly: GCA_027705065.1. Taxonomy (NCBI): domain Eukaryota; kingdom Viridiplantae; phylum Streptophyta; class Magnoliopsida; order Solanales; family Solanaceae; genus Solanum; species Solanum peruvianum. Next base: position 2,720,332 of record JAKWJD010001757.1, on the reverse strand, counting down.
TCCACTTGGGTCAAAATTATGATCCTAGTAACTTTTAACTACTTGTTGCAAACCTATTGCAAGTATCCAACTCAAACTTGTGGAAGAAATGATGGTGCTTTAACAAATTTAACCTCCAATACATAGGAAAATAAGTGCTTCCAATATTATACTATATAGTATGAAATAAAATTAACAAAATTGTCATTTGCTGAGATTATGCTAGTCCAGCCTGTGGAAAAATCTTGTTTTTATCACACCAAAAAACGTAAACCCAAAATTTTATGGACTCAAAAATATTAGCTGTGTGAGGCACCTAATAAAGTTTTTTTTTTTTTTTTTTTTTAAATGTTATGCGTCGATTTGGAGGTTTTTCTCTGTTTCTAAGTCTTGACCTCCCCAGATTCGCATCCGTTCTGTCGTCTGCTCAACCTGCATTTTCATTTTCTCATTACTAATAACACTTGTTCATACTGAATGCATAACATTGTTGTGTATACAGTTATCTTGTATCGAGGACGTCCACATCAAGTGTTATGGAGTTTAAAAACCATTATGTCACGTACCTCTTTATTCCAGTCAATTCTGTAGAGTACAATTGAGAGTAGTAGTGTTTGCAAAGCTAGTCCACCTATCATTCCTCCCCATAGTCCCTTCAAGAGAAAATCCAAAACCGCGGTGTACATTAGTGTATATTCATTTCATATACTAGTTTGAGAATGGAAGTTTTGTTTACCATGACTCCGAAGTTAGCCACATAGCCAAGAAGATATCCGAGAGGAATACCAAAAATGTAGTAAGAACCCAAATTGATGTAAGCTACGAGACCTTGCCATCCGCCTCCAACAGCAACACCTACAAGCAAAAGTTGGTCCCAGTAAGATTACTGTGAGGACTGTCGAGGAGTAAAACTCTCTTTGGAAACAGAACATTTTTAATAAAAGCAACACCTGATATCACAGGCTGAACACTGTTGAGAAGCATTGTTAATCCAAGAAACCAAGCAAGCTCAGAAACAGCTTGTTTCACAAGCTCGCTGTCGGTGAATAGAATGGCTAGATGACTTCGTAATGCAAGTACTACAATCATGCAGAGTATCCCAATGAGAAGTGACTGAAACACTGTAACATATACACTACATTTGGTCGCCCTGGCACGTCCTAGCCCAAGCTCATTTGAGACCCGAACACTGCGAAAACAAGTAAACAACAATACATTAACTCAAACTCACACACAAATGAAGTGCATATTTGTGAAGCTTTGGGACTTCATTACCTTATGGCAGCATTGACTCCAATAAAAAACATTGCTTGCCATCCATCGACATTCATGCTGAAAGATGACAACAATTGACATGAATCACGAGCTCACAAAATTTCATCTCATTCACAAAAAGAAAAATAACACAAACTTTCCGTTGCCCGTTTGAGTTGTTCAAGCCAACCAAATACACAGTTTAAGCTCAACTTGCCTACCCTGACTGGATGTTAGGTTGCGTTTTAACGAGCTTAAGCACTGCTATCTTATGCTAAATTTCTAATTAAATGGGAGAGACACAAGACTCACCAAATAGAGAGGGCTCCAACTGCAGTAACTGCATCTTTGAGATGACCAGTGAGGAGAATAATACTCACCATATACCAGGTTTCTAGGCATAGCATAACAGCCGATTCAATAGACAGTCTAACAAAGGCCCAAATCTCATCGAATGCAGACCAAGACCATCCCTTCCATCCATCTTTGCACCAAAAAACTACATAAGCAAATTGAGCTAGTGCATTGACCCAGCCTACAAGATTAAAGGATATAGCTGCCCCGGTTAAACCCCAATTGAATACATAAATGAAGAGCCAAAGGAGAATAGCATGGAGTACGAGAGCCACAAAACCAATCCAGGTCAGCACACCAACTTTACTCTGGGCTTGAAGAAATTTTGAAGTGGGAATGTTAACAGACAGGGAATATAACTCGGGAATGGTTAACATGGCAAACTTCCCAGCAACAACAGCAATATCATGATCTTGGCCTAGGAACTTAAGTATAGGAGTCGCGAAAACATAGATTGGTAAGAGAAGGAAGCTACTCAGCAATAGAATTATCATTGAGCGTTGTGTGTAAACTCCTAGCATGTGTACTTGCCCAGCACCAAATGCCTGTCCACAGAGCGTCTCCAGTGCACTCCCCATGCCTATCTACACATAGATTACATATGCCCATATAAGACACTAAGGGATCATAATAACAGATTGAGAGTTCTGCATTACTGATACATCGTTCCATTTGTAACATAGTTCTCCATTTATTCTCTGTAACCTAAAATACTCTGAATAATTAATATATATACCCCACCGCCGTGGAAGTTTACTCACGGGATATTACCACGAAATATTAATTTCTCTCTTTCTCTCTCTAGATCTCTCATCTCTTTCTCTCTAAAGTTCTTGTGTTCTTCATTCATCATTCATCAAGTGCGTGTGAATTCGATCCTAACATTCTGTACTAGTTTAACAATTTATTACTACACACAATCCAATTTTGACTATATTAAAGCTCAAAATATCCAATGCAATGTAATAGTTCACAGCACTAGTTATATCTTTCTCGAAATAGAATGTGAAATAAGATTACATTTGATAACAATAACTAAATTGTTGAGCTTAACCAACCCAAAGATACTCTTTAACTATTTTCTCTTTGGGTCAAACCCACACAGATTTTTCCAATTAACCAATGTTTTCAACTACCAATGCGGATTTTGTTAGCACACCCAACAGAACTAGTACATAACAATCTTGTATCACTTCTCAAAAAATTACTCCATTTTACCTATTAATCCGATTTTAACAACACAATTCAAAAGTTTTCGTAATAATCTGTGTGTAAATCAGACAATGGAATGAATACAACTAGTATTAGGAAATTGTCAGAATCGAATCCACACACTTGATGAAAGAGACAGAGATCTGGAGAGAGATAGAGAGAAACCAATATTTCATAGAGAGAAACCAATATTTCATGGTAACATCCCAGTGACTAAACTTCTACGGCGGCAGTGGGTATATATATTAATAATTTAGAGTATTTTAGATTAAATGCGCAAATATTAATATATGACAGTATATCAAATATTAATCGGGCTTCACAACATAACAGAAATGCACATTAATAACGAAGTGGGAGTAAAAAGGGGAAAAGAGGAGGAAGACGAACCATGAAGCCATAAATGAAAGTGCCGAGAACAGTTTGAGCAAGGGTAACAGCAGAGAGCTCTGTAGGTCCAAGATGACCACAGAAAGCAACAGTGATAGCATAAAGTCCGTATTGACAGACGATGTTGAAAGCAATTGGGCCTCCAATCTCCCATAGCTTCACTGTCTCAATCCAGAATACATCCCACAATTCATTCATACTCATGCTAGAAATAGGCCGGTAGTCACCGTCGGAGCCGATAAGCTGCCAGTGCTCGCCGGAAAAGTCATTTAGCAATGGTGATTGATCCATTACTCTCGTCTTTGACTAATTGCTTCTTACTTTTCACTTGTTATTGTAGCTTAGAGTAGTCATCTAATTTTTTTCAACGGGGTAGATAGCCAAATAAATAAATAAATATTAAGTTTGACGATTGAATCATTGTTATTCATGTTAAATTTCTTTGATACTTCTAGTAGAATAATTAATTTTGTGTGTTTCTATTATTTTATGTTATTTTTAAATGTGAAAGGGTCAAATATGCTCTAAACTATTTGAAAAGTTTTGGATATACCTCCGTTTAAAGTTTGGTTCACTCATGCTCTTGCCGTTATTTTTTGGTCCTGCCCATACGTTAGTTGTCATGTTGGACATATCCAACTAATTTTTTGGATATGTCCAACATGGCAACTAACGCCCTTAAGGACATATTTGGACCAAAAGTTGAACGGCGAAGGCATAAGTGAACCAAATTATAAACGGAGGGTATATCTAGACTTTTTTGAATAGTTTAGGGGCATATTTGACCCTTTTTCTTTTTAAATTTATGAAAAAGCTTATAAAAATTAAAGAATAAATTTTAAAAAATTTCAAATTGACTCTTTGACTTATTTTAACTCGTATGGGATAATTTTATTGCACGTGTTTGGCGGGTACAATATTTCTATTTAGATCCAATCTTTTGAAAAGGTACCAAATCTTTTTACCCATTTCATTTTTTTTAGCTCACCCATCAAAAGCTTCTTGAAGACCCTTTTTACTTCGATACCTTAATTAGGTCAGAAAAATGTTTAAATATGTTATCAAGTTTTATGTTAATTTTATTTTTTTAAAATATTTATGTAAATATGGGTTATCTGAAAATCCATCTATTTTTGTAAAATAATTTTGTTCCTATGATTTCAGCCACATTTTTCTTCTTTTTTTTTGTGTCAATCTTTTAAATTGACTAAAAAAAATGGGTCATATAAATTAAACATGTATATTTTTGTATCATATTTGGGATAAATAGTTTCAAAAATCTATGTTTGAGGGTAAAATATAGATTCGAAGCCAAAAGAATGGCAAAATTGAGTTAAAATTCCAAAAGAGTAACCCCAAAAAATTGAATCCATACCTAAGGAAACATGTTTTAGAATTTAGAAATATGTTACTCTTTTGATCTAATTTTTTTAAATCTGTCTCAAAAATAGTAATTTTTTCAATTTTAATATTCATGTGATAAGTTTAAACTCACAAGACTCAAATAAAGAAACGTCCAATTTAATTCTTTTAGTCTATTTCAAAAAATAGATTTTTCTCACAATTAATAAGTTTTTCAATTTTAATATTTATAAAACAAATTTAAAATCACAAAATCTTAAAAAAAAAATCTTATTTCATAAATTTCATGCATAATCAAATTGATAAATTAGACTTAGAAATACTTTTTAAATTTTGTATGCATAATCAAATTGATAAATTAGACTTAGAAATACTTTTTAAATTTCGTGTATCGAGACATAATTGAGAAGGATGAACTATCAAAATAGGGATATTTGCACGTGAAACTGGTTAGACTGAGTCCACAAATAATAAATTTGTGTTCACACATCCTTCTAAGAAGACGGCGTTAGGTCCTTTATAACGTTCACCTACCATGTAAACTTTGTGCTATACAAATTTTATTTAATTACTTTTTTATTTTTCATTCGGTGTTATATGAAAGTCCGAGTAAATTATTTGTCCATGGCAATATTGGAGCTCCTGTTGAATCCATCCCATTGTTTTTGTCAACTTTAGCTATTCAATTGGTACAAGCAATTGTTAAAAAGGAATAGTAATTGGAGTTGAAAAGAAAAGATTTGGTAGTTGGCAAATTGGTAAGATTTGCAACCATTCTTGACTTTGCTATGTTTACATATGTCATTAGTGACATAAGCATGTTTTTATCCTTCTATAAATAGAGCATTTTTGCTCATTTGTAGAACACACTAAGTTAGAGAGAAAAACCATTTTGAGAGCAAAGTGAGGTATTCCATAGACTATATAAGAAAATAGTCTGTGAAGAAAAATAGAGTGTGAGCGATATTTTAGTAAGACGGAAACCAAAAGAGTGTTGTTCCTTTTGAGTGTGTAGTAGTCACTTTGAGTATTGTATTCGTGACTACACAGTGTAAAATTCCTTACTATAGTAATATCAATTGCTCCTCTTAGTCCGTGGTTTTTTCCCTTATTCAGAAGGGTTTCCACGTAAAATTCTTGGTGTCGTTATTTTCCCATTTTATTTCCATTACTTTTACCATATATACTTTTGTGCTTGTCCTCGTTTTCCCAACAAACTGGTATCAGAGCCAAGGTTTTATCTGAGTATGCTCTGTGGTTGCAGCACAGTCTGAACTTCCACATCAGAAAAGATTTACTTTGATTTGCGATAACTATATTTTTTGGGGAAAACAATGAAAACCAACACAAGTAGAATGGTTACATTGAATGGTGTTAATTATGCCATTTGGAAGGGGGAAATGGAAGATCTACTTTATGTCAAGAATTTTTATAAACCAGTATTTACCACTGTAAAGCCTAATAATATAACAGATGAAGAGTGGAATCTGTTGCATAGACAGGTTTGTGGATTCATTAGGCAATGGGTCGACGATAATGTGTTGAACCATATTTCTGGGGAAACACATGCTCGAACCCTATGGGAGCATCTTGAAAGTTTGTATGCTCGAAAGACTGGCAACAACAAAATGTTCTTAATAAAGCAGATGTTGAGTTTGAAGTATCATGATGGTTCTCCAATGACAGACCATCTGAATAATTTTCAGGGGATTATGAACCAATTATCTGCTATGGGCATAAAATTTGACTAATAAATTCAAGGCTTGCTTCTACTTGGTTCCCTACCCTATTCTTGGGAAACATTTAGAATGTCATTGTCAAATTATGCTCCGGATGGTGTGATCTCTATGGATTCCGCCAAGACTAGTGTCTTGAACAAAGAGATTATAAGAAAAACTCAAGGTTCCTCTTCGTCAGATTTCCTGATAACTGGACCCAGGGGGAGAAATAAAACTCATGGTTCTTAGAATAGAGAACAAAACAAGAGCAAATCCAGAGGCAGACTTAAGGATATTGAGTACTATCATTGTGGCATAAAAGGGCACACAAAGAATTTCTGCAGGAAGTTGAAGAGGGAGAACAAAAACAAAAGGGAAACTAAAGAAGATGGCAATGAAAATTGCCTATCCACCGTCACCACCGAAGATCTTGTTACCGTTCTTGATGCAAACATGATAATTATTGCTTGTGATGAGTCAAGCTGGGTTGTGGACACTGGTGCCGCATCTCATATGACATCAAGGAAGGATTTTTTCTCTTCCTACAATCCTGGTGACTTTGGAACCTTGAGTATGGGTAATGAGACTGTTTCTAGGGTGGTTGGTATTGGTACAATTTTTTTGGAAACTAGTGTTGGAACTAAACTAGTTTTGAACAATGTGAAACATGCTCCTGATGTTCGTCTGCACCTAATTTCTGTTGGTGTTTTAGATGATGAAGGATATGTTAGTACCAACGGTGATGGAAAATGGAAGCTCATTAAGGGTTCCTTGGTTATGGCTGGTGGTAACAAACGTCGTGGTCTATAGTGGACTACGGCCTCTGCTTGTGTTGATATGGTGAATGCGGTTGAGAGCGATAGCTCTTCAACATTATGGCACAAGAGGCTTAGCCACATTAGCGAGAAAGGACTTAATGTTCTAGCCAAGAAGAAATTATTATCAAATTTTCAAAGTGCTAAATTAGAAAAATGTGAGCACTGCTTGGCTGGTAAACAAAATAGAGTTTCCTTCAAGTCCTACCCTCCTTCGAGAAAGACAGAGTTGCTTGAGTTAGTGCACTCTGATTTATGTGGTCCAATGAAGACAAAGACATTGGGTGGTGCACTTTACTTTGTCACTTTCATTGATGATTGCTCGAGAAAACTTTGGGTCTATGTCTTGAAGACTAAAGACCAAGTGTTAGGTGTCTTTAAGCAGTTTCAAGCTTCAGTTGAAAGAGAAACTGGAAAGAAATTGAAATATATTCGTACTGATAATGGTGGTGAATATTGTGGACCATTTGACGAATACTGCAAGCATCAAGGTATTAGACACCAGAAGACTCCTCCCAAGACTCCTCAGCTTAATGGTTTGGCTGAGAGGATGAACAGGACCTTGATGGAAAGAGTTAGATGTTTGCTTTCTGAAGCAAAATTGCCAAACTCATTTTGGGGTGAGGCTTTATTGACCGCTGCACATGTTATTAATCTATCTCCTGCTGTTGCTTTGCAAAGTGATGTACCAAATAGTGTTTGGTATGGAAAGGATGTTTCCTATGACCATTTGAGAGTATTTGGTTGCAAAGCTTTTGTACATGTGCCGAAAGATGAGAGGTCAAAGTTAGATGCCAAGACAAGGCAATGCATCTTCATTGGATATGGCCTAGATGAATTTGGTTACAGGCTATATGATCCAATTGAAAAGAAACTTGTGAGAAGCCGTGATATTATTTTCATGGAGAATCAAACAATTGAAGATATTGACAAAGAAGAGAAGGTAGAATCTTCAAGTTTTGATGGTATAGTTCATCATGATGAAGTTCCTCACACAAGTGTGCATGATGTTGTTGGGTTTGATAATCATGGTGACCGCCCAGAATCATGTATTGAATCAACATGTTGATGTTGATAATAACAATGATATTGTTATTGATAATCCTGTTGCTCATGAAGTTGTGGACGAATAAAATATTCCGCTTCGGAGGTCCACAAGACAGCGGTTTCCTTCCTCCCGTTATTCACCCAATGAGTATGTGTTACTCACTGACGGGGGAGAACCTGAATGTTATGAGGAGGCCATGGAAGATGAGCACAAGAATCAATGGATTGAAGCCATGCAAGACGAGATGAAGTCTTTGCATGAGAACCACACTTATGAGTTGGTAAAATTGCCCAAGGGCATGAGAGCTTTGAAGAACAAGTGGGTGTTCAAAGTTAAAGTTGAAGAAAACAACTTGAAGCCCAGGTACAAAGCTAGATTGGTTGTTAAGGGATTCAGTCAAAGGAAAGGTATTGACTTTGACGAAATATTTTCTCCTGTTGTGAAAATGTCCTCGATTCGCACAGTTCTAGGTTTGGCTGCTAGTCTTAATTTAGAGATTGAGCAGATGGATGTGAAGACGGCTTTCCTTCACGGTGACCTAGAAGAAGAGATTTATATGGAACAACCTGAGGGCTTCAAAGTAGATGGTAAAGAAAATTTTGTATGCAAACTAAAAAAGAGTCTCTATGGCCTAAAACAAGCTCCCAGACAGTGGTACAAAAAGTTTGAATCTGTCATGGGGGAGCAAGGCTATAAGAAGACTTCTTCAGATCATTGCGTATTTGTACAAAAATTTTCTGACAATGATTTCATCATCCTTTTGTTGTATGTGGATGATATGTTGATTGTGGGCAAGAATACTTCCAAGATTGACGAGCTGAAGAAAGAGTTGTGTAAGTCTTTTTCTATGAAAGACTTGGGTCATGCCAAACAAATTTTGGGCATGAGAATTACTCGTCTTAGAGATGAAAGGAAGATTTATTTGTCCCAGAAGAAGTACATTGAACGCGTACTGGAGCGTTTCAATATGAAGAATGCTAAGCCTACCCCTTGCTGGTCATATGAAGTTGAGCAAAAAGATGTGTCCTACAGCTAGGGAGGAAAAAGAGAACATGGCCAAAGTTCTATATTCCTCCGTCGTCGGAAGTCTAATGTATGCAATGGCGTGCACTAGACCTGATATTGCTCACGCAGTTGGTGTTGTCAGTAGATTTCTCGAAAATCCGGGAAAAGAACACTGGGAAGCTGTGAAATGGATACTCAGGTATCTTAGAGGAAGCTCAGATGAATGCTTGTGTTTTGGAGCATCAAATCCAATCTTGAAAGGCAATACAGATTCTGATATGGCAGGTGACCTTGATAACAGAAAATCCACTACTGGATATTTGTTTACTTTTTCAGGGGGAGCTATATCATGGCAGTCAAAGTTGCAGAAGTGTGTTGCACTATCTACAACTGAAGCTGAGTATATTGCGGCTACTGAAGCCGGCAAGGAGATGATATGGCTAAAGCGATTTCTTCAAAAGCTTGGTTTGAATCAGATGGAGTATATTGTCTATTGTGACAGCCAGAGTGCAATAGACTTGAGCAAGAACTCCATGTACCATGCAAGAACAAAACACATTGACGTCAGATATCATTGGATTCGTGACAAGGTGGAGAATGAATCATTTCACGTCAAAAAGATTCACACAAGTGAAAATCCTGCAGATATGCTGACCAAGATGATACCGAAAGACAAGTTCGAGTTACGCAAAGAACTTGTGGGTATGAGCTCTCTCTAAAGAAGTTGAAGATACCTTCTTCCAGTAAATGGGACTGGAGGGGGAGATTTGTTGAATCCATCCCATTGTTTTTGTCAACTTTAGCTATTCAATTGGTACAAGCAATTGTTAAAAAGGAATAGTAATTGGAGTTGAAAAGAAAAGATTTGGTAGTTGGCAAATTGGTAAGATTTGCAACCATTCTTGACTTTGCTATGTTTACATATGTCATTAGTGACATAAGCATGTTTTTATCCTTCTATAAATAGAGCATTTTTGCTCATTTGTAGAACACACTAAGTTAGAGAGAAAAACCATTTTGAGAGCAAAGTGAGGTATTCCATAGACTATATAAGAAAATAGTCTGTGAAGAAAAATAGAGTGTGAGCGATATTTTAGTAAGACGGAAACCAAAAGAGTGTTGTTCCTTTTGAGTGTGTAGTAGTCACTTTGAGTATTGTATTCGTGACTACACAGTGTAAAATTCCTTACTATAGTAATATCAATTGCTCCTCTTAGTCCGTGGTTTTTTTCCTTATTCAGAAGGGTTTCCACGTAAAATTCTTGGTGTCGTTATTTTCCCATTTTATTTCCATTACTTTTACCATATATACTTTTGTGCTTGTCCTCGTTTTCCCAACAGCTCCGACTAACGCCTTTTACCAGAAAAGGATATAAAGAAATTACATACAAGCACAATCCGTACTATTTGAAAATCCACATTTCTATTGCTGAGTGTCTATAACAAAAGAAACAGATTTGCAAGTTTCAACTCAAAACTTAAACATGAAAAAATACATTATTTCAATGAATCAATCATAAACTTAAGCAACACCACCATTCTCAATAGTTAACTGTCCATCTGTAGATTTCTGTGTTTCAAAATCTTGACCTCCCCACTTGCGCATACGCTCCGTCGTGTCGTTAACCTGTAATTTAAGAATATTATAATTTTTACTAGTAACATGTAGGGTGAATTTCATGGTTTTAAAAGTCCAAAACCAAATATTTTAGGCATTTGACATACCTCCTTGTTCCAGTTAGTCTTATACAGTATAATCAAGAGTAGAAGAGTCTGCAAAGCTGCCCCTGCTATCATCCCTAACCAAAGTCCCTGTAAGACGCGTAACATAATTCAAAAGCTGTTAGTGAAGCAACGTGAACGAGTTTTTCTTGTTGATTTCGATAATAACTGTTAGTTGAGTGATCATCTGAGAAGAACATAGAAATATTGGTTACCTTTGTTCCTAATTTTGCTACATAACCAAGAAGATATCCAAGAGGGAGTCCAAAAACATAATAGCAACCAAGATTGATATAAGCTACTAAAGCTTGCCATCCACCTCCAACAGCAACCCCTGCAATCAGGATGAAAAAACACGATAATATTGGTGTTTCCGAAGCATTAAACACAGAAATGCTGAAGCAAAGCAATACCTGATATAACCGGCTGAACGCTATTAAGGACCATGGTAATCCCTAGAAGGTAAGCAAGATCAGCAACAGCTTCTTGCATCTCCTTGCTGTTTGAAAAGATAATGGCCAGATGATCTCTAGCTACTAGTACAATTACCATGCAGAGTATCCCTATTAGGAGGGACTGAAACACCGTGATGTAGACCGAGTATTTGGTAGCTCTTGGATGTCCTTGCCCCAGTTCATTTGAGACTCGGATGCTGTTGAAAAATTAAAGAGTCGTCAACAACAACAGTATACCAAATGTATTCCCACAGAGTGGGTCTGGGGAGGATAAAGTGTACGCAGACCTTACTTCTACCTCTGACTCTACTCAGAAGGTTAGGTAGAGAGACTGTTTTCAATAGACCCTCGACTCAAAACAAAAACAGACTAAAAAGACGCAATCAAAGTACAAGAGACAATATGTGTAGTAAACAAAACAACACATAGTAACATAGCACTATGACTACTTGTTCTATTAATCATCAAGATATATTTATATTACCTTATGGCAGCATTAATTCCAATGAAAAGCATGCTCTCCCATCCATTGATGTTCATACTGTGTAAAATACGAAATTTAACATGAATCAGAAATGAACTTGAAAAATATCACCAGTAGATGCACAACAAGCTTGACTCGACTCAACGAGCTTAAATGTATCTATCTATCTGTACTCACCAAATTGAAATGGAGCCAACTGCTATGACGGCGTTGTTAAGATGGCCAACAAGGAGAATAATACTCATCATGTACCAAATCTCAAGGCATAACATAACAGCTGAAGCAATAGAAAGTCTCACAAATGCCCAAATCTCATTGAACGCTGACCACGACAACCCTTTCCACCCATCCTTACACCATCCAACGACGTATGCTAATTGAGCCATCGCAGTAAGCCAATTCGTGAGGTCAAAGGCTATAGCAGCACCATTAGTACCCCATTCAAGTGTGTATATAAAGAGCCAGAGGAACAAAGCGTGCACCAGCACAGCTGCGAATCCAATTCCCGCGAGAACATCCACTTTACTCTGAGCTTGAAGAAATTTGGAAGTAGGAAAATTGATAGCAAGTGAAAACAACTGTGGGATGAGTAACATGGTATATCTTCCAGAGAGGTCTGCTATTGCAGTTTCTTGGCCTAGCAACACGAGAAGTGGAGTGGTGAATAAGTAAATGGGCAATAGAAAGACACAAGTAGCTAGCAGGATTATGATGGATCGTTGCATATAAACGCCCAACATGTGAACTTGCCCTGCTCCATATGCCTGTCCACATAGTGTCTCCAATGCACTACCCATTCCCATCTGAAATCAAAGCAAATCACAAGATTATTCAACCATACATGATAGATACTGTTGGGTTTTAAAAGGTGCGACTTTTGTGAAAAGTTAACAACTTTTATGAAAAATTGTGATTTTTATGAAATGTTGTGATCTTTTCGAAAGATTGTGATTTTTCGAAAGGTTTGTGACCTTTCCGGTAAGGCATGCACAATAAGAACCTTTTCACACTACCCTTTGTTTTCTGAGGGATTTCCTTTCATTTTAGCTGAACAATTTTTTCTCGACTTGTTCTACTACTATTAAATCTAGCGGCTCAAAGTCTACTTTACTGCCGTTGAGTGGTTTGCTGACACCGTGGTTTTAGGTACCGATACACCTATGAGTAAGATCGTTCTAATCCTGGAAGGATATATTCCGTTAACCTCAGGTATGAGGGGAATAATTTTCTTAAGGGGCCATTGTGCACTCAGTGGACTCGATTTTCTTTCTTTGAGAAAAATATTTTTATATTGTTTCTTCTATTTTCTCTGCTGGTCTTAATTTTCTAGTTTTGAAAATACTCTTTAATGTTTGTTGTTTATTACCAAGTTTTTCAAAGTTTTGTTTTAAGTATCTTAGAAATACAAGACGAAAACAACAGACACAACTATAATTGAATTTCAAGTTAGTTTTGTCGGGTACAAATCTTTTGTTCTGTTCACGTAGAATTCATTTTAGTACTTAAACTTGTATAAAATTGAACAAATAGACACATATATGAACATAATTCAGGTAGAATGCCTTGTAGTACTTGTATGTCTATTTATTCAATATATATACAAGTTTAAGCATACACACAGTTGGAGAACATAAATATCAAATGATTACGTATTATGTGTTTTAAATAAGATGAGAAGGGAAATTAAAGAGAGAGCTAACCATGAAGCCAAAAGAGAAAGTACTAATAACAGTCTGAGCAATAGAAATAGCAGAGAGCTCAACATTTCCAAGATGTCCAACAAATATATTTGTAAGAGAATTCACTCCATATTGGCAGATTATGTTGAATGCTATAGGACCTCCAATTCTCCACAGTTTCAATGTCTCCACACAGAAAATTGCCCACCAATCCTTAGTACTTTTCGCCGGACGGTAGTCCCCGTCCGCCCCAATAAGGTCGTTGTGTTCGCCGGAGCCGGAGTACCCATTCAGCAACGGTGTCTCCATTGTGAAGTAAACACTGTGCTTCACACTTTAAAATTTCAAATGATCTTCTAGACTTGAGTATCTTTAATATAAGCAACAAAGCTGTATGTTGATTGGTCCACGTCACTGCCACCTAGGATAAGTAATGGGTCCCACTTATTTTTTATTTTAATTTATTAGGTTCTAAATTTAATAATTGTATATGTTACAAGACATATTATTTGAAGAAAAGTTATTGAGATAGGTATATTTTCTCAAGCTCTGCTACTGATTATAAGATGATATTCGAATTGTCATAAAAAATATTAAAATTTAAATAATCGATCAATTATATCGTTAAAAATAGATTAGGAGAGTTTTGACCAACCCCCATTGTACATTGAATGATTGTGGTGCGTGCTACTTACCATTCCACAAACTTCAGCCAACTAACATTTTAGGTGAATTCGGATATTGGGACTCACTTATGAACTACAAACACAAATAAAAAAATTATTTAATGTTTTATGTTCTGATATTATGAAAAATATATAAATATATAAACGTTAAATTTGAATTTTGTGGGTTTTTTTTTTAAATATTTTTAATTTATTGCTATAGATTATATTTTTATTTTTTATTGTTGTAATAGTTGGAGTGAGGGAAGAATGGGGAGTGCGCAACATTTAAAGTATGTGTGTGGTGAGTAGAAACAATAAAGTACTCATCTTATTGTAATGTAAAATTTAATGATATATTGTGTATATTATCCCTCCATTTTTTTTCAATTTGATGTGTACATTTGTTTTTATCAAAGAAAAGGTGAAAAATAAACTATTTGATTTTGTTATAAAACTAATTAATGTGCATGTTAATTATTTTTTCAGTTTCATATTAGTTAATTATTTATTTTACACACGTATTAAGAAATCATGAACAAAAAATAATTTTATTAATTCACCAATTAAATAACTTTTTATAATTTTACAAACAAATGTGGACACTTTTAAAAAGAATTAATTGCAAAAGTAATTTAGAAAAAAATTAATTAATATTTTCTTAATTTAATAAGGTGGACAACTAATATGGACAATTATTTTTAAAAAAAATGACAGAAATCTCACATTTAAGTTCTCTTATTACCATTATCTCCTATTAATTTTACAAATTTCCAAAATTTCTCATTTTCGCGCATCAGATTTGTCGTTATTTTTAATACGATGATCAATAATACGTGGACGAGCGAGTACCTCGGATATGGGTTATTATCTTCCAAATAAGAATATTCAAATGTACCTAGTTAATTATCATTAATTGTCCGATATATTTTAAGAGACAATTACTAGTAATTATTATATTTTAAAATAGATATATATCATTAATTGTCTTTTTTTGTTCTACGTAATGTCAAGGTTAAAATTTGAAGCCAAGTTTAAAATTCAATATATGTATTATGCCTTTTGTACATATCGTTAAGACCTATATATAACAACATTGGATTTAATTATAATTAAGTAGGTATATTTGAATCAAATTGTACCTACTTAGCGCCTTTTTACTAAATTTTTTAAACTCAAATTGTGTATAAATTTGCAGGAATATCGAATATATAATTCAGTAGATCCATCGCAAACATAAAATTTAATATAAAGCGCAATTATACAAACGCGTCAGTGAGAGCGATTTATGTAAAAAAAATCAAAACCTTTTCATTTATTTTAGTTTATGATAGTTATAACTTATAAGCGTATTTATACACAGTTAAAAATATGAAAATTTTATGTAGAATGTACATCTATTTATTTAATTTTGTGATAATTTAAATGTTTATTTATATATATTTAATATTAAAAACATAATTATCTAAGAAAATTAAATAAAATGACATATTTATGTGTTGTGCCACAAACAAGCGTAAATAAGTCTAGACTTTTGAGCATTGAAGATGAAAACAACATGAGTTTAATATCTTTTGATTAGACGTATTTATAGTAAAAATTCATTAGATATGTATAAATATTGATTTGTAAACCTAGTAAGAGAATAACTATGATAATGTAAGGGTAACACCTCACAAGTCACAATTATACTACTAGAATTCGAATCGATTGTCATATGTATATCTACTTGGATCGAGTGATATATTATATGTTAAGGTTCATTCCTGAGTATTAGAAGTGATTTGGATGTGAGTTAAGATCATAATGAACCTTTAGCACAAAGTCAATAGAGAGATTCTCTAATGATATTTTATTATTTTTAGGTTTATTATTCAAATTATGGATTTGTGACATTATATAACGATATAATCTATTCAAATGTTATATTTCTTAAAAATTAGAATACCATACAACGCAAAACAGTATATTTTAATACGATATATTATGAAATAATTTGTAACAATCATTCAAACAAAATTTAGTAACTTTTTTCATAAAAATAATACTTACCACACGTAGCATATAAAACAATAAATTAAATACAACTAGTATCTTAAATGGAATAGTAAAATTGACAAGATTAATTCACATTACTGGCAAACAAAATTATTTCCTTAAGAAAACTAAACACGTATCTTGATTAAAATATATTATGTACTCTTTTTTAAGTACATTTCATTGAATATTCAATGAATTCCTTAGGGGACATTCGATAAAATTGAATATTCAATGATAAAATCTTTAAATTATATGATTATCCATTTATTTTTCACTTTTATATATATATATATTTTTTAGAAATGATTGAAATCTTTTCACCCTTAATAAATATGTCTCTTTTAATATATATAAATATATGAATATCAATTGAAAGAAGCCTAGGTTACAGCTTGTTGAGGTTAATATGAACTCCCTCTGTTCCAATTTATTATTTTGATTTTCTTTTAATTAGTTCGTTTAAAAAAACATATATTTTTTTTCCTTCCTACCAGTTCTTTCATTTGTTTTTTTTTACATCATATGTTTAAGATTATAAAAATTAAACGATATTTGGTACAATAAACATATTTTTGATTTTACAAATATAAGATTCAAAAAGTCTTTTTTAATTTTTTTAAATTCTATATTAATCAAAAATAAGACAAACAAGGCCCGACCCAATTCTAAAAAGGGAAAATTGTATGAAATAACAAATTATTAATCAAATCAAATGCTATATTCATAGTTTCTTTTATTTGTAATTTGCAACAAACATTCCTTATCTTTTTGTCATCGCATTTGTATATCGAAATATACAAATGCAGGACCTGTTTGTATACCAAAATATACAAATGCAGGACTTATTTGTATACTAAAATATACAAATAGATCAAAATATAAAAATGCAGGACCCATTTGTGTACCGAAATATACAAATGCATGTTCCATTTGTATACCCAAATATACACATGTAGGTTCCATTTATATACCAAAATATACAGATTACTAGTCAGAGCAAATATAAAATTTGTTATGGAGCGCAATTATACAAACTATTGCTATAGTATTTGTTAAGACTAAAATTTACTCGAAATAAAACTACGTATACACTATTCTTTCAAATTCTATTAATAGAATTATACTGAATTTGTTATTGATATTAATCATATTGGGTGGATCATAGTGGATCTCTCACTCTCTTTTCTCTTTGGGTTTTCAATCTTATAGAGGAGTGAAAGTAGGAAACCCATAAAGAAGGACCAATTCTTTAATATTGGGCCTCCAAAAACTAATAGAATGAAAATGAATTTTAGAATGTGCACATTTTTTAAGAAAGTTATGTTAGACATGAATTAAGAGTAATTTATAAATATTTTCTTTTTGATTTTTTCCAAAAAGAAAAATTTAAGAAAAAACACTAGAAACGGGTAATTCTTTAAAAAATAATTAATATATTTGACTATAAAGAAGTGCGAGAAATTCATTTATTTTGAATCAGAATATTTTCTCCGTCCACTATAAATTGCAATACTTGTCATTTTTAGAGTTAAACTGTAAAAAAATTGACTAACATTTTACGATATATTTTTTCATCATATTGATATGTAAAAGATTTGCAATGTATAGTACTTTTCGTATAGTTTTTTAACATTGAAATTTTTTGTTTAAAATATCGAATTAATATAATCTAATTTAACTTTTAAAATAAGTCAAATTGACTTTCTAAAAGCATAACATGACAAATAAAGAGGACGAAGAGAGTATTAATTAAGTAATTGAAAAATGCAGGTGCTTTAACATTTTCAATGTTTAAAATTAGATAATTACACAGCTTATAAGTAATTAGAAAGTGATTTCTTTCTAATGTTAAACTTTTAGATAAATTGATCTCATAATATATGTTAAATTGTTTTTGTAATTTTTCTCGAAAGATCTATTAGGATATGAATTATCAAATAGAGCTTGAATTGTCACATATGCGTTTATATATGACATAAATTTTATGTAAGTTTTAATGTATATTTATTCACATTTAAACATAAATATCAGTTAAAGTCAAGTTAAAAACTTGTAGTTGTGTCGTGCATTTCCAGAGAAAAATTATATATAAGTTAAATGGTCATACATACAATAGCATTAAGGTACAATAGTGGTTCAATGTTCACATCCATTTTTTAATGCACCAAAAAAAAAGTTTTTATACATTAATCTCAAAATCCCACACCTATTAACTTGTTAAATAAGTGAGTTTTTGTTTTATTTTTATGTTAAGTAATATAAATTAATTAAAGCATTTATATATTTGAGACAAAACTATGAGAAGTATTTATATACTAGTATTAGTAATACGTAAAAGCATTTTGAAAGAATTACTAGTAGCGAAATTATTTCATGTAACTGTTTGTATACATTAGACCTTGTGAGGATATATATTGACAAATGTATTTTTGCATAAGCAGTATCCAAGAACCTTCCTCAAAAACTCTGTTAATCTTCTATACATAAGTGTACGGACTAGTTTTTTTAAATATCAAATTAAATTATTTGTGTTAAATTTGTAAATCTATAAGGCGGATTTAGGATTGGGTTCTAAATATAAAAATTAGTTTTAATCTCCCTCGGACCCCTTGGTACTATTTGATTCCACGTGTACTTACAAGTTACAAGTAGTTTTAGTCTTTCGGTTTATGCCAGTTGATATTTCATATAGTCATTCAATTTTCTAAGTTAAAAATTAATAGTTGAGTGACTTTTTAAGTGAAATATCAATAGTAGAATGACTTTGAGTTTTAAAACAAAATTGAATGACCATATGAGATATTAACTTATCTTTTCTTTCGGGCACAAATTGAAAGACTGGAAATTACATGCAAGTTAACTTACTTCCTAAATAAATTATTCAAAGTTCAATGACCATTTGAGACATTATCTCGATTTTCTAAGCATACTCATTACTTTGTTTATTTTAGTTGAATAAACTAAATTCCAGTAAAGAGGATACAGTTAATTAATATGGCAAATTTTCTTTTTCTTTTTTCAATTACAGAAATTGGCTCTTTTTATTATCACGAAGAAAATCAATTTAGTTTTATGTGCGAAGATTTTTCGTCTTCTTTTAATATTTTAAATTTTTTTGGTACACTGTCTTTGTTAATATTATTGTTAATCACCGATACACTTTCTCTAGGCTAAGTTCAAGTTTTAGTGTGCGCTCTTAACATGGCCCCTATTTTCTTGGGTATTGTTTTTCTTTTTTTTGGTTAGTGACGTTGGGTGGATGGAGATGAGATGAACGTGGAAGTTACTTATGGCACTCGATTTACTTTATCTTTATTAGAAAAGTTATTTTTTCAAATTAGATTTTGTATAAAATTATTTTATGTTATCTTTTGAATTTAGGTTAGTCAAAAAAATACGATAAACAGAAAATAGATGAAATAGACAGAATACTGTGAATCTGAGTTCACAGAAGTCACTGTGTTTTCTTAAGAAAATCAATTTCCTCATTGTACCTGAGGTTGCAGATTAGTTTATCCCAAAATAAAATGGATTAACCTGTTAAAGAAGTAGTAGTGATACCTCAAACTTCAATAACTTCAGCGAAAGTAAGAATAGTAACACGGACTCAGTCGATCGACAATCTTGTTTATGAGATAAAATTATGCGGAGAGGGGAAAAATTTTAAGTGTTTGAAAAAACAATAAAACCTCCTATTTATAATCATTTTTAGCAAGGAACGCTTTTGTTCAGACCATTTTGTTTTCAGAGCATTATGTCTTTTGGGAAGAGTAACAACTTTCAGAAGGAACATGTCTGTTTAGACCATTATTACCGTTACACACGAATTAACAAGATTGATTAAATAAATTTTGTCCAAAAATATTATCAATTAAATTTTTTACTAAATCAAAAGTCGAGCGAACATTTTGTTTTCAGAGCATTATGTCTTTTGGGAAGAGTAACAACTTTCAGAAGGAACATGTCTGTTTAGACCGTTATTACCGTTACACACGAATTAACAAGATTGATTAAATAAATTTTGTCCAAAAATATTATCAATTAAATTTTTTACTAAATCAAAAGTCGAGCGAACACAATAGCGCGAGGGCCACCTTCTTCTTAACCCTTTAAAAAGTAAAGAAAGTGTTTCATAATATAAGGACAACAATTTTCTTTCTTTTACCAATATAAAATAAATGACTTTTCATTTATACTTTGCAAATGACTTTACATTTTTCCTTCAAAATTGATTCTCTCCATTTTTTCATTTCTCTTTTCACATTCACATATTGCTAAAAACCCAACAATTTATCAAATCAAATATTTTAAAAAATATTCTCCAACCTAAACACACCTTAAAAGAAGACTTGGAACATAAAAAATGTTATCCTTCACAAGCCTTTCTTATCTTTAGAAGTTGTAGGTGTTTCTTTTAGTGATAGTGGAATATATGTTTTTGGTACTACTTGAAAAGAACAAGAAAGATTTGGACATTTCTTAAGTATATATGCTAACAAAGAAATTTCTTTAGACAATAGGGAAACATAAGATGAAGATAAATACTCTATTGGTTTAGTCGAAGGCTAAAAATAAATAAATTATTCATTCGATACCTAAGCTTCTACATGTTTTTTTACTCCATTTGATATTTATAAAGTTATAAAAATAAAATTTTGCTTAAAGTATATTTTTAGTATAAATTAAAGAAAGTAGAAAAAATTGTTATGATCAAACGTCTCCTTAATATGTGCACCATTTTCCTATTCTACTAAATTCTTCCTCATTCTTGAATATTAGTATAATATTAATATAGAAGAATATTAGTATAATATTAAAAAAAAATTAGAGTTGTCAATATAAGCTAACTCAATTATACGGGTTAATTCCTATAAGCTTTGACATTTTACGAGTTTTGGTGGGCTAGTCCATTTTGGTGTGGTTTAGAAAATAGTCGGTCCCACCATAAGTACGTGGACTACAGGCTTGCCGGGTCAGTTCACTTTTGTAAAAGTTATAATATTTTATAATTATTAAATAACATTATAAATTATAATTTTAAAATATTATCATAAATATCGATAAAACATTATTACAAATAAAATTATTTTTATAAAATATTTATTAAGTATTTTTTCCAAATAAAAGTATAAATATCTAAATAGAATATTAACTTAATTGTTTTGAGTTTGGACTCTCTTTAATTTCAAATTTTAATATTATAATATATTTTTGTAATCAATTTTTATTGCTCACATGCTGGCCCTACCGATATTTCTCAAGCTCCACAAATCAACATACTTATTCAGACCGAGCTAAAAACTCTTTTGTAAATGAACTACAACAATTTTGTTCGGCCCTATTAATTATCGATTTAAGCCAGGCCGGCTCAAGGATCTAACCCATATTGACGTCTCTAAAAAAATGATACATAAAAATGAATTTATAATTACACAAATATCTTTCACTTATTTTAAATCATACATTTTAAAAAATTTAATTTATATCCGTTAGGAGGAGCTGAAAATGACATGATATTAGTTTAAGGTAAATTAGATGACGTGCAATTCATGAGGACAAAGGATCATACGAATCCAGGGACGAAGCACGTAAAATAGTATTTTTCACCTTACTTAGCTATCCTCCGACGTCGAATCGAGTCAAGCTTAATTAAATTTTTGACAATCTTAAGTTAAGTCGATTTTGAGTGAATCTGATATTCATATTTAGTTTTATATAGTGTTAGTTGTTATGTTATTAGAAAATTAAATTTATAAAAAATTGATTTTAAAAGTATAAGCATTACTAGTTTGATCATTTAACGTAATAAAATTATAACGTTTTTAATCTAATTTAGAACTCAATTTGAAACATTTAGTAACACCTATCAAGTATTTTAAGTAACAATTGTATATAAAAAAAAACTAATTGCATCAAATTACTTTGAAAGATAACAAAATTATATATAATACACAAAATAATTATTGAATTGATATTTTATCAACTTAATTAAGATTAACGAATTAATTTTAATTTTAAATAATCTTATTATTTGACCAAAGCAAACCAATCGAATTGAACTATGCCGGCTCAACAAGCTCAAGCCTTTATCGAGTCAAGCCAAGCTAATTAAATACAAGTGAGCCAAGCTCTAATTGATCCAAGGCAAGCTAAATACAAGCGAGTCGAGCTATGCCCAGTCCTAGCTGTCACTATGGGGTCGTTCACTCGTTTGGTAGACCGCTTTAATATAAATAATGTATTATATATGGTATTATCTAGTATTATGTGCCGTAGGAATTTGGATCGACATGAATTAGTTATATATTCTACATGGTTTATAGGATATATTTTTTTATTCTATTTTATGTCACATTTTTATTTTGTACTTATATTAAGAAATGATGTAATTTTATCCTTTTACGCTTATTTAATGTTTCTTTAAGTCAACTTTATTAATAAATGATAAGATTAATTAACTATTTTATCAGCGTAAAATAGGTAAAATATGGTAATTTATGGATAAATTTTATAAAATAACAAATAATATGGTTCAACTATTTATATAAAAGGATGACATATAAAATGAAACGGGTGTGGTATTACAAGACCTTTCATTTGGAGGTATTAGTATAAAAACATGGAATAGGTTCATGTAAAGATAAAAACATCTTTTAAATTATTTTAATTTTTAATTTATTTTCTTGATTTTATTTTATATTTGCACTAATAAATTTATTTATATAAATTAACTTATAAATTATTTAGAAATATTTGTTTCTTACTAAATAAATTCAATACAAATTTAAAATGTGAATTATATTTAATTTGAAAATTAATAATTAAAATTATATATTTAAAAATTGTAGAAAGTACTACGAAGTTAAAAGAATTTTCTGATGTCAATTTAATGTTTTTTTTAATAAGTCCTAAATTGACATCCTTCAATACAAATTTAAAATGTGAATTATATTTAATTGAAAATTAATAATTAAAATTATATATTTAAAAATTGTAGAAAGTACTACGAAGTTAAAAGAATTTTCTGATGTCAATTTAATGTTTTTTTTTTAATTAAGTCCTAAATTGACATCCCAACAGACGAGAAAACGAAAAAAAAAATAAAAATGCATACCAAGAGTGTGTTTGGTACGATGAAAAAATGTTTTCTAATTTTTTTTAATGTTTGGTAGGATAAAAGTTTTGGAAAATATTTTTCTAATCAATTTATTTTTCTTAATTAAGGAAAATAATTTTTTCTTAAAATTAAGGAAATATTTTTCAGAACTCTCATAATTTTAAATTATATTTTTTTAGGAAAAATAACAATTTAAGAAATAATTCAATTTAAAACTTAATTTTTACCCGATGACCCCCACCCACTCATCACCTGCCAGCCCCCACCCTCCCAACCCCACTCTCTCCCCCCAAAAAATAATTTTGCTTCTTAAAATATTTTCAACTTCAAATTTATTTTTATACTCCTACCATCTCCCCCCCCCCCCCCGCCAGCCCCCCACCCCACCCCACACCCAATCTCAAAAAAATAATTTTGCTTCTTAAAATATTTTCAACTTCAAATTTTTATTTTTATACTCCTACCATCTCCCCCCCCCCTCCGCCAGCCCCCCACCCCACCACCCCAATCTCAAAAAAAAATTTTCTTTTTTAAAAATACTATAAAGTTTGAATTTTTATTTTTTTACTCCTACCCTTCCCTTGCCCCCTCCCCCACCCCACCCCTACCCCAATTAAAATGGTTTTAAAAAATATTTTTTAATTTCATAAATTATTTTCTACTCTAGAAAAAATTAAAGATTTCTCTAAAAAACATTCTTCATTCATAAATCAAACACTAAAAATTATTTTCTACTCATTAACCAAACATAAAAAAGTAAATCTAAAATCTATTTATTTTCTTAAAAATATTTTTATGGAAAATATTTTCTTCCGTACCAAACACACACCCTAAAAAGGAAATTATTGGAAGACAGCTAATTCCGACAAAATACAATAGGTAATAAAATTTGAAGGAAATGACAGAATTACAGAATATAAGATGGCGACTAATGACAAGAGCCAATTACTCGGAAACACTCCTTATTTTTAACTCAAAAATGACAAATTTAAATTATTAAAAGAGCAAAAAAGAGTGAAAGTTGTAAGAAAAGAATTATAAAAACGTTAAAAACACAAGACTAAGACCTGATATCAAAAAAAAAACAAAAAAAAAAAAAAATGGAATTTAATTTAATATCATGTTGAAAATGAACCTAGGGCTGGTGGTATATGCAAAAAAAAAAAAAAATATTCCGTCTGTCTTAATTTATGTTATTTACATTTTTTTAAAATTAATTTAAAAAAGAATATATAGTTTTATACTATGTAACTAACAATTTAGGTTCATAGATATTCGATGAATTACGTTTTCAAAGAAATTTCGTCATCTTAAATCTTTAATCGAGACTACTGATTATGAGTAGAGCATTTTTCCTTGAGAAATGCCGGAACGTGTCATTGATGGATCTTCTTAACTAGTTATAGTTTAACTAATTATGGTAGCATGTATGATGTAAATATTTTATTAATTAGTAGTTATTAAAATATTTGATTGTGATTTTAGGATAATGTATTACCTAGTTCATTATAATAATAAGAATTTTATGCCAAATTTATGAATATATATATGATTATGATTTGTGATAATTAATGAACGTCAGGAATGAAGGTTCTATATAATTTGAACTTAGTAAGTATGTTTGTTTGATAGAATTGAATATTCTCGATAGTTTTTAAAATTTATGATATAAGTCGTGTTTGATATATTCAAAATAAAAGAAAAACTGAAACATATTTTGAAAAACTATAGATAAAAACAATTTCAACTTTAATCCAAAATTCACCTAAGAAAAATTTTTTCCGGTAAAAAAAATATAATCTTTAGCTAAACATTAGCTTAACTATTATAAATTATTTCATCTGATTTATCCATGTTTTTGGCAAATTATAAAAGTGGAAATACTTCTTCAATCATTATATTAATATTGAAAACAGACAGGGAAGGGAAAAGAAAGAAGGGATAAAAGCATCTGGGTCGTGGTATAGTGATGAGATTATTTTATTTTTATTTAGAAGTCTCAGGTTCAAACCTTTGATATTGAGAAAATCCTATTAAAAGCATTTGTTTTTAATAAATTTAAATTTATTGAAAAAAATTAACCACGCAAATAAAATCTGAAGAAACGTGAATGTTTATTGATAATAGTCCGGTTCAATTAGATTCTTCTGTTGATTCTACTCTCTTAAGAATTTATCAATAATTAGAGTGTCGTTAGTGATGTATTTTTAGGATTACGATGATTAGATTTGATCTCTATATGAATAGTCCATGAATTTACAGAATATTTGAGATGCCACTCAATGGAATTTTGTACCCTTTGTGTAGACGTAAACTAGGGTGCGGGGTTGAGTAGCCTCTAAAAAATCTAATCGAAACTGAGCACTTTTTATTGAGTCGAACATGTCTTGTAGAATCTCACAAAATTTTAATGTCTACATCGTCACCCCTAAAGGATCCTGCACTATGCAATTCGAATTAATTAAAGCTTTAAAACGAACTACAAACACCGGCTAAACTTTATAAAGAATCTTTCTTTTAATATTTATTATGTAATTTAGGTAGGATCTACATTGTGAACATTTTCAATGTTATTGTTGTTTGTGGCATGTCGATAACAAATGATGCTAGAAATTAAATCGCAAGATTCTGAATTCTTTTTATTTATAATTGACAAAAGTTGTATTAAATTAATTTTGTTTGTATATCTAACTTGTGAAGATAGCAAAACACATTTGATTGAAAATTGAAACCATCAATCAAGAAGTATCCAAGAACCTTCTTCCACAATCATACATCTATTTTGTGGTCCTACGTATAAAAATAATCAAATACTAAAATTTATTCTATGACGTTGTGTCTTTATTTTCTTAATTTTTTTAAGGGCAACTTTCATATATAGCAAATAAAAAATTTATATTTGTATATTATAGCAAAGTTTGTATAATTGCTCTCCATAGCAAATATAGAAACTGTATAATTCGCTATACATATACAGTTGAAACAAATTGTATAAAACGAAGTGTATAAAATAAGAAAGAAAAAGACACTTGAGCAGAGAACTGTATAAAAACGAAGTGTATAAAGCAAATTGTATTATTATAAGTGCATAGATCGATTATATACAATTTGAATTAGTATAAAATGAGAAAGAGAGAAAGACAAAGAGACTTGACAAGGAATATACAATTGAATCGAATTGTATAAAACGAGAAAGAGAGAAATTAGATACAATTTGAAAATTGTATGAAACGAAAAAGAGAGAAAGACAAAAGAAACTGTGCAGGAGAGTATTTTTATTGTATAATTATAAGTGTATAGGACGAAAATATATATACTTACATGTGTATATACAATTTTCACACGCTTTATACAAACAGAAACGCAATTTATACATTTGCGCTTCTGTTTGTATATGTGAGAAAGGCGAGGGTGGCGAGCGAGATTTGGGAGAGTGGCGAGTGAGATATTTGGGAGAGAGGCGTCTGGCAATTTTTGCAAACGTTTGCTATGAAGCACAATTAAATCAAACCCTATCTACTCCATTTATTTTAAGTTATTAGTTTGCTATTACATACAATTTTTCCTTTTTTTAATATTAATTATGAAACCTCCCTCCTTTCTTTTACGTTTTGTCTTCCCTTGAAAGATTTAATTACTAATTTAGTGCATTTATAAGATATAAATTATTATGATATGTACGTCTAAAGTGTACCATAAAATAATAAAATAACCATTTTATAATCTTTTATTTCCACTAGTTGACAATTAATTAAGTCTAACGTGTACCATAAAAGTTGTAATAGATTAATACTAGGAGTTCAATCTCTATGTTTCTAATCTGATGTATCGCTATAAGTCTTTGAGTCTTGATAACGAGTGATTTTCCGTTTGAATAAATCTTATATGATATGAATTTATTGATCGAAACACACATGAAGCATTAAATATTGACTTGAAAATAAGTATTGCATATATGCATAGTCAAAATTAAGTGCACTGAACTATCCTTTATTTGTATAGTTATCTTGTAGCATATGATTGTTAGTTATGTATTTGGATTGCCTAAAAACATGTGGAATTTGTATATGTAGAAGAAAAAAAAACAAGTATAAAAAGTAATTTAAATTTTACGTTATTAAGACTCACGATCTACTAAGCTTTATATTAATTTAAAGTCAATCGTAACTAACAGAATATCTATGTAAGTTACACAATAAATAAATGAGCCCAATCAGTATATTGATTTATTGTCATAAATCTTAAGATGCATTTGACCAAAATGATACCCATAGAGTTAATATTATATACATAGTGATAATATATACATTTTCGTTTATATACGGTAATAAATTCAATTAATCATATTCGTGAAATATATACATATTTAATTTTTCAAGTGATCGACGTATGTTTGTTACATATCTTCGATTATTCTGCTTGTAATTTATTTTTAAATATAGTATGATTGTACTAAAAAGGTTTAGCTTGCGTTTGGTTGTTATATAAAGTTGTGATTTAAAATTAGTGTTTTGATATACAATTTGGGATCATAATTAGAAATCATCCAAATGTTATTTTTTTCTTTTTAAAAAAATATGATTTGAAATTTCTTTTTAAAAAATGTAACACTTGACGAATGAGTTCATATTCCGTAAGAAAAGGCTCATCACTTTAAATTTTGTAAGAATAGAAATTCATGTTCAGCGTGAAGAAAATGTTCATACTATCTGAAGAAATTTTATTAAAGAATAACTAATTAAGTTAATACTATTATTGGCTAATTAATCGTCATAAAATTATATTTATTTGAAAGTTTGCAATCACAGATATGCATTTTATCATTGCAGCACTTAAAAAATGATATATTATTTATGAATTATGACGTGCTCATTTATTTGGATTGTATATGAATTTGAGAAATTCTATTAGTTTTCACAAATGATTGGGTTTCATGTTTATGAAGAAAAAAAATACAGCAAGAATAAATTTAAATCATATTCAGAAAAGCATCAAGTTTAATTTAAATTCAATCTATATATATATGTGTAATTTCACAAACGGGGGCTGATTTTTCATTTGTTTGATTTATATAGTATCACCATGTAATAATCATAGTGAGTATTTAAAAAAATGTTCACAAGTTTATACATTTGATCAAACTTAAATTAAGAAAAAAAAAATCTAATTAGGATAAGAGAATCTACTACTTGTGTCATTTTCTATTTAATTATAACTATTTGATGTACTACCTAATTTTATTTATTTATTTATTTTCCTTAAAAGAAAATCAAGTTGCTTCTTTTGCAAAAAAAAAAAAAAGGTCCACAATTAGTCTACGTTAACATTATTAATATTCACAACGTCGGCAAAATTGTTTTACATATTGTTTGCACCATGACATATGTATAAAATATTAGATTTTCATATGTATTTACAAAAAAAATATTCATATAAATATTGTATCAGCTGCATAGTTATCTCCATAAATTTATATAGGTTTTTTTTGGAGCCATTATTGTCCATCATATCCCCAAATATAAAAATTATATGAAGAGAGTTTAAAAATAGTGTTATACGTGCTTTATTATTTATTAACTAACAAAATTTGCATATTATTTTTGTACATCTCCATTTAGGAGAAATAGATTTTAATGTTGTCAAGATATTACTAAAAAACTATTTAAAATCAACTATTAATAAATTTATGCTTTATACAATTAATAGATAAGAATAACATTAAAAAATAAAGAAGAAAAAATTACTGGCAGTGATGCAAGCAAGCAGATATTAAAGCAAGAAAAAATAGCAAACGATAAAAAGTAAAAAAGTTAACAAGCGACACCAATTTTTTTTATGTGAAAGTTCAAGTAATATATAATATTTATAGTAATAATAATGTTTTTGATATGGTAAACCTAGTACCCTACATGATAAATCTAATATTATATATGTAATTATTAATCTTTATATATATATATATATAATATATATATCTATATATATCTATATATATATATATATATATATATATATCTATATAATTAGGTTTTTTTGATTTTTTATTTTTTTAAATTCGAAATCAAACCAAAAAAATCAAATAAAGCAAATAAATCCAAATCCAAACCAAAAATTATTAAAAAAAACAATCCAAACTACAATTGGATTTGGATTGATTTGATTTTTCGATATAATCCAAATAGTGCATATAACTATATCTGAATGAGCAACGCGCAGAGTCGAAAGTCTTTGATATTTTATATTTTGATTTGAATTCAAATATCTTATTAAATATAAGTAGTATATAATAGCAAAGATAAACTCGACACAAAATAATAAATTATTTTATAATTTTTCAAATAAAACAAACAAAATTAGATCGCTATTTTAAGTATATTAAACAAATACAAATAAGGAAAATACGTAAATATACATTTTCTTTTATCATAACCTTTGGAACTCTCAACTATTTAAAAAAATTTCAAAAATCTCATTTCGTTTACATCACTCTACTCTTTCCTATTAGATACATCTCTCCTTTTTTTCTTTTTATACATCCCTCCATTATTATCCGAACCAGAGCATATCTGATACGTACATTCTCTCTCTAATTCATCCCTTCTTTATATTTTCGGATAATTATTGATATATTTGGAAGTCAATGATTTAGCATGACTACATAAATTTTGAGAAATTTTTATAATTTAAAAATTGATATAAAAATAATATAATTATATTTTAACACAGTATAATTTAGATAAATTATACTACAAATAAATCAAAATAATAGCTCAAAAAAAGAATAATTATCGCGCGTTGTATTTAAAAAAATACTTACCACTTATCTCATTAATCAACCATTTGACTAATTCTTTTAGTTTGAACGAGATACAACCAATAAAATTTGTATGCGGATCCATTAATTTTCCAACATGTACACTTTTTCATGTTTTTTTTTATCATTATCTGATTACACCACAAAGGAGAGGACACGTATACTGACAAAGTAATACTCTCATCATCTAGAATTATTTGTCATGTTACGCTTATCTAAAGTTAAATTACATTAATTAAATATTTTAAACAAAAAATAGATATCTTAAAACTATATGAAAAGTACTATAAATTATAATTTTTTGCATATTAATATGATGAAAAAGTACATTTTAAAATATTAATTAAAATTTTTATAATCTAACTCCAAAAATAAAAATCATGACAAATAATTTCGTACAGAAAGAACTATAACTAATCAACTATATGGTATCTATTTTTTCAACCTAAAAGAACGGAAATAATAAAAATTGCATTCAAAATAAAAATTGGTTCACTTAACTAGGTAAAATATTCTATAATTCAGTACTCCACTAATCTTGTTATCTTCAATGTCTATACCAATTAAAGGTTATGTTAGTTGGTAAGTGTCCATCCATTATTATTCTGAAATCATGTATTTGAACTCTAGAATTAAAATGATTCTTATACTTAAATTGTATACTATTAACATAAAAAAAAGTTCAACATAAATTTTTAAATTTATTCTTAAAAGAATTATCTTATATCTAATAAATAATGATATATGAATATTTAAGATCGTAATATACATATTTTACCAAAAACTTATGAAAAAAAGAAGATGATTTTTTTTTCTCCATGTGTACAAGTTCATACCAAAGATAATTAAGTTGTTAATAATTGGTGTGAAAAAAGGAAATATTTGTTAGTTTATTTTGAAGTTTTTAAGAATTAATCTGCTTTATTAGAGTAATTTTTGATGTTAAGATTTAAAAACAAAAGTGGAAGCTTCTCCAACATTATAACAAATTCTATGATTTTAAATTTAAAGGACTAAAAAAAGTTCTATAAAATATGAAGAGAAAATAGATATAAATAAAAATAAACTATAGATAATAATTAATAATAATCTTATTAAAGGAAAAATTAAACAAGTAGCTAGATCGGAATGACAGCTAATTGCCGACTAATATTAAAAAGGGAAAATAGTAATAAAGATGCAATATTATATGCCAATGAATTAATGATGCGTTGAAATTTCTACTTTAATTTTTTAATTTCTTTTACAGTAAAGCTTGTGTTAGAGTCTCGACTAATTTAGTACGCGTTATATAATGAATCGTAAAAATCTGATGTACCACTTAATACCAATCATGTTTTACTTGACTTCAATTCAGACTATTATGATCGGTTCATTTTTCAAGCTCGTCTTTTTTTTTTAATTAAATTTGTTGAATATCACCTTTTTTACTTAGGTTTCGTTTTGCCATGCAATATAATATCATAATATGAAATTATACGATAAAATTAAAGTTTAGTTTGAACATGCGATATAAAATTTTTGTGTTATATATTTTTTCATAAATATAGAAATTACCCAAATTAATAAAATAGCCCTAATTTCTTATTCAATTTTATGAAATAAAAAATTATAAAATCGCATAACAAACTATTACAAGGTTATTTGTTCTTCACTTAAGTAATTGTTACATCTAGCTTTAATTTAATAAAAAAAAATTGAACAAAAATTATAGTGTACTAGTTTTAATTTAATATTCTCATAGTACAAATAATTTCCTCAAATTGTACTTGCATTTCTCGATCATGTGACTGAGAAGATGAACCAACATTGTTTGATTGAGTCATTTGTTGGTCAATATCATCCGCAATTATATTTTCATGTTTATGAACAATTAATATTTTGTCACTTTAACAATCGGTTGGTGTGAGTTATAGTGACTATATGTTGGTGAGAATAATAAATTTTATGCTGGTAAGAATAATAAATTTTAAAAAGTAATGATGTGATTGTAAATTTTATTTACATATGAATCAATAAATTGTTAGTAGATACAAATGTGGGATTATTTAAACAAAATATAAACTTGTAGATCAAATTTTGTATTAGCGTATCTCAAATCATGTAATTTCATTTCATGCTTTTTGGAGAATATGGAATCAAATCTCATTATATGAAATCACGAGATGAAATCAACACAAAATCACATGTCCAAAAACGGTATCGTAATATGATATCGTATGATCAAACGCCTACTTAGTGTTACTGGATCATTTTTATTTTTCACACACATCTAAAAAAATAAAATGAGAAGATAATTTAATTAATTTATATCTTAAATGGTGTATTGAAAATTCTACAAACAAATGTAAACACATGAAAAGAATGTAAGTATAACATAGAAAAAAGTTAAATTAATGTTTTCTTCATTTAGTAAAGTAGGCAACTAATCTTTTAGTATAACTATATATTAATATAGGGTGGAGGTAGTAATAATCAGTGGGAAAATATATATTAAATAATTATTTTTAATTTGAAATCAGAAATTCTTTATAAAATTTGTATAAATTATAATTTTTAAGATAAACAGTCAAATAATTTTAAATATGATTTCTTCAAAGAGTAGGATTTTAAATTTTGTTTTTGATTTTTTTAAAAAATCTATAAAACTTCATCTATACACTCAATGACTCATCATTTGATTTGATTTTTTAAAAAAGACTCGTACTCAACATGAATAGATTGTTTATACCATGTTAACAAATGAAATATATTAAAGAATTGATAAAATTATATAAAAATTGACAAACTTTTTAATATTTTTTACAAATAAAATTTATATATGTATCAAAAGAAACTTAACAAAATTCAAATTATATTCGAACAGATCTCAACTTCAAATTCCTATGATTTAAAAAAGTTAATATCAAGTCACTATTAAATCATATTTGAATATTTAAAATTGTTTCCTCAACAACCTCTTATCATTTGTAGTAATAAGACATTGTCTACTTACCTAATTTTTTTTCTTTATAACAACTAGGGGCGGAGCTAACAAGACTAGGAGCGAACTAATAAATATTTGGCGAAAAATTATATATATATAGAGAGAATTAATATTATGTGTACTTTGAATCTATAGTAGAAATAGTAAAATTATTTTCGATGTATTATTAGTTCAACAAAATAATCTTAAGCAATTCAACAAATAAAGTAACAAAAGTTTATCAAACAATAGCTAATTACAAAAATAACATATCGTAACAGAATAAGAAATTATAACCAAATAATATGATAATAATAATAAAAAAATTTACATATCTAAATTTACTCCTAACATTAATTAGATTGATCATTATACTCAAATTGATTATTTTTAGCTAGAAAATCAAATTTGAAATTTAAATAAGCCTCAAAAAATAAAAGTAATCAAAATAAGCTACTATTTTAAAAAGTAATTAAAATAGGCTTAGTTGAAGAAAAAAATTCACTTTATTCGATATTTCAAACGTTTTTCATTAGTCTCATAACGTTTATATTTTAATATATGAAACTATTTCTTACACTTTATAAAATGAAACTTTTTCTTACACTTTATAAAATAGAAGAAAAACTTACACTTTAAAAAAAAGGTATATTTTCACGTTTGCTCTCTTTATGAAGTTATTGCCGCGTTTGTCATACAATTGAGATATTTTCTTTATATATATAAAAAAATATAAATATTTGTCGCATGCGAATAACTTAAATAAAAAATCAAGTGTTTAACATACTGATAATCATTTGCATAAAAAAATTAGGCGAGACATGAAAATTTGAGAATCTCCCAATATTTTTTGTTATTGCAAACTGTGAGGACCGATTAAAATAATTTTTTAGTCCATAATTTGGAGCAAAATTCTTCTCTTGCTGAAGTAAACCGCTACACAATATATAATAATAATAATAATTATTATTATTATTATTATTATTATTATTATTATTATATAATATAATAATAATAATAATTATTATTATTATTATTATTATTATATTATTATTATAATAATAATAATAATAATAATAATAATAATAAGAAGAAGAAGAAGAAGAAGAAGAAGAAATCATATAAATTAATAAATAATAGACAAAATGAACAAATAATAATCGAGATATAATTATTTAGCATTACATGTCACTTTCGTTGATAGTTTCATCCAAATCAATATCATATCAATAGGTAAGAATATTTTGGTAATGACTCGTTAGAAAAATCAGTAGATTGAGTTATCAAAAATCTATCAACGCTATTATAATTTTCAAATTAAGGATGAACATCTACCGATAAAGGAGTACATTGTTGGCTAGTCTTAGACTCATTTCTAACATAGATTTCAAGTATTATTAAACTTGATTTGATCTATGTAATCATTTGGAACCCTCAAAAAGTCGGTCAACGATTCGTCATTATAGATAATTCACTCTCCAAAATTTACTTGTATTTGTGACAAAAATAAAATAGGTATTTTCTGACTATAAACATAATAATACTACTTACACCCCATTCATTTACAAAATGATGAAAGAAATATATGATATCGTATCTGTATTGAATATTTAACATTGTATTTGAGAGGACAATTATAAGAAATGATATTTTCATCATGTATAATTTTATCATCCCAATAAGCTTGAATGAACTTTCAAAATAATTTTCTTAAAAAAAAATACATAAGTGTAATAGTTTTTTTATTGTTATAATATATCAAATTAATATAATTATATGACAAAACATTACAAAAATATCATAAGAAGATCAAAACTTGAAAAATATTCTTTTTTATAAAATATAAGTTTTTCTTTCATTTTATAAAGTATAAGAAAAACTTACACTTTCTAAAGTATTAAAAAATAATTTCAATATTAAAGTATATAACGTTATGGACTAATGAAGAACGTGTTAAATTCAAATACTTCTAACTCTTTTGAGTATTAGATTCAATATAATTATGTTTTTCTTCAAGAAAGAAAAAATCTCTGTCTGAACATTTTGTTGGGTATGTAGCAAGAATTGATGGGAAATAGAGGGAAGGAGAGGAATTTGAAAGGTTTAGAACTTGAAAGGTTGGGAACTTGAAAAGTCCTCTAATGCTTTATTGAAAAAGGCAATAGTCCCTCATCGGTAATGAAAAGGAAAATAGGAGAGTTTAAATAAATAAACACTCCTGTTAATTGTTAAAAGGGTTGGAAAGAGGGACCCCCCTCGCGCCGTCGTCGTCGTCGCTCGCTTCGGCTTTGGCTTTGGCTTTGGCAAATGATCGAGAGATAATTTTTTGGACAAAATTTATTTTAATTATTTATTAATTAATTTAAATGGCCAAAAATTATTTTCAATAAATTAGTTGATAACAGAATTTAACCGAAATGTTTTCAACTTTTTAGTTAACCCGACCCGACTCGGATCCGCGCGAGTGACCCGTTTTAAATTCCGTTATATTCAAATTTTCCCGCCATGGCTGTTCTGAAAGGTTGTAACTTTCAGGAACAGTCAATACCATTTGAAAGTTTGCAACGTTTCATTAATGGTCGTGTTAATTCTGAAAGGGTTGCAACCTTTCAGAATATATTCTTCTTGCCTATAAATATCATTCAGTCTTCAGAATATTTCCTACGAATTTTCTGATCTTCCTTCTTCTTAAAAACACATATTTCTTCGTGTACTTTCCTGCTGTGGATTGATTCGCTGACAGTAGAGTTTTTGGTATCTATACTCTACTGATTAAAATCATTTTACCCTGGGGGCTGGGAGGTTATATTCCAAATCAAACATCGGATAGAGTTTTTGGTATCTATACTCTACTGATTAAAATCATTTTACCCTGATACTAGAGGGGAATAATTTCCTTAAGGGGACACTGTGAATTCAGTGGACTTGATTTTCTTCCTAAATTTTCAATAAGAGTATTCCAGATTCTGGTACGTTTTTACAGATTAAATTATTTTTTACAAATAAATTATGTTCATCTTATTTACTGGTTATAAAAAATCTCAGTTACTTCGTGTTTCTGAATGATTTATTAGAACCAGTAATTTCTGATTTTATAACACAGATTGGAAACACTTTTGAGGTGTCAGAACTAGTTCTAGCAATGCATGGAAGATAAAAATTTCTGTTTGTCATAAATTTTAAACAAATAGAAAACAAATACGAAGTATATGGTTTTATTAATCAAAATAAATTATAAATATAATTTTATTGATTCCTTAATTTTATTTTCTTAGAATATACCTATGATTTGAATATCGTTAATGGCGTAATTCTTAAATTAGGATGATTTAGAGTTGATCCCTCCATATGAATATTCTATTAAGTTGTGAAGTATTCGATATCTTGATATCCTTATGAAATTTTCGAGATGCAAAGAATTTAGTAACCTTTATAGACATAAACTAAAATTTAGGATTGAGTAACCTCCAAAAATTCTAACTTGAATTGAACACATATTGTAGAGTCGCAACTCGAAATGAACGCATCTTGTAGAGTCCCACAAAATTTTTGTGTCTACAATTCCCTCCGTTTTATATTAGTTAAATATTTTTTTACATACATGTTAAAAATTATTTTTAAAAAATCTTAATAATTCATTCTTTACAAAACATCATGAGAATTTTATGAACAAATATAAATATATTCACAAATTATTAATATGAAAAAAAAAAAATTAACCAAACAACTAATATGAAAAGAATTATTTTATAGATGAAAGATTTGGGAAATATTAGAGCCGCCTAAAGCATACGCCACGATTTTACGTAATTCATTCAACATGATACTAATGTCAAAATACCCTCTTCACACATAATTTTATTACTTTTGACTCCCAAAATTTTTAATTTAGCTATACTTTTTTATTATCCACGTTCTCAGAAAAAAAAAACATGTTTCATTTATTTTTATTATTATTTTAGTATAGAATAATGTGTGGGGGGAAAAACAATACTAAAATTAGTTATACAAACGCCGTTTTCTGATCTAGTAATATGGATTATTTTCGTATTTATTCGTTTAAGAAATATTTTATTATTATTTTAACTTTCTAGCGAACATTAAATAACAACAAATTAAGGAAAGGAATAAACAGAAATAAAATGATACAATATTAAGATTATATTTGCTCCCTTCCATTTCAATTTTATTTATCTTTTAAGAAAAGGAATTTTTAAATAACATGCTCATGTCTATTTGATTAATAAGATTAGATTGAAGTACAATTTAATTATTATAATTACCTCCGTCCTTAATTATTTATCTATTTTTTCTTTTACAGTTATTTCGAATTATTTATTTATTTTGACAAATCAAGATAGAATATTTTTTTTACCTATTATATCCTCAATTTAATAATTAATTATTTTGAAAAAATGTACAATTTTCATTCATTTCATAATTAAGGGTAAAATGATAAACACATTACGTCATTAATTATTTGCTTATCAGATGTGCCAATTCAAAAAAGAACAAAGATAGATAAAATTTATCCGCATCAGATTTTATATCAATTCAATACATGCATGTCATATATTTAATTTATACTTTATTTTTTTTGATTTTAATTAATTAATTATATTTTACTTTATTAAATCATATAATAATAAAAATTTAGGGATAAGTTTTTTCAACTAAAGAGAACGTATTATTTTTATTAAATTGAACAGATGATAAGTTGCAAGTGCTATTTAATACTATTTTTTTAATGTCTTTGAATTTTCGGAAAAGGGCCTAAAATACCCTCGAAGTATTGAAAATGGTACACAATTACCCTCCATCCACCTATTGGCCCCCAAATACCCTTCACATCCACCTTTGGGTCCAAATATACCCCTTTATTAACAGATCAAAATTAAAAATAATTAAATAATAATTTTTAATGACGTGGCATTCAACCATTGGTTGTAATTTAATTATTTAAAATAATTTTAAACCCACCCATTACCCACCCATTTTAACTAAACCCACCCATTACTTTCCCATTCATTTTTCCCTTATTACCCCTCTCTCTCCTAACTTTTCCATTCATTTTGAATTAGATAATAATAAATAATACTAATAATTATAAACAAAATATCTTTCCTGCATATTTTCTTAGCCTCTTGATGTGCCTTTGAGATCAGAATCTCTTTGGAGAACATAAACATGCCTGCATATTAAAAAATAATTTTTTTTAAAAAAACGATCAAAAATAAATCCAAACTATTCAATACTTTATTCAATTTATCAGCCATTTGTCTGTGTGAAAGGATTTCCCCGGTGGGTGAGCCGGAGAACACGTGGCATCTTTCTATTGGAGGAGACCATAATCCACTTTTAGAGTAATCAAAACCAAATTCAGTTAAATCGGAGAATTTAGAGAGCAATCTATCTGATACTGACTTGGAAACTAATTGAATTTTCAATGAAGAAGAAATTATAGGTTCGTCTTCATCTAACTGCCATGAATTTGGAGAAGATGAAGATGAGATTTCAGATATGGTGGGCATATTTATTTTTTTAATTGAAAAAATAAAATAAAAGAGAGAAGGGTAATAAGGGGAAAATGAATGGGAAAGTAATGGGTGGGTTTAGTTAAAATGAGTGGGTTTAAAATTATTTTTAAATAATTAAATTACAACCAATGGTTGAGTGCCACGTCATTAAAAAATATTATTTAATTATTTTTAATTTTGGTCTGTTAATGAAGGGGTAAATTTGGACCCAAAGGTGGATGTGAAGGGTATTTGGGGGCCAATAGGTGGATGGAGGGTAATTGTGTACCATTTTCAATACTTCGAGGGTATTTTAGGCCCTTTTCCGTTGAATTTTTTTTATTTTGTTTTAAGGACACTTTTGTCTTAGCTGACTTTAATGCAACTACTAATATCTACACCGTTAGATTAAATATGGAGTGACACTAACCGTTGGATGAATAAGATTAGGTGGGGCTTCAACCTGTCCACTCACTCACCATATTCTACGAGACAATTTCACCAAGTGTTGCGCCTCTTTCGTGTCTTCATTCGTCTAAAAATAAGTGTAATGTTAAATAATTAAGAAATATTTTAAAATTATAATATTATTTATTTTAAAAAATAATTCACTTGTTAATTAAAAAGTTCTAAAATTAAAATAATTATAATATTTTAATAAAATAAGATAATATAATGTGAAATATGTTATTCTACCATCTCGCTAAAAGGATTTCATTTAAAAAATAATATTTCCTCGGATTCTTTTTACTTGTCCATTTTTCAATTGATACACTTATTAAAAAAATAATTAATAACGTAGTGAGTTTTTCATTTTACCTCTATTAATTATGAAGTAGATGAAAAGTTTTATATTTTTAAAGTAATTAGTTATTTAATTGTGAGTATAATTAATAAAAAATTGTTCTTTCTTGATTTATTAAAATGAAAAGTAATTGGGAACAACTATAAAAAAATAGACAAGTAATTAAAGACGAAGGTAGTATATTATTCAACTATTTTTTATAAAATTTTCTAAAAAATGATATTTATTAACTTCTTAAAAGACATGAAATTAGGTGTAGATGACAATTATTTTAAACAAAAAAAGTATTTCTATTTTATTCTACCTTTACACGCGCTTGTCTTTGCGCGTGAATTCTCAACCATTCGTCACTCTCGTTGGAATTTTTTCCTTTCTTTTTAATTAAATAATAGAATCTCCACGTAGATAGTTTAATTTAAAGAACCTTTTTAATTACACGTGGACTGTCCTATTCCCTAAGTAATTATCTGGGGATTTTAATTATTAATCTATTTAAAATTCAATAATACTGAAAAATTCAAAAAAAAATTTATCAAACTATATAATACAAGAAAAAGAATAACATAGGGAGAAAGAAAAGACATTTAATTTCTCATGAATAATATATTAAGGGATTGAGGTATAGTCATAATTCAGTTACCTCATTAGTATTAAACAAAAACTGACTTGATCTTTAAATAACATTTCACTGAAATACAAATACGTTTATTACAGTATTTAAATAAATAAAAAGTTATGTTAATAAGCAAATTAGTATGAAATTGATTTTGAGACCTTATGCCCTAAGGTTAGGCAGGGAACAAGTGGAACATATGCCCCATGACTACAAATTAAATTAAAAAAGTTTGGATGGAAATTTGCAAAGCATCTATATGAACATTATTAGAAAAAAAGTATAGATTAAAAGAATACTCAAAATATGTCTTCTTATGCAATAAACTCTAGTTTCTTACTCTCATATAATCTTTTAAAATTTAATTATATTGAAAGTTTGATTTTTTTTTGGGTATATTTGTTAAAAGTATGTGGTGTAACAAGTGTGGTATATTTGTTAAATAAAAGCATGTGGTGTGTAACATGCAACTTGGAAGTAAGAAATAATATTTTTAGAAAAAATAATAAATTGGGGACCCATATGTGACATTGTGTGGATAATATGTGGTACGTACCCAAAAAAAAATGAAAAAGAAATTGAGGATATTGAAAGAGAGAGATAATAATCCTCACCATTATCGAGTTGTTAGATTAAATTTAAACTTCATTATAATTTATACATAATTTCAAAATGTAAAATCTTACGTATAAAATTGACAATTAGTCTTTCCATAGGAAAAAGTATTATTTTTAATTCCTAACTTTTAGCTAGTGTTTGATTATAAATTTAATAATTTTTT
The DNA here is from genome assembly GCA_027705065.1 of Solanum peruvianum. Taxonomy (NCBI): domain Eukaryota; kingdom Viridiplantae; phylum Streptophyta; class Magnoliopsida; order Solanales; family Solanaceae; genus Solanum; species Solanum peruvianum. Next base: position 2,679,539 of record JAKWJD010001757.1, on the reverse strand, counting down.
TATTAAAAAAAGATTTGAGACTTGAAATTATATTTAGATATGTATTTTAATTTCCTGTCAAACCTGAAATTTTATTAGAATAATTTTTTTAAAAAAATAAACAAATTTCATTGATTGTAAAGATAATTTATTAATGAAAAATTACAGTCAAAATCTTTGAACAGAAGAGAGCCTAGTGTCACGTTCCGTCAATTTTCAGCCATGGAGCAAATGGTTCCCATGGTTAAGGCACCGAAGACAGAAGGGCAGGTCCGACTAACGGTCATACAACTCTAGAAAAGTCCTAAGAATGAGAAGTTGACATTTGTAGCCACCATTACAAGTTTGAAAGAAGACAATGGTTCTAAGAAGTTCTTGCCACAATGCACAAACAAGGCTCTAAGACGGAACAATGTCGTGATGTGAAAGAAACCGCCGAGGAGCTTGCCTCCTAGGAAGGAGGTAGATCGTGAGGCCGAGTTAAAAGAGATAAAGAAGTAATTGAAGGAGTTGCGCGAGGGAATTGATACAGTCAATGTACTATTGTTCGTGCATACGAGAAAGAAAAACTCAAACTCGATCGCCGATACAGTGATGATGTGACGCGGTCGTCGCATCAGTAAGTGAGGGAGAGTGTCACGTCCTGCCAATTCTTAGTAAGATTTTGCATCCGAATAGGGACGGAAGAGTCTAGAGTTTTGGAATGGTTAATAGAAAAACTCTAGAAGCCCCAAGATCTTTCTAGAAGACTTTGGAGAGTTCTAAAAAAAAAATTCGATATTTTCTAGGAAAATCTTGGAAAATCCTAGAAAGTATAGAATTCTCTAGAATCGCCACCAAAGACTAGATTGGATTTTTACAGAAATAAATACATGTTCAATAATTATAGTTATGCCAACTTATCTTAATTATATGTATCATAAAATTTAGTTGAAAATATGAATCATTAAACTATTGTTTAAAATACAAAAAAAAAAAATTAGAATATAGGCAATTTTTTTCGAAATTGACAACACAAATCTTCTTCATCATAAAGTGGTAGGGAATCAAAAAGCTCTACAAAAGCTAATTAAAAAGAAAAAAAAAGTTTAATTTTCTTGTTTGATTTGTGCTCTCTAAGTGAAAAAAACAACTTGGAAATACGTTTATTTGTTGTCCTTTTCTATTATCTTATTCTTGAAAAAAGTGTTATAAAATGTAATATAAAGTATGTTGGTGAGTAAATGTGGTCCAAGTACACTACAACACTATTATGAGATTGCGTGTACAATAAAAAGAAAATCTAATTTTCTTGATGTTGTTATTAGTTGTTAATTAAGCAAAACCAAATTGCTTGATACTTCAACTTAAATTACAAGACAATGATGATATGATATTTAAATAATTATACCATAACGTTATAAAAATTGGTTATCAATATATAGTTTCTACGTTTCAATTAAATATAATTTCGGTTTAACTCGATGTGCCTATTAATTTTATTTATAAATAAAGGTGTCGAAAATGTGAGTATTTCAATTTAGTGTTAACTTTATAAATTACTATTGAAATATCGATTTTAATAAATAAATAAATATTTGAGCAGAAATGCAAATATATAGTGTTTGCAACAATTTTTTTTTAAAAAATTAATTAATTACACAAATAAAATCTAAAGAAACATGATTTTATTAATCAAAATTGCGAGTGCAATTCTGTTAATCTCTTGATTCTACTCTCTTAAATTTACCCATGATTCGAGGTCATTAGTAGGGTATTATTCGAACTAGGATGATTTAGATTTGACCTCTAATCCATCAATTTGGGGAATATTCGTGATCTTGATCTCTTTAAATAATTTTCAAGATGTTCTTAAGAGAATTTAGTACCCTTTATATAGGCATAATTAGGGTTTAAAGTTAATTAACCTCCGAGAATCCTAATTTAAGTTGAAGAAAATTTATAAAGTCCCATTATGGAATTTGCGAGATCTTTTAAGAGAATTTAGTATCCTTTTGTATAAGGATAAATAGAGTTTAAAATTGATTAGCCTTCAAGAATCTTAATTTGAGTTGAACACAATTTGTAAGGTCTCGTTATTTTTCGAGATGTCTTTTAAGAGTATTTATTATCCTTTTGTATAGGCATAAACTAATGTTTAAAGTTGAGACATACATGAAATATTTGATGTTAACTTTGACAAGTTATCAAACTTTTTTAAAAAATGTTTAATATTTTTTACTTTTACAATTACACACTTCTTGTAAAAAAAAACTAACTTTGAATATAAATACATGGTAGCCCTAAAAATGAATTTTTGAATTTGTTTTCATTAAAGTGTAAGTATATCAATGTTGAATTGAATGAATTAAAAATGAATTTAATTCATGAAATAGACTAATTTAATTAAATTTTAATGTATCAAACACCAAATAAAAAAATAAAAAGCGATCCCTCCCATGCCTCCATTTTTTTTTCTTTTAAAATATACATAAAAGTAAAATCTGACTAAGTTATTTCTTATAATTAGTTTGAATTACACAACAATTAGGCTTGACTTTCTTCATATTTTACCCTAAATGAATATGAATTTTGATGAATAAAAGAAAAGTATGTTGCAAGAATACCGACTTTCTCATTTGACAACTAATAAAAATTGACTATGAGCTCAAGTAACTAAAACAAAATAATATATCCAAAGTTGCTATTAATTTATTTTTATATATCTTGTACCGCACCAAATATTAGATGTCCATTTAAAATGTTGACTTATTGCAATTTCACTTCAAGAATAAAGTACTAACTTTCTTCATTGCAAATTAATCTAGCTTTTTCTTTTTCACTTTAAAAAATATTTTATTCGTCTCAATTTATATGACCTTTTTCTGTATATCAAAATTTAAACAAATATATAATGTAAAAGAAATTTCATACATATTTTAAATTTTTTAAATTAGCAATTATTATAACTTATTGTACTTTTTTCAATTTATATAACCTTTTTCTGCATATCAAAATTTAAACAAATTTATATGTGAAAGAATTTTCATATATATTTTAAAATTTCAAATTATCAGTTATTATAACTTATAGTACTTTTCACGTAATTTACAAATATATAAATTTTAATTTAAAAAAATAAAGATTTCTTCCATATATTTATATTTGACTCTCGGAAAAAAAAACTACATAGATTAAGACTATTAAAGTTGTTCTTTCGATTTTTAGTAATTTTTAATTTCAATTTTCTATCTAATATATTTGTACAAAATTGAATACTAACATATTTTAGTTAAATATTATAATATTTAAAAGTTTTTTTTTTAGTATTATTTTAACTCTATATCAAATCAAATAAATCATATAAATTATAACGAAATAATTACTTTTCACCTAAAAATTGATTTTATTCGTTAGGTTCGAATATGAAACCTACGATTTTTTGGGCGGTGTGTAACTTCTACTATGTTTTCTTCACAAAGTTCAATACGTAAAGAAATGAGGACGCGTGCCGGTGCTATTGAAAGAGTCAACCGGTGATAGGCTGTTGATGTGACTTAACCTTGATTTTATTTTTTAAATTGGCGATTTTATATTAAATTTCGATTAAATTTATATTCACAAAGTAAAATCCATCATTTCAGGATAATATGCTTTTGAATAAAAGGGATTTCGTATCCATAGGCCTTAAACCCAAAACCTTAATTACAGATAAAAAAATACTTATCGCTCTACAACAACTTCGTGATGCAATAATTTTACAAACCAATAAGATGGGTAGTCAAATATAATCAAGTATTAGTAAAAAATGATTAACTTAGCTCAAAACCAAATACCAAATGACCCTTAGCTTTACAAATTAATTGAATTTCTGCATTTTAGATACGAAATTTCAGTAAATAACATATCACAAATTCACAATTCTATTCTTAATTTAGAAAAAAAACAATAAAACAACAAACAAAAGAATACACAAATTCATGATTTAAAAGACCGAAGTAAATCTTTTTACTGTGTTAAAGAACTTTTTAAAGTATTGAATTCATTGAGTTAAAAAATCAGAGCACTAAAGTCAACATTCATTTTTTTAAAAAAATAAAAATATTATTAGTCATATAATGAAAAACATTTAAATATATCTTCATATTATTGAAATGGTATTATTTGAGAAAAATAAATAATTAAAAGTATAAATGGAGGATTAAAGTGTAATTGTCCTTTGGCGTTTGACAAAAGGCGTCTCCATAAACTGTTGTGTTCAGGTGATCAAACTTAAGTCTCACGCGCTGTATCCTCCACATTCCCACGCGCTTCCGTCTGTTTTTTTCCTTTTTTTAAAAAAAAAATAAATGGGATAGGGTCGTAGGGTGAAGAGTTTTGAATTCTTTCATGGTAATTTTTGTCTTTTTTCGTAAAAAGAAGAATTCCTTCAAATTAGAAAAAATAAATTAATCCATGAAGAAATATTAATAGGAAAATTTTTTTTACTCAGAATGAGATTTTCTCATTATAATTTTATTTTTTAAAAGTATTTTTACTTTTTTATCTTTATACTTTTATTAAAAAAATCAATTTATTTCTAAATTAAAAAAATATTATAATTTTTAAAATTTTATAATCATATTCTAGCTAAACTTTCTGATTGTAGAGGAATTCTCATATTAATAATTAAATTAATTAACTATCTAAATTTTTATCTATTAATGAAAGTTTGATTCTCGCCTTATAAAACTCTCTCCCAGGAAAAGACATGAACCCTAAGACTGTTCAATTATATATCCAATGGAATTGTTTTTCTTTGGTTTCATTCAGTTATCAGTTTATAATTAAATTAATATAAGTCAATATGATATTAATTTATTATTATTGATTTATTGGTTATTAATTATTATTAGTTCAAAATAGGATGACAAACTAAATAAATTATATATACTGGAGCTAATAAATTGAATCTTGCTCAAAAGCAAATAATATTACATTACACATAATCAAGATTTTTAGATAGTCATAAATACAATAACAATATGAAACTAAACTCTACTTTAAGACTTTATATACAAAATAGTTTAAATATAAATATTTAATTTTATATCGAGTTGTCGACTAATACTTTACGAAAAAATCTCAACCAATCAAGAATAAATACCTAATTTGGGTTTGTTTAGATGTTTACTGGTTCAATATCAGTTATTAGTTTATTAACATGTTAAAATAATCTAAACCATTAAGATATTAACTTATTATTATTTTATTGTTATTGATTGTCATTAGTTCAATTATATATTGAACCGTTATAATTTCAAACAAATCTTAAACTATTAAAAATCACTTAACAACAACATGACAAGCCAAATAAACAATGAAATTGAGTTCACAGATTGTATCTTGCTCAAAGCCAGACATTGTCACACTAAAGAATAACATGCATTTCGAGATAGTTAGAAATAGAAGTATGAAACTAAACTAACTCAAGAACTTTGTATACAAAATGACATAAATATAATTTTTTAATTTGCTATTGAATTATCGATTAATTTATTGTTATGAAAAAACCTCAAACCATTAAAAATAATTAACCGATAATTAAAAAAATAAAACTATTACTATAACTTCTAAACCAGTAATAATGGTGAGAGATGAAAATCTCGGGCTTAAACAATTTTTAGCTAGACATAATAAAATTAAGGAGAAAAATACTCATTTTGAACACCGTAATACATTAATAGAGCATTTATGTGAGCAACGTATAGTTTCGAAAATTGAATGTTTATGTAATCATATTTTACTTTTATTTGAATTTGTTCATTAATTTATATATTATATAATTTTTTCATATAATTTATGGTATTTAAACATTTAGAATAAAATAATTTATATTAAATAGCAAAATTTGAAAAAGTAAAATTTTTATATCTCATTAGAATTATATTAATTAATTATTGAAAAGGAAATAAATGATTTCTATTATAAAAAAAATAAGAATGAAATAGAAATAATAATATAATATTGAAAAAAGAGAAAAAAAACTTTTTTTTTAAAAAAATAAATAGAAAATTGAGTTAAAGTTTACAAAAATATAAAATATTATTTTTGAAGAGTTAAATAGAGGGCAGGATTAACAATGTCCCTCAATTACTTATCATCACTAACAGGTGGAAACCACTTATGATTAATAAAAATCAATGAATGAAATCATTTAATTTTTTCTTTAACATACTAAGCCGTGAGAAAAAGAAATTGTTTTCCTCATTATTCAAAAATTTTATGCACACGCTAGTACGCAGTAATCTATTCGAGAAGGCATTAAGCATTCACAAATCATTCACAAAGATTTGTAATGATTTTTTCCATTTCGATTATCAATATGTATTTTTTTTGTATTATATTTCAAAAATTATTATAGTTTTATATTTAAAAATAATGTGATTTCAAATTTGTTATTTTGTCATTGATGTATATATTTTTTAACATAAATATTTCTAAAGTTGTATGTGACCACAACTTTAATTTCATTCTTTTTTGTTTCCAATGAAATGAAAAACACGGGGTTGTTGGTTGTTGATCAGAAAAAGAGGCATCCATGTATTAGAACTGACCTAATTAATATTTTCTTCCATTTTTATATTAATTAATTTTTATAACTTTTAGTTAATTTTTAAAAAAAATCTTAAAATAATTTTCTAATTTTAATTTTTCACATGGTACGTTTAGTTTAAAACATATAATACAAAAATAGTTTAATTTACTATATAATATCTTTAATTTAAAATCATATTATATATATCATACTGAAATGAAACAACTAATACAAAAATACAAAAATATTATGATATCTAGTTTTACCTCTTCAATTAGGGGTAAGCCAGTTAATGAAAATATTTTCTCTCAATACTCCAAATAAAATTATATAATGAATAATAATTTCAACTATAGTAAATCAAATATTTGAATAAATAATCCAATCTCTCTATATCTAATTTTAATATGATTTTTGTTTATTTCTTTCATCGTTTCAATATGTAGTTTGATTGATCATAAAATTTTAAAACATGAGAAACAATTGTAATGTTTGAGAACTATCTAAGATAATTTCTTTTAAAAAAATAAAAATGTATTTTTATGAACTTTTAAATAATAAATTTTACGAAACAAGTATAACGTGTTAATAATATCATTACACGTTTCTCTTTATCACTTAAAAGAATTAGATATGATGCTAGCATTATATTTTTTTAACTAAATAGTAAATATTGTACCATATAAGTTTTTGACCCTATGTTATCACGGAACGAAGGCGAGAACTTGAAAATAAATCATTTGGTGATGGGGTGTTCATTGAACCAAACGTGTTACCTCAAAAAATAACAAATTTAAATGGAATCTTCATAATAAAATATACGCGTAAAATTAAAAAATATTAATATCACAATTGTAATGACGAAATGGTTTGGTGAACCCTTATACTTGTATCAGTTTGTATTTTGAAACCTTCTATTTATTTCTTTGTCATCTGGACCCTTAAACTCAATTAAAATGAGGATTTTGAACCACTCTACTATTTTTACACTCTAAATTGCCTATAAATACAATTTCACACCAATGTATGTCATGAAACTTGTCGAAATTTACTCAAATTTTGCCTGAAATTTTCTTGAGTTATCAAAATTGATTGAAAAAGAAATGTTTAAGGAATTAGAAGGCGACTTGGAAGAGATTTCTTGAGTTATGAAAGAAGATATCCAAAAATTGCAAGCGAAAGAGATTAGAAGAAGATTTTCTTGAGTTAAAAAATTCATCGAGAACTTGCTGTGAAATATTGAAAATATGGAAGAAAAGAAAATTAAAATTGCCAGGAAAGCAATTATCTTTGAGGAAGAAAAAATATCGTTTTAATTAATTGTTTTTTTTTTAAAAAAAATTCTTTTATAATTTTATTATTTTTTAACCTAAATAATTGTTCACTCGCTTTAAAATGCATAATGTCACGCACTTTTGCCAATTCAGTCATTTTAAAGACACATAAGCTTGGTCAATAATCAGAGAGATTTATTAAATTATGTTTTATTAAATTCAAAGATTCAAATAACCAAATATAAGTATGTAAGCTAAAAATACAAACTGATATAAGTTTAAAGGTCTATCAGACCAATTTACCTAATTGTACTTAACAATAGAAAAAATTTACTAATATGATAACTCTAATCAATGACCAAAATGAACTCTCACTTCAATAGAATGATAAAGGTGGTATGCAGCTAGTGACATGCATGTTAAAACATGATAGCTACTTGACTTGTACCTTCTACCTATTTCATACTTTTATCTGCTTACTGATTTGACCACTACTCTTCTTTTTTCAATTAACTAATTTAAACTTTATTATTCAAAATATCCTCTCTAATTACTTCCACTCACCTCAGTAAACTCATATAATTTCAAACACAGCCTGTTTAAATTACCACTTTAAATATTGGACACCAGCATCGTATCCTTTCATCTTTAATCGCGCAAATTTAAATTGTCTTAATTATTGATGTGCGTATATTTAAATTTAATCAGATTATAATGAGATGGGACCGATAAATAATTGAAATCACAAGCATCCTCTTTTTTTGCTTTTTGTTAAGATTTTAATAGACACTTTTATTAAAATTTAGTGTTGAAACCTTGGACATGATTAATTAACAACTTTGTCAGTTACACTGACTACTTAAACATCATTCCAGATTCTTAGTTTCTTTGCCTTTTTTCTCATCGCGTGGAGTCCACGCTCACTAGTATCGCGCGTGGTTACTGTGTCCTTATCCGGCCCCATATCCAAGGACCTTTGAAAGTTCAGTGAAGAACCCGTACATCTAACTTGTAAATCTGACCGTTGATCAGATATAGAATGAAATTAATGAGAAATTTTGAACGGTTGAGATTAAGAGAATAGCACCAAACACAAGGAATTTCAAATTAAATATGGCATACAAGAGACCACAAAACTACCCAACTTATAATCATGACAAGAATCAATCAAATTGCTTAACAATAAGCTAATTTTTTTTTTCTTCTCTCTCTTTTTTTCTCTCTATAAGGAAATTACCTTTTCTCTGTAATGCAGAATTTTGTTAAAGATCCAAACTTTTGCTGATCATAAAGCTGTTTTGGCCGGAATTTTGTCGTCAGGTTTCTCCGGCGAGATTTACGGCGCCGGTGGGAGATCTACCATGAATAACAACAACTCACAAAGGACTTATTCTTCGCCGCTGTCGGGTATTTTGCCTGACCCGGTTACGCAGATGGTTCATCAAGGGAGACCTAATTTGATGGGGAAGCGATCTCTAGCGGAGTTTCAACAACAGCAGCAATTGCAGTTTCTACATCTTCAACAGCAGAAACAACAGCAGCAGCAGCAGCAGATGATGCTACTTCAACAACAACAGCAGCAGCAGCAGCAAGGATTTGGGTTTTATCTCCGTAACGTAAAGCCTAGAAGTTATCAGCAGTCTTCTCCAATGTCTCCTCTTTCCCCTGTAGATTTTTCTGTTGCCGCTGCTGCTGCAATTTCATCTTCGAATTCAAATGTATCCACCATGATGAACACGCGCCAGGCTCTACCGGTTCTGCAGCAGCCTGCTAATATGGGTGGGTTTTTATCTCCGGGTATTCAGAATTATTCTACAGGGGTATCGTCTCTAAATCCGGTTCAAAACAGAGCAACCATCGGAGTACAGGAGTCTGATAAAAAAATGATGAATTGTCTTCAAGAGCTTGAGAAACAGCTCTTAGACGACAACGATGAAGAAGAAGGCGATACAGTTTCGGTCATCACCAACAACGAGTGGTCGGAGACGATACAGAATCTGATTAGCCCCTCTCAGAACCAAAACCAAATTCAGAAACTGGCATCACTATCTCCATCCTCTTCGACTTCTTCGTGTGCTTCTTCAACAGAATCTCCGGCAATATCTTGTCCCAAACAGTCTATAATAGAAGCAGCCACAGCAATATACGATGGAAAAAACGACGTCGCACTGGAAATCCTCACGCGCCTATCACAAGTTGCCAATATCAGAGGCTCCTCCGACCAGCGGCTAACAGCATACATGGTCGCCGCTTTACGGTCGCGCTTGAATCCCGTCGATTACCCACCGCCGGTCCTGGAGCTGCAAAGCAGAGAACATACAGAGACTACTCACAATCTATACGAGGTATCTCCCTGTTTCAAGCTCGGTTTCATGGCTGCCAATCTAGCGATCCTTGAAGCTGTAGCTGACCACCCATTTAACAAGCTTCACGTCATTGATTTCGACATCGGCCAAGGCGGACAGTACTTGCATTTACTGCATGCACTCGCTGCCAAGAAATCAAACAACCCCGCCGTTTTAAAAATCACTGCTTTCACAGAACAAGCCGGCGGAGTTGACGAGAGACTCAATTCCATCCACATGGAGCTTAACTCCGTCGCTAATCGGCTCGGGGTCTGCTTATATTTCAACGTAATGTCCTGTAAAGTAGCCGATTTGAGCCGAGAAAACTTAGGCCTTGACCCTGATGATGCATTAGCAGTTAATTTCGCATTCAAATTATACAGATTACCCGACGAAAGCGTCACAACAGAGAATCTCCGCGACGAGCTTCTCCGTCGGGTAAAAGCGTTATCACCGAAGGTGGTAACGGTGGTGGAGCAAGATATGAACGGCAACACGGCGCCGTTTCTAGCGCGTGTGAACGAAGCGTGTGGGCATTACGGTGCGATGTTCGACTCGCTGGATGCTACAGTTCCACGAGACAGCATGGACCGAGTCAGGATCGAAGAGGGACTGAGTCGCAAAATGTGTAATTCGGTAGCGTGCGAAGGGAGGGACCGCGTTGAAAGATGCGAGGTATTTGGGAAGTGGAGGGCCCGTATGAGCATGGCTGGGTTCGGGCCGAAGCCCGTTAGTCAAATCGTGGCGAATTCTTTGCGTTCGAAGCTTAATTCGGGTACACGTGGCAACCCGGGCTTCACCGTGAACGAACAAAGTGGAGGTATTTGCTTTGGTTGGATGGGACGGACTCTCACCGTCGCGTCAGCTTGGCGTTAACTTTTAGTATTATTATTATTTTCTAATCAAGAGAAAAATATTCTGATTATTATTAGCTTATGAATATTAATTTTCAATGTGATTTGCTGTATTAAGGGTTTTTTCTTTAATTTTGGTTATTATTATTGTTAATGAAAAAAAAAATTCATATAATGTCCCACATTCGAAAAAAAATATATTAATATTTAGATTCTCTTTTTGTAAATATATTTGTGTGAGTGCATGTATCGCTGTTGGATACAATTTTATTTTTAGGTTATGGTGTTTGGCAGAATGCGGACTTTGTGTTTGTATTATAAACGAATGGCTTTAGATGTTGAAAATTTTTGGGTCCACCAATTAGATTATTTTCTAGGTACATATGGTTGGTCGTGTATTAATGAATTTCATTTTATGGTGCATCTTATTGTTTATCATTTCCTTTCTATATTATATTTGTTTAGCTTTTAGATTCTTAAAGCCCGTTTGGATGGATTTCATAAAAGCAGCTTTAAAAATTACTTTCGAAAGTGTTGAAACTTATTTTTAAAATAATCAGTTATGCGTTTGGATTAAAGGGCTGAAGTTAAAAAAAAAAGTTGTTGATGTGTTTGACAAATAAGTGCTGATAAACAGCTTTTTAAATCAAAATGTTTGAAATACCCTTAAAAGCTGCTAATATAATAAAAGTTAATTAATTTATATTTTACAGCCATAAATAATTATATTTTGCTATCATTCACATATTTCTTTCTCATCACAAATTATTAATAAGAGGAATATAAACTTATTATAGATTTTAAAGATATATAATTTGAATAGATCAAAGAACGACTTAAGATTTTATTTTAGTTTCATTCATAGGTAATAATAATTTTCTATCATTCACATATTTCTTTATTATTACAAATTATTTATAAGAGGAATATAAATTTTTATTTAAGTTATATGTGCAACTTATTTTACATTTTAATAATATATAATTTGAATAGATCAATTGAAAGATTTAAGATTTTTTATTTTTATTTTCATTCATTAGTAATAGTAATTGTCTATCATCCACAAATGAAAAGGGGAAATGAAAGAAAGAGATGTTAGGGTTATGTAGGTAATTTGGAGATTGTATAAAAATATTAAGGGCAAAAAGGTAAAAATATGGTCAACTCAAAACAGCTTATAAGCTAAAAAAAAAACACCCCTACCCTAGCTTTTAACATTTGGCTTAAAATAAGTTTTTTTTAACTTAAAATAAGTTATTTTGAGTATTGTCAAACAGCTAAATAAGTCAAAAAACCAGCTTTAAGGTCAGTTTGACCAGCTTTTAAGCTAAGCCAAACAGGCTCTTAGTCGTAGTTGAAATCTCGATTAAATTTAAATCACATGACTTAATTGAATATCTCTATTCAAAATCTCTAATTAATGGTGAAATAATTTCATTACCGTACTGCGATTTCTATATCGTGTTGTTGTTGGTGGTGTAACGTTTAACTAATTGAGCTTGGAGAGAGGTTCACGTGTAAGAATTGTTTATCACATTAGAAAGTTGTCACCCAATATTTTTGCCAAAGGGGTTTGTTTCTTACTTACGCATTGAATAATTAGGTGGAATTATACCAAATTAACAATTAAACAAAACAAGTTTCATGTGAACTAGTTTTGCTTCATCTTTCTCCTTAAGATTAATTGCACCTTAATTTTTAATTACTCTTACTTAAAACGGATTACTATATAAAAAGTTGAGGTGAGTATTATGATTAATGACTAACTAACTGGCTAATTTTAGGATTCAACTAATGTAGGCTAATAAATTTATCATAGTAGTGACAATGTAAAATTATAATTTCGTTGAAAGCAATTACGACTTAAATTATTTTGTACATTGATAATGTAAACATGGGTATAATATAATATTAATGTGGTTTATCATGTTGTGACATGTTATATGTTTAAGATATCAGTATTTTTGATTCCTCAAATTTATATAGATTTCATAGTATTTGACTAAACATATTTAATGTCTCCATAGCAAACATTTGCTAAAATTTGCCAGCCGCCTCTCTCCCAAAACTCTCGCTCGCCACTCTCCCTCTGCTCGCCTCTCTCGCTTTATATAATAGAAGTGTATAAATTGTGTTTCTGTTTTTGTATAAAGCGAGAGAAAAACATATATATATTCTTCCTACACATTTATAGTTATATAATATACAAACATTTACTTCGATTCAATTGTATGCAAAGCAAATTTTATACACATTGCAGCGAAATAGGTCAGCGAATTATACAATTGCAGTGAAATAAGCCAGCGAATTGTACAATTGCAGCGAAATAGGCCAGCGAATCGTACAATAGTATATGTATCGCGCGTCCAGCGAGTTATACAGTTGTATATGCATAGCGAATTATACAGTTATATATTTGCTATGAAACACAATTATGCAAACTTTGTTATAGCATACAAATATAAATTTTTTATTTGCTATATGTGTAAGTTGCCCTTTAACTTATCATTAATTGAAAAAAAAAAGTTATTTTTATTCCATTATTTGTGAATAAATAGAATTTTTCTTTATCAATTGTTCTTTTTAATTAGTCATGTGTTATGTAATGCTAATCTCGTACTCTTACTTCATATTTATTTAATAGTAATTTACTTTAAAAAAAATGTTCAAATTTAATATATTTCCTTATGTAATAAGGATGATGAATACACACAATACATAATTGAAAGTTAATTGTGCTTAATAATAGTGAAATACAAGAGGACTAAATTTTTTTAAATAATTCTATATTTATTTAAAAATTTATTATGTTTAAATTATTAACTTTAAAAATATGTAAAGATTCAAAAATTTAATCAGAATTTTAAAAGTTTATTATATTTTTTATTCTAAAATATATTTTTTATCTTTTGATTAAAAGATATTAAAATTTAAAAAATAAAAATATAAAAAATAATAAAATAACATAAATAAAATATCATTCCAATAAAATTTTATGGAAAATTTCTTTGTTCTAATATTAAATTCATATGAATAAAATTTTGTCTCCTATAAATAACACAATAATAGTTCCTAAAGTGTTATTTATACCATATCAAAAGAAGTAAAAGTAACAAGGAAAAAGGTCCATGTTCTTTTACCACCTTAATAGTTAAACTCAAGAAATGTGCATGTGCTGGTTTACTTTTTTTCTTATTTATTTATGTTGGTGTATATATGGTTTAGGAAGTGCTAAATAGTTAGAAAATAAAATAAAAAATTATAATTTTTTTTAATTATTAATTTTAATTTTAAAATTAAGTAACTTTTTTTTTTATTTTCTAGTTAAAAGGTATTAAAATAAAAAAGGTAAAAATATTCTAATTGGTGAAATAATATAATAGAAAATCATTTTGATCAAATTTTTTGGCAATTTTTTTTATATGGTTTATATTGAGTTTTGTTTGTGTTAGTTTGCCTTTTACCTTAATGAAAATTTCGAACTCATAACTTTTAGGATCCGTTTGATTCCAAATATATTTGAAAAAGAGTTTAGGAAGTGGTGTTTGAAAGTTTTCATATTTCAGAATTTAAAAAAAAAATAAAAAATTATCACAAACTTTTATTTTATAAAAAGTTACTCATTATTTATTAATTTCAATCAATATTTATCGCTATTTCTTCCCAAAAAATTGAGTTCCTGAGTGATAAAATTGAGAAAAAAAGAATAATTTGTGTTTAATGAGTTATAATCATAACTGAATTAGTGACAAGTTTGAGTATGCTATTAATGTATAAATCATGGGTATAAATCATTTTTTTGGAATAGTAAAAAAAAATTGAAAAAATTGTATAAAATAGCAAACTATCATTTCAAATTAAATGTTTTAACCACAATTTTATTTACTCATAGCAAACACTTCGCCATTTTATACGAATCAAATTTTATACACATATACAAACACAAACAACACATACACAAACATAAAATTTTCATAGACACAGTCGCTCGATTCATACAAATTGTTGTGCTTTATACAAATCAGATGCCAACGATTTTTATACCGATTTGATGCAAACAACAAAACTATAGGTACAGATCGCTAATATGATTTTTATATCTGCTAACCCTAAAATATACTCAATATAATTTACCAAAAATATTTGAAAACTTGAGACTAAACACTAGCGTGTCCTACCTACACAATTGTCTTTTGTCTTATATGTGGAGTTTGAGTAGCTTAGGTTATTATTATTTGATAGATGTATAGAAATCTAGGGTTAGAAGATCTAGTGAAGACAAGTTGTGATATGGAAGAAAAGAAAAGTATATATGGACTAATGGAATCCACGAGGCAAAGCAAAAATAAACAAAAATGTATGTGGTGAAACTATAAATCAATTATGGACACCAACAAAGTTAGGGTTGGGTTAAGTTGAGGAGGATATAACACACTAAGGAGTGGGTCCTAATACCCCATATTGGATTTTTTTAAAATTATTATTATTAAACAAATTTATATTCACTACTTATATAGCTCTGTCAAAATATGTCACAAATTAAATTATTGTAAAGTTCCAAGAAACACTGCCAAATTAAAGCCTAGTTCCTTATTCCTTTACCACAAACATGGAATAAGATATTTAAGTTTGTTTTAAAGAGTATTTTTTTTATAAAGGTAGTCTGAAGAAGTATTAAGAATGGTGATTAGAGAAGATATGGTATATATGTAAGTTATTAAGAATATGACTCTAGATATGAGGATTCAGAAGTTCATAATAGGATGACGGTTTCGTTGGAAGTAACATACAAATAAAAAAAAATTATTTAAATACAAATATTATTTTTTCATAATCTCTCAGATACATCACTCACCTCTCGCTTATACATTTCTATCCTCCTCTCGGATACATCATTCCTCTATGTATTCGAATGTCTACTGATAAATCTAAAAGTCTAGTGATGTATCTATTACATCTCTGATACATCTCTTATCAATGTGTCCGGATGTTTGCTAATGTATCAAGAGTCCAGTAATGTATCCGGAAATACAGAGATGCATCTGAAATCAATAAAATTCAAGAAACTTTTATAGTTTGAAAAAAAAATAATGTAATTAATTCTTAACACTATGAAATTAGGTAAAGTGTACTATATATTATCTAGTTTTCTTTTTCAATATTACTAAGGATCCATCCAAAAGCTATTGATGTTGTAATGAGTTAAATGCAAATCATAATTCGACCAGCCTCAGTTTTTTAAAAACCAATTTTATTATTATAAGTTTATAAAAAAATTTATATCTAATAAAATAATTATTTTTTTTATAATGATTATAAGAAATATTTCAATCGAACTTCAAATAAAATAAGTAAATTTTATCATAAATAAACAGAATAATAAGTCATCTAAGCTTTAATTATTTTTACAAATTGAATTTGATTTTGTTAACGCTAATTTTTCATTAGCTTTATGTTATATGAAGCAGATCCGTTCTTATCGATAAGAGCAATGTAGGGACCAATATGACCTCATTGAGGAATGAAATCTGAAAATACTTAGTAGTAGTACCTTTTTTTTCAGAAAATTTACAGTCAAATATTTTAGGTAATTTAATTTATAAAATATATCTTTAATATATAAATAAACAGGATATATACTGTATATTTATGTCTTTTTATTAATTAAATGATCTAATTATAATGGTATATATTGGCAACAATACATACCTCTTTTTCCTAGTAAAAGATATTTAGAATAAAACTTAAAAATTTTCAAACATTTGACATCAAAAGCAATTTTTGAATCATTTTTGTTTGTATACGCAATTTTGAATCAAAAGCAATTTTTTAATAAGTATTATAAATTTTTCTTTGTCTATATGGAAAAGAAGTTTGTTTTTATCCTAATCACATAATTATTTATTGACGAAGGAATCCCAATATTTACATGTTGCCTGACACTAAATCTAATCTTTATATTGTTTTAATATTGAATATATTATATTTTTAAAACTATAAATTCAAATATAAAATCACAAAGTAATTAAAATTTGTTATTGTTTTACTACGAATAAATTAATAATTTTTATCTGATTCGATTTATCGATTAACTAAAATTCGCTGACCCCAACTAGCTAATATGACTGCATACGTCCTTGTTTGTTCATTTATACTTGTACTACTTATTTAATATATAATTCCCTTTCATATGTCACAATAATTCCTGCTGAAATTAAATGCATCTATCGTAATACTTTTAGAACAATTTCAAAAAAAATATTATTAGAATTTAGTAATGATAATTTCCTTTAAAATTGTGCTTGAAATAGTGATTTAAAATCACATATACAAATACTAATTTAAAAATTATAATTTCATTCACGTGTCGTATCACAAATTAAGTAGGAAGAATTTGAAGAAAAAAAATAGTAATAAAATTTGCAGGCCATAAAGTAAAAATTGACAAAAAAAAAGGTATATATTAAAAATAAATAAATGTAGGTCCCCCACTTAATTAAATTCCAATATTCCCCACCCAACCCATGGTGGATATAATAGTGATATCATCAGCAGTTCAGCACATAGAGACTATATACTTTAATAGTACTAAAATTAAATAAATACCATAAATGCATTATAATTTATTTATTTTTATTTATTTTACTGATAGATTTGGGAGGCAGATAAAGTAGAAATTCAAAAGTACAAAGTGGAAATGAGAAATAAATGATATCCGTCACAATGTCTTTTTTTTTTTTAAGCTTAAAGCTCGTATTAAATTTTCGACTAAATTAAAATTAGATTTTACAAATTAAAATTAGATTTAACAAATTTTATTTAAAAATCTGACGCTTTCAATACATTCAATAGTATTAATTTGTATCTAAAATGAAATTTAAATATAAAATTTTTGATCAAAAACGAATCAATCTTATCACTAAAATACAAATTATATTATATCGATATCCGTCGTCATGTCGGATAGGAAGAGAAATAATATGATACGAAAAAAGCATTTAAGATGAAATTCAATGACCCAATACTTTTTGTATATTATATTCGTTACATTTATTTATCAAGCATCAAATTAAATGAAGATTGATCAATATTTTAAAATATATTTTTTTAGTTGTATAAATATAAAAGTTACTATAATTTATAATTTATAGTATATCTTATAGAATCTTTTTAGTATCTAAATATTGCTTTAACTTAATTTAATTTTAAAAAAATAATTAAATCGACGCTTGCAAAGTAAAACATGACACAACAATGAATATTGATTTAGTTTCATACGTTTCTTTTTTATTTCCTTTCAGTGATGCTTAATTGAAGGGGATGAATTAACATCTATTGACTAATTTCGAAATGAATAGAAAAATATTTTTCAAATTTTGTATATATAAAAATAAAAGATCATAAATTATATTATATCGATATCCGTCATCATATCGGATAGGAAGAGAAATAATATGATATGAAAATAGCATTTAAGATAAAATTCAATGACCCAATACTTTTTGTATATTATATTCGTTACATTTATTCATCAAGTATCAAATTAAATGAATATTGATCAATATTTCATAATATATTTTTTTAGTTGTGTAAATATAAAAATTACTATAATTTATAATTTACGGTATATCTTATATAATTTTCTGAGTATCTAAATATTGCTTTAAATTAATTTAATTTTAAAAAAATAATTAAATCGACGCTTGCAAAGTAAAACATGACACAATAATGAATATTGATTTACTTTCATAAGATTCTTTTTTATTTCCTTTCAATGATGCTTAATGGAAGGGGATGAATTAACATCTATTGACTAATTTCGAAATGAATAGAAAAATATATTTTCAAATTTTGTATATATAAAAATAAAAGATCATAAAACTGAAAAATTAAATACTATAAGTGACTAAAAACATCAATTCTCTCGTGGCATAATGGTAGAACTAGTTAATCATATTTTGCCAAAGCTTGAATAATTTTTTATTAATAAAAAATAATGTAGCAACTTTAAAATACAATAAAATTAAAATTGAGTACTCAATTATGAAATAAACTCAGGATTTAAATAGCAACATAATTTACATCAATACTAATACTCAAATTAGAAGTA
This sequence comes from Solanum peruvianum, assembly GCA_027705065.1. Lineage (NCBI taxonomy): Eukaryota > Viridiplantae > Streptophyta > Magnoliopsida > Solanales > Solanaceae > Solanum > Solanum peruvianum. Next base: position 2,660,421 of record JAKWJD010001757.1, on the reverse strand, counting down.
GACACGTCTTCGTCAGCATATTTGCATCATATCGTGGATATTTTTGAGTATGCGTTCATATGTTTTTGACTTTTTTTTATTAGCTACGTTAAATATTATAACGTCATTAAATATCTATTAAATGAATAAAATATATTTTTATTATGTAATTAAAATAACATGTCAGGTAAATTGAAGCCGAAAAAAATTGACAGAGCCATTTTTGAATTGATTTGTTGGAATGTGTTCATCATTTAATTGACTCAAATATTAAGCACACTGCATAGATTATTTATTGTTGTCACAAATTGAACCTTTATTTTAATTAAAGCAAATTTAATTGAACTTTTTGTATATTCATCTTATTATACATTTTTTGCTTTTCCTACTAATTAAAGAGACTTAAGAATATATAACCATCTATCATTTGTGATTTACTAGTCTGATTAATTTAAATTTTCATCACATAAAATTCATCAAACCGAAAAAATAATTTCCTATATAAAAAATATTTTTATTTTTAATATTGAACCTATTCATTGCGCTATATTTCATATGATTGTTTGAATGTAATTTCAACCTCAAAAACAGGAGGTCAAAAAGTTAGGTCTTATACCAACATGATTAGTTCTCCAAAAACTCATTTCTACTCCGTTCGGTTATACTTTATCCGTTCAATAATAGTTATCACTTTTATTTATAGCTTTTCAAAAAATATGCAAAGTCAATAATAAATAAGGATAACTAATTTAAAAGTCCATATTGGAACCTCAATTAAATCTGCATCGCACATTATCGGATCCGTTCAGGGTTGACACTCGCATTAAAATTTTCTACATATTCGAAGCTTAAATTCAAAATCTTTAATTAAGAGTGAAACAAATTTATTACTATAGCACAACTCATATTAATAATTTCCGAATTATTTATCATAAATCTAAGATTCTATTAGTGATCAAATAGTCTTCCTAAGCATTAACGTGTATAACAACTTTTAAAATTCAAACCTACCTTCCACTCAACATCGCGGATATCGAAACTATAAGATAAAATTGCACGTTAGTTTTTTTAAATAGATTCATTTTTAAATTTAGTCTTTTGATAATCGAGTTATGTCTAAGGCCCGTTTAGTTATGTGATATGATATCATACAATATGAAGTTTTGGTATTGTATATTTTTATTATAATCATAAGAATCTCATAAGTTGTAAAACTATTAAAACAGTCCAATTGTTTATTCAATTTTACCAAATAATCAAAATGAAATTTATAAAATTGCATAATAAATTATTACAAAGTTATTTGTTCTCCACTTATGTAATTGTATCATCTAACTTTAATTCAATAAAAAAACTTGAACATAAATTGTAGTGTTCTAGTCTTTAATATTACTCAACAATCAGTAATTGTGAGTTAAAGTGACTATATGTGGGTGAGAATGATAAATTTTATGTCTGTGAAATGATAAATTTTTAAAATTAATAATGTCATTTGTAAATTTTATTTACACATAAAACAAATGGTTAGTAGATATAAATATAGGGTTGTTTTTACTATATATAAACTTGTGGATCAATTTTTGTGTTAAAAATATCTCATATCATGATTTTTGGTGAATATTGAATCACATCCCATGATATTAAATAATGAAATGAAATCAGCGTAAAATCACATATTTAAACGCTTATACTATATCACAATATAAAATCACATATCCAATTAATTGCATCTCACGATTTCATATGTGACAAGATGTCACATGACCAAACACCTACTTACTAAACATAAATGCTTCAAAAACTAATTCATGCATGTACATATAACTTATAGAATATTATAATATAAAACTATTTAACTTAAGTTCCATAATATATTATAGTATTTATAATGAAAGACACCCCTAAGAATTAATATAAAATTTCACTAGTTTAAGGTTTAATTACATGTCTTCTTTAAAGTATTGAATTATTATTCGTACAAAATTTCATCACCATGTATCTAGCGCTAGACATGAGCATGATATGGTATATATCGAAATAACATACTATATCAAAATTTTAAATATCGTGATTTTCGTACTATGATATTTTGTGTGGTATATGTTATACATAAATAACAAAATTCAAATATTAAAGATATGCAACCTTACATTAGTATAAATTAAATGTAGAAGTTAAAATTTTGACTACTCTATTTTGATTAACTTGTATTTGAATTGTATAACTGATTAACAAAAAAAGATGTATATACTTTATTTTGCATATAAATTTTATACAAGTGTAGAGTGTCAGTAAGATACAATTAAATTTTTTTTTAGTTGTCGAGTAATAATACTCTATTATACGATTATATACTAGTAAAAGGTGCACAATTATGATTAGCGATTTTACCAGAATTTCGAAACCAACGTCAATTTACCGAATCATACATAATTAAATTTGTATGGTAATGGTATAATATTTAAAGACCGACTACGGAAATTACGATATCAAAACTTTCAAATATCATACCATGCCCACTATGTCTGGCACGATTAGATACATGTATCTCAAATACATAGAGACAAAACTAGGTGCAATTTATTCTATTTTCATTTTATCCAAGTGTATTTGCATGTATCAGACATACATCGACTCTTTCGCTTGTCTTTCTCCTACTCTCATTTGTCTATCTTACTATGTGTGTGTATTTCAGAATGCATGTGGTATTAAACATACATGTATCTAGTGTTATTCACATGTATTTGGGATTTACTGATTATTTCGCTCGCCTCCCTTCTACCTCGCTTGTCTCTCTCCTCTTTCATTCTTCTCTCCTTATGCATGTTTATTTTACTGTCTAACTGGTAGTTGTATCTAGGTATATATGACTTGATTCGTATGAAAATATTAATTAGTAAGACAATAAATAATTGAGAAATTTTCATCATTACACGACTTAAGAAACATAATATTGAAAAATCTCTACCAATCGCATTAGTTCCAAAAATTCTCTTTGTCCTTTCCTTTCTTAATATCCGAACACATCACTTCACCTCTATGAGGTACATTACATTTTATTTTATTTTTGTGTGTAAAATGTAACTTATAATACATACCATCAATTGAAACATAGATCAACATGAATCTGATTTACAGTTATATATCTGATACATAATTCATGTATTGTTTATTATCGGTCGAGCGAAGAAACAATATATTCATGAATTCTGAAAATACGAAATTATTGCAATTTGAGAATTTTTTTTTAAAATAAGAGGTAATTGTGTCTAAATTATTGGGTTTATATACTTTGCCTTTAAAAGTTAGAACTTCTAACCTTGGCCCATGCTGAGACTGACCAATTGGGCTTTAAGCCCAACACAATTACATCATTCTAGGTACAAGTTATTACCTAGAATTGAGTAATTGACATCTTTTTAATTCAAAACTATTTAGCTTAGAGGTTATTTATAGAGTATATATATACAAATAATGTTAAATAATGTGTATTAATAATATTTATATTAATAATATTTATATTAATTATGCTTAAATTAGTTATACATAATTCATAAATAATTTCTTATATGCATTTTTGGTGTATTGAAAATTAGTATGTCTTAGAAAAAATATATTTATTGACAAAGATACCTTTCACAATTATGGTGGAATTGAAGTAAAAAGAGGTTTGAGAACAAAATTAAGTCTTTAGTCATGTTAATGCATGTGTTAAATCTCCTTATGTTACTAATACATCGAAATTCATGATATTAAAAATACACGCCTATACACAATTAAATGTATAATTAAAAATACACGCCTATACTCTTACAAACTCATTTTTGATTTCATATAAACACGATACTGACTTATCATATAAATTATGATATTAAATTATAAAATGGAATAAAAAATAATTTATAAAAATAAATGTCAGAAGTGGGATTTGAACCCACGCCCTCTTACGAAGACCAGAACTTGAGTCTGGCGCCTTAGACCACTCGGCCATCCTGACTTGATGTTAATATTTTTCTATGTTTTGAATAAATTAGATAACACAAAATCTCCATGCTTGTGGCAAGTTTCCCAAACTCTTTAGAAAATGGAAACAATTGAAATAAATAACTATCGAGAAAGTCCAAATCCAAATTAAATATAAAAGTAGTTGAAAAATTGATTCGATTTAAAAGCATGAAATTATAAAGAAAGGAATTTTAAAGTCAACTATTGATTGAAATGATCATTTATTTTTCTTCGTTATATGTATATTTACACATTGCTCACCAATAAAGGGAAATAGCACAACGGTTATCGTCAACATCAGTTTTTCTATTTGAGATATTCATTAGCTAGTTTTAATATCGAATCATCAAAATTGAACTTTAAAAATCGAATATCAAACGTCCATCCTTTTCAATGAATTGTTTACCACATATATAATTAATAACATTAACGAGTGATTTTAATGTTAAAGTTTGAGAATGAGTAGAGGATATGCAATTTCTCAAAAAAGTTAACTTATTAAATATTAAAAATAAACTATATTTTTTAAATATCTTGCTCTTTAATATATAATTATCAAATTATATGCAATTTATAATTATGAATATGGAATTTCTACTATCGAACCTTGAAAATCCCGAAGCAAATATATCCACACACCTAAAGTCGGTAATGCTGAACATCACATTATTATCATTTTTGTAATTAGCATGTAAGAGCAGGGCAATTTAGTAAAAGGGGCGAAATGTGACCGTTGGGAGGATTGTTCCTCTATATTTACTTATGCCTGTTCATCAACACCAAAACTCCGACGAAATAACAAAATAATTTTGAGAAATCATCAAAAAACTGAGAAGAAAGCTTGTAATCTTGTTCGCAAATTCTCTGAAGAAGGCTGTAAATTTCTCTATTTTGTGAGTTTTTTCTGTTCTTCTGCTATCTATCATCTTTTCGCTGAGATTTAATCGCTGAGAAAAACTAGTAGTAATTTTTTTTTTGTCTAATTGCCATGGAACTATGTTCAATTCTCGAATCTTGTACATTTTTTTTCAGTTGGGGTTTCTGCTATTTTAGGGTTTAAGTTGAAAACAGATTTTGAATTCGAACTTTGGTTCTTCATATGGAGTTATTCTAGGGTTTTTCTTTGTTGGATAAAAGGAAATTGTAGCGATCTGATCTTGATACAAACCCTTGGTACTTTAGAAAAGTAAGAACCATACTACAGAAACTCTAGCAGTGATATTTACCCCTTTACAAACAAGAATGTTGGAAAAAGAGACATCTTTCTGTTGCAATCTTAGCAAAAATTGAATGACAGGTAACGTGTGGGAATCATGTTGCTTAGTAGGAGTAACATCTGCGTAAACGTGCCCTCCCCAAAATCCCACTTCTGGAATTACATTGGGTTGTTGTTGGAGTTGTGTTTGGTTATAGTTTTTGCGAATAATATTTGGCTATTTGGATGTGTAAAAAGTGAAAACAGGGTTTTGATTGTTTGTAGTTGTATTTCAAATTTTCCAATGGTGGCCAAATAACTACCTGTTTGGCCAAACAACTATATTTGGGCATCTCTTTCTTAGCCTCTTTCCGGGATTGATGGTTATGTTTCTTGCTATTACTGCAATGCAAATAGTTCTTACATGGTTGCAGTGAATATAGAGTTTACACACATTGGTTCTTACAAAGTCATGTTGTTAAGCTTTGATTTTTGTATATAATGTTCATATCTTTGTTGCGAAACCTGGTATGTTAGGCAAAAGTCTATGTCTTCAATAGTGTAGTATCTGTCTATATTTAGTTGCCCTCTTGAAGATGGCATGCCCTTTATTAGGCAGAATTTGAACTGCATATAGAGTTTATACTCATTGGCTCAAGTCATGTTTTAATTTTTGTATATAATGTTCATTTCTTTGTTGCAAAACTAGATGACCTGGTGTATGTTAGGCACAAGACTATGTCTTCAATAGTGTAGTAACTGTCTATATGTAGTTGCACCTCTTGAAGATGGCATGCCCTTTGTTGAGCAGAGTTGAACTGCTTATTTTGAAAAGCTATTACAAGCATTTTTTAATTTTTGTTAAATCTGTTTCTTGCTACCACTGCAGATGTTGTTCCAAGTGATTGAATAGAGAATATAAATCTATATGCACTGAATCGAAATGTAACATAAAATTCTTTGATGCTTACATCACTCAATTGTTTGTTGTTTTTGCTTGTACTTTCTGTATGTGATCGATCAATCATGTTCTGCTCTCATTTCTGTAATAACCTCATTTACAGGGTGCAGGATCTTCTCTAAATTCTGTTGGGACACAAAAACATGGCTATGCTTCAGGATCAGAATATCAATATACATTTTGATGGTAGAAACCTCATTACATAAACCTGAGAGTATAATGCTATGATATACTTCTACTAAAATTTACTCTTCACAGGTGCTTCTTTGTTTGGAAAGAATGATACTTCCAAAGCCCTGAAGAAAGGAGGAGGACTTGGCGGAAGAAAAGCACTTAATGACATCTCCAACTCAGCAAAGCCTTCTCTGCAGGCATCAAAGAAAAACTCCACGAGTGTTATTTCCATCGGGAAAGATCTTAATGCCACCAAAAACAAATTTATTGCTGGGACAAAGGATAACCTTGCTAAAGTACCTGACAAGGGTGGCAGGAAAGCTCTCACTGATCTTACAAACTCAAGCAAGCCATCAGCAAAGCAGGGGTCCAAGAAGGGATTTGATAAGAAATGGAGTGCTGCTGCAGCAGCAAATATTCCAACTTCTATAGCTGAAGAACAATTTCTGCATGATCATAAGGAGTGCATCAAAGCACAGAGGAAGGTGATCGACATGGACTTTTTTCTGAAGGAAGTTGGACTAGACAATGGTAATAAAGAAGTTACACTGAGCAGTCTATCTCTTTTTGTTGTTTATTGAAGCAGTTGATAATCTGATTTTCTTATGACAGATATCCCTGTGCAGCCGCTAGCATCTCCACATGCGTCTAAACTCTCAATGAAGTCAATGGTGAGTAGGATTTTCAGTTACTTCTTCTACAATTTGCTTTATCCATAGCTTTTGTCAGTTATTTTTCATGCTCCTAGTTATGATTGTGTGAAATTAGAGTTGCTTATGAACCTCTTTTCTGTTGGTATATGTGAATCAGTCTTTGACGTACCAGCTAGAGACCCCCGTGAAGAAGCACTTTGAGGTAGACGAGATGCCAGAACTGCTCATGTGTGATCAGGATCCTCAATGTGATAAAATGGGAACTTGTGGAGACTCTTCACCTTCTCTGGGATCTCCTATATCACCAAAGCTATCATATATGAGCTGGAAAGATGTCAGCGATCCATGCTTCACCTTGACTAGTTCACCTGATCGACACATGTATTGATGCGTCTTCTTTGAGATGCATGATCTCAAGCAACCTTAATTCAGTTGTGGTAATCATCAGTCAGTTGACTAAATGACTGTTGAACTTGCTTAGTTCTTTCTGGTTTTGCGGCAAGAAGGCAGGCTAGCTCCTCCTTCTGACATGATTTTACATTTTTGTTGTCATATGAACTGTTGTTTGGATTCTATTTCTCCTATTGTAAAACTCAATTTCCTGTTTCAGATGTTTATGAATTGCTGGAGTAAGTCATTTACACCTTCTCTAGTTTTGGTACTAACCAAGAATGCTATTGGATGAGGAATTTTGTTTATACTTACCGTATTTAGTTCTAGCTATTTCTGCACCTATCCTAGTCAGGTTGAACAACATATACATATTTGTTTGGAAACAAAGCTCTTTTATTGTGAAATTAGATGTGCAATAATATCGACTTATTTGTCTATCGACGTATTGATTCCTATTCACAATTCTATCAATCTCTCCCAAATCTAAGCATATGACATGATTTATTCTAACCAAATGGAGTTATTCATAGCATTACGTCGTTTACAATACTATAATATATGTGAAATATGTATATAGTATAATTCATGTTTATCGATAAAGAAAATTAAGCAGTAAATTCGATCGGCTATTTGAATAAACATTGCAAATGAAAAATGAGTCTGATACTATATAAGATTATATATATTAGTTACACTACTAGCATTGGGACCCTGGTCTAATTGTTACCAAGTCAATATGCAGGGAGATTTAATTTCAACCAAACTTTTAAGTTAGTGCCTAAATTCCATATTAATAATAGCACAAATAGCTAGGGGTGTGCAAAAACCGAACCGACCAATAAACCGAATCGATAAAATGTTATTGGGTTATTGTTATTGGGTTATTGGGTTATTAGGTTTTTAATGGGTTTAGAAAAAATAATTATTGGGTTATTGGGTCGGTTTTGGTTTTTCCTATTGGGTTATTGGGTAAACCGATAACCCAATAAGACGATAGTTATTTTCTACTTTACCCTTCCTCAATATTAAATATACATAATTTAATACATAAATAGATTAAATATTAGCTTTTCAGGCTATGTGATTTTTTGGTTAAGAAATTGGTGAGAACTTTATGTGATTTTTTGGTTAAGAAATTGGTGAGAACTTTGTTGATTATCTGGTGGATCAAGCAACTGTTCAAGATTGTCTCATTGAAATATTTTATTTTAGTTTTAATTCTAGTTCGTAATTGTAGGCAATAGCTTTTGCAAGTTTGTGAATGTTAGTAATTTGATCAACATTCAAAGTTTTCTATTATATTTTGGCGTTAAGTTGGTAACATGTAATTATAACATACGTACTATTATATTATTTGATCGACATTTTCTTCTTGGGTTAACCAAAACTGAACCGATAACATCAAAAATCGATAAACCGATAAACCGATAAAAAATTTCTTATTGGTTTGTTATTGGGTTAGCATATTTTAAAACCGAAAACCGATAAACCGAACCGATTATATGTAAAACCGAACCGAACCGACCATGCACACCCCTACAAATAGCTACTTTTATGGTTATTGTTTAATTAAATGGAAAATGATTAAGAATATATTTAAATCACTGAACTGAATAAAGTGTCCCAGTTAATAGTTTTTATCATAAATATCCTTGCCCTTCGATAGTTTAGCTTACAAATATCTTTATTCTATTTTTATTAATTACTAAATCAAAAATATCCTTTTCAAATAAATATATTATCCGTCCTTTTTACTAATTCATTTTTCTTTTATAGTTATTCCTAATTACTTGTCCATTTTGACAAATCAATAATAGATAATTTTTTTAACATATTATACCCTCAATAAATGACTAATAACTTTGAAAAATATAGAATTTATTTTTCATCCACTTTAAAATTAATATAGGTAAAATAATAAATTCAATACGTCATTAACTATTTTTCTTACTAAGTGTGCCCAATTTAAAAAGTGGACAAGTAAAAAGGGTCGGAGGGAATAGGAAATAGGGATAAAAATCCGATCAAGTATAATTAGGTCAAATGATGTTTAATTGTCTTATAGATTCATGTCATGTGTACTATATAATAATTTATGGTTGAGATCCATTTAAATTATATACTCATCTTAATAATAAAAACAATAAAGGTGTCAATTATCTTTATTTTTTAAAACTATCAAATAAAACAATCAACTTAATAATAAAGTGTACCTTGACTAATATTTTCAAGAAAAAAATAAAACCGACGAAAATATGCGTACTTCTCGATTTTTTTACCTGTCAACCTCGTACTTGTATTGAATTTTTTATACTATACTGATTTCAAAGAACCCGTCACTTTTCAAAGAAGTTTGACGGATAAAAAGTCAGAAATTTCGGATATTCTCGTTAATCTTAATTTTTTAAAAAAAATATTAACTTGAGTACACTTAATTGCTTTACATGATAATTTTAAAAAATAAAAAAACTAGACACCTTTGATGTTTTTATCGTAATAATGAATATATAATCTAAATAAACTTCAATCATAAATTATTATATAATATACATCGCACAAATTTATAAGTCACTAAATATTATTTGATCTACTTATATTTGATCAGATCTTTATCGAGGAAAATACTTCTATTTTTTTCTTTTCTTTAAAGTATAAGAGATCCAAACGGAAGAAACACGGATGGCATCTTTTGACTTTTGGTACCAAACACGTGGGGCCCACGAAAGGTGGATGATGATACATATCATTCTCACCGTGTAACTAAAGGTGGATGTGATCTGTTCCATAATATAAAATATTTCTTTTCTTTTCAAATATGGTTAGTGTTTTCTCCGTCCAGTATTGTTTGTCATGATTTTTATTTATAGGTTAAATTTTAGGAACTTTGACTAACATTTTAAGATATATTTTTGGGATAATGCACAAGTACCCTCTCAACCTATGCTCGAAAACTCAGAGACACACTTATACTATATTAAGGTCACATTTGTATTTCAATTGAAGTGTGTATTTATTGTGCTCATTTTCTCAACTTTCAATGACAACAAGTTTGTATTTCTTTTTTTATTATATTTTCATCATAATTGTATATCAACAACTTATATATTTTAAGTGCTCACTTTACCATTCAAATTAAAATTGAATATCATATTGTGGTGAGTATTTTACTGTGATTATTTGTACTTAACTCTCACATTAAATTCAGAAAAGCTTGTATTTTTTTTTTTTTGTTAGTCATAATGGTATACCAACAAACTCAATTTTGTATTCCAATTAATGTGAGTATTTATTGTGCTCATTTCCTATTTAGTCTCAATATCAATGACTATAAGTCTATATTTCTTTTTTATTATGATTTCATCATAATTGTGTATCAACAACTTTTATACTTTATGTGCTCACTTTGCCATTTATATTAAAAATGATATTTTACTTTCTTAGTGAAACTAAAATTGTATCCCACCGATCAAAATTGTATTACATAACTGCCAAATATATTTTTCTTTTATTCATATTTACAAAAAAATTATAAATTTTATTCCAATAATCTAATCATTACATATATTGAAATTATGATGATGTACGATTAAAGAAAGATACAAGATTCCAGAAAAAGAATAGCATACATAATGAATACTATTATATATTAAAGATCGATACAATATTCTAAAAAATATAAATTTTAAAAATATGTGTAGTAGCGGGAATTCTTTTTTTTTTAGGCCGTGCGCGCAAAGAACATGTGTAGTGGCGGGAAGTGGAAAAAATTTGTTTGAAATTTGAATCAAACAAAATTTTCACCTTTATCATGTCAGGTTGTGGGCATACTCATTTTAATGTTTTATATTTTTAAGGCCAAATACATACGCAGGTCCCTAAAGTTGTTCGTTTTTTTCTTCCAGGTACCTCAACTAACCCAGTTTCCTATCGAATCCTTGAACCCCTAATAATTTGATCCTTTTAAAATTCTTAGCTGATGTGGAGCCAAACGTGATCTCACGTTTTTTTAGCGCGTGGAGACGCTTTAAAAACATCTAATTAGCTTTAAGAACACCAGTTAAAATACCCTTTTAATAAGAAATTAAAAAACCTCAAATCATAAATTTAGATTCTGAACAATGCTTCAAACGCCTGAGTACAACAAAAAAGCTCACATAAAAGACGTGAGAGGAGGAAGATACTGCTTTTTGAAGAGTACACAAAGCAAATAAAAAACATGGATCTGAAAAAACCATAGGCAATAGAAGAAGACATGGGTACAATGGGAAAAAATGGGGAATATTTTAATAAGGGTAATTAATGGAGAATGAAGCTAAATGTAGATCAGAAAGTGGGATTCCAGGAGAAGAAGAAAGGGGTAAAGTTGAATTTTTGATTTATAGGGAACTGAATTTGAGGCCAAAATTATGTAATTAGTCAAATTATTGTTGATAAAGTATTGATTTTTCCCCATTTTTTTGTGTCCTTTGAGCTCTATCAATCTTCAACAACAAATAACAATCTACTGGAGAGCTTCTCTAGTGGCGAAAGCTCAAGAATCAGTGAGATCATATGGAGGATCGTGGTAGAAGTGTTTTTGGGGAAAATTGGTTTTTAGGGTTGAGATTTAATATGTGGCGCTGACGTGTAATTAGGTTGAAGTATATTGGTCGAAATATCCACGTGGGGGAAGGTTCATCTCACGCGCCCAATTACCAAAATAATTTGTTGAAATTTGGCTCCACATCAGCCAAGAATATTTAAAAGGATCAAATTGTTGGGGGTTCAAGGATTCAATAGGAAATTGGGTTAGTTAAAGTATCTGAGGGAAAAAACCGAACAACTTTAGGGGCCTGCGTATGTATTTGGCCTATTTTTAAAAAAAAATTGAAGTTGTTCAACGGATTGGTATTAAATCGAAAAAATAAATGTAATATTGTTACAAAATATGTAGATTTAGTTTTGGTGAAACGAATACGATTCTTTTTTCTTTAATTTAAGGTCAAGAATTTAAATTTAAAATATGAAATTAATATTGTTGAGTACAAAGATTGATTACGTAAGGATTAATGATTTAGAGATTAACAACGCAAAGATTAATAGTATATTGATTGGTAATGCAGGTTTATTTTTATCGAGTGTTTGGTTTATTATTTTCCACCTCATCTTGTGTTTAGATTAAAATTTATAATAAGTTTCTTTTCAATTATGCCGTTGAATTATTATGCAATTGGATCAGAATACATATTTGCCGGATAATATTATTTTCCAATGGTCTAGCTAGGAAAAGAACAATTTTGTTGTTATATTAGCTATTTTTTCACTTGAATTATTTGAGGATAAATAATTGTTATCTTAATAAATTGATCACTCATAAAATGTCAATTTTTATTTATTTTTTAAAAAATCATCTACTTTTAAAACTAAAAATACGATAAACAATAATAAAATTGAAAGAAACATTTATACATAAAAATTGCAAGTTGTAATTTTAATATGTATGTAATTTTATATATTGTTCAAAATATAAATAATTACATAGACTTATCTCGTGATATAGATTTTATGCATTATTAATACCACTAAGTCAGGAGCGGCCCAAGCGTATTAGTGGCCTAAAATAAAAATCAAACGGGGCCTTAAACTTAAATTGTTAATAACTTTTATATAATTTATTTCTTCTAGTTTTAACCTCATAAATATAACCATTCTTATTTTAAATTATTTTTCATAAGATATAGTACTCAAAATATGTCTTCTAATAATCCCTTCATTTTTTATGAAATGTTTATTTTTTCTACAAATAGTATTCAATATTTGTTAAAAAAATAATAACTTATAACCTATTATTATAAAAAAAAAATGAGGCCCCTTAAATTTGGGGGCCTAAGGCACATGTCTTTTTTTTTAACACTGTCGAACCACCCCTGCTCTAAGTGAAATGTATTAGTAATACATTATATAATATCAATACCATGTAGGATGCATAACTAATTTATAATTTAGTTATATGTAAGCCCAATAATATCCATTTGAATTAACTTATTTTTAGGTGATTTGTACTTTTAAATAGTTTTTAGTCTTTGAGGGGTATGGAAACAAATAAAAAGTGTTTTTGAACCCTCACATTTAGGTATTTTTTTTAAAAAAAAGTCAAAAAAGTAGGTATTTTTTTGGTCCACTTTTAATTGTCGTGATTTTATTTTTTAGTGTCAAACTATAAGAACTTTGACTATTAATATTTTATGATATATTTTTTCATATGCTAAAAAATTATACTTTATAGTATATTTCGTATGGTTTTTGAATATACAATTTTTGTTTAAAATATTGTAAATGTATCTAATTTAACTTTAAAAATTAGTCAAATTATCTTTCAGAAAATGCAACATGACAATTAAAATGGACGGAGTACTCTTACCGTTTCAAAAAAAGTGATATGGTTTGACTTGCCACAGAGTTTAAGAAAGTAAATAAGACTTTTTAATCTTGTGATCCTAAATTAAAGTTATGTCAAATGTAAAAATTTGTTCTTTAATTTTGTGGCGTTAAACATACCACGTGAAAAGTTGAAATTAAAATATCACCAGAAAAAGAAAAGAGGCTGGCAAGGGGACGGGGACGGGGACAGGGATGGGGGACGGGACGAAGGCGGACGGCGATGGGGGGATTTAGCCGGTCGCGGGATTGGGAGGACAAAAATATGTCTCATCCCGACCAACTATATAATGGATGGGACGGGGTTTGACGGGACGGGACGAGATGGAGATTTTTTTATTTTTTAAATACTTATTTATTTGTATTGAAATTATATGTTTTTATCTAATAAATTTTAAATTTAACTTTTAACTTTCAAATTTCAAATTATATTTTCAAATTTCAAGTTTCAAATTTCAAGCTTCAAGTTTCAAATTTCAAGTTTCAAGTTTCAAGTTCTAAATTTCAAACTTCAAACTTCAAATTAGAGAAGTTTAAATTTGTATTTTAAATATTTTATAGTAATTTAAACTTGAAATTTCAAATGTCAAATTTTGATTTTTAAATCAAGTATTTTAATTTAGTTTAGTATATATTTACATATGTATGTATAATTGTATATATTAAAATCAAAATGAAAGACAATAATTGTATAAAGAAAGACTTGAATAAAGTCTGTCAAATTTTTTCAATAAAATCTAATTGCAACTTATAATTAGAAGTTACAATTTACAAATATTCTTGGAATAACTAATCTACGCAACCACCTTCTAGGAAAGGTTTTGTTTCAATAAGTTCTCATATGTAAAACTAATATTTGTTACAAATATTAGATGGGTAACTAATCTTACGCAGCCACCATCTAGGAAGGGCTCTATTTCAATTAGTTCTCGTATGCAATCTAATAATATCTGTTTTCTCATTTAAAATTCAATTTTAATTGTCACATTATATCGAAAGTGATATCCTACGGTGTTGGCAAACTTGCTAGAAATTCTTGTGACTCTAATTTATCATCACTACATTCACGGATCGATTTGGATCAGTTATAGGTCAGAATCAAAATCAAATCAACTCAATCAATTTTAAAATTATCAAAACCAAACAAAAAACTATATACATTTATCGGTTTGGTGGTTATCAGTTTCGTTTGGTTTGGTTCGATTATTCGATTATTAACCATACACAAAAAAAAAATCATTTAAAATGTGAAAAAGTGACAACAATTCATTCAAAGTGAAAAATAGTTAGAAAAGACTTAAATTATCGAACTTTTAATTACTGAATTTTCTATCAATAAAGCTTAAAAATTCACCACATTTAGAAGAAAGAGGCAATAACATTTTCAGTCCCACAAAGAATTGTCATAAACACTCATATACATGAAATCAATAAGATAATTGTTTTCACCTTTGACATTTTGATTACAATAAGTAAAGTATAAAAATATTTAAATGAAAACATATATACGATCTTTAAAATTGTTTATATATTAAGTATGTATATTAATAAATATATAAGTATGTAATTCGGTTATTTCTTCGTTTTTCCGAATAAAACCATAACCAAATCAAATGCTATCGAATTTTAAAAATCGAAAACCAAAACAAACCAAATCCAAATAAAATCATTTTTATTTTATCGGCTTGATTTGATTTTTCGATTTGAATTGATTTTTTTCCAAATCCTGAACATCCCTAATAATAATTTCACTTTTTTCATTTTATCTTTAATACTTTTTTTAAAAAAATGTTAAGATGTATTTAATCACAAATTCTAGACTTTTTACATAATTTTAAATCAATTTAAACTTATCATATACACTAAAATCAACATCAATAATAGGAGGGTAGAAATAGTCTTGGCCAAGTTCATGAAGTTAACAATATCATCCATTCACAGCCACACATGTCCAATCTTTTCACAAAAGCTCTCATAACAACAAGACTAGGTCAAAAATCAAGAATCACATAAATTTTATCTTCAATAAAAAGATAGATTTTCACCTCTAAAAGTTTGTCCATTAACATTGTTTTCTTTATGAAAAAAAATATAATATATTAAAAAGACAAATTTTTAACATTTTCTTTGGAAAGAATAATTTTTTGTTATATAGACAATACATGAATGTACATTTAAGTTAAACTAGAAATGTACATTTAAGTTAAACTAAATTACTTTTTCAGGAAGATTGAATTTTGGATGCATTTATTTTATCTTCGTAATCAATTATATATGAGTTTGGTAAACTATAACACATGAGATCGATAAATAAATATATGAAAATTTTGTAACATCATTTCTTTTGTTCATTATTTTATTTTATACATAAGTGATTTTAAGGGCCAAAAGCTCATTGAATATTATCTTACCATTCATAATATTCTATATTGATGACAATTCGAATTGAAAAATAAATAAATTAAATGATCTCGCAAAATTAGACCTAAAAATTGTTTGAAATATTTTCACCCTTTTATTATATTTGAAAAGGAAAAATGTAAATTGAAATGTTACATTATCTATAATGTAATTATCAACAACTCTCATCTCACTTGAGAAATAAGTATAATTACTTAGATAATTTACACAAAATTATATTATGATCAAGTAATATTATATGATTAACACGCAGTAGTTTGACTAGATATATAGTGATGAAAATTATGAGTGATAAATTCGGATCTTGGTCATGCAAGTGATATCTTATACTTGCATTAGCAACACTTCTATGCTCCTCATAGATGTACTATTAACTATATCATAATTTCGGTCAGTTTTTCAAAATAGATATACATATTATATTTATACGTTTTTTAAAAGAAAGTTAACGAGTACATGTCAACCTAACTTTGAATGTGTCCGCCTTTTTAAATGATATCTTGTAATAATAAAATGTGATATTTTCATAAATCGTTGATTATATATTTTCTCAATAGTATTAAAAATTTACTGTATATTAATTTATGTGTAAATCACTAATAAATAAAATTGTGAAATGATTATTTTGAACTTAATCGTGAATACGATAATTTTTTTTTAATAATATAATGAACTAGTAAAAGAAAAAATAAAATCAGTAGAGTATAGCTTAAGACACTCAATTGCAAATGAATCCAAACAACTTGTTAAATTTGCGAAGATCAAGGTTTGACTGTAATTTATCTGTGGATGAAGGGCAAAAACGTCAGAGAACAATGCTGACGGTAATTTTCAGAAAACAAAATAATAGGGTTTGGGCTTTTTAGGTTTTGAAGCCAGCTAGGGGCATGAAGAGTAAATTAAGCACGCAGACAAGGGTAGTTTGGTCACAAAGACAACCTTAAATACGTGGCGTTTTACTCCTCCAACTTGTGTCATATCTTCCCAAGGCTTGTGAGGAAGAGAAGAAGAATAACAACAAAACGTCGACTATCGCAAGGCTAGTTGCCGGCGAGTGATTGGCGTCGCCGATCGAGTTTTCCGGCTGAGATTTGTTTTGTTTTCTTTATTCACATAATTAAACCAATATATCAAGAAGAAGAAGAAGGATCTGTCATTGTTTCTGTTAGCGAGACCTGAAGATTTAGTTGTTTCTGCGAAGATCGCATTCTTTCTGAAGAGGATCGTCAAGTTTTGAGTAGAAGAAGTCGTCGCGGAATCTGTACTTGTCGGCGAGTTTAATTTTTGTTTGTTGGGAAGAAAATTAACAGGTATTGAAAACCCTAGCTAATGCTTTTCTGCGATTTTTTGTTCATTGTTTTTCACTAATCATCGGAGGAGAATATACAAATGTTTGGGACTACCAGATTTGTGGTTTTAGAAGACAAATCTAGGGTTATTTCCTTCCTTTTCAAGCTGTCAATGGCTTCAAGATTCATAATCAGCCCGGAATTGCCTTTGTTTTGTCTACTCTGTAATGATTCTCCAGAGCCGCGACAATTGAATTTGCGATTTGATCAAGGTTTAAAAATCCATAGTTTTATCTTTGATGATTCTTTTCTGGCCTCGTGTATATCAATCAATTGCTGAAGCAATTGAAGTTGCGATTCAGGATCAGGCCGAAAGTGCCTTTGTTTTCTCTACTGTATAATGATTCTCTGGTACCGAGGCAATTGAAGTTGCGATTTGATCAAAATTCCATTCAATTTGGATTTTCATATCCATAGCCTTATCTTTGATGAATGTTTTCTGGCATCATGTATATCAATCAATAGCTGAAGACTTAAGTGCTTTCTGGTGGCATAGGATCTGTGGTGGGAGGTCAGAAATAGCTCATTAAACAAGAGATTGAGGAGTCAACTAAGCATCTCAGTGGAGGGATTGAATACCCAGATACCTAAGCCAACCATCAGATTGTTCCCGGGGCCCCATTCCTGGAATGACTCATCTTCAAAACCTTAGGTGGAGCTTCTGCCTCTCTTTTAGATTGATATGTAATGTCTGCATTTTCAAAGCCCTGAGCTCTTTTAGATTCATGATTCTCGATTAGATTCATATGCTAGAGATCATATTCTGCCAACTTTAGAGGAAGGGTGGTGAACAAAGATTAATTGGCTATTATGAGTATAATATATCATTTTGCATTTCTGTAACACCGCTGAGAAAAAAGCTACACACCTTTCGTCAAATTCCTGGCTCGCCATGTTGCAATTCTGGGTCTATTTCATTGCTATATATTTAACTCTTTGTGTGCTCTGCTTAGGCTATCTGTTTCATCCAAGGTAATTTGTTAAATATATAGGATCTCTACTTAATCTCTCTTTTTTCTCTGCTTTCACCTTTTTCCCATCTTACATGCACAAATGGGACAAAATGTACCTTCACCGCGACATTGCCTCCTCTTCCCCTCTTCCCCCTATTATTTGCTTCTTGTTTTAAGTCCTTGTTTGTTTTGTTTGACGTGATAATAGTTTAATACAGAATGACTATAGACTTTTTCTAAAAGTCTAATGACCTCCCTGATAGTTTATCCACGCCTCTAGCTCATTAAAGTTTAGGGCAGGGATGAGTAAGCATTATTATTAGGGCTCGTCACTAGAAAATGCTAGAACACTTTACATTTCAATAGAAAGATAGTAGTTGAAGAGATTGACGGATATTTATGCAATATGACCTATGTTAATAATCTTTCTCTGCCCAATTAATATGTGTAATGAGATACATTTCTGATTTTAAGATTGTATGAAGCAATGTGGCTATGGTAAACCTAGTTAAAAAGTATGCCTGTAATTTGTGTCTTGTTACTCATGAAAATACTGCAATTACAGAGTCTCAAATAGCTTAACGATGCTAAGTGGAATATTTTAATTGTGCAGACTTGCTTGTGTACATGTCCTGATAATTTAAAATCGACATTTGAGGAGTTCAATTAAGAGAAACAAGCCTATTGAGACGTTACACAAGACTTGTGGAGGGAGTTTGTAAGTTGATGGGATCCATATCTGGCAACATGCTTAATACTGTAAGTCCGGAAGTTGCAAAGTCTAGAGATCTTGAGCTGAGTTGGAAGTCTGTGACAAAGAAAAGGCGGTCTAGGAGGACAGTTGCTAGACGCCTCAATGAGGGTATGAAGATGATGAACAGGAGTCCCAAGAGGGTTGGAGATTTTTCAGGCTCAGGTTCTGACAAGGTACTTTGTGATTCTTTTGTAATGATTTTATCAATACCAGTTTTAGTATGTCTAATTGTTGCATCTATTAAATATTTAGCAGATTCATGGAGCCGGCAGTTGGTCTTCTGATAAAGCTGAGCATGTTCCAATTAAGAAAAGAAGGAATTTGGTTCAAACTTCATCGGCGCAATCTCGAAATCCATCTATTGACTGTGAAGATTCACTATCACCACAATCTCTTCTAGCAACTCCTATGCCATCAGAAGACTCCGACCAAATTTCGATTTATAGCCATTCATCTGATCATTGGAGTTCAGACCCACGTTCTAGTGGACGTGCATTGAGATTTGACAGAAAGGCAGCCCGCAAAGTTGGTCTTAGTGATAAATTAGTAGATGCTAAAAGTTCTAAGATTGCTACTCGGAAACTTTACAATTCAGAAGACTTCTTGGGAATTGTGCTTTTAGCTGATGCTGCTTGTACTAATTACAAGGATGGTGACCTTGATAATGCAAAGGAAGCACATGCTATGGTTGCATGTGCAGCACCAGGGGGATTTGTTGGGTCTACTCCTCATCCGAAGGACATATCAGCCCTGAAGGAGTTGGCGGATCCTGGTAGAGGAGATATGATGCATGGAAGCAACATGGAGTCCTCCGCTGTTAATGAATCGGCTGTTGCTCTTAAAAGTTTTGCTGACTTTAAAGAACCTTCAGTTGTAAGTAGACCAGTGTCACCAAAGGTCGACAGAATACACTGGGATCTCAACACTTCAATTGAAACATGGGTGCAACCTCCCAAGGATTCTTCTGTGGAAAATGCCTTTGCCAATGGCTTAGATGATGGAGCACAGAAAGAGAAACACATAATAGAAATTTGTGATAAAAAGGGGGGTTTCGAATACTGTAAACCCATTTCTGGGCCTGCTGATCAAAATGCAACAGTTTATGAGTTTGCTGAAGTATGCAAGCTTGAATCAGTCTCAGTTAATGCTGGTGAGTTTGGAAACATTGTTAGCCATTCTACCAAAGCCTTGGACTCTTTATCTGTGCAAAGAGAAACATTTGATGAACTTGTCACTGGAGATTCACCATTAGCTGATTCTTCTTTAGTTAAATCAGAGAATGCTTCATGCATGCTTGTTTCAAATGGATTAATTACGAATGCTTCTGATGGCCTAGTTTTGACACAGATTAGAGAGTCTTCTGTAAAGGCTGCAGGATTTAATAAAGCTGCTTTATCTGAGGTCCCATACCCAGCAAAGCCTGATTGTGAGAACGCCTCTAATAAATACATTGACTGTAGTGATCCTATAACCAGTGAAGTTTCTGATACTAGTATTTTGAATGTCATGGATGTTGAAAGTTCTGATAGTAATCCACATGACAACATTTTAGCTATTGATTCTCAAATGCAGTTAGAAGGGAATGAAGTAATTTCTAAGTTCAGTGATAACTTAACATCTAATCAAGTGGAAAAATGCACAACTTCTGGGAAGGACTCCTCAAGAAGCTGTAATGAGGGATTGCAGATCGATGACACTAGTCAATTTGCAAGGAGTGCTTCGGCTTTTGAAGAAAGCCATAATTCTGATATATCTCATGAAGATCATGGTCAACTTATTAGTCGAGAGCATGTGACTAGAACTGAGGCTGGCTATGATTCTCCATTTGAGGACGGAGAACTAAGGGGATCAATTATGTATTCTTTGGAGGACAATGAAATTAAGGATGGTGAAGATGAATGTGTTGATTATGCTTCAGAAGGTAGAGTTGACTTGGATTTTGATGCCAGTGATTACCCATCCTTTGAAATGGTTGAAGCAGGTTCTGATGGTTCACAAAGTACAGAAAAAAGAATCTCGTCAACCAGCAGAGCAGGAGTAGATTTTGTGAAGAGTGGATCTGCAAAAAACTTTATAAAGAGGCATTTCAACAGGGAGGACAATAGCATTGGTGATAGTGGTGGAAAGAAAGGGTTGGGTCCTGGATCTGGATCTAGATCTACAGCTCTAAGGTTCAATGATAAGATTGGAAGAAAAGAAGATGCTTTTAGAAAAGGGCATACATCTGATCGCATGGCAGCATATGAATTCAGAGGGTCATACACGGAGGAAATTAGTTCAAAGACAAACAGAGGGAAGCTACAGTCACGTATTGAAGGACCGCTACATTTGGGTGCGGCAGATGGGAATAGCGCTGCACGGAAGTACCAAAACAGGTGGGTTTTTTGTTTCTGAGACTAAGTCCTTTACAGTGTTCTTTCCATAAAGTCTTACATAAAGTCTTGCTTTCTTATAAATTACATGATAATTTTAGCACCAATGCATGTGAATATTTGTTTTCTGACTATGATATGATGCCTCTTAAGATGGTTCTTTCCTTTGAGTCTTGCTTTCTTATAATTTACTTGGTGATTCTTGTAGGCCCCATCACCTTATTGGTTGTTACAATAAGCCTGTAAGAGAAGTTAGTCCAGATAAATTCGTTGGTAGATATCGATCTGGTTATAATTCACAAGACAAAAGGGCAACGAATGGCCAGTGGAATAGCTCGAGTTCAAGAGATTGCTACTACCCAAATGCTTATCGTGACCCTGCGAGTGATAACTACTCAAGGCACCGCAATTTTGCAAATTCTGCTGACAAGTTAGGTGGGTTTAGCTCTCGAGATCATCAGCAATCAATAAATTTTCCCTCAGAAGGTGCGCGCAGGCCACCTGTGAGGAGGAGATCATCTGTTGAAAGGGATGACTATTATGATGTTCATAGGAGGATGGTACCAGTGAGAGGAGCCTACCGGAGTCGCAATAATGCTGAAAGTGTCTCTGAGAGGGTTGCAAGAGGTGCAAGGGAAGAAGGGTATGAGTTTATGCCTGGTGATGTACGCGTGCCTCAGTATGTACCCCCCAGAGGAGAAAGAACTGGTTCTCCAGCTTCAAGTAGAGTAGCTCGTATTCCACTGCTGAGGAGGAGATCTCGTTCAAGATCTAGAACACCTTCTCCCCATTCGTGGCATGCACAGAGAGAACGAGACCTCAACAGCAGAAGAAGGCATAGTAGATCTCCAGATATAAGGTCTGATGCCAGAATGAGTCGAACGAGAATGCCCTTCCGGAAACATGGTTTTACAGCCAATTATGGTAAAGATTTCTCATCTCCAACAAGAGGCCACTGCCCTCCTGAACGAAGTACTAGATGGATAGATGAGAGAAGTTTTGCAGATGAAAATTCAAAGAATAGGTGGTCTCGTAAAAATAATTAGGTCTCCTTGGAGCACCCCGGTCTAGTGAATATTGTGATCCTGTAAGTTTTGGTCTTTTTCGCACCGGTTTAGGGTCTGGTTATTGTTCTTAGGTCTATGTTTTGATATTTCAATTTTTTTTACTAAGTATTACCTGTAAAAATTGAAAAATACAAAATAGAGTCATGTTTAGCATGCAAGTTAAGCTTCCATTTTCAAAGGGAAGAGAACTTTCCTACTGATCGTAGAAGAGCCCATAAAAATGTTCAACATATGTGCTTAATGTCATTTACATTATGTTTGAGTTCATTTCGATAATTACCGTTAAATGATTGTGATTCTGTATTGTAAATCACATGGCAATTTGTTTTTTTAGTGTCAAGAAGATGATGAAGTGATGAATTAAGTTGCTTAAACAATATATTCATTAAAAGACAAGCTTGCTAAAAGGTTTCTTACAATGTGACGCAAACAGGGGCGGACCCCACGTGGTATTCGCCAGGTGCTCGAGCATCCATTAACTTCGTTACAGAATATATTTATCTACGTAGAAATCGATAGATATCTGTATAAAATTGACATAGAGCAATCGATGAATAAATCATATGGTTGGCCCAATGGTTTTTGGATGAATACTTAAAACTCTTTTAGTGTTGTTGTACCAAGGTTCGAATGTCAATATTAACACATATTTTTTACTATAACTATTTAAATAGGTTCTTCGACTTTTACGTAGGATATGATAAAATAAATATCCTAAAACTCAAAATAAATTGACATTATTTTAATTGTGAAGAATAAAATCACATGAAATCATTCTCAAGTTACGTTGAAATAGTATTTAACAGAACAACTTAAAATTTAATTATTAAATTGAAATTATAAATCCAATACTAAATTGGAGACCCTCTTGAGCAAGACTTTCTTTTCCTTTTAATTTCATTTTCTTTGATATTTGCTTGTAACTTTTAATTTTAACATTAAGATATCTTCAATTTTGGCCCTATTTTACACAATTGGTGCTTCCTGAGAAGCAGCAAATTGGAGCATAGCCAAAAATGGAAGAAGAATGAGGCAGCAGAGAATTTGGGATTTTCTGTAGTAGGGTGGTTGCCTATCTCTGCTTTGCCAGTGATTTCTCCATTAATGGAACAAAAAGCCAACAACCCTTTTAGATGAACAAGAAAAACAAACATTAGTTCTTCCAAACACACATATTTATACTATTTTTCCTTCTCCTTCTCCTCTCTTTATGCTGCTGAATGCTGATGTTGTAATGGGGCTATGATGATTTTGATTGTTTCCTTTCTGGGCTATCTTCAATCACGGCATTGAGGAAAATCCGACCCGTATCTTGGCAGGGCGACCCGGTTAAGGCTTAGAATAGCAAACTGGTGTCTGCAGCCATGGCGGCGTCGCTTTTCTCTTTTGTTTTGTTAAGATATACAACAAATCTGAGCCCTTAATAATAACCCATTACGGGTTTAAGCTGAAGAATGAGGCATCGGAGAAATTGGGATTTTCTGTGAAGGGTGGTTGCCCATCTCTGCTTTGCCAGTGATTTCTACCAAAAACATCAACAGCCCTTTCAAATAAACAAAAAAATAAAATAATAATTGGATGAACTTCATCCGAACACATTACACATCTTGATTCTGATGATGATGTTGTTGTTAAGGGGCTGTGATGATTGCTTGCTTCCCTTCTTGGCTATGTTCAATCACGGAATTGAGGGAAATACGACCCGTATTGGCAGGGCGACCCAGTTAAGGCTTTGAATAGCAAACTGGTGTCTACAGCCATGTCTGCGTCGCACTTCTCTTTCACTTTATTCAAATACAGCAAATCTGAGCCCTCAGTAACCTGTTTCATGGTCTTTGATGGGTTTGCGTTGAAATTTCAGCTCTGAAGGTTGAGGCATTGGAGAAACGAGGAATTCGATAGGAAAGAATGAGGCATTGGAGAAACAGGTCATTCGAAGGTGAAAAACACAAAGAATTTCCCCAAACACGGAAAAGGTTAGCCCAGAAAGAAAGAAATGAGGCAAAATAGAGAGTTTGGGTTTTCCTTTAAAGCTTGTTTGAATGGTTGTTAATCTATTGTATTGTATTGTATTGTATTGCTTAGTGTTGTTACTTAACCGATTTGGCATGATCAAGATATTACCTTATTCTTTTTCATTCTTATTTTGTCTTTGCTTATAATTTAATTATCTTCCTTTATTCTTTACCATACCTATTTATACTACTTGTAAACTTATAACCTGCATCATACTATTTTCATAGGCTTGTCCTTTAAATTATTGATGTGCGACATTATTGAACGACAAAAATGATACAATCCATCCAAAAATTGTGTTCATTAAAACAATATGATACAACACAATCCTATACAATGTCATACATTATGAATAAATATATAACAACGATCCAAACAGAGTGTTGAAGGGTGGTTGCCCCTCGTTCTGCCACAAAGTGGAAAACGGATTTAATTGTTGTGGATATGACCCATGAAGAGGCAGTTATGATAATTATATTTGGGCTAACCAATTTGGGCATGGAGATGACCTGTTCCAATCTTGGCGTGGCAACCCAGTATGGCATGTGATTGAGACTTCTCTCCCATGCAACTGGCGTTTGCAGCCATGTTCTGGCTGGCTTCTCTTTTGCCTTATCATAAAACACATCTGGGCACCTTTTGCTCGGAAAGAGAGGAGAAAAAGAATGTTTTTCTGTGATATAATTTTAGTATATGTTGAACCTGCCATTTTCTGATACAATAACGTATCACCATATGTGTTTCATATTAGCTGAACATCGCATAGAAAGTAAGAAGAATGAGGAATCAGAGAGGTTGGAATTTCCTGTAAAGGGCGGTTGCCCCTCTCTGCTATGCCCATGATTCTCCATTGATAACCAAAAAAACCAACAACCCTTTGTTATAAACAAAAATAAAATAAAAATTCTTTGTGCTGTTGCTGCTTATCTTGTAAAGAGGCTGTGAAGAGTTATGGTCTACATTCAATCTCGACATTGAGAAATATCCGACCTGTATATTGGCTGCGCGACCCAGTATGTCTTTATGTAGCTAACTGTTGTCTGCAGCCATGTTATGGTCACCTTCTCTTTTGCTGTGGTACAAAAACACAAAATCTGAGCCTATGACCATTTTCATTGTCTTCAAGAGACAGTTCATTATTGAAGGTTAAAAATTCCAAAGAGTTTACCCAAAATACGGAAGGTTACCCAGAAAGACTTAAAGAAATGAGGCAAAACGGAGGGTAGCGAGACTTTCTTTAAAGGGTGGTTGCTCCTATCCGTTTTTCCATTGATTTTCCTCCATTGTCAAACAACCAACAACACTTTGTTTCATGAGAAAAAGAGAAGGAGAAAATACGAAATGCAAAATGGATTTAACTTATATACACATCTTTTCTTGTGTGTGTGTGTACATGTGTTTACTGTGTTGATGGAAGGTACATAGAGAGCAGTGATGATGATGTTTCTATATCTGGGCTAACCAATTTGGGCCTGAAGATGCCGTATCTTGGTGTGGCAACACGATATGGCCTGTGATTGGGACTTCTCTCCCAGGCAAACGGGGTTTGCGGCCATGGCGTGGGTGGCTTCTCTTTTGCCTTATCATAAAATACATATCTGTGCCCCATTTGCTTGAAAAGAGGAAAAAAAAGGAACTTTTCGGTGATTTAATTTTATGTTGAACCTGTAATTTTCTGCTACAAGCTTTAAATCATCTTATAGTCCCAATGTATCATTATATTTGTTCACTATCAGCTGATCATGGCCTTGAAAGGATGAAGAATGAGCCATCATAGAGATTGGGATTTTCCTTAAAGGGTGGGTTGCCACTCCTATGCCAGTGATTTCCATTGATATCCAAAAAATTAACAGCCCTTTGAAAGAAACAAGATAGGGAAAAAACAAAATTTTCATCCAAACATGCCTTTTTGGAACAGTTACAATCATTGCATTGAGATTGTTGGATGGGATACACTGGGTATGTTGTTTGTTGTTTGAGTATATTATTCACAGCTCGCTTGGATGGTGTTATCGTTACAAAGCGTTTCTGTGCCCTTCAAATATTTTTCTTTTTCTTTTTGTTAATGCTTTTGCGGAGTATTGTATGTTGACGGTGGGAGTGGTAGAAGCGATGATGGTAAGTATAATCAGTCTGCTTGAAAGAGGTGAGACAATGATTTTGATCAGATTTTAATTCCTTTCTGAGCTGATTAATTGCACATTTGAGGTTATCTGATCCTTAAAGATTATCTGGTGGTCTTGCAGCCATGGCATTGCTGGGACTCTCTTTTTGAAAGTTGATGTTAGTGTTTGT
The DNA here is from genome assembly GCA_027705065.1 of Solanum peruvianum. Taxonomy (NCBI): domain Eukaryota; kingdom Viridiplantae; phylum Streptophyta; class Magnoliopsida; order Solanales; family Solanaceae; genus Solanum; species Solanum peruvianum. Next base: position 2,633,417 of record JAKWJD010001757.1, on the reverse strand, counting down.
TTTGTTCTTTCTCTTTTATTTGGCTCGTAGCTATTCTCTTCTGATCCCAATGATGTTTGAAACGCTTATTATGTCGAGATTTTTTTTATTTGAGTCGGATGTATGACAGAAAATGAGTCTTGTCCATAAAGATTAGGTAAGGTCTAAGTACATCCTAACCTTCGACTACACCAAGTATGTTATTGTTGAATGGATTGAAAATAGCTTTTACTAACATCTGTTAGTAGTCTTATTGACGTCTTACTGTAATATTTTAGTCTTTGCTTAATTTTACTTTGAGTTTGAGATTTTCTTTATTTGTCTATTTATGATGTTTTTGGAGTTCGCTTACACTTTATACATATTGAATAGCATCGATACTACTAAATTGTATACTGCTAATGTTTCTACTGCAATGCTTTACTTTTATCATCTTGTTTTGGTTTCACTAAATTGTATATATTCTGAGCTTTTAGTTCATTAATATATGCCAAATTTGTTATATTATTTTGTCTATTAATTTTAGCAGAGGCTTTCTACTGTTCGGCTTCCACTGCTCTCAAATAAACTAGTGTCAAAACTCACTTTCTGTTGGCAGGGTAGAATGCTAGAGCCTAATGGAGTGTTCTCAATTACGCTCGTCCGCTTATTGTACGTATTGATTTCACTCTCTTCCTCTTAGTAAACATTAATTTTAAATATGAAAATTCATTGTAGGTATCCCTTGAGCATATGTTGTTTTTCTATATGGATTATTTTTGTTCTTTAGGTTCTTCAAAATTCCGGACTTTCATTTGTTTCCCGATGACTACTGGCTATCTAAAAAGTTGAGTTTTTCATAAGCCATGAAAAACGTATTCCTGCCTCATATTGTTTACCAACTTTAGAAAAGATAAATGAAGAGAAATATGTATACATGCAGGACAGGAAGAGAAGAGAAAATTACTGTTAACTGATTGTGATTCTGTCTTGTAACTCATATGACAATTTCTTTTAGTCAACAATATTTTTGTGTCAAGAAGATGATGAAGAGGTATATATTATTATGTCTTTCTTTTGCTTCTGGATTTGCTCCTCTACGAATTAAGTTACTTAAATTGTATATTCATTGAAAACACAAGCTTGCAAAAAGGATTCTTACAACGTGAAGCACAATTTTGCAAGCAATGTATTTAATCTTATTTTCTTTGATATTTGCTTTAAATTTTTTTATTTTTAACATTGACATATCTTGTTCTTCACACAGGTTTTGTATATAAATTTTATTCGTAGTAATTTAGTGTTTCTAAAATTAAGCTTAACAAATAATCAAGGATAATCAACTCAATTTAATTTATTTCAGAAAAAGGCAAATAGTTTATCTATTGACCAATATGCCCCTGATTCCACTTCCCCAGAATTTTGCCTTATTTAACACACAGGTACTCTCTGGGAAGCATCAAATTCGAGCATAGCCAAGAATGGAAGAAGAATGAGGCGACAGAATTTGGGATTTTCTCTAAACGGTGGTTGCCCATCTCCAGTTTGCCAGTGATTTCTCCGTTAAACAAAAAACCAACAACCCTTTCAAATGAACCAGGAAAGCCCGCAAAACTACTCCTGTTCCTCTTCTCTTTCTCCGCTCTTTTTGCTGCTGATGTTGTAATGTGGCTATGATGATTGATTGCTTCCTCTCTGGGCTATGTTCAATCACGGCAATGAGAAAACTCCGACACGTATCTTGGCAGGGCGACCCTGTTAAGGCTTTGAATAGCAAACTGGTGTCTGCAGCCATGGCGGCGTCGCTTTTCTCTTTTGCTTTATTAAGAACTACAGCAAAATCTGAGCCCTTAATATCCCATTTTGTGTTCTTGAATGGTGATTTCATTCTCGGGTCGGAAAACCCATTACGGGTCTGAGACGAAGAATGAGGCATCTGAGAAATTGGGATTTTCTGTGAAGGGTGGTTGCCCATCTCTGTTTTGCCAGTGATTTCGCCATTCATAACCAAAAAAAAAAACCAACAGCCCTTTAAAATAAACAAAATAAATAAATAAAAAATTGGATGAACTTCGTCCGGACACCCCTACTTTTGTTGTTGTTGTTGTTGTTGATGTTGTAAAGGGGCTGTGATGATTGCTTGCTTCCTTTTTGAGCATTTTTCAATCAGGACATTGAGAAAATCCGACCCGTATCTTGGCAGGGCAACCTGGTTAAGGCTTTGAATAGCAAACTAGTGTCTGCAGCCATGGCGTTGTCGCTCTTCTCTATCGCTTGATTCAAATACAGCAAATCTGAGCCCTCAATAATTTTTTTCATGGTTTTGATGGTGAGTCTTCTCAGTTCGGAAAACCTATTATGGGTTTGTGTTGAAATTTCAGCTCTGAAGAATGAGGTATACAACAAATGGGAACTTCGAAGATTAAAAAAATAAATAATTTCCCTAAACATGGAAAAGGTTAGTCTAGAAGGAAAGAAATGAGCCAAATTTATCTTATTTTATTCTTTCCTATTTAAAGTAGTGTTTATCCCCAAATTTGATGCCCTTTTTCTATATCTTGATAGTCCAAAAATTCCGAGGCTATGAAGATTATCTTAAAAAAGACTGAAAAACATTTGAGTTAATTCCAAGGTGTGGCTTGGCAAAGACAACTTGGAAGGTCTTTGAAGGAGGATGAAGAAATAATAAGTTTCTTGTAGTCCCTTCTTACGAGGCAACCAATCTTTGCAGTCATGCCTGTTTTAGCTCTGTTCTTTGATTACATAGGCGAAAATCTGAGCCTCCTACCTCAATTTTACTTAATGTTTCGTGATCTGATCACTGAAACAGTATCTGTTAGGGGCTTTCTTGAATTGATCTAAAAATTCAGTTACTGCTTTTAAATCTTAAAATTGATTTTATTTTTCAAAAATGTTGAGGGATAATTTGGTTTTCATGAAAAGAGTGGCAAACAATGGCATGGTCTCGAGTCTTGATGTCTCCACTAACTTATTTCTGAAATTTGGTGACTGGTCACAAGCAAGAATTGATGATAGCTAACACAGGTGATGGTGAATGTTGATAGGAAAGTAAAACATTCATTTCTGAAATTTGATGACTGGTCCCAAACAAGAGTCGATGATAGCAAACACAGGTGACGATGAATGTTGATAGGAAAGTAGAACTACTTTTAGCTTCAACTGACAAGTCTATCTAATGTTTGGTCTGTAATTGACTTGCTTTATTGGTCTTTCTTTTTCATTATCACTTATCCTAAGGTTAGGTAATTATAACTTCTATGCATCATGAGTATATCTCTTACAAAGAATCCCTCAAATTGTCAATGCATGGTGAATTCTGTATTAGCGCTCTTTTGTAAGTCAGAATAACCTTGAATCTCACTGGACTTTTACTTGACATGCTCGAAGCCTCTTATTGCAAGGTCTTCAGCATCTTGAAGACAATTACAGGTATTAGTACTCCCTGCTGTTGTGATAAATTTTTAGTTGAAGGATAAGCTTTATTCTAATATGCCCAAGTATTCAAATGCAGAACTTTTGCCTTACGATTCCAAGAATTCTGGGAGGTCATTCTTTATTTTGCGCTTTCTTGTGGTGCCTTTTGAGACTCTTCACTAAGAAAATCACTGTACATTTAGTTGGAACAGGTGTGAGAAGGGGAGGAAGAGGTATTGAGAAGTAGTAGTATTTTAATATCATTTTCTGGAAATTTTTGATGTTTAGACATCTCTTTTTGCATTGTTCTGTAGAATATGATATTTGGAACATGTTATCTCTACTTTTGGCATATGAAAGCTGGTGTATGGGAAATTGAAAAATCCATCAAAAAGGTTTGGGATTTAGTACCTGCTACTATTTTTTGGGGCATCTGCAATGAACGGAATTGTAGATGCTTTGATGAGATTTTAACACCTACACATCAAGCAAAGTGCTTTAGTGATTGAATAGTTATGTTGTGTATATGAGCAAGCATTATCTCCCTCTCTTGTAATTTTTGCTTGCATCTTCTGGATGCCTTAAATGAATTACTTTTACTTCATCAAAATAAGTATTCCCAAGGTCAAAGCGAAAATCCCCAAAAAACATTCTTTTTTGTTGATATGAGTTGCTCATCCTGACGATGTAGTTATTTTGGAGGAAATCTGCTGAAGACCAGCTGAGTGCAATCTACATCTTCTTGGTGCACGGACAGAAAACAAATTGCTTTATTATACTTAATAAATGGGGCTTAAAGACATAGTTTCATGATGTTTAACCATTTTCTTAATCTTGTCCAAATCAGGCAGACTCTTTCGGAGATGAAGAGAAGAAACACTTTCATACCCGGGTCTGCCGTGGCTGTAAAAAGTAAACTCTATGCATGAAGTTGTCATTTGCATAATGATATGCATAGTACTTCAGGGCATGGAGAACTTATTAAAAATGGTTTGTGATTTCTACTTCACCTCTATTTTTATGTCTTATCTTCATTTTAACTTGATATTTTCTGAAATTCTATGCATGTTGTTAATGAGCAATTGTTTGTCATCATCAATTTATATGTGAAACTTTAGGTTGTCCTATGGCTGTGAGTTAAAGAAATTAAATTTGGCTCTCAATGTGTCTAAGGTGAAACATTATTGTTGTGATTCTCACAAGGGGAATCACAATCGATGCGGAAACAAAAGAAAAGATAGAAGAAGAGACACAGATAAGAAACAATTGGCAACCAAAGGATTATTAATCCAATAACCTCCAATCTAGATTGAGGATTACTATAAACTGGCATGTCAATGTGGTACTGTGAACATTGCTATAGCTTGTTCATTTGTCTCTTTCTCGATACATTCACTGCTGCCACTGACATTTATCAAATTGGGTGTCCATATTACACATCTATTGCTTGAACCCCGGAATTTAACAAAAAATGAAAAACTTTTTTGTTCGACCATCTTTGTTAGCTTTTATTTCTTTTTAAACATGAAAGTTTTTTTGTATAGACTAGGAAATGATTTTGTAAAAATGAATAGTATGCAATAAACAAAACTTAGATCACAAATATCATTGCCTCATAGATCAAATCCAAGCTTGTAACTTTATTAAAGCTATTTAAATAGGTTCTTCAATTTTGACATAGGATATTATAAGATAAATCTATTAAAATTAAAATGAATTGAAATTGTTTTAATCGTTAAGAATAAAATCACATGCAATCATTTTAAATCACCTTGAAAAACATCAACATTCATCATTCTTAATATTTAACACAACAACTAAAAGTTTAATTACTAAATTGAAATTATAAATCCAATACTAAATTGGAGACCCTCTTGAACAAGACTTTTTTTTTCTTTAATTTCTATCTTCTTTGATATTTGCTTGAAACTTTTAATTTTAATATGTTCTTCTTCACACAGGTTTTTTATATCAATTTTTTTTCTAAAATTAAGCTTAACAAAAATTTTTATCTATTGACCAATATGCCTCTGATTCCACTTCCCCAGAAATTTTTGCCCTATTTTACACACAGGTGCTCCCGGAGAAGCAACAATTTGGAGCATAGCGAAAAATGGAAGGTGAATGAGGCAATAGAGAATTTGGGATTTTCTGCTAAGCCAGTGATTTCTTCATTAATGGAACAGAAAGCCAAAAACCCTTTTAAAAGAACAAGAAAAACAAACATTATTAATATTTAATTCTTCCAAACACACGCTAATTATACTCTTCTTCCTTCTCCTTCTCCTCTCTTTGTATTGCTGAATGCTGATGTTGTAATGGGACTATGGTGATTGATTGCTTCCCTTCTGGACTATGTTCAATTACGGTATTGAGGAAAATACGACCCGTATCATGGCAGGGCGACCCAGTTAAGGCTTTAAGTAGCAAACTGGTGTCTGCAGCCATGTCTGCGTCTCTCTTCTCTTCTCTTTCACTTTATTCAAATACAGCAAGTCTGAGCCCTCAATAACTCGTTTTATGGTCTTGGATGGATTTGTATTGAAATTTCAGCTCTGACGAATGTGGCGTTGGAGAAACGGGGAATTCGATAGGAAGAATGAGGCATTGGAGAAACAGGTCATTCTAAGGTGAAAAAAACAAAGAATTTCACCAAACACGGAAAAGGTTAGCCCAGAAAGAAAGAAATGAGGCAAAATAGAGAGTTTGGGTTTTCATTTACAGCTTGTTTGAATGGTTGTTAATCCATTATATTGTATTGTATTGTATTGCTTTGTGTTGTTACTAAATCCATTTGGTATGATCAAGATATTACCTTATTCTTTTTCATTCTCATTTTGTCTTTGCTTATAATTTAATTATCTTATTTTGTTCTTTACCATACCTATTTATACTAGTTGTAAACTTGTAACCTGTATCCTATTATTTTCTTAGGCTTGTACTTTAATTTACTGGTGTGTGACATTACGTAACGACAAAAAATGATACAATCTAAAACATTGTGTTCAAAAACAATATGATACAACACAATCCTATACAATGATGTCATACATTATGAATAAATATATAACAACGATCCAAACGGAGTGTTGAAGGGTGGTTGCCCCTCGTTCTTCCACAAAGTGGAACGGATTTAACTGTTGTGGAGATGACCCATGAAGAGCCAGTTATGATAATTATATTTGGGCTAACCAATTTGGGCATGGAGATGACCCGTTCCAATCTTGGCGTGGCAACCCAGTATGGCATGTGATTGAGACTTCTCTCCCATGTAACTGGCGTTTGCAGCCATGTTCTGGCTGGCTTCTCTTTTGCCTTATCATAATACACATCTGGACACGTTTTGCTTGGAAAGAGAGAAGAGAAAAAGAATATTTTTCTGTGATATAATTTTTGTATATGTTGAACCTGCCATTTTCTGATACAATAATGTATCACCATGTGTTCCGTATTAGCTGAACATAGCATAGAAGGTAAGAAGAATGAGGAATCAGAGAGGTTGGGATTTCCTGTAAAGGGTGGTTGCCCCTCTCTGCTATGCCCATGATTCTCCATTGATAACCAAAAAGACCAACAACCCTTTGTTGTAAACAAAAATAAAATAAAATTCTTTGTGCTGCTGCTGCTTATCTTGTGAAGAGGTTGTGAAGAGTTATGGGCTACGTTCAGTCTCGACATTGAGAAATATCCGACCTGTATATTGGCTGCGCGACCCAACATGTCTTTATGTAGCTAACTGTTGTCTGCAGCCATGTTATGGTCACCTTCTCTTTTGCTGTGGTACAAAAACACAAATCTGAGCCTAATGACCAGTTTCATGGTCTCCAATAGACAGTTCATTATTGAAGGTGAAAAACTCCAAGTAGTTTACCCAAAATACGAAGGTTACCCAGAAAGAATGAAATGAGGCAAAACGGAGAGTAGTGGGACTTTCTTTAAAGGGTGGTTGCTCCTATCCGTTTTGCCATTGATTTTCCTCCATTATCAAACAACTAAAGGCCTTTGTTTCATGAGAAAAGGAGAAGGAGAAATACAAAATGCAAAATGGATTTAATATATATACAAATCTTTTCTTGTGTGTGTGTACACATGTGTTTTCTGTGTTGATGGAAGGTACATAAAGAGGCAGTGATGATGATGTTTCTATATCTGGGCTAACCAATTTGGGCATGGAGCTAACCCGTCCCGTATTTTGGCGTGGCAACACGGTATGGCCTGTGATTGAGACTTCTCTCCCAGTCAAAGCTATGGCTTGGGTGGCTTCTCTTTTGCCTTATCATAAAATACATTTGAGTCCCATTTGCTTGGAAAGAGGAAAAAAAAGGAACTTTTCCGTGATTTTGTTTTATGTTGGACCTGTAATTATCTGCTACAAGCTATAAATCATCTTATAGTCCCAATGTATCACCATATTTGTTCACTGTCAGCTGATCATGGCCTTGAAAGGATGAAGAATGAGGCGTCATAGAGATTGGGGTTTTCCTTAAAGGGTGGGTTGCCCCTCTGCTATGCCAGTGATTTCCATTGATATCCAAAAAATTAACAGCTCTTGAAGAAAACAAGATAGGAAAAAAACAAAATCGTCATCCAAACATGCCCTTTTGGAACAGTTACAGTCATTGCATTGAGATTATTGGACCCCACTTATGGGATACACTGGGTATGTTTTTTGTTGTTTGAGTATATTATTCACAGCTCGCTTGGATGGTTGTTATCGTGACAGTGTTTCTGTGCCCTTCAAATATTTTTCTTTTCTTTTTTAATGCTTTTGCGTAGCATTGTATGTTGACGGTGGGAGTGGTAGAAGCGATGGTGGTGAGTATAATCAGTCTGCTTGAAAGAGGTGAGACAATGATTTTGATCACATTTTAATTCCCTTCTGAGCTGATTAATTGCACATTTGAGGTTATCTGATCCTTAAAGATTTTCTGATGGTCTTGCAGCCATGGCATTGCTGGGACTCTCTTTTTGAAAGTTGATGTTATTGTTTGTTTTGTTCTCTCTCTTTTATTTGGCTCGTAGCTATTCTCTTCTGATCCCAATGATGTGTGCAAACGCTTATTATGTCGAGATTGGTTTTTTATTTGAGTCGGATGTATGACAGAAAATGAGTCTTGTCCACAAAGATTGGGTAAGGTCTAAGTACATCCTAACCTTCTACTACACCAAGTATGTTATTGTTGAACGGATGATGAAAATAGGTTTTACTAACAATTGTTAGCAGTCTTACTGTGATATTTTAGTCTTCGCTTACTTCTACTTTGAGTTTGAGATTTTCTTTATTTGTTCATTTCTGATGTTTTGGGAGTTCGCTTACACTTTATACATATTGAATAGCACTGGTAACACTAAATTGTATACTGCTCTTGTTTCTACTGCAATATTTTACTTTTATCATCTTGTTTTTGGTTTCACTTAATTGTATATATTCTGAGCTTTTAATTTTTAATATATGCCAAATTTGTTATATTATTATTTGTCTATTAATTTTAGCAGAGGCTTTCTACTGTTCGGCTTCCACTGCTCTCAAATAAACTAGTGTCAAAACTCACTTTCTGTTGGCAGGGTAGAATGCTAGAGCCTAATGGAGTGTTCCCAATTAGGCTCGTCTGCGTATTGTACGTATTGATTTCACTCTCTTCCTCTTAGTACACATTGATTTTAATTCGTTGTAAGTATCCCTCGAGCATTTGTTGTTCTTTAATTTTTGTTCTTTAGGCTTTTCAAAATTCCGGATTTCCATTTAGTTCCTGATGCCTAGTGGCTATCTAAAAAGTTAAGTTTGTCATAAGCCATGAAAAACCTTTTCCTGCCTCATATTGTTTACCAAACTATAAAAAAAGATAAATGAAGAGAAATATGTATAGAAACAGGACCGGAAGAGAAGACAAAATTACTGTTAAATGATTGTGATTCTGTCTTGTAACTCATGTGGCAATTTTTAGTCAACAGTGTTAGTGTGTCAATAAGATGATGAAGAGGTGTATATTATTATGTCTTTCTTTTGCTTCTGGATTTGAGCCTCTACGCTTAAATTATGCATCAATACAGATTGAACTAAGTTACTTAAATTGTATATTCATTGAAAACACAAGCTTGCAAAAAGGATTCTTACAAAGTGAAGCACAATTTTGCAAGCAAGTACTTTAATCTTATTTTCTTTGATATTTGCTTGAAATTTTTAATTTTAACATTGACATATCTTGTTCTTTTCACAGGTTTTGTATGTTAATTTTATTAGTAGTAATTTAGTGTTTCTAAAATTAAGCTTAACAAATAATCAAGGATAATCAACTCAATTTAATTTACTTCAAAAAAGGCAAATAGTTTATCTATTGACCAATATGCCCCTGATTCCACTTCCCCAGAATTTTGCCCTATTTAACACACAGGTACTCTCTGAGAAGCTACAAATTCGAGCATAGCCAAGAATGGAAGAAGAATGAGGCGACAGAGAATTTGGGATTTTCTGTAAACGGTGGTTGCCCATCTCCAGTTTGCCAGTGATTTCTTCGTTACACAAAAAACCAACAACCCTGTTAAATGATCCAGGAAAGCCCGCAAAACTACTCCTGTTCCTCTTCTCTTTCTCTCGCTCTTTTTGCTGCTGATGTTGTAATGGGGCTATGATGATTGATTGCTAACTTTCTGGGCTATGTTCAATCACAGCAATGAGAAAACCCCGACACGTATCTTGGCAGGGCAACCCAGTTAAGGCTTTGAATAGCAAACTGGTGTCTGCAGCCATGGCGGCGTCGCTTTTCTCTTTTGCTTTATTAAGAACTACAGCAAAATCTGAGCCCTTAATATCCCATTTCGTGTTCTTGAATGGTGATTTCATTCTCGGGTCGGAAAACCCATTACGGGTCTGAGACGAAGAATGAGGCATCTCAGAAATTGGGATTTTCTGTGAAGGGTGGTTGCCCATCTCTTCTTTTGCCAGTGATTTCGCCATTCATAACCAAAAAAAAAAACCAACAGCCCTTTAAAATAAACAAAATAAATAAATAAAAAATTGGATGAACTTCGTCCGGACACCCCTACTTTTGTTGTTGTTGTTGTTGTTGTTGATGATGTTTTAAAGGGGCTGTGATGATTGCTTGCTTCCTTTTTGAGCATTTTTCAATCACGACATTGAGAAAATCCGACCCGTATCTTGGCAGGGCAACCTGGTTAAGGCTTTGAATAGCAAACTAGTGTCTGCAGCCATGGCGTTGTCGCTCTTCTCTATCGCTTGATTCAAATACAGCAAATTTGAGCCCTCAATAATTTGTTTCATGGTTTTTGATGGTGAGTCTTCTCAGTCCGGAAAACCTATTATGGGTCTGTGTTGAAAATTCAGCTCTGAAGAATGAGGCATAATTTCCCCAAACATGGAAAAGGTTAGCCTAGAAGGAAAGAAATGAGCCAAATTTATCTTATTTTATTCTATACCATACCTATTTAAAGTAGCGTTTATTCCCAAATTTGATGCCCTTTTCTATATCTTGATAGTCCGAAAATTCTGAGGCTATGAAGATTATCCTAAAAAAGACAGGAAAACATTTGAGTTAATTCCAAGACGTGGCTTGGCAAAGACAACTTGGAAGGTCTGTGAAGGAGGATGAGAAATAATAAGTTTCTTGTTGTCCGTTGTTACCAGGCAACCAATCTTTGCAGCCATTCCTGTTTTATCTCTGCTCTTTGATTACATAGGCGAAAATCTGAGCCTCCTACCTCAATTTTATATAACGTTTCATGATTTGATCACTGAAACAGTATCTGTTAGGGGCTTTCTTGAATTGATCTAAAAATTCAGTTACTGCTTTTAAATCTTAAAATTGATTTTATTTTTTCAAAAATGTTGTGAGATAATTTGATTTTCATGAAAAGAGTGGCAAACAATGTCATGGTCTCGAGTCTCGATGCCTTCATGTCTTTACTAACTTATTTCTGAAATTTGGTGACTGGTCACAAGCCAGAGTCGATGATAGCTAACACAGGTGATGGTAAATGTTGATAGGAAAGTAAAAAATTCATTTCTGAAATTTGATGACTGGTCCCAAACAAGAGTCGATGGTAGCAAAACACAAGTGGCTATGAATGTTGATAGGAAAGTAGAACTACTTTAAGCTTCAACTGACAAGTCTATCTAAAGTTTGGTGAGTAATAAACTTGGTATATTGGACTTTCTTTTTCATTATCAGTTATCCTAATGGTAAGTAATAATAACTTCTATGCATCATGAGTATATCTTGCAAAGAAACCCTCAAATTGTCAATGCATGGTGAATTCTGTATTAGCGCTCTTTTGTAAGTCAGAATGTCCTTGAGTCTCACTGGACTTTTACTTGACATGCTCAAAGCCTCTTGTTGCAAGGTCTTTAGCATCTTGAAGACAGTTACAGGTATTAGTACTCCCTACCGTTGTGATAAATTTTTAGTTGAAGGATGAAGCTTGATTCTAATATCCCTATTCAAATGCAGAACTTTTGCCTTACGATTCCAAGAATTCTGGGAGGTTAATATTTATCTTGTACTTTCTTGTGGTTCCTGTAGAGACTCTTCACTAAAAAATCACTGGACATTTAGTTGGAACAGGTGTGAAATTGGGAGGGACGGGTATTAAGAAATAGTAGTGATTGAATAGTTATGTTGTGTATATGAGCAAGCATTATCCCTCTATTGTAATTTTTGCTTGCATTTTCTGGATACCTTTAATGATTTACCTTTACTTCATAAAAATAAGTATTGTCAAGGTCAAAGCGAAAATCTTCAAAAAACATTCTTATTTGTTCATCTGAGTTGCTCATCCTGATGTTGTAGTTTTGGACGAGATCAGCTGAAGACCAGCTGAGTGCAAACTACATCTTCTTGGTGCATGGACAAAAACAAATTGCTTCATTATACTTAATGAATGGGGCTTTAAGACAGTTTCATGATGTTTAACCATTTTCTTAATCTTGTCCAAATCTTGCAGACTCTACTGGAGATAAAGAGAAGGAACACTTCCATACCCGGGTCTGCCGTGGCTGTAAAAAGTAAACTCTATGCATGAAGTTGTCATTTGCATAATCATATGCATAGTACTTCAGGGCATGGAGAACTCATTAAAAATGGTTTGTGATTTCTACTTCACCTTTATTTTTATGTCTTATCTTCATTTTAACTTACTATTTTTTGAAATTCTATGTGTGTTGTTAATGAGCAATTGTTTGTAATCATCAATTTATATGGGAAACTCTAGGTTGTCCTATGGCTGTGAGTTAAAGAAATGAAATTGGCTCTTAATGAGTATAAAGTGAAATATTATTGCTGCGTTTCTCACAAGGGGAATCACAATGGATGCTGAAACAAAAGAAACGATAGATGAAAAGACACAAGATAAGTAATTGGAAACTAAAGGATGTATTAAATCCAATAACCTCCAATCTAGCTCCTAATAGGTACCAAATACGGATAAATAGATAGACACATGAAAAGAAAATCAAAAGCAACCTAAAGGTATATTAAACCTAAAGACCTCAATTGATTAATCCACAATCAAGCACCCAACTCTTACAAAGAGCTCAAGGGAATCGATATCCCAAGCAACCCTCGTTTTTGAACAATGTTCGACAAAAGCTTACCAAGCTTTCTGCACTCACATAAGGAGTTAAATTTATCATTTATCAATATTCAAAATCAGTCTTCCTAAAATGAACCCTAAGACACCTATTTATAGTGTTAGGACTTGGGACTTATTACATAAATGGGCCCAAAAAATGACCCGAAATGGGAGATGCGCCCAATGGACTCGGCGAGGAACTCTGCTCCTTCACTTGGCTGGGGAGCTACTTGAACTTTGGGCGGTCTGGGGGCCATCACTCAATCCATTTGGCGATGTGCCAATGGCCTCCATCTCGCCGAATGGTCAGCTTTCCCTTATGTAGCTCCTTGGACCAGTTGGCGACCTTGGGACTCTTGCCAAAAGGGGTTTGGTGAGTCGTTGAAGTGGCTGTCGCCGAATGGAGCACATCTTCAATTCCTCTTCCTCACTTCATTAGGCCTCCCACGTTCCAAGCTATCATCCAAGCATGGTGTGCCCAATTGGGAGCTGCTTTAAGGTGCATATGTTCCCATGCAAGGCATGAAACTCCCCCCTCGTCATCCATACGTGTTCAACAGCCTCCATCCTTGTGAACATCCATCAATACTTTGAAGTTCGTGAATGAATAGCCTTGAGGTAATCTGTATTACAAGGGGAATCACAATCGAGAATATGACATTTATACGTCTTTTATGTTTAGTGTGGAGACCAAGGCTATTCGTCTTTTATCTTTAGTACTTTCCCATAAGTAGGTCCTACAAATTTTATCCACCTCTTTGACAACACTATGGGGGTAGTACAAAGACAGATTCCCAGAAGTTATGTATCGAGAATATGACTGATGTTATCACTTGTAACCTTCCTGCGTATGAAAACTTCTTCGAATAAGTGACAGTTATCCGCTGGGTTATTTTGGCAATCTGTTGATGACATTCCATCTTCGACCACTTCTTGGAGGACAAATCTGATTGGAAAAAAGCCAAGTGTAAATCCAGTTCTATTGAGTAGTGCTTCCTTAGTCTCAGTCACCCCTGCTGTAAAAATGCTGGACTTCTCCATAATCGCCTCTAATCATGTGAGCTAACTTAAGTGGCCAGTCCTTCAAACATTTTGTTCACGGATTTTACTTCCCCTTCAAAAAACACCATACGACATCAACAAATATCAAATGTGTCAACTTGACTTGCTTACACATGGGATGAAACTTAAAGTCTGGCAATGACCTTACACTTTTTAGGATCCTTGAAAGGTACTCCATGACATGGGATCTCCTTGTCTCACCCCCTTTATCCTCTAAAATAGCCAGATCCTTCTCCATTCACCTTTACTGTGAACATAGGAGATGCAACACAAGTCATGATTTTCTGAGTGAGCTCCCTTGGAAACCCATAATCCTTTAGAGCCTCCTCCAAAATCTCCGAGCTAACCATGTTATAGGCTTTTTTGGGGTCTATTTTCATTAGGCACTGCGGGGATGTCTTCCACTTTAGTGTTTTTAATAGGTCGTGGCAAATCAAGACATTATGTACCATGGATCTAACCTGCATAAAAGCCGAATGGTTATCTGCCACCAGGTAGTTAAATTGCATCCTTCAACCTTCTACATATCATCTTTCATATGCTCTTATAGATGACATTACAACAAGAGATGGGTCTAAATTGATTTCCATATTCTGGAGCACAAACTTTGGAAATCAGTGCAATATAGTCTAATTGATCTGCCTCAATCATTTGCCATTATGAAAGAATTCTAGCACAACATCCGAGATTTCACCCCCTATGATGGCCTAGGCTGCTTTAAAAGATCCACTCCCGTACCCATCTGATCCAGGATTCTTTGTACTATCTATCGAAAATATGGCATTCTTGACATTTTCATCGTATAAAGCAACATTAATCTCTCCTTATGTTCAGTAGTTAGTATTGCCAATTATGATGAAACTCTGAAAATTCTTAACTCTTGCATTACTCTTCCTCCCAAGTAAATTCTCATGATAAGATACAAAGAGTTTTGCAATGTACATCAGTGTACTGACTTTTGAGGAATAGACAAAGTTACCATTTTCAAATTTTTTTTTTGCAATGTCATCTGGATCAGATTTCCGCACGCCCTTCTCATCCTTCAACCGAGATGTGGCTTGTTTTAGTCCCCAGTACTTGATCACTGAATAGAAGTAATCTCTCAGTTTTAACCAATTTACTTTACTTCTTTGCTGGAGGAATAGCTCGGCTAAATAAGATGAACATAGAAGTTTATGATATTTTATCCTATCATCCTCCTGGAGGTCTGCTCTTGTGGGCTCTTACTGCAATTTTTCTTGAGCCTTCTTAAGTGACACCCTATCTTCATTTGCTTCATCAATGATATTCCTAAAGTGGCAAGTATTTAGATTCCTGAGCGCTTTCTTCAACATTTTCAATTTCTTAACAACTTTCAACATTTTGGAACCTTCGATATTAACTTTCCATCCATTTGTGACAATGACGGATTACATAATTGAAATGATTTCCTTCTCCTAGATCTTTCTTCTATTAGTGATACTCTGGCTGGGCAATGATCTCTGATTCCTTCAGGCAAGAACCTCACCATAGATGTGGGCATAGAAGCCAACCATTCTCCTTTAGTGAATACCCAATCTATCTTTGAAAAGATTCTTGGGTCACTACTCTTGTCATCCCAAGTGTACTTGTTTCCTTGTTGGGGCATTTCGACTGGTGAGCAATTATTCACACGATTTTGGAAATGAATCACTTCTGACCAAAGCACTGGATTCCCTCCTATTTTGTCTTCATCCTTAAGGACTGAGTTAAAGTCCCCTAGAATCATCCAAGGCATTTGACACCCTTGAGATAAATTCTCTTGGTAGTTCCATAGATCCTTTCTTTCTTCCTTAGTATTAAATGCATACACCACTGAAAGCATGAACTTCAATTGCTTCTGTCGGAAAGTCACCTCGCAAGCGATTACCTGAGCAGTCATACTGATAGGCATCACCTGGTATTGATCAGGTCTCCAAGTGAGCCAAACTCTCCCATTATAATGATAAACCTAGGTTGGTTAAGTAGTGCCAACCCCCAAACAATTTTCTCGCTACTTGCTCCACCTTGTTCTTCTTTATTTTGGTCTGTAGTAAGCCTACTAGACCCACTTTTTCAGTGTTGCAGAGAAGATCAACCTCTTTCCGCTTATTCAGGCCATTTAAGCCTCTAACATTCCATCATAATATGTTAACCATTCCCAGACAGGATTATGGTTTGACCTCTCCCAGTACTAGCCGTCTCAATTATACTCTTTGCGCTAGTCCCAACCTGATGTAAAGGCTGAAATGTGTTCGAATCAGTCACTTTATGCTGCTTTGTATGTTAAATAGTCTTGCCAACTCTTTGTGGTGTAACCCACTCTTCAGTTGGTGCCGCTTGTTCACTTTGGTTTGTTTGCTTGTTCATATCCCCTTGACTTTGCTCTTGCAAATTCAGTGAATTTTGGTTAACCCTGCTTGTTCATTTTCTGATTTACAACCTTTGCACCTTTTGTTTGCTGCTCTTTCACGAACTCTCTCCCTGGTTTTCCCTCGCCTTGGTGTTTTCAGCATTCTGGATCACTGGTGGAGGGGTTAGCTTTTTCCTGCAATCTCCTTCAGCATGCCCCTACTTTTTACAATTTGTACAGAGGGTTGGTTTTCAATCACACACCAGCCTTTGCTCCATTAGATTACCCTTTTCGTTCCTGAAAGTAATTTTCTCTGGGAATTTGGCATCCAATTCCACTTCTATCAAAATTCTAGCATAGTTTAACCCAATTTTCTTCTCAGTATTCTGATCTACCATTAATGGTTTCCCCACCAAACATCCTATCTTGCTGAGCCCTTTAGCACTCCAATATTTGAATTCCAATCCATGAACTTCACCCAAATCAGGACAGTACACCACTCTGTACTTGTAAACTCCATTTCCGCATCCCATGCCTTTACTATAAATGGCTTGTTATCAAAATGATAAATGCCCCCTTGTATCACTTCATTCTTCCCTGCAGCTGTATCAAACCGAACCAAACGAAGAAGGATAATCCCATTCTTCAACATCAACATTTTGTTCATTCCATGTTTGGCCCATAGTCATTAAATATACCCTTTAGCTAGCGTTTGGCCATAAATATTCAAATATTTTTGGCAAATATTATTTGGATGAAAATTTGGGTGAAATTTTACCATGTGTTTGGCCATAGAATTTGAGAAACATATCTCATTTTTTTAAGAAATATGATTTATACCCATAAGTTTTTAAAACTATCAAACTAACCATAAATTTGTATTACATAGCACAATAGAAATCTCATGTAACAAGATTTATGACTTCTGCAACAAATCAACAAGAATCATTACAATAAATATTCGTATAGTGAAAAGGTCTTGGTACAAATCATGGTAATGAAAATACAACTAATATAAATTCGGGGAAAAAAGAGAGAAGAAAACAAAAGGAATAAATATTGCAATCACTGAAGAGTCTAAGCTTTCTCATCTGAAAGAGTTCAACCTATTCTTTAATATAATCTTCCCACATTTTATGAACAATCTCTTCTCATCTGAAAGAGTTCAACCTATATCCTCAAGTTTGATTTCTACTATAGGTGCCTCTCCAGTTTGTATAGGAGAAATGTATTCTAGCTTGAACCCTGCATTAGATACTTTGGCCATGTCAAAATTATCCCATATGTTAAGAGACTAATTTAATTTTAACATCTGGATTACAGTTTGGTTGGTAATTTTAGGATAAAGCCTATATGATAGTATTTTTGTTTTAAAAAGGGCCACTAAAAGCAGTAGACATCAAAGAGGTAGTAACAGCTTAAACTAAGTAATATTTTTTCTTGAAACTAAAACCAATATTGTTGTGGAAAAGTATATGCTAAAATTTTCTAATACCTTGTTGTTTGCTACTTAAGATCTCTGAAATATTTGCCTTTCTCCTGCTTCACTTAAATGTGTTGTGGGATCAAAAGCTTGAATGGTGGAGTTGTAGCTATTATATAAAGAGGATGCGAAAGAAAGATCTGATAACTTTTATATGTGTTAAAAACACGCCTAAACTATCACCTTTTTCGTTTTTTCTTTTACCTTCATACCTAATTTATTGGGAGCATGAGAATACATTTAAACTATCACTCATTAATTTGAGAGACACACTTCTAGTTTATTTTTTTTTCCGTCCAAGCTTGAGGAACCCTAAAGAAAATTGTGTTGTATGTGATTTAGGGAGTCTTATAGCTAAATTTTTTTTATGATATATGTGTGTGACACAAGTCTTACGTATTCACTCTTTACTAAATTATAGAAGTAACTATATTTTTGTATATTATTCACTTATAATGATAAATTTAATAGTGATTACACGGATAAAATTTTGACATTGAAGTAGCTTTATTAGTTTACTTTTAATATTATATTTTTAATAAATCTTAGTAAAAATTAGGCAAATGACATACTGTAAATGATAAATTACATTCTATCCCTATAATATCGATATTTACCAAAAATCCCTTATTTTTAAGAATTCTGGATACTTTATAAAATAGAAATGATACTTAAATATAAATGACTGAATATTTTTTTTTCTGTAACTGTTATAGCTAAAATTTGAGTATCTTTTCATGTGTTGGACATGAAATTTAATGTATCAAAGAAATATATTTTAAATTTAATATTTCGTTTATATATATAGTTTCAATTAGTATTTTGTAAGTATCATGTTAACCTGTTTTTTTATATGTTAGTATAAGATGAGTTGCATTAAGTATCTTTTCAATCTTATCATGATTTTTTAATATATTTGTTAGTATGTTCAATTAATTTTATTAGTATCATTATCATGATAGAATGATTCTTTTTTTTATTTTTACTTATATTTCGTATATATTAAGGTATCAAATAATAGTATATGTGTATCATACTGTCATACATCTGTTATTTAAGCATCATATTTATATGAATTATTGATAAGTATATAAAAATTAAAGTATCTAATTTAAATTGTGAATTTGAGTATCTTTTTATGTGTTGGACATGAATTTAATGTATAAAATTTAATTAGTATCATTTGGGATAAAAAAAGGGATTTTTGTAATTTAATACATCAGTAGGGAATTAATGAAATTAAATAAATTAAAGTAGTGTATTTTAGTAATTTTTCCTAAATCTTAAGTCAGATTTAGTTGATTGAGCAAATGAAGAAGAAAAATCTTTCACTGGATCCTCTTGTAATTAAAATTACGTAATCCTAATAATTATTGCTCACTAATTTTTGTTTTTGTTTATATTACCTTATAAAAAAGCTATTGACTTTTTTGTATACATCAGCCCTTAGGAAAGCCACGTTTTGCATAAAAAACATTATGCTACAAGGAATTTGGTTGATAACCACACATTTTTTCTATATATATTCCACAAAAATATCAACACTGAAGGTGACATTATTAGTATAATTTCCCCCCATGGGACCAGCTTATTAACATTCTTTTTAATACTGTTGTTTTATATATAATAATAATGAACCCAGAGCCTAAAGAAGTATAAAACATTAACAAAAGTTTCAAACGGTATATGAAATTTTATATTAATCAAAACGGCAAAATCGCTAGAACAACAGTGATTTACTCCACCAAAAAAGTTGAAAATCGCTGCAGTAGCAGCAATTACTCCAGCGATTTTGCAAAATGTGATTTTTTTTAAAAAAAAAAAAAATTCAAATCGCTACTTAGGCAGCGATTTTCAATTTTTTTTTAAAAAAATAAAATAAAAAAGGCAGCGATTTTTTTTAAAAAAAATGAAAATCGCTAAAAAAAAATTTTGTAATGATTATTATTTTTTTCGTCGGACAATTTTCTCTTATAATGCAAAATTTAACCAAAACAACTTTTTTCATGTAAAATCCCTCAACTTCTTTTTCTCAAAGTAGTAATTTTGACTTTTAAGCAACCCCATTCCCATATAAGTGAATATAACGTTTTCACTTTTCAACCTTACATGCAATAACAGTCGGAAAAATGGATCTTTGTGAAGAGTATTTAAAAATCGATGAAGTGTAATATGTAATATAATTTATGCAATTGTAAATTATAAAGACGATCAATTGAATATTTTTATCTTTTATATTATCTCTAACTCTAACTATTAGATGGGCGTAAGGGCCTCAAATATTTTAATTAATTAATCATTGTTATTATCTCAAGATCAAATCAAAATAAATGGGTGAGTTCTAGCGTAGATATCTGCTTTAATTTTGAAAATATTTAAAAGACGAGAATAATTAACGAAACAATAAACCCACTTCATTAGAAATAAAATCATTAATTTAGTATTTACATAAACAAAACAAGAAGTTTAATTTTAAACATAGAATATTACCATAAACAAGATTTAAGTATCGAATAAAATAGTACATACTTAAATATTTAATATGTAACAAGAGTATGGAAAAATGAGTAATTGTTAAGAAATCTCTTATCATAATCTTCAAATCTTGACTCCCAACTATGGGCACAAGAACTCTAATTCAGTCAAAAATAAAAATTATTTTTTTCGAAGTCGTAAATTTATCGATTTCTATTTTTGTATCAAAATAACCATATTTTTTAATTTGCACATCTGGCCAGTCTTTGTGCTTCTAGCTACTGTATATTCTCAATTTCCTCAATTTGGCTTCTTTATGACTTACTTTTCATTTGGTTTCTTTTATTTAAATCACATAAAACCCTAAATAGATGTAAGCTACAGTAGATGGACTCTTTTATCAATTACACGTAACAAAATTCGAGAATGAATTTTCTAAATGTTCATTCAAGTTTAGAGAATTGTCTTAAATTATCATTTATGTTTCATATAGAATATCATTCAATTATCACTATTTTCCTTCAAATATACTTGGCATTTTAAAATCAATCACTCTTCTAGTTGGCATGATATGTCATTAAAATCTTTTTTTAATAATAGACTAATTTAATTCATTGAACCTATTTAACTAAAATATTTTTTTTATTTTTTATGTTATGAAGAATATATTTTTAAAATGTACTATAACTTTATCAATTTTGAATACTTATAAACACATACATTCAAAAAACATTCAAAAAATATTGATATACAAATCACTCATTAACGCTATTTACATCAATTAATCACAAGTTGTATAATAAATCAATAATATTAAAGGTCAATTAACTATTACAATGATATTAATTGTATTTTGCAATTCATGTTTTCGATATTATTTTAAAAAAAAAGAAGAAGAAAGTGAATAATATTATATTTTTTATCGACTAGAAATACTAAATACTTCAAAAAAGTCTCCTTAAATTCTAGTTGATATGCTCTGTCATTAAATAATCATTTTAAAAAAATAATAGACCTATTTATTTATCAAACTTATGTCTCTACAAAATAAATATTCAAATTACATGAGAATTTGTGGAGATTATAGGAAAACTAATTTAAAAGTCTAGTAACTTTATATATTGTCACCAAACAAAATTCAATGAAAAATTTCTCTGTGCACTTATTACCTGATAATTTTAAAATTCGTAACTAAATTATTTGAAAATTTTAAACAATTCTTTTAATAAATTATTTAGATAAATTAGTAACGTAAAAAAATTGGTAAGGAAAAGAAAATTATTTATTTCATTTTTTAAAATTTTATTTTTATTTTTATTCTATATTATATTATATTATAACTTTTGATACAATTAAACATCAATAAATAAACTAATAATTGATTGACTTTACTATCAAAATTTTATTTTCTATAAATATTATTTACTTACTATTTTCTTTTTTTTAAAAAAAGATATTGTAAGTATATATGGATTTCAAAGCACCTAAATAATTATTTTTTAATAATTAATTGATCTTTAATATTATTGATTTATTATACAATTTATGATTAATTGAAGTAAATTAGCGTTTATGAGTGATTTGTATATCAATATTTTTTAATGTATGTGTTTATAAGTATTTAAAATTGATGAGATTATAGTACGTTTTAAAAACACATTTTGCATAACATAAAAAAATAAAAAGTTTAATTATGATAAAAGATTTTAAGTATGAAAATATATTCTTAATAATTTAAAAAATTAAAAACAATATGATCATTATTTTAGTTAAATGAATTAAATTAGTCTATTATTAAAAAAGACTTTAATGACATGTCATGTCAATTAGGAGAGAGTGATCTTTTGAATTGCCAAGTACATTTTGAGGAAACTAATGATAGTTGGGTGATATTTTGGTCCTAAATGAAACATAATGATATTTTAAGGCAGTTCTCTTAACTTGGGTGATCATTTGAGAAATTGACTCCAAAATTCTATAAAGAAAAACATAAGTTGGTAAATAATTAATTTATCACATATCACTATAATAAAAATAACTTTCAGCGACAATAAATATAAATTTTAATAAAGAGTGTTAAGTTTTTACCGATATTAGTTAAGTGTCATTAAAAACTAATATTGCTAAAGAATTTAGAGAAATACGTTAGGAGTATTAATAGTTACTTAAAATATATATTTATTTTAACGACAATTAAGCTACTGCTCGATGTAGTGTATCGTACTTCACATATGAGATTCTTATGACATTACGTGACTATTATTATGTAAATTACTCTTTCAGAGAGATTATTGCTAATTAAAAATCTTATTTCTTGATTTTTAAAAAAGTATATTAAAAAATGAACATTATTCCAAATAATCTTTGCAAGCATTAGGATCAAACATGATCTTGTCTTCAACTTCAATTTCAAGAATTGTATATAAAGAAAAAACAAACATTTCAAATCTATTACCAAATATCGGATCGTTCGGTAGAATGTGTAAAAATAATGTTTAATAAATTTTATCAATAATGCTTGTATTAGCTTAGTTATGCATAGATTATTTCTTATGCATTGTTTGGTTTGATGTATTAAAAATAGTATGCATAATATATTTACAAAAATATCCTCTACAATTATGGTGTTGAAGGATAATTGGATCTTTTACCATGCATTTAAATCCTTTTGTATTACTAACACTTAGAAATTAATGATATTAACAATACACTTTTCAATATTGTATTAGTTATACATAGAATGAAAAAAGTATATCAAACAAGAAACTACTAATACATAAAATTAGCACGTATATTATTTTTGCTAATATATTCTATCAAAACGCTATAATTTATCTAAATAGTTTGTAAGACTGATACGCATAATTTATAACTTACACTTCCTCTACTCATTCTTAATTAAAAGCGTTTTGCATTTTTATTTTTGTTTTGAGAAATAAATGTGCCCACCATGCCTAATTAACCAACCATAAACACATTGTTAATCCTTGAACGTACTACTAAACTTGTGTACTGCATTTGTTAGTTAACTGTACTTGCAGTTTTAGTAGTACCATTTCAAATCTTGGAATTTTTCATTGAATATATCTTTATAAATTAAATTATCCATTCGTCTTTTTTAAAAAAATATCAATGCATCGTTCCTAATTCCTATTTGCTAAGCGTGTGGTCAACTAGTTAATTAATCTCCAATTATTTTAACCTAAGAATAGTACTTACTTAGTAGTTTAATTTGTCCAAGAAAATCATTTACGTAATTTTGTGACATAAAATTGACTCAAACTTTATATTTGCATCTAACTAATGAAGTGTAGACATGTTTTTTCTATCGTTGTATTTGTTAATAATCATGATTAATTAAGTAAAATAGATGTTTGTACTTTGATTTTTAAATGAAAGGTAAAATTGTCAAACATAAGAGTTTTTTACACTATTCAAGTTACTTGTGTATCATTGATCATAATTTATAAGATTTTTCATTAATCATAATTTGGTTATTTATTGATCATAACATCTTATACTAATACATAAAATTAAAGCATACATTATTTTTTGGTATAAATGACGTGATCATAAAATCAGATTTTCTCAAATTATACTATATGATCAATATATTTTGCATAAATCTCCTAGTAAATATATTCACAATGAACAAATAAATGATCTGCTTCGTCATTTCTCAAGCATTGATTATCCTTCTTATCATCCAAGAAGTACGAAGAAAACTGTTAATTACATGGGAATTTTCCTGTAAATTAGTATGAAAATTCGCAGGAAACAAATTTTCATAGAAAAATCTCATGTAATCGTATTGACGGAAAAGAGAGAATGGTTCTTTGATATAGCAACTAATATGGATTCATCTGATCCATAATTTTATCTTGTTGATGTGCTACATATCATCCCAACTCTTTTTGTGATACTATTAGTGCCAGGCCAAACATAATTACTTCTACAATAAATTTTAACAATAAGAGACGAAATAACATCCACAATGTAGTCATTAAAGAGTTTTGTTTACGAGAGATTTTCTCTCAATAGCTTTGTTTTTCCATATGTAGGCTAACTGTCCAATTATATACTCCCTCTTCTCATTTATCATTATCAAGGTTTGCAATTGTTAACTTTCACATGATTATTTCAACTTAAACCCTCTTTTAACTTGTCAAAATTGGTAAAGTGGCTCTTCCAGTTTGTTTAAAGGCATTAATATATAATACACAAGTTTACTAGACTGTCATTCACCCTAAAACAACTTCATTAAAAAAAAAAACTAAGGAAATAATACAATTTGAGAAGTCCACGCAAAAGAATTTGTAGCTAACATCAATCATAATAGGTAAAAACTAAAGGCATGAACCATGGTGTTCCCCTTCTATATATACACACATAACATCTCTTCTATTGACATAGAAAAAGAAGAAAAACAAAAAATGGGAAGCAAGACTATTTTGAATGTTTTTGTGTTTTTGGTGTTTGTTGGATGGCTTTTCATATGGGTAATGTTACCTACACCTACTTACAAAAATTCATGGACTCCACATCTACTAATCAAACTCAACTCTACATATTTCAGGGAACAAGGTAAAAAATTTAATTATATTGAATCCCAAATTGTGACCTAACCCTAGAAGGCTAATGATTGTAATTGTAGATAAACTTTTGCACTAATTGTCTCAATTTACAGGGATAAATCTTCTTTTATTTACATCTCCCATAATGTTGATAGCTGCTGTGAGCTGTGTTTATCTTCATCTTCACAACAAGTCAACTTCTAATCACAGGTTAATCAGTTACATACTAATTATTAATGATCATCTTCGATATATATCTCTTTTAACTAACATACAATTATATTGTTAGGAGTAGTAATAAAGTGCGGGAATATTTTAGACGGCCACGGCTTGTAATTGTATCTCTTGGAATTGTAAACGCGGTTGAACTTATTTTCGCTGCTATGTTTACCGTTCTTCTTGTTTGGTCTTTAGCCAACTACATCTACATCAGCTATGGTAATCTTCATATGCATAATCCCGCCGAAAAAGTGTAAGTCATATCGATTATCATGGTCACTCAACTAGGAGTTACTGGTATTAATATTTTGGTTTAACATTTTCAGTTGGATGGCGAAGTTTAGAAGTGTTGCATTGAGGCTTGGGTACATTGGGAATGTTTGTTATGCGTTTTTGTTTTTCCCAGTGACTCGATTATCGTCAATTTTGCCGCTGGTGGGGCTAACTTCTGAATCAAGCATCAAATATCACATATGGCTAGGCCATCTCTCTATGGCCCTTGCAGTTCTTCATAGTGTTGGGTTCGTTGTATACTATGCCGTGTCTAATCAAATGATAGAGGTAATCAATTTCTTTAGGGTTAGTTCTGGAATTTTTTACCAAACTAAGTCATTATATAGAACAATTTACCAAAATGATACGTTTTTAAAAAAAATTACTTAACTAGTATAAACGTATTTCATAGTGACGTTTTATGATATATTTCATTTTGTTAAAACTGAGGGCGTTATGTTGGTATACGTTACTGTAAGTAAGGTTTTACTCCTAAACGTTACCGTGAATAACGTTTTACTCCTAAAACGTTACTGTGAATAACGTTTTAGGAACTGTGAGTAACGTATATCAACCTAACGCCGTCAGCTTTTAAAAAATGAAATATACCCTAAAACGTTACTGTGAAATACGTTTTATACTAGCTTTGTAAAAAATTTAAAAAACATATTATTTTAGTAAATTGCTTTATATAATGACTTAGTTTGGTCAAAATCTCGTTAAATCTGTTTCATCTGAATTCATTATTTTCAAGACCCTGAATTTTTTCATGGATAAACAAAGTGATTTTTTTAAAAAAGGGTTTTTAACGCTACACAACTTTTCAATAACGCATCACAACAAAAAAATAACCCTAGTTTTTTATAATTTTTTTACAAATTTTAACAAAAAAAATCGCGATATAATTTGTGTGTATATATTCTGCAGATGATAGAATGGAGTAGTTCGTACGTATCGAACGTAGCTGGAGAAATAGCGACGTTGGTTGCAATAGCAATGTGGGTTACAAGTTTGTACAAGATAAGGAGAAATATGTTCGATTTATTCTTCTACACACATCAACTATATACTCTATACATCATCTTCTACCTTTTGCATGTTGGAGTTGCCTACACATGCATGATCCTACCTGGGATTTTTCTCTTCCTTATCGATCGATACTTGAGATTTTTACAATCTAAAAGAAGTGTTAGATTAATTTCTTCACGACTTTTATCTTGTAACACTTTCGAACTCACCTTTTCCAAGAATCCTGGTACATTATATATACTCCAATATTTCACCTCTATTACTTTATTGATTAGGCACACATGACCTCAAAATTATATTCAAAGAACATAGTTCTGATATAGGAAAAATGGACAAGTAGCCCCTCAACCTATGTCTGAAATCCCAGAGACACACTTATACTATACTAAGGTCCTTCTACCCCCATGAACTTATTTTATAAGTAATTTTCTACCA
The DNA here is from genome assembly GCA_027705065.1 of Solanum peruvianum. Taxonomy (NCBI): domain Eukaryota; kingdom Viridiplantae; phylum Streptophyta; class Magnoliopsida; order Solanales; family Solanaceae; genus Solanum; species Solanum peruvianum. Next base: position 2,606,539 of record JAKWJD010001757.1, on the reverse strand, counting down.
CTTTTAGGCCTACGTGGCACTAGTTTGAAAGAAAAAGTCAATCAGTGTTGGGCCTACAAGATAGTGCCACGTAAGTCGAAAAGTGGTAGAATATTATTAATAAAATAAGTTCAGGGATAATATACAGGAACATTTGTATAGTATAAGTGTGTCTCTGAGATTTTGAACATAGGTTGAGGGTGTACTTGTGCATTATCCCTTTGATATATTATATACATTTTTAGTCTAAGATCATAAATTTTAATTTTCGATAAGTTAATCCCCATGCTTAATTACAAAAAGCATGCTAGCTTTTCAATACATACATGTGAATCTATCTCCTTTATAACTCGATGATAAAGCAATGATACATTTCTAAATTCGAAATAATTTAATTTAAACTTTTTATAGTATGAATGTATGATTGAGAAGGTTTTATACACCAAATGTTATAGCGTTATCAGTAGATGATTGGCCCTAGAATTATGAAACTCAAATTTGAAAATCAACATTTGTTTATGAATTGTCAACAAAACTTCAATTTCAAACTTTAAATTTTTTTTAAGTCGGATTTGAAATACCAAGTTTTATTTCCAATTTTTTTTTTAAAATAAGAAACTTAGAACAATAAGTTTATATTTTGTCAAAAAAAATTAAATTTAACAACAAAAAAAAAATCCCATGTTCGACATGAATGGTTGTTCATATCATATGAGGGTGGTTTTTTTTTTAAAAAAAAATCGCTAATTACTATATATTGTTGATTTATTAGACCAATGTAATTTTTATAATAGCATTTATAATCACTACATTATTATTGAACTTTATTCCCAATTTTAATTAAATATGTTCACGCACATTGAAATTAGCAGTAGTAGTACACTAGTACTATTAGTAGTACTACATATGTTAGTTAATACGTACTTACAATTTTTTCACATTATTACAGCATTAACGTACAACCCTACAAGCATCTTGTTTGTGAACGTGCCAAGTGTATCCAAGTTACAGTGGCATCCATTTACTATTGTTTCAAGCAGTAATTTGGAGACAGATAAATTAAGTGTTGTAATTAAATGCATGGGAAGTTGGAGCCAAAAATTAGAAAAACAACTTTCTTCTTCTCCAGATCACCTTCAAATATCAACAGAGGGACCTTATGGACCTTCATCGTCTCATTTTTAAGGTAATTAATTACTCGCTCCTTCTATTTTTACTTGTTCACTGCACTATAAAAAATAGTTGTTCAATATAATATTTGTTCAGTTTGAAAAATTAAGAGATAGCTTAACCTTTTGTGTCTATTTTACGCTGATATTACATGGAGTATTCAATATCTAATACATATTTCAAAGGCCAAATAAATAAACAGATCCCTAAACTTGTTGATTTTTTCCCTCATGTACCTATGCTAGTTTCTTATTGAATCATTGAACCACCTATAATTTGTTCCTTTTAAATACCGGTGGCTGATGTGGAACAAGATTTTGTGAAGGGTATTGATAGAGAAGACATACTCATTAGTCATTAGTCCAATTGACAGTTCGAGAATAATTGTGTTTTACTTCAAGTCATTTGAACACATTAGAAAATAAATGAGACTAACACACAATTTATCTTCATTCCTTCAATCAAAATCATTGCAATACAAACACAATTGAAGACGTTTACAATAGAAAAAGACAATCAAAATCAGTCAACAGTGTTTAAAAGGAACAAATTATGGGTGGTTGAATGATTGAATAGGAAAATGACATAGTTGAAGTACCTGAAAAACCCAACAAGTTTAGGGATTAATTTATTATACTTAATTACAATGATTAGTAACTCAAATAAAATAAATGCTCGTTGATCACATAATCATTTAAATTTAAGCTACTAGAACGTTACACAAAACATTGTAAAATATTTTTTAAGCTATTACTTAGCATATGTGTATAAATTTGAATTTTTAACCAAACTAAGTCATTATATAAAGTAATTTACTAAAGTAATAAATTTTTCTAAAATTTCACAAAACTAGTATAAACGTATTTCAAGGTAACGTTTTAGGGTATATTTTATTTTTTAAAAACTAACAACATTAGGTTGATATACGTTATTGTAAGTAACGTTTTACTTTTAAAACGTTATTTTCTGTAACGTTTTACTCCTAAAACGTTACTGTGAGTAACGATTTAGGAGTAAAACGGTACCGTGGTCTGTAAGTAACGTATATCAATCTGACGCCGTCAACTTTTTAAAAATAAAATATATCCTAAAACGTTACTGTGGAATACGTTTATACTAGTTTTGTAAAATTTTAGAAAAACATATTATTTTGGTGAATGGCTTTATATAATGGCTTAGTTTGGTTAAAACCCCATATAAATTTCATTGATTTAACAAAGCCAATTTGACATATAAATTTCAGTCGAGAATGCTTGGTGATGATTAGTGGAGGAAGTGGAATTACTCCCATGATTTCAATATTTCGAGAGCTCATTTACAGAAGCACACTTCAACCAAACACCAAATTACCAAAAGTCATCTTAATTACATCCTTCAAAAACACATCAGATCTCACAATGCTTGATCTCTTGCTCCCAATCACCACAACTCCCTTCGATATCTCCAACTTAGAATGCAAAATCGAAGCTTATATCACTAGAGAAAACGAACCACAACAACACGAGTCGAAACAACAACTCCTAGTGTTCAAACAAGACCCGAAAGACTCTCCTATTTCAGCAGCACTAGGGAAAAGCAGCTGGCTCTGGCTTGGAGCGATAATTACTTCTTCATTCTTAATGTTTCTCCTTTTGTTAGGCCTCGTTACGCGTTACTCCATATATCCAATTGAACGCGATGGGAAATTATATCATTACAGCGCGAAAATTATTTGGGATATGTTTTTGGCTTGTGGTTCGATATTTATTGTCACTAGTGTTATTTTTATGTGGCAAAAGAGGGAGAATGAAATTGAAGGCAAACAAATTCAAAATGTGGAAATTCCTACAAATTCACCTGTTGGTAATTTATGTGGTATCGAAAGGGAGCTGGAAAGCCTTCCTCAACAGTCAATTGTACAAGCTACTAAGGTGCATTATGGTACTAGGCCTGATCTAAAAAGTAAGTTTACTAGCTAATTTATTTGCTACTTCAATATTTAAATGGCATAATACATAAATATGACATTTAAGTTGGCTTCGAATTATATTTATGTCCTTCAACTTTGGGTGTGCAAAAGTAGACACTTAAACTTGTATAAAGTTGAACAAATAAACACACATGTCCTACATGTCGTTTTTTGTCCTATGTGATATGCTACGTGTATTTTGCCATGTAGAACTCATGTGTTTATTTATTCAAAAGTTAGATAGTTAAAGTGTCTGCTTGTGCATTTTGAAAGTTGAAGGTCAAAGTTAAAATTTGAAACCAAGTTTAAGGTTTAACATGTCCAATTGAACTATGAGCTAGAAGTCTTTTTACTTTCGTTTGGGCCATGGCGGCCAGTGCTCTTAAGATCATAGAAGCAATGCTGCAGAAAAAGAAGATTTGTTGCAATGTAGCTCCATAAGAACCATAAATAGAAACACGTGAAATATTAGCAGAAATAGAGATATTAGGCGCAATAGAAAGGAATGATGTAACCGGGGTGGGTGAACCCTCATATATATCAGGTGCCCACATATATAGAGTCAAAAGATATATGGAGTCCGAAGGGTAGGGGGTTTTCTTCGGGGCTCGAGAGATGGAATAGATAGGGCCCCACAAGTTTGAAATTCGTCGCTGGGGAATTCACACGAAAGGATAATATATATATATTATGCCTATTTAAATTGTATATACGATATAATTTTTTGACGAGGGACTGAAATTATGTTATTTTGAATTGAATGACAGGAATACTTTTTGGTTGCAAAGAATCAGATGTTGGAGTTGTTGTTTGTGGGCCAAAGAGCATGAGACATGAGGTTGCCAATATATGTGCTTCTGGCTTGGCACAAAACCTACATTTTGAGTCTATCAGCTTTAATTGGTGATGCTCTCTACTTGCTTCTATCACAAAAAAAAAAACAAGGACGTATGTATTGTCTTTTACTATTTTTCTTTCTTTTTTTTTTGGATTATTTGGTTGTGTGCAAGTTTCTGAAATATGGTTTAAAAAGTTGTGTTGTATAGTACATATAATCTGGTCAAAAGTTGTATAAAATGAACATGTTTGCTTGAAAGGTTTATCTTGTTATTGAATTAGAATGTAATCAAGTGTAAAGATATGTTATTCAATATCAATACATAAAGAAAAATATAATCACCTAAAGCTCTAGTTACATTTAATCCTATTATTCAAGTAATCTAGCAGAAAATTGGAACATAGATTCATATATGATGTTTTTAAAAGTTTAAACCACGTAAATCTCACCAGTTTAGGTCTTAATTATTAAGATTTTCAATAGTTTCAAATATTACTTTATCGATCATATTTTAAGTTTAACATACATGAGTCTCAATATGAGATACATGTATCTGGAGAAATTTAAAATTGAAGTACAAAGTTTATTTATTTAAATTAATTGATTGTAACTGATTTCATTAATTATAGGAGTAATTGAGGATTTTCAAAATAGATAGATAATTAATTTCATTTATTATTCTTTTGAAATAGTAAATTCATTAATATTATGAATATAAGATAAAACATGTATATCTTGGTAATGTAATTTGATTAATTTCAAATTATTACTCTTAAAAAAATAAATTCATTAATTTGGTTTATCTATTATCAATATATGATCCAACAAATTAAACACTTAGATACACGAGTGTCATACAAAAACATTCATATGTGTCAAAGTATCTAGCATTAATTTCATATATTTGTATACGTATCTAGTATTATATATATTGTAATGACTCGAAAAACTATTTTTGAAAAGTTTTATGAAATTACCGTTTTATTCCTATCAATAATTGCCTCAAGTTATTTTAATCCCATAAAATTAGTTTGAGAATTTTGAACTATCAATAGTTGTCTCGAGTTATTTTCTTTTCTTCAAAGATAAAAGAAGGCCAAATACATAAGCAGATCCCTAAACTTGTTGGGTTTTTTCCCTCAGGTTTCTCAACTACGTCATTTTTCTATTGAATCATTGAACCTCCATAATTTGTTCCGTTTAAACAAACACCGTTATCTGATGTGGAACCAGATTTGTGAGGGGTATTGATAGATGATACATATGTTGTTCCACAAATCACTAATCCAATTGATAGTGAAAATATTTGAGAATAATTGTGTTTTACTTAAGTGATTTGAACACATTAGAAAACAAATGAGACTAACACGGTTTGTCTTCAATCCTTCAATCAAAATTATTACAATTCGAACACAATTGAAGACATTTACAATAGAAAAATTGATCAAAATCAACCAACAGTGTTTTAAAGAAACAAATTAATGGGTGGTTCAATGATTCAATTGAAAAATGACGTAGTTAAGATACCTGAGGGAAAAAAACCCAACAAATTTAGAGATTTGTCTATGTATTTGGCCATAAAAGAAAGAAAAAGAAATTTTAATATGTCGTTACAAAAGTCATGTAATGCACATGGAAAAATTCTGGAAGACGACATTTCATAACATTCTTTTAAGATAAATTTAAATTTATTATATTGACACATTTGCCACCAACTTTAGCAAATTAGCACTTAATTTAGTTCGATGATTATTCTATTACTAAAAAAAGCTAGCACATTTTTTTTAGCAACTATAATATTCTTGAATTAGGTAATTAGCTAATATAGATGGTGGCTATTAGTGAAAACAGCCAACAACTTGCAATTAATCTGACTGCAAATATTTGTTGACAATACTTAATTTTGCCTTTATCAAGTTGATTAATGGAAAAATATTTGCAACCTAATACCAAACAACACTTAAAAAATTAGTTTAATCATATGGCATAATACAACCATGAACCATTCCATCTTTCTTAATTTTTTAAAATTCAAATAACCGCCATGCGGTGTGTCCCTCTGAAATTTTTGTAAGAATTAATTTTTTTTTATTTTATTTTTTGGTATTGAATTTTCGTGAAGTCTGATTAATTCAAATGCATTCGAGAAGTTCGAATTTGGGGGTAAAATATTGTCTATCAAAGACGACTTCCTACTAAGATGTTATCATTTCACCACCACTTCTGATGAATATTAAATCTAAACCTCCTTTCCACTTTAATATGGTAGAAAATGAACTTAAAAAATGATTTACGGCGTTTTTAATGAAAATATGAAAACACAAGTATGATAAATGATCATTCCAAGTTTATTGTCTCATCCTTAACTATTCAAGTCTCAATACTCCCCACCCCAAACCATCAACCTCGTCTCGTTTCACTCCCACAACATTTTACTAAATTGTGTATAAAATTATCGAAGTAATATTTATTTATCTATCAAATATTTAAAAATATATGTTTTTTATTAAAATATTTTATAGAAAAACTTTTTTTCATGAATTTTTCTTCGTAGCTACTAGCAACCCTACCCTAAGACGAAAAAAAATATGTCTTGAATTGAATTTGCTATAGATTATTACCAAAATTGCTCTATCAATCAAAGTAAAGTTTGATTTGCTTTTCTTCACTTGCCAAAAAATTAGTCTCCTTCTTTAAATGCAAACTAAAAAATATATTTTCTTTCAACAATTCAAACTATTTTAAAATGAAAAACATGAAGATAAAATTAATCTTTTTAATGAAAAACTAAAAAGAAATAAGACAGATACATGATACGTTATGAAAATAATATTTTTTTAGGAGGAGTAAGTAGCCGCTTGGCCATGAATTAAATTTGTTGAATTTGTAATACTAACATCATTTGAAAAATAGGCAGACTTTCTCTTTTTTTTTCAACTTCGTTATTAAATGTTTTTGTATATGATAATTTATTTATTTTTTGTCATTCCCAAAAGTTATTTTTCTATATTTTATACTTGCGATTAGACACATTTCATTATATAATTAATAAAATAATTTATAATTATATAAATATTGATAATATATTTTAGTTCATAAATTTAAAAAATTAGACTTTTTATCCATTTAAATATATTCACATAAATTGAGACAAAAATTACTATTTTCTTTTGAATTTCAATTGAATCATATCTAAACTACATACTCGGTTTGAATTAAAGACCAAACAAAAAGTTGGGATAAAAAACGAACTTGTGACCAAACTTTTTGGACTAATTAGTGATGAATTGCCAGCTAAGTAAAAGAACTTTTATCATTTTTTAATTAATAAATCATTCCAAGCTGTCGGTGTGAACAATAAGTGCATCTTGTCCATCCATCGGGGTTGAATTAACTGGCCTTAGCTTAGATAAATACTTTTTAAACTCATTCAATATCTTTCTTGTCTTATTCTGCTAACAACTTACGAATGTAGGCTTGTCAGAAATCATCTTCAATCTTCTATTCGTAGTGCTCTGATTCGAGAATAAGCTCACTTTCGTTCGCTTCCTGTTGCTTCTGCTAATGCTATCGATACTGATTGAGTAGTAAGAACTCTTTCATTTTGAGTCTATTGAATACAAAAATTGATTTTGTTAAAAAATGTTTTACCTCTCAATATGACATTTATTAATGCAAATTTGAATTTAATCAAATTTTAACATAAATATCGAGCGCCCGAAAGAAAAAATACCTGGTCCTTTCAAATTTCAATAATGAACATCACTATCTCTTATTGACTAATGGGCCCCACAATTCATCTAAATGGGCCCAAACCGGACCCACCGCCCGTTTCGCTGCCATATCCGTGTAGCGTGTATCCCACTTCCTCAATTTGTCCCTTTTGCCGCAGTCGGAAACAACCGCAACGATTCAAAACAAGTTAAAACAGTGTGGAGGAACTATATACTAAAAAATAATTTTAAAAAAAAATTAAAGCATAAAGTTTATCCAATCGATAAAAGAAATTCATCGACAAAATCTGCAGAAAAAAGAGAGAGAAAAACGAAAAAAGGGAATCGCCAAACCAAAACGGTCCATGGTGATTATTACGATAACAACAACCACGTTGCTTTTTCTTCATTGTTTGATTTGAAAATTCAATTTTTTTTGCTCATTATTATTTTTGGGGGAGATTGTTGAGGATTTTCTTAGGGTTTTTAATTTGAAGAAGGATGACGGAGGTGGTCCTCCACATATATGATGTGACGAATAGTGGCTCCGATAAGACCAACAACACCATTGTTCAGATCAACAAGTTTTTCAAAGACGGTATCGGTCTTGGTGGAATCTTTCATAGTGCCGTTCAGGTTCACTTCTTCTTCTTTACGAATTTCAATTGCCTTGATTTTCTGTAATTTTTCCCCTCTCAATTTGGTCATTTGGTGTTCTGTGTAGGGTAATTGGATCTAGGGTTTAGTGTCGGTGGGAGTGGATTTTTGTTTTGAGCTGTTGGATAGTGAAAGTTGTTTTGTTTTAGTGCGTTAAATCATATATTTTTGATGCCTGGGAATATATTTCATATAAGGGGATCTGGTTGAATGTGTTCGTGGTATATTCTTAAACATATCTGTTTTTGGTCAATTAATATTTCTCTTGAACTTACTGGTTATGAGGATGTGTGAATTGACTTGATTTATGCTCTTTAACTAGTAAAATCAATTGCCTTGTGGCCTGTGGGCATCAAGTTTCTTGTGTTTGTTTTTCTCTCTCTCTTTTTTTTTTTTTGCTTCTCCTTTGACACTCAACTTTTGTTTAATAATCCTGAGGTTTTTGATTTCATAGTAGATGTCAGCATTACAACTTGTCACCATCTAGAATCATTGTAGAAGTTGAAAACAAGTTTGATGTGCATATGACTTACTATTATCTCAATTTTTGTCATTGAAATCTGTTAATACTTGAAAGCTGTTTAGTTCCAAGGGTGGCCTAGTAGTTGAGGAATGGGAGTAATAGCCGAGAGATGCCTAAGTTCTAATCGTAGCTATAACACATGGTGTGAGTCCATCGGTTTTAACCTTGGTGGGCAGAATAATCTTTTCATCGTCAACTAGAAATGAAATAGGCTAGTAATCTAAACACAATAGTTTCCTTTTCATCATCAGGCATCTGTAAATATATATTCTTGGAAGTCTTAGCCTTCTATTATTTCTGCTGTTAGCTAAGAAATTATTCGTGTCTACTGTCTTTTCAAAGATAAAATATCTTTTGCCTTTCTGGCAATGACATTTTTGTTCTAAAAAAATGGTTGGTACAATTTTTTGTTTTCTTCAGTGTTGACTAGAAAGGAAAGAGTTCCTACTTGAGCATTGGAACAAATTTCTCCAATTTTTCAAGAAATATTACGGTACTAGTGTTGGTGATAATGTCTGAACTGTATGAGATGACGTCCACCTGACATTTCCATATTTGGGGTTAATCATGTAATACTAAGCTTTATGATCCTTGTAGTTTACCGAAGATGAACTAAGTGGCATTGTTGCTTTCAAGAAGTTGATATCTAATTCGTTTATCTAACTTCAGAAGTAGGAACCATTAAGTTAAGTTACAAAGAACAACACCCAAGGGTGTAACCTAGTGTTCAATGAAGTGGGTTGAGAATCATGGAGTCTCGGGTTCATATCTTACACTAGATGATTTCTTCCTATCTTTCTAAGTTCTAGAGACGAAGTTACCTGATACTTGTGTTGGTAGGAGGTAGCAGGTACTCATCGAATTAATCCATGTGTGTGCAATTCTGCTCTAGACACCATGGTTATAAAAATAAAATGAGATGCATTGGTTATTCTGCGATGCTATACTTGGACAGTAGCTATTTGCAGAAATGTTGCATGGTCTCATCTTGTGCAGTGTCCATTTAAGCTCATCACTTCCTGCTTTCAGTAGCTCTTTAACTTTTAGCTGAACTTTTGTCACTTGTTCATCAACTAGCTTCGTTTTGTCAAAATGTTGCTATGCTTATACTGTATATATCTCTGCTTTATGTCATTATCCTTTTAAGCCCGTGTTAATAAATGTTAGATTTGGTGTATATTTGTCATAGGTTTATGGAGATGACGAGTGGTCATTCGGATTCTGTGAACAAGGTACTGGAGTTTTTAGCTGTCCTGCTGGAAAAAATCCAATGTATTCGTACCGTGAATGCATTGTACTTGGAAACACAAATCACTCTATTTTCAAAGTGAACCAGATATTGAGAGAGCTTAGTAGAGAGTGGCCTGGACACTCATATGATTTATTGTCAAAGAATTGCAATCACTTCTGTGATGAATTATGTGAAAGACTTGGTGTTCAAAAGCTTCCTGGTAATCTTTTTCTCCCTCTCTGCTGCTTGTTAATTCTGTTTGCGCTATAACCATTTTCATAGACAAACTCTTGGTGGTGAACTTGAATGTGGCACAAATGTATGTCTGCAACTTTTGGTGTCAGGAGAAATGCTCAAATTACTATGTATTTGCCATCTCATCTCTGTCAATTGGGTGATATCTGTTCACGGGGTGAGATGTTTACTCCGGGGACAGTTCTTGGTTGTCAATGCTCATGAAAACCATCTTGAACTCGACCTTCGTTGACATTTTCTGTGAATGTTATTTCTTTCTTTCCAAGTTTGGTTCCATATTTACTAGTTTTGATTTCTATGTAATTATTGCTTGATAGACCTTCAGGCTTAGAAACAAGGTGCACAAACATGATGGGAACACTACCAAAGTCCCTCTTTAGATTTGCCAAAATTTTGATCATGATCCATGGTTACACATTAGAATGAATAACTTCAGAAAGTTTAATTTTATAGTTGAACCCCTAATCTGTGCTGCAGGGAACACAAACACCTAGTATATTTTGATTTTCCCACTGCACTATTACGTAAGCTAATATTTCATTACCATTAGTTGCCAAGCACTCAAGACGGTGCTAGGTATTTGTCTGAGCTGCTATATATGTTGTCATTTTTTCCAGATATTATACGTCAGTTAAATTTCACCATAATGCGAAATTGCATAAACTTCTATGTTTTAAATCATGTCTTGATTTCTCATTTTCAAAAAAAATCTTGTGTTGATGATGCCTTCCCTTCGGAACACTCTGTTTCTCTCCCCAAAAAACACATGCTTGAATGATTCTCCAGTTTTTCTTCAACTCTTTATTCCAACATTGAAGTGTTAAGCTCATGATATCACAGGTTTGAATGCTGTTGCTAGTTGAAACCCTAATATTTAAGTGGAGAAGGGTAGAGTGGCTGGCCCGTTATTCCCATAGTTCTGAACTGTGCATCACTGGCCCTCGGAAATTTCTTGGTTTTCAAAAGAAGTATCTAATCAGATGCTTGCCAAAAAAAGTTTTTTGTGGGCATGATAAATTTTGCCTGTAGTGTAATTCACGCGAGTAAGAACCTTCTATTTTATCTGAAGTAGTCTGTCAGATGCTTGCCAAAAAAAGTTTTTTGTGGGCATGATAAATTTTGCCTGTAGTGTAATTCACGCTAGTAAGAACCTTCTATTTTATCTGAAGTAGTCTGTCAAATATGGTTCTCCAATGTAGGTGCTGTTGGGTGTTATTTTGTGGGAGGGGTGGGGTCTTAGATGTAAGTATCGACTGAAGTCCTGCCTTGCCTTGTGATTGTTGCTTGTATTGAGGTTTCCAGGATGTGCACTAGAATAACAGTTCCAGACAAATTGAGATATTATTTTGCCTTAATAATACAAATGATGATGCTGGCGATGTATTTCATGCAGTGAAGTCAGACCGAGTACTTAATCTTTGTTGCCTCTTCATCTGCTAGTGAGCAGGCCTAAAGTGTCCACGTTATCAGGCATGCATTAAAAAGTTAGATGTCCACATTAAGTGTTCTCCTGAAGGACATGAGTTTAACACCCATCTGTAATCAGGAAACTTGTAGTATAACTTGTCTCTTTGAGTATAGATGTGCTAAGTACTCACCGCAATTTAATTGTTGATTTGTGTATCTCTTTGTGATTGTTAATACTGTTTGAATAAATCACCTCCAGACAGTGCTGTGAAAGGCGATCACCTCTTCATCGCCTATTAGCTCTGTAGCGCTTCCATCTTCAGAAGGCGACACCATGGCGAGAAAGGTGTCACCTTTTGTATTTATTTTTTCAAAAAACGAAGGGCGGCCAATTTAGATTTTTAAAAGTTAAAAGGTTTCAAGTTTTTCTTTCCGAATTTGCAAAATTGCACTCTTGGACTTTACTTCGACTCCAACCAGTCGACTTGACTAGACTTCTCCAGTGACCAGCCAGACTTATCCAGAGACTCCAAAGTCTAACCAATACGTATTTCTTTGTTTCTTCTTCTATTCTTCAGATTTCTTCTTCTAATTTCTTCCTCCGTTTCTTTTTCCTTCTTCTTCAGACTTCACAGTTATTTCTACCTCAGTTTTTTTCTCACTGTTTTGACTTTTGTTCTTTTTTTCCTCATTCAAGTTCTAGGCTTTTAGTATTTACCATCTATTCTCAGTTTTTGGATTGAAATATTTAGTTATATGTTATTGCTATTTTATTTGGATTTTGATTATTTATATACACAATTAAATATTTTAAATTTTTGGTATTAATTGGCGCCTAACTTCAAAAAGGCACCTTGCATTGTGACGACTGGCGAGACAGACCCTTGTCGCCTTCTGTTGCCTTTCGCCATCCAAAATACTGCCTCCAGAAAGATAGAAGCTTGATACCAAACTGTCCACTGATATTTGAGTGCTATAAGCATGCTGATTGAAGCAATATCCTTAATCATGAGAATAACTAGCCTTGTTTCTTATGGGATCTTTGTAATATCACTTGATTCTTGTAGTTTATTGGTGTTAGATGTTCACTGCAATATGATTGGTTATTGGGACAAATTGTATTTTTGATTGCTATGCTGTTTGGATATGTCACCTCAAGAAATAGATATGGCCAAAAACTGTAACTAGTGCTAGAGTACTAGTCAAGTGCCTGATTCAAGCAACCTCTTTAACAAACATATGTACATTGTGCAGCATAAATTTTCTGGATTTTGATTTCCTGTCTGAAGCTCGCCAGCATAGACCATTTTCTTATAGCTTCTGTAACAGGTTGGGTTAACAGGTTTGCTCATGCTGGTGATGCTGCCGTTGAGATAGCAGGAACTACTGCTTTTAGGGTGAGATTCTTCTACTTTTGGCAGTGCATTTCTTTATCTCTAATGTAATATGTGTAGTTACTAATCCCTTAGTTCCCAGTGCCGCGTGCCTGCTGGTCGGGTGAAACAAAGTTATCTTCTGCTTCATTTCTGTTTATTTGTACTAATTGTTTGGCCCTTTTCTGAAAGGAAAATTTCTCTCAAATAGTTAATTTTATGTAAGATCAATCTACTCGATTACTGGGTTCTTGATTGGATATATTGTTCAGCTTATTTTCCTCATTCAACTATTAACTCAATCGAAGTCTTTAAAAATATGAATTAAGCAGCTTAACATATTATTTATGTTTGTTTGATTAATAAGCACCTTGATGTAATTTTGGTTGTTAACTTGGCTTGCTAGTTTAGCACAACTTTTGCTTCAATATGACTTCTTTATCTCTTTGTAGCTGAGGCAAGCTAAAACAGAGATCGTTACAGCCAGTAAAGTGGCATATAGGTTCTTCGCAGGAGTTGCTTCTAACAATTCAGCTTCCCCTGACTCTCCTGGCAACTCTGGTCGGGGAACTCCTAGGTTTCAAGCGAATTGGTTCAAAAATTTTATCACCACTGGTGCCAAACCATCTGGTTCAGATAGTGAAGAGGTGCTAGGACAGCAGCAGCAGCATGGAACAGAGACCCCTCTGAGGCAGAACTAGCGTCAGGAAAGCTAAAAAAAATTCCACTCATCCGTCTTGTTTCCGAGTATAGTTCATGTTGTAGTCAGACACGAGGAAATATCGTGTCCTGCAATGACTCCTGTTATTGTCTAGAAAATGCCAAGCTGATTGATCCTGATTTGTTGTGGAATATGTAAATCATTTTGTTTTTCTGGTGCTGCTTAAATGTTTCAATTTGTTATGGGATTATGTAAATTGCTCTGCTCTTTTGGTTATGCTGATTAGTGCTTAGAGAATTACATATGCACAAACGATTTTCTTAACTATCTTAGCTATTCCTTTTTCATTGTCTTCAACGTAGCAGGTATGTCATTTCTCTACGACGACTTTTCTTCCTTCGATTTCATCTACATGGCAGATGTGACGTTGGGTTAAATTGTTTCTCTATAATCCTAGTTTCCTCTGGTCCAGATGAAATAACAAGAAAGAGTGGCAAGTGTTCGACGCTAATTTGTCACAAAAAATTGATATTTTAGTACATACTACGTATTGTCGTTTTTATGATTTCATATACTTTGTTTTCTTCTTCTCGATAAAAAATTTTCCCAGCATATATATCAATCAAGAAATAAACAGCAAACTCTTCAACGAGCTAATGTCAACACTTTCAAGCAAGATTTCGAGACCATAATAGTAAGAAAAATTAATAAAATCACCAGTACATTACTTAATATAAACGCCAGCGATATGTCTTTTTAAAGACGAGCAAGAGCAAAAGCTTACATGACGCAACACAAAGAGGCGGAGAGTTTCACCTTCAAATATATACAGGGGTAATTATTCAAACCCATAAAGGAAAAAAGAAAATAGCAGTTCAGCACCAGCACAAACCCAAGACTTCCAATTAATTTACTCCCTCAACTTGATTGAAGACGCAAGAGTCTACTGGAGCATCTTCAGCTATCTGAAGAGATGATAAAGACTGTGCTGCAATAAAACCAGGAGAAATTCTTGCAACCTCCCAGTTTCCCTCATCAAAGTATTGATGGTTAATATCATCCCTTACCCAAGTTTCAGATGAAACCATCCACTCGGAATTTCCCCACTCATTCGACATGCATCTGTACCCGCTTGCACCAGAAACCCAGTCTGTTCCTTCAACTGAATAACATGTTGAAGAGCCTTGGCGCGGAAGCATGGGTCTTCCTCTGCCCACGAAGAAGTCAAAACTGCTGTTAAGATCCCACGTGTTCCATCCTTCTTCCTTCTTTAGGAGTAGCTTGCATGAATCATCTGTATCTTCGCCAAGTAAAACCTGAAGTGCAACTGCTTCAGCAATCGCGGCACCCTGTTCATCAAGCCTTTGTTGTTCTTCTTTCTTCTTCTGCTTCTTCTTTTCCAGTTCAGAACGGATGGCAGCTGAAGTGGCCAAGGCTTTCTCTAAGCGCCTCTTCTTTTTCTCAGCTTGTTTAATTCGATCCAACTCATCCTTAACTTGCTTCTTCTTCCCTTTTCTAACAGCAGGTGCCACCTTAGCACATTCCATATTGCCAACTAATTATGAATCAGTAACACTTGAACCTACAGAACTTTTCTTTGTTGTGGTTATCTCTAAGACAAGATCATTCTCTCTATAACTATTTTATTATCTTTTCTTCTGTGCCCTGTTATTAATACTATTGCCAAAAAAACAAAACTATGCTATTCAATCTAAAGCTTTTGCTAAAGTTACACCTACACAAACTCGGGTCTAAAGGAATACCGGATTTTACGAACAATACAGTCCCAGACAGAAACAACAGGAGATTGAAGAAGAGAAGACTGGTAAGCACTCATAGGCCCGTCACTCACCATTCTTCCTAGTTTGCCACAAGCCTTGCATTTACCCATCTGACAACAACTAACAAACTACTAAGCCCACTGAAAACCCAACAAAATGATGTCTATACTTGTCTGCTATGCAAACAACTCACATGGCCTTCCTCCCTGCAGAGTTTGCATCAAACTTTAGTATGTAAAATTCAGACATTATCTGAACAAATATTTTGGAAACACAATCAAGAGTTCCTAGACATATTTAGATCACAACAAATATATATATATATATCACAATATATATACACACACATAGCAAACTAGATGGTTGTAAAATCTACCCAACTTTTTGTGTACAAGATAATCCATAGTACTCATGCAGCTTATTAAAGAAACATAAAAAACGAAGGTACCCATTATCATTGACAAATCTAGAAAGGGAACTTTTAAGAGACTTGAAAATCCCAATAGCAACACAGAAAAATCATCAGTGTCCTCAAGCATCCGTGAGAACACCAATAAAGTTTCACAACACAGAAATTGAATCCTATACATTCATGTTCTCAAATATGAAGTATCGATTAAGGCCTATTTTAAGACTCTGGTTAGTCATAAGAGTCATTTCTAAGTCTAATAGTCCTCTAGTAACGTAAATTCATTTGTTAATGAGTGAGTTAGCATAGTATACAATTCCTGTCATAGTGACTATGACACTAAAGAAAACCCTAATTTCACAAAATTGGGATCATATAAGATCCCTAAATCAGAAATTGACTTCATCATATCAAAGTTCAAACCCAAAAACTACACAAATCAATAATTCCAATTAAATTCAGTTTATATCAGAATCACAATCCGAATATAAACTTCACTAATCCAATTCCGACCCACATACAAAAACCTCAACTTTCAACAAAATCAATCACTTCCTCACACAATTAACATCAGATCAAGAACACCCAGAATCCAAATCAGAAAGAAAAACAAAAACCAACCCATAAAAATCAAATCTTTCAGATCTCAGTCAAACACAAAGCTCTAAAAATCAAGAAAAAACAAACCTTCGAGAGAAAATGGCCACAGGAAAAACTCTCCCAGCGAAAGTCAACTAGCAATAAAAGAGTATAAAAGATCTGTAGATCTAAATCGCAAAAGAGAACACAGAAAAATTGGTGTCCGAAGAAAATTTAGAGATAAAAAAAAAAGAGAGAGAGAGAAGATAATATAATAACCAAACTGATCACATGAATTTGCCGGTTTGGAAGAGACGGGGATGAGTAGGAGAAGGAAGGGTAAAATCGTCAATTTGATTATCTAGGGGTTGTGAGACACGTGGA
Organism: Solanum peruvianum; assembly: GCA_027705065.1. NCBI lineage: Eukaryota > Viridiplantae > Streptophyta > Magnoliopsida > Solanales > Solanaceae > Solanum > Solanum peruvianum. Next base: position 2,589,631 of record JAKWJD010001757.1, on the reverse strand, counting down.
AGTCTTAGAACTTTGAGTGATGAAGGACACTTGGAATGAACGGTTCAGATTGTGTTGTAGTGGGACCCACGAAAATGGAGAAATTTGCGCCGCTTGATCTGAATGAATTTTTGTTTTTCTATTAAAAGGAGTTTGCTTTTGCTTTTTCTTCTTGATAAATAAGGAGTTTGTTTTTGTTTTTGTTTTTGTTTTGAGAAAAAAAAAAGAAAAGAAGAAGAGGAAAATAGGGTTATTAGTTGGAGTAGATTAGGGAATCAAAGATTGTATGGTTAGAAGTGGATGGTTGGTTATAATTGGATGAGTTCATTCACTATGTCGTCACATGCTAAAAGCATGAAGCAAAGATGATGGGTATCTGTTTTCGTAATTTGGATAAAAATCAATTTAAAATAAAAAAAATTGTTTGAAATGATTTGATTTTACATTTATATATACATAATATGGTTTTTGTATAAACAATTTTAATTGTCTTATATATATTTTCGTCGAACATTTGTTTATTACTTCCTCCGTTCCTCCGTTCATAATTGTTTGTCAGGTTAAGGTCATGCACTCCTCTCAAATAAAACTTAATAAAAGGTGTAATTTGACTAATATAACCTTACCATAGCAAGAATATTAAAAGTCAAAATAACTTTTTTATTGAACAAAATGAAGTAATTATTAAGGGCGGAATTAGAAAAAATAACTAATTATTTCTTGATTGGTTAAATTGACAATAATCTTGGATATCTATTTTCAATATATCTGTCAAATAATTGTAGACGGTGGGAGGTTAATAGAATCAACATATATATATATATATATATATATAATATATATATATATATATATATATATATATATATATATATATATATATATTAGATGGATTACTATATATCATATACACAATATAGATACATTACCTATACAAATAGCCATTTTATTGAAGTTACAATTATCATATTTTTAAAGTAACAATAACCCCTTTTACTTTGTACTTCATATAATTTATATAATTTGATATAATACCAAATTATGTTGACTCCTAAGACTTTAGCATAAAAGTTTAGGACCACTAGCTGAAAATGTTAGTGCTCACTTGGGCAATTGCATAAGCATTTGGACTTTTAGAACCTCCTTGGGTCGCTGGCTTCCAAAAGGAATATATGATAACTCAAATAAAAATTGTAAATAATAAGAAGGGAAACTCTCGCATATATTCATTTAAAAATAGCTTAATTATGTTCTATGCTATAATTTGATAATTTTGATTCGTAGCTACATGTTATAGGGAGGAAAGTGACAAGCAAGATTGGGAAAGGAGGGAGAGGCGAGCGAGGACAGAGAGTGGGAGAGAAATGAATCGTATATGTATATCGATTAGATAATCGTATATATGTAACTAGTATACATATGTAGTTTTATATCTGGTGAGCGATATTGGGAGAGGGAGGAGAGAGGCGAGCAAGAGAGGGCAATTATTTGCATAATTCACATCACGTTTGTATAATTCACGGGTACGTTTGTATAATTCATGTGTTTTTGTATAATTGAGTAATACAAGTATGATACAAATATGATGAAACTCAATAACGAATTGATACAAACATAAACATATGAACTGTAAACATTTATTCAAATTATATTATACAAAATTCAAAAACTACACAGTTATACAAACTTTAAAAAGTTATTATAAAAAGATTGAATATATATGGTGATAAAACTAAAACCCAAGAAAATCATCGTCATATACAAATACAAACTATCGTATACAAATATAAATCAAATGAAAAATTGTTACTTACGAATTATACAAACAAGATTAATTATACAAACACGATTAATTATACAAACTCAAAATCAACCCAGATAATATGATTAATGTTAGTCGCAAGTGACAATTATAACAAAGTATAATTATAATAACTAATTAAGTAGTATAAATTTTTTTAACCGTATGTTCATAATAAGAAAATTTAAGACAATTGGTTGGTTTGAACAAAACCCTCATAGAACTAGGTAAGGCTGAGTACAAATAGTTAAACAATGACAGAATGACTCAAGAAATTATCGTACTTGATTTTGTTGTCCGTTGAATCCTCTTACTCACCACTTTTTCAACTGAATCATTAAATTAGTTATAGCATCTATTTTAAACCTTTTATTTTTTACTTTGTCATCTTATATGATTTTATTTAAAGGGCATATGATACATAAGTCTATTAGGTCATTCCACTTAAAAAAATTAAACGAGACACATAAAAATGCGGAAAAGGGCCTAAAATACCCTCGAAGTATTAAAAATGGTACACAATTACCCTTCATCCACCTATTGGCCCCCAAATACCCTTCACGTCCACCTTTGGATCCAAATTTACCCTTTCATTAACGGACCAAAATTAAAAATACGGAAAAAGGGCCTAAAATACCCTTGAAGTATTGAAAATGTACACAATTACCCTCCATCCACCTATTGGCCCCCCAAATCCACCTTTCACAATATTTTGGAGACCCAAATCCACCTTTGGATCCATTTACCCTTTCATTAACAGACCAAAATTAAAAATACGGAAAAAGGGCCTAAAATACCCTTGAAGTATTGAAAATGGTACACAATTACCCTCCATCCACCTATTGGCCCCCAAATACCCTTCAAATCCACTTTGGGTCCAAATTTACCCTTTCATGAACGGACCAAAATTAAAATAATTAAATAATATTTTTTAATTACGTGGCACTCAATCATTGGTTGTAATTTAATATTTAAAATAATTTTAAACCCACCCTTTTAACTAAACCCACCCCACTTGACCCAATTTAAAAAATTAACCCATCTAATTAAAATATCCAAAATCTTATTCCTCCCATTTTCACAATTTCCATGACTCCATTGTCTATTCTTCTTCTCTTCATGAAGAAAATGTCAGCTTCTTCTTCGATTTCTTTCCCTGAAGAACTTAAATTACAATGGAGTCATGGAAACTGAAAAAATAGGAGGAATAAGATTTTAGGATATTTTAATTAGATGGGTTAATTTTTTTAATTGGGTCAAGTGAGACGGGTTTAGTTAAAATGGGTGGGTTTAAAATTATTTTAAATATTAAATTACAACCAATGATTGAGTGCCACGTAATTAAAAAATATTATTTAATTATTTTTAATTTTGGTCCGTTCATGACGGGGTAAATTTGGACCCAAAGGTGATTTGAAGGGTATTTGGGGGCCAATAGGTGGATGGATGGTAATTGTGTACCATTTTCAATACTTCGAGGGTATTTTAGGCCCTTTTTTGTATTTTTAATTTTGGTCCGTTAATGAAGGGGTAAATTTGGACCCAAAGGTGGATGTGAAGGGTATTTGGGGGTCAATAGGTGGATGGAGGGTAATTGTGTACCATTTTCAATACTTCGAGGGTATTTTAGGCCCTTTTCCGCATAAAAATGTGTTTAGTTCTAGGATCCCTTACTATAAATGGCGGAGCAACTTCCCGAGCACTCTATAAATGACAACTTGACGTGTGTTCTCAAAAACATAAAAAGAACAAAAAGACTAAGCTTTATAAAATCATCATGTGATTATATTATGAATATACGTTACAACATTTTTTAACTATCTAATAACCTTTTATTTCATACACAATCTTTATACTCTTAGGAGTAAGGGTAACACTCATAGCTATAGATATAAGTCAAAACCTACATCATTAACTTCCTCATTTTCACCATACACAAATGACTCATTAATATATGTCTTATCTAAAATAATAATAAACACAAATAACCACAAAAAGAAAAAGAGGAATTAAGAGCATTAAGATCTTTTATCGACCGATTTAATTTTAAAGTATATTGATTTAACTTATTTGATAATTGTCAATTTAATCATTAAATTTTTTATTGAAAGTCATTTAGAAACAAATTGACAAACAAATAAATCATAAATTTGAGTGAACAAATTATTTCTTGCTCAAAAACAAAAATTGATACAAGGTAGCATGGTTGATACTCAACGATAAAGACAAACAAAAATTGAAGTATGAAATTTAACCCTGATTTCATACACCGAATGATATAAAGATAATTTATCATCAATTAACCGTTAAAAATCAAAAATTTAATATCAAAAGAATTAAAACCGCCATTAAAACTAATAAATCAATAACATTTTTTTTTTACTATGGGTTATCAATTTCGATTCGGGTTAAAACAATTTACGATTCGGGTTAAAACAATTTAACTCCTAGCGGCAAGAAACATATCTTACCTTTTTCACTTCCAGTGCCGTCTTCTTCTCCTTTCTGCTAAGCGACATCGAAACATGTTGTTGTGAAGTTTCCTCTCTTTCACCCAAATACAACACTCTTCTTCTACACAAAAATGTTATCTCTGCAGCCACTCAACCCTAAACCTTCCTCTCTCTACTCTTCCACCTTTACCCCTCCCAATTCCTTATCCCCCAAAACCCTAAAACCCATTCCGGCCTTCAGGCCTTCTAGAAACTTCTACCCTTCCATCCATTCTATGCTCCAGTACAACCGCAAGCCTCAACTCGCCGGAGATACGCCGAGAGTCGTCGTCATTACATCCGGCAAAGGTGGCGTCGGGAAGACCACTACCACCGCTAACATCGGTCTTTCATTAGCTCGGCTCGGCTTCTCTGTCGTCGCCATTGATTGCGATGTTGGTCTCCGCAACCTTGACCTCCTCCTGGGCTTAGAGAACCGCGTTAATTATACTGTTGTCGAGGTTCTCAACGGTGATTGCAGACTTGATCAGGCTCTTGTACGTGATAAGCGGTGGTCCAATTTCGAGCTGCTGTGTATTTCCAAGCCCAGATCCAAATTGCCGATAGGGTTTGGTGGGAAAGCTTTGGTTTGGCTTGTGGATGCCCTAAAAGCTCGTGATGAAGGTGGTCCGGATTTCATCATCATTGATTGTCCAGCTGGCATTGATGCTGGGTTCATCACGGCTATAACTCCGGCAAATGAGGCTGTACTAGTGACAACGCCAGATATTACCAGCTTAAGAGACGCTGATAGAGTGACAGGATTGTTAGAATGTGATGGAATTAGGGATATTAAGATGATCGTGAACAGGGTTCGGACTGATATGATAAAAGGGGAAGATATGATGTCTGTATTGGATGTGCAGGAAATGCTTGGGCTTCCATTGTTGGGGGTAATACCTGAGGATTCAGAAGTTATTAGAAGTACTAACAGAGGTTATCCCCTTGTGTTGAACAAGCCACCAGCTTTGGCAGGCCTGGCATTTGAGCAAGCAGCTTGGAGGTTGGTGGAGCAAGATAGTATGGAGACTGTAATGATGGAGGAGGAGCCAAAGAAACGTGGTTTTTTCTCATTTTTTGGACGATAGCGTAATGATTCTCTTCTTAGTAGTGGCTTTGGTAAGCTTTCTGTAATTGTTTGATTGTGTTTTTTGGAAGGTACTGTTGACACAAGAAAACTGTGTATAGTAGAGAGTGAAACGCTTGCATTCTTCCTTTATTACTATTCAAGATTCTGTTTGTAGGATAGTTGAAGATTAGTGCTACTGTTTTGTTTTTGTTGGATTTGAGCTGAAAACTTTGTCATGTGCTTCTGTGATTTTTCCTCCTCTCTTCCAATCTAAATTTGAGCTACTTACTCTCACTTCCAGTCCAGTCTGTGATCTCCACTCTGTTGCCTTATTTGCTTACTATGCATGTACTTAAATCAGTGCTCACAAGTAGATTTTCTGTAAGTTTTCCTCAGCAGTGGTAAATTTAGATATTTGTGGGTGTAAAAAATACCTGTGTTAGTGAAAGAAGTATGTAGTCTCTTTGCAGACAGCTCATTAGATGTTGATATGCACAGTGCCTCAATCGAAATGGAACCTGTTTGAACTTCCATAAGCATTGAATAGAATTGATCACAGTGCACAACAATATTGTACCCCTGCTCTACAAAAAGAAACCAATCATGTGAATGGTGATCTTTTTTTTGCTAAGACAAATACTTCTATTAAAAATTTGGATCTCCTTAACCTAGCAATTAATCAACAGTAGAGGACCTACAACACTATGATTCTCTATAAAGGACGAGCTATCTTCTGTAGTCATAAATGCACCAACAAGAAACTAGAAATTAAGGGATATACTTTGAGTGTAAATAGCCATCCTCTAAACATTCGAAAGTTCTCTTATATCCTTCACAAGATCCACATGATTGCTAAGCTAAAGAGGCAGTCCATAAAGGGAGGAACTGTACTGCTACCAATATGCATAGTCAAGAATCAAGATGCTCAGTGATGCTGGGAGGTGAACTGATAGGGATCAAGAAATACTATTGGGGTGCAACTCAGTACTTTCTTACTCCATGCCTTCTGCATCATTGACCAGGTCTGTTCCCGGAGTGGTGAATTTGCTGCAGTAGAGAAAGCAATCAATGGATGCAAACATCTCAAGCAGTTGAACATTATGATCTTCATATCTGCATGACGACATCATCTATCATGAGGTCAGGCTTGCCGCCATATATTTAGTGCAGATGAATGTGCACAATTCTAGGAACCTTGGCTTCAAATTTAGCCAATTATATGTGAAGGCTATAAACGTCTTGAGTTTGCTGCCAGTCTCGTGATGCAGTATATTATAGTAATCTGTGCTGCAATTCAATTAGTAGTTTACGACCCACTGAAGTTATGTCTCCTGAAAAAAAAGATGTCCAATTCAAATCTCATAAATAAGAAGCGTAAAATTTGTCATTTTTTTACAATTACTATTCCTTTCTTTGTTTTCATGTTTCCCTTTTGATCGATCTTGTGAAGAATGATCTACTTAGACAATGGACTAATGTTATACAAGGGTTTCCAGTCATGGAAATCAGAATGTTCACCTGCTCCTAGGGTCATGATGACAGTTTCATGATCGGGATCCTTGGATATATGAACAACCAGCATTTCCAACACCTGTATCTGTTTAGTCAAACACCATAAAGAATGGGGTTTAGCCAAAGATGAAACACAAGTTGACTTGTGCAGTACTATAATTGATGTGGTATTCTTAGAACAATGACGATAGATATTGTTAATTAGAGGAAGAGAAGCTTTCCTCTGTTTCACACCATCGCATTTCAAAAAGAGAAATTTTCTTTTATTCATTAGAGACCTGAGAATAGGAACTCCGTATTTTGTGAAATTAGACTTGATTATTTTTATGTTCAAAACATTTGCCACTACAAGGACATCAGAGCAAAATTTCAGGCAACTCCAACATCTACAACTGTGAGGAAGTTTTCTGTTCGGCATACCAGGGAAGGGACAAACTCAGATGGTGGGCCAACTATAGATACTGCAAGGTCGCGTCCATTGATCTTCCACAGATTCGTTTCTCTGGCTTCATAAATCTTGCAGCAGAAACAAATTGCATCTCCTTAGCCAAGACAGAAAGGGGGGACAAATACATTAACTTAAGCAGCTTTAACATCGGAATTCAAAAATGGGGCTAAACCTCTGTTATCACAACCCTGTCCGCATTAGTGAATGCAGTAGCAAAGTCGTCTTTCAATGCTGCTAAACGACTGCAAATTATGAAAAATTCAAGCATTGTGCAATCAATGTAATTGTAATTTGGAAGGAGAATACTCTTGCAAATACCTGTATGTATGAGGCTGAAATATTACTACAAGTTCTTGAAATGGAAACCTCTGGCGTGCTGCTTGAAGAGTAGCTTGAATCTCGGTGGGATGATGAGCATAGTCATCATATATATGGCACCCACGGACTGTACCTATCCTCTCAAAACGTCTAGAAACACCTTCAAATTTTTGCAAGCGTAATTTCAAAGAAGCAATGGAACTGAGAAAGTTTTTCTCATCCGTAGAAAGAGCATTGATTGTTGCAATGACCTGCCGGTTGGAATATCCAAAGCAACAGAACTCAACAAAAAATGTCTTTACTCGCAGTGGGGAAATGAAACAACTTAGCAAGCAGAACCGTGTTTTCTTCAATAACAGATGTCTAAACTATGATATAATCACGAGCAGCCAATAAAATAATTTTCCAGTTTTGGCCCCGTTGATGTATGAACAAGTTCAGATTGATTCACTAATACTGACATTTTTTTTAGCCAATAATATTTGAGTAAAGATCATATAAGAAGAAATAGTTCTGCAACCTAAACGTCTACTTACACTGATAAAACAAAAAATAACTTCTAAGGGTGTGTTTGGTATGAAGGAAAATGTTTTCCATGGAAAATGTTTTCCTAGAAAATGTTTCTTGGAAAATAAGTAGATTTTGGACTTATTTTCTCATGTTTGGTTGGTGAGTAGAAAATATTTTTCGGAAATGATTTTTTAGTGTTTAATTTATGTAAGAAAAATGTTTTTGAGGAACATCTTTTATTTTTACTAGAGTAGAAAATAATTTATGAAATGAAAATACTTTTGTAAAAAATAATTTTTTTGGGTGTGGTGGGGGGGGGGCGGGGGTGGATGGGTGGGTGGGAGGGTAGTGGGGATGGGGGAAGGGGGTGGGAGTGAGAAAATAAAAATTTGAAGTTGATGTCATTTTTAAAAAGCAAAATTATTTTTTTGGGGGTGGGGTGGGGGTGTGGGGGGGCTGGTAAGGGTGGGTAGGGGGGAGGTAGAGTTTAAAAATAAAAATTTGAAGTTGAAAATATTTTTAAAAATCAAAATTAATTTTTTGGGGAGGGTGGTCAGGGTTCGGGTGAAAAAATGAAATTTTAAAATTGATTTTTTTTAATTGATGTTTTTTCCAAAAAAAAAATGTAATTTGAAAATTGGAGGAGAGCTTTGGAAAATGTTTTCCTTAATTTTTGAAGGGAAGTCATTTTTCCTTAATTTTGAGGAAATGAGTTGATTTGGAAACATTTTCCAGAACTTTTGTCCCACCAAACATGAGAAAATTAGAAAACATTTTCCAGAAAAATTTTCCTTCATACCAAACACACTCTAAATGTTTACTTACTGCTAATGAATTAAGAACATTGTGGACTCCAGGCATTTGTAGGCTGATGTCTGCAATATGATGTCCCTTGTGAAGCTGGAATAAGGAAATAATATCTTTAGACTACATACATGCACGGGAATAATAGGTATTCAATACGCCACTTGCTTCAAATAATTCAGAGAGCAGGTATAAATAGAAAACAGCAAAAAATTACTGTACATGGCATTATATTTTTGCATTTTTTCTGCAAGAATACGGTGCAGTGCGCACCATACAGAACTTGTAAAGCTTCAAATTTGTTAACAGAAATAAAAAGTTGGAATTGACAATTTCCCTATAAAACAAAGTTTCTTCACAAGACCTAGAACCTATTTGTTGGTCCATGTCAATATATATTCTTTAATCCACAAGCAAATTCGGGTCCTCCAAAATCAAATGGAGAATGTACAATAACTCAATTGAAGTGACACTGTAACCGTGCTGCAAATTTCAAGAGATGGAATAAGGTCAAGCACTCATATTAGGTCACGTGAAGATTCAGAATCAAAAAGAATATCAGAACCTGGTCTACTTCATATTCATTTGATCTAATGTTTGTTTTTTGTTCGTTCTAGTTATCTGATCCCTACTCCAAATATATACTGACTAAAACTTCAAATAAAAAGTCCCAGTTAACAACTGAATATACAATGTGTTTTTCAAATTTCAGAGTGCATTTGGTAATGACAGAAAGCATGATTTATTTTCTGGTGTTTGGTATTTGGTTGGAAATTCGGACAGTTGACTCTTTGATCCTATTTCCAAGTACCCCAAATCGTATTTGGTTATTTTGGGGATGGAGGCAGCAAGAAAGGAGCTTATTTCCCAAATGTTCACGTTATTGTGAGTTGTTGCATTCTTTTTCATAGTCTTTGAAAGAAACAGAACTAAGAAATTGTTTTGAATTGAACTCTGGAGAAAGATTTGTCGAGGAAGACTTAATTAATGATACCCATCTTACGTACAGTTCTATTAAGTTGCTCTAACACTTTCTTGACAAGTGAATTTATGATCATGCAGCCTAGAGTAGCGAACTGAAGTACAAAGCACGTGCAGAATTAGCAAAGCATTTTCACTTCCTTAGGAATAACCTACGTACAAGTTCCCGGTATGTTATTTTCAGATAATATTTCTAAGAAACTAATGGACTTATTACAGTTTTACATAGACTAGTAGATTTCATCTAGAGCTATATATTTCAAAGAACAAATGTACTTACCAGCTGATAGTCACTACCCCCACAAGAGTTTGGGGATATTGATAAGGCATGCCAATCGTTACAACTAGAAATTCCGTAAGTTGAGATCTGGAATGCATCATTGTGAAGAACTGGAAGAGCAGAGCCTGAGCCCGTTTTGTTGACCAAAGAACATGCAACCGGACTGTAAATCCAATCAGAAAATCATTGTTAGTAACTACATTAGACATGAAAATTTGATATTTCCTTTTGTTAGCCTCAGAATGAGATCAATTTATGTGATCTATAACTAAAGATACACAAGCCACCAAATGATAGTTTGTAAAACATAAATGAGACCTTATGTAATAGAATGATCAAGGTATTAGGTTATGGATTAATGTTCCATAACCTCATATATGCAGCATCAACAGGTTGGTAGAGACATGATTTTATAGGAACTGTAGTCTGTGAACTCTGCATAATATATGGATATATCTTCAGAGTACTGTTCTAAAGGACAATGACCAACAAAGTAGCATCAGGCGTATATTTTCTGCTGTAAAACGAATATCGCATAGTTGATTGTTCTCCTTCAGGAGATGTTTCCTATGAAAAATGAGATCTTTTCTTGGTGTGAAATCTTCAACGTGTCTATTTGAGTAAGAAAATTTGATGCTAAATCCACTCAATCCATGAAATGTATCAACCTTGTAAGAGAAGTTATCAATATATACCTATCACCGCATAAAATTAAATGTCCTCCAACCCTTATCTGCCCTATGAACTTCCTGAAAATAGTTTTAACTGCTTCCTGAGATGACAAAGAAACAATCTGATGATAATCTGGTCATTTCCAGAGACCAAAAAAAATCAATTTAGCATACATGGCAGACACTACAAGCAGTGAATCACCAACCTCGTCTTGAAACATGTCTACATGTTCCCAATCTACATTTGTTACCACAGCTATTTGAGGTGTTACTCCAAGGAAGCAAGAGTCATATTCATCAGCCTACATTAGAAAGTACATAGATTAGACTCACAGGAATAACAATCATAATAATTTTCTATCTCTTAAAATTTTACAAAGAAAAACTAACTCATGCAGACAACTAGATACAAGAAAAGAGGTGTGAAAGGATTGGATACCTCCAGTATAAAGTTGCAACCAGTTCCACAGATGATGTTTCTTTCAGCTAGCTGCAGAAGGAAATTACATCGAAAGTAGTTTTGTGTGTAAATGAAACAACCCACAGTAGGATTCAAATGCTCTAATGTGAACAAAAATCAACTTATCAACCTGCAAGCACTGTTGACAAACTCACAATGAGCACATCAAGAGAAACTCCATAAAGATGCAGAGTGAACCTACCTGTGGTACCCGAGCCCCAATTACAGCTGAAAGATCATCCCCCATTGCATCTAATACATAAGCAAGCATACTAGCGGTGGTAGTCTTCCCTGCATTGGTGAATAAATCAAAAGAAAGCACGAAAAGTGAAACTTTGGTGTTAAAAAAGGCCGAAACAAGAGTGGATCAAATTACCAGACTAAATAATAGACAATAGCCAAAGACCTTCCAGAATCAGTCTCCGCTGATAGATATCAGAGAGTTCAAAGCCAAACATCTTATCAGGCCTTAAAAGGTCTACGCATGCACTCATAACATGAATTTACCTGTTAATTTGCTAATAACATAATAGTTCATTAGCAACATTGTTATTTGCTTATGGGAAACCTGAAACTCTCTTCTCCAAAATGTTGCCTAAATCTCGTTTTTTCTCTTTCTCAGAATAACTCCTTCAGTCAATGGTGTTGTTCTTCTCTCTTTTGAATACTCTATGCGCACAAAAACCAGAGCAGATACACATTCTGCCAAGAAGTGTTTCCATGGATCAAATTACCAGGCTAATAAAGCAGAGGAGTACCAAGGTTTTGCCAGAGCTGACTAACACAAGCGGAAATGCAAAATGGTTTACGCTATAAGCAAGATAGTGAAGTTCCTCGTATTTCAGATTCCTTGGGAACATGATATTACATCATGATTCGAGTCAAGATCTCATAAAATGTTCAGTTCTGTACATAATTACATTGATATTGAACACAAGTACAATTGCACATGCGTTTACAACAGATTCACCCAAGAGAAGTCGGCTAACACAAATGCTTACACCTCAGGGAACTTTCTTCATATTTCAGACTTCCGTGTAAATACAAGCAAATATTGAGTCTAGTCAAAAATCATAACATTGTCCATATTTAGCAAAGCTTGGTATCAAATAGATTTGTCACATATTGACAATAACCCCATAAACACAAAAGAAGTAAGATTACCATGGCTCCCACTGACAGCAATGAGGTTGTAACCTTTGGTGATCCTACCCAACCAAGCTCCTCGCTTGTACCTACACGAACAGAATCACTATCTGAGTTCAAGTCTAACTTCGGTAACAGAAGTTCAATCACAAAGTTAAGATTAACATACTCACACAGGTATTCCAACAGACTCGGCATGTAAAATCTCCACATTGCCCCCACGAATCGCACTTGACACAACAAGGGCATCAGGCACCAACCCATTATTCTTTCTCAAGTTAAGCTCAGAATGGCCTATATACACTCGGACACCTGCTTCTCGCAATGCGTCCATGGCATCGCTCCACATCATATCAGAACCACTGACCTCATAACCCTAGAGTATTTCCAAATTTAATTCAATTTAATACGGGAAATAAACATTTCAAATTAACTACCAGCACACTAGTTCAATGTCCAAATAATAATGCATCGTTTGATTCATGTATTAGCATGCAAAGGCTATGAATTATGATACATAATATTGCTATGTGCTTAATAATAATGTAGGAGATATGCAATTGTTATTCGATGGATAATCATACAAGCTTGGATAATTTAATACCAAATGTTGCATGCAGAGTTACATATTGCAAATGGGAGGTAGTACTCTTATGCATAAAACGGCATTTTTTTGCTGAGCTTTATGTTGGAAATCAGATGTAGTATTCATTATGACCATTATTATGCCAAGATTGTTTCTCTTTCTGTGGCCAACAAAATCATCCTTAGAATTAAGAGAGGTATCACGAGCTATTTTATGAAAGTGAAAAAGTTATTTCATACATCCTAAAAAACATAACAGGGTTTTGGAGTTCCATAGCCAAATTATTCAATTCAAACATGATTTATAATCACTGGCAAATAAAATTAACATTTCTGAAACTCCAGACAAGCAACATCATAATCACAACTTTATAGTTACAGAAATTTATAGCAAAAAGAAGTTAGCCACCAAATATACATAGTGTGTGAGTCAGTGAGTGCAGAGAATGTATACTTGTTTGAGAGCAAGCATGGCGAGAGCGGACAAACCACAACCTCCGACGCCGACAAAGTGAATCCATTCCTTCCCTTTGCACTCTCTTGCACCGATGACTTCTGCATTGTCGCAATCCGTAGTCACTGGGGGTAATTTCAAAGAAGGGGAAGTTGTTCGAACGTAGTTTAATTTGCTACTGTGAACTATTTTCCGGCGATTTGTGACAGTAATTGCTTGAGAATAACTGGAATTTTTTTCTAGGTAATTCGCCGGCGACATTATTGCCGATAGTTCCATTTTTCGAGGTGGGGACACGTCGGGGCTCAAAGTAAAGTCACTCTTATGTCGTGTTTACTGTTAGGGAGCATTCAAAATTCGTCAGAGAAAAAGTGAAGAAAATTGAATTATACAAAGGGAAATTAACTATTTTGGTCCTTATATTCTTGTTTAATTACTTTGTTAGCCTTGTAATATTCCACCAAAGACATCTCCAACTCACACCAAGTTTTACGTCAAATTTGACATGTGAATAGTGTTATATCAAATTTATTCATCATACTAAATTATCTTTTAAATATTTTAATATTATTTTTATCACACAAGCTTTTAATTACACATTATATAAATAGTACGTTTTAATTAAATTTCTTATATATTTAATTAATTTTATGTAATATTTTCATGATATTAATTTTAGATGTAACAGTTACCTTTTTTATTAATTAATTTTTTTATATAGTAAAAAATTAAATTTATGTTAATTTTACTATAAATTATAATACAAATCATAATTGAGTATAAAATGAAATAATGTGAATTATACATAGTAAATGTTTTGAAATAATTTGTTTCATCTTAAAAAATAATAATATAATAATGAAGAGAACGAGAAATATTTTTTTTTGGTGTAAAATTTGATGCGGTGGGTTAGAGTTGATTACACCAAAAATAGCGTTGACACTAAAGTTAGTGTAAAATTTGATGATTTGGGTTATAGATGTACATATCGTGTGGTAGAGTGTATTAGGAAAAATAATGCATATATTAATCTTGTGTATTAGTAATATCTTGTTTGATACTCTTTTTCAATTTACATTATTTATACACTCTATTGTGTAAGGTGTGTATTGTTAATGCCATGGATTTTTAGGTACTAGTAATGCAATGGTTTTAATGCATGCATTAGCAGGATTAAAGATTCAATTGCCCCTCAAAACTTTTTTTACATCTTTTCTACCATAATAGTGTAGGGTATCTTTGTAGATTAATTTTTTTATGTAATGGATGCTATCTTTTTATGAATCAAAAGAAACAATGCATAAAAATAAGGTTTAAGCCATCTAAAACCTCTTAAAGTTTTTCGCATAATTTACTTAGACATCTGAACTAAGACATGTATCTATTGAACACTTCTACCCTTTCGAATTTGAACTATTTAAATATTTTATGACAATGAACTAAAAATATAGAGTTTGTGAAATGCACAAATGACATGACATTTCAACAACACGGCAACCCATGTTATATTGTTTTTAAACATTTTTTATACTTCTACAATAGAGAATGAAAAGAAAAGGCAAAAGGATTAGAAATTTTATGGCTATTTTTGATGGCTTATTAACGAACGAGCCGTCAAGTTTTCTAACACGTTATTTCTTCGATCTCTTAAATAATCATAACAAATTGTAACTTTCTTCTTCGTTCCTATTTTTTTGTACAAGAAAGACGAATTCGATCGAAAAATTAATAAATACTTATCAATATTGTTAGAAAAAATGAAGTTACATCAAATTTTTTTGTCTGATTCATAACTGATTTTTTTTTAATAAAAGAACACCTTACATTTACATAAAATATATATTGATTTATACAAATAAATTTCAAACTTCAATTCTTTACAAATTAAAATGATGAAAATGATCGTTATAAAAGACAGTCATAGCGGCAAACTTGTGTGATGAGAAACAGATGAAAAAGAGGTAAGGAAGAAGAAAGAGTATTCTTTTTCACAAAAACGCCTAAATGAAATACTTTCACACAACTATCTGGAGTGTATCATAAATATTGTGTCATGTAAGCAAAAAATATATATACGATTTAAATTAGAATGGACAGAGGTATTCAAATAGGTACAGATTTTAGTTAAGGTGTCTAAATAAATTATGCAAACAACTTTAAGGGGCCGTAAATGACTTAAGCCTAAAAATAATCTATGTATAACTAATGCAAACATAACTAATACATCCATTACTAATGTAAGCATTACTAATACAATCTATTTACCATTATTCTTATACGCTCTACCAAACGACCAACCTTTACTCACTATATAACTTTTTCCATCATAACTTATCATGACATTACTTTTTATACTATAACTAATTTCGACATGACTAATATTTAAGTCAAACGAGCCTGAATTAAATAATATGGGTGATGTTGGAAAAATTATTAAATGAAGCTTATGACTTATGAGAATAATGATGTGTTAGTTTTAAGAGGGATAATTTAGGTATTGCACATACTAATATTAGAACCTTAATGCTAAATAGGTACATTGATCCACGATTAAGAAAAAACAATATAAAAGAAGAAATATCAATAACATCTATAGGTATAAATTGTTTTGGGGTACGTTTATCAATTTTAGCATCTTTTTATCTGATTGAAAATGGGGTCACTAATAATGCAGTGTCTGCCATTTTTATATTTATTTTTTGTTGTTGTCCACTAATAGGGAAAAGGGTTTTCAGCCAAAGACTAAAGTAATTTCTAAATTTGCAAAATCTACGTGTTTAAACAATATGATATCACAAGATTAAGTTAAAAAGTAACTTAAATTATTGAGAATTTATTAGTAATTAATTTATTCAAAAAAAATTCATAAAATTACTTAAATTTATTTCTAACTAAAATAAATTATTTTCTATTTATATATTACGTTAACATTTTCAAATCCAACTCAATCCGTTCATTTGACTTATCCCTATTACTCAACAACATATTATAATGGAAACCAAACCAATTACTAAAGAACTTCTATCCAAAATAAAAAAGGAGTATCCTAACATATCAATTAAAAAACTAACGAAAAATTACAGATTATGACAAATATCAATATACATTTAAAATAAATAGCTATAATTTTTTTAATATTATATGAATACAAACACACAATAAATAACAAAGTTAATCATGTACAAGAGTTGTACTTTTTAATAAATTATTACTGATTTTAGTGATACTTTTCATTAATCATCATTTATAACAATACTATGTTAAATCTGTTATATGTATTAAAAGTGAATTATGTATTCAGTGTAAATGTATTATAACCATTTTTAAAAAAATATATTATGCTTGTTTGGTAAGAAATTGACACATTATATTAAAAGTGTACTAAATGTGTGATAAATGTATTATCCATCAATAAAATTTGTCTTATATGTGAATACTAAATTGTTCTTTGTAATATGTATTAAGAGTGTATTATATATGTATTAAAAGTTATTAAGTGTAATAAAATGTTATTACTATAATTGATAAATATTTTTTAATTATAATATATTTATATAAAATTTTCAACAAATAATCAGGAAAGATATGAAATATTCTCTCAGTTTTTTTATATGTCATCCATTTTTATAAATAGTTGGATCAGATTTGTCATGCATAAATTACTATATTCTTCCTATTATACTTTTGATAGATTAGTTAATTAGTCTTAAACATTTATGCTTTAACTATAGTAGGAAAACTAATAAGTGATTAATATTTATTGGAGTACTTCACACATTGATTAATTATTCTCTCCATTCACTATTCTATAAAATTTAATTTTGTAAATAAACTCAAAATTTTAAATAGTCATCTAAATGCATTTTAATTTTTGAAATCTAACATATTCATCATTTATTGAAAAGTTGACTAAGAAAATATTTAATAAAGGTATAAGGGCAAAATTACTTAATTTCTTGATGCAAGTGCAATCTAAAAAGACGACATATAAAAAGGAATGAAGAGAGTATTAAATAGGAAAGTTATCTATTAATTGATGATGTTCTCATTTTATGAAGATTATATTTGTATCTATCTATATTTTTATCAATTTTATAGGGTTTTCTATTGAAAAATTGTTTTGTTTTCCCCATTATAATAGTTATAGTTATAAAAAAAAATTACGAGGTTAAGCAAATATATATTAGTTAATTCCACCGTCCATTTTTATTTGTCATATTGCATTTTTTTGACTAATTTTCAAAGTTAAATTAGATTACATTAATTTGATATGTTTTAAACAAAAAGATTTAGATATTCAAAAATTATATGAAAAGTACTATAAATTAACAATTTTTAGCATATCAATATGATGAAGAAATAAATCTTAATATATTAGTCAAAGTTCTTATAGTTTGACTTTAAAAATAGAAATCATGACAAGCAGTAGCGGACGGAGGGAGTAATTAACTAACATAATTACAACTTGTATTAATTACAATTCAAAACTTACTTCTAGCTATAATTACATTCTCTCTCGCGACTCTCTCCCTTCTCTCTAGAATCTCGCTCGCCATTTTCCTTGTTTTTTGTCCAGTCATCTCTCCCTGCCTTCTCTCTCTCTCTCGCTTCTCTTCTGTCGTCTCTCTCTTACTTTATACAAACACAAATGTATAGTTTGTGTTTGTGTTTGTATAAAGCGAGAGAGCGGGTTTTACAAATACAAATGCATATCTCTCCGTCGATACACTTAATACAAATCTTCCCATCTCAGCTTTCTTTTGCGTTTCTCTCTTTCTCTCCCGCTCGCTTTATTCTCTCGCTTATACAAACACAAATGTACAATTTATATTTTTATTGGTATAAAGCGAGAGAGACAAGATATACAAATAAAAATACATATCTCTTAGCGTTATACACTTATAATTATACAAATGTAAATCTTTTCGTGTCCATAATTCTTTCGCGTCTCTCTCTTTCTTGCTTTATATAAACACAAATTATACATTGTATAATGCGAAAGAAATTTTTAACTCGATTCAATTGTATATGAATTCAAATTTTTATGCAGGTATACAAATACAATGTATATATATACACACACGCACAATATTTACATATATACAATAATTTAACAGATATACATATACATATACAATTTAACTCTCTGCCTTCTCTTGCTTGCCTCTCTCCTCTTTCTCTCAATCTTGCTCGTCACTCTCCTTCCTATAACATATAAATTCAAATTGTATTTAACAAACTATAATTATGAGAGATAATTAAACTATTTTTAAACGACTACATCCAAAATTTCAAAAATAAATAGAATGATAGTTTGGTGATAAGATGACAGAGCAACGTTAATGGGTGGAGGATGTAACAAAGTGACGTTTATCTGTTAGTTCATGATGGAGGGATAATACATAAAGTATTACTCTAAATATATAATTGTTTAAAACAATCAGTTAGTTAACACTGTTATTACATAACCACCTGGCATTTTATAACCCGCCCTTTTTTTTACGATAAGATTTGATGGTCAACTCACTAAATAATGATATTGTCTAGAGCATAATTATTGACCGTTTTTCCCAACTTTATTCCCACTAGATTCATAGCAATAATGTGTTTATTTAAGTTATTAAGGTCAAAAGTAGATTAAAAGATAAAATGTATAGTCTTTCGACCAGTAGCAAAACAACATTATCCGATAATATATATAATAGATGTTGAACTCCTACAAGTAAAATTTCAAATATAATCATAACGTTTTACCTGTAAAAGTTGAACCTTCAAGATTTAACTTTTCTTTTTAATAATAAAGTTAAAAATAAACTATTATTACTGTCAAGTCATTACTAAGCCCCTAGGCCCTAGTCATCGATCAATTGATTTTAAAAAATATTTAAAGAGATTAATTTTAAAATGATTTAAAAAGTGGTTAATTTAAACGCATAGGGGATGACAAGGGTATTTTGGAGTCAATAGGTGGATGAAAAAGACATTTTGAAGCCAATAGGTAGATAAAAAATAATTTTATACCATTTTCAATACTTCAAAGGTATTTTATGCACTTTTCCGTAAAATGTTTAGTCTTTCAACCAGTAGCAAAACAACATTATCCGGTAATATATATAATAGGTGTTGAATTCCTTAAGCTAATTCATGTGTTCATATTTTTAGATTTTAAATTCTTTATTAAAAATTTTAGATTCGCTACTGATCTCTTATTAATGAATAGAAATTTATAAACTGCTCCGATCCTATTTTTTAACTTCTGTAGTTAAACGTACAAGAAGTTAAATTTCAAATATAACCATAACATTTCATTTGTAAAAGTTGAATCTTCAAGATTTAATTTTTCTTTTTAATGATAAAGTTAAAATAAAACTAAATCAGTAGTCCGTTATTACTGTCAAGTCCATTACTAAGCCCCTAGGCCCTAGTCATCGATCAATTGATTCATTGAGAATCTATTATCATATTTAAAAAGAGAATATAAAGAAATAAAATCAATAATTTGATTTAAAATTGATATTTTCATCATCAATTTGATTCAAAATATACTCGTAGTATAATTACACCATGTGTTTTTTGTGAAACTATCAAAATTTATTGATCGCTAATTTTTATTGTTTACTATTTTTCTTTGTGTTATACTGTTGGACCTAACAACGCGGAATGTTGTCTCATTGGTAACAAAGATATATATGTTCCTTTGGTTGATTGGTTTTGGTGGACAACTCAATCAATAATGGAATTACACTCTTGACTCAATTAAAATAATACTAAAGAAGTATACTAGACTAGTAAAGGAATTAACTTTTTTTATATATTTATTTGATTTGATTTGTTCTCTTTAAATAGAAAAACAACATTTGGCATGAAGATAAATGGATTATAATGGAAATAATAAGGAGACCATTATCAAGACAAAAGTTGAATCCTCTTTTTCTCTTTTTTCTTTTTTGTTTTCAGTTAGATGTATTTGGACTGGCCACCTACAATATTATTATTGAGGTGACACATGTCACATTACATTATTCAATATTCACTGGCCTTTTTGCTAGGTATTGTTAATGTTTTAATTTAATTAAAGTTACTTTAATTGGATAAATGACATGCAATAGACATTTTAAATTCTAGCATATTAAAAGATTTAAATTGTCTCAAGAAAATTCAGTCAAAATAATTATTTAAAAAAAAGTATATTAAAAATTCTTTAGAACTTTTTATTTCACAGTTATATTTGTCTATAACACATGAAATCATTGCAAAGAATAAATAAAGAAGAATTACTTTCGTCTTAATTTATGTTGTTCATTTATTCAATTTGTGTAAAACGAATGTCATATTTTTTACTTAAAATTATTTTTCTTTATTCTTAATAAAATGAAAGGAAATAACCAAGAAACTTAATGGACCATATAACTTAAGAAGAAGCAAATAGAGAGGCGGTTCTTATTCTCACTTAATAAATAAATAAACAAAATATTTATGAACAATTTGATTTTTAAAAATGTAGTAACTAGCATATTATTTTAATTTAAAATCACTAAAATATAAGAAATTTTTTATTATATCAAAGGTGGAGCAAATAGAGTCGGTTCTATTTTCCCGTGTTTGACGTGTACCGGCCAAACCTAACACACCTCAGAATCTCACACGCAAAGCACAAGCACCAATGAATGTAGCACGTTGAAAATTGATCAGGCTTATGCCACAAACGATAATAAATTACACGATATATATAAAATATATAAAAAAAATTATTTATATAGAGATTTTAATTTTTTAATACAAGAATAGATATTGATTTAGAGGGTGTTTAAATTGAGTTAAAAATTAATCAAATCTATTTTGAGCAAAAATATTTGACAAATTTAAAAGTAATTTAAAATGACTTAAAAATAAATATATTTAATCAAAATAGGTCTACCCTTTTTTCTATTTTTGACTTAAAAAATTTTAAGTTTTATTTTTTATTTTTAATTTAAAATATACTTTTTTTTATAAAAAAAAGCCAATTCAAATAAGCTTTGATTGATTTAATGAACTCGAGTTCTAAATTCACGACCAAAATACTATATTCTTATTATTCAAAATTCCTCAGTCCAACCCCACCAATAATCCAATACGATAAGTGTAATTGTACATTTCTTTGTTTTGAATTATCGTTCTTCTGGTTTGTCAACAAGTACTAGGACATCAAATTGTTCACCTTTTGCTTACAGGAACCAATAAAGAAAAGAACTTTTCCATAGAAAGCTTGTTGCATTTTATATTATATTCATATATATATCTTTCTATCTTTTTCCCAATAATAATCTACAGCCTAAATACAATCGCATTTTATTATCATCAGACGTATCTTTTGATCATAATAATCCCTTAGAAATTTTAATCCTTCGGTTGACTTCCTTTTCCAACTCTTCAATTCCTCCTACTTCTTCCAATTCCTGCACCAAATAGCCATTAATCCATATTAAAAATAAAATTTGGGGGTAAAGGAATCAAACCCGCATTGATAAAGTAAAAGTTTAAAAAATCAACGAACGAAACTATTAAATTTTTTGAATTAATAGTATATTATAAAACATTCGACGAAAAAAGAGAGGGAAAAGTAGCACCTTAGGTCCTAGGAACAAGCCATATGGGACACCATCAAATTTGTCCGAGTGATGAAGCTGAAATCCCCAGACAGCAAAATCAAAGAAGATTGAGTCGTTAGAATCCGTTAAAATACAAATTAATTAAAAAAAACAACAATCAATTAAATATTAAATCTATTTAAATGATGGTACTAATTTTGATTAAAATAAGATTAAGAGTATAGCTACAGTCCAATAAACTTTTTATTACCTGATGTGCTGCAGCTACCCTCCGAAAGTAAGGCACGTTGGCAATAGGCCCTACGGGAAATCTCTTATGAACCAGTCCATCGTGAACGAACATGTAAGCCATTCCAAATACTGTGATCCCCAATCCCTGGAGATAAAAATCGCATTAATATATATAACTTAAACTCATAAAAAAAAAATCGATACATATAATTAGTCGATGAACACATACAGCGCCGAAACAGAGGCCAGGGACGATCCCTTTATGGAAGAAACCGTAGGAAAGAAGAGCTATAGCTGGAACAGCATTTGTTATGGCGAAAATGTCGTTCATCTCAAAAGGTCCTTCTCTTGGTCTATGGTGCGACTGCAAAAATTTATATAAAAATCATGAACAGTCAAAATTTTGAAAAACTTTGACAAGAATCTTTTTTTTTTTAATAAGAATCCAAATTAGTGCCTAATAATTTAGTGTAAAAATTTGGAAATTAACCTCGTGCATGTGCCATAAAGAAGCATGCCATAGTGCTCTATGAGCCCATCTCGCCCAGTACTCCATTCCTACCTGAAGGACCACAGCATTAAATTACAGCAAATCAACTCATTACGAAACTTTTATTACTTTTTAAACATTTTGTTATTGATATATTGGATCCTAAATTTTTTAAACATTTTGTTATAGATATATTGGATTTTAAACTTGACTTTAAATTTTAATTTTATCTTCAACTTTTATAATGCACAAACAGACACTTTTAACTCTCTGACTTTTAAATAAATAAACACATAAATTCTACATGGCAAAATACATGTAAGACAAAAAATGGCATGTAGGATCACATGTAGGACATGTGTGTCCATTTGTTCAATTTTATACAAATTTAAGTATCTACTTGTACACATCCAAAGTTGAATGAGACAAATGTGATTCGAAACCAAGTTAAAGGGCATATTTATGTATTATGTCTTTAATTTATATCACAGTTTGAATTTTGAATTGAAAAAAATCAAAAATCAAAATATTTAATTCTCAAAATTTGAAATATATCACACAAATTAAACAAAATGGGAAGAAGAATCGAACATGTGAAAGAAGAAAAAAAAAGGAACTTACGGCAGCGCCAAACGAGAGAATGAATGTAGCTAACATTTCAGAAAAAGGCACTTCTCCACCCTATGAAAAAGCTTTAAGATTAAGCTTAAGAAAGAAGAAGAAGAAGAAAGAAGAACGGAGTGATTAATTAATTAGTACCTCCATTTGCCATGAAAATCTGTAATAAACCGCCAAAATCGCCATAGAAGTAATCCCCAAACTAGACATCACAGCTGCCACAAGATACGTAAACCTCTCCGATTTCTTCCTCGCCAATTTTTCCGCCAGCCAACTGGCAGCTAAACTCTTCTCCTCATTAATCTCTACTTGTATCCGATCCTCTATTACTTCACCCTCACTTTGTATAGTACTATTCAATTTCTCATTCTCCAGCACAAAACAAACCGCCAATCTCGGCTTTCTTCTAGACAGCAAAATTGCGCCAAAATTGCGAGTTAACGGAGAGAAGAACAGAACCGGCGGGGCGGTTGAGGCGGATTTTGGACTGAGAAACGGGTTATGACGGAGGCGAATGGTTCGGGAACTAGCGGAGGCTGATATTCCGGCCGCCATGGACAGTGGAGGATCCAAATTCTGTGAAAATGAAAGGGCAGGTTAAATATACGAATACGATGGATTTTTAGTTTGTGGACTATTTGTGGAAAGTGTATAAATAGAGTGCAAACAACGTGTTGGCACCATTAAGCATGGAGGGGACTGGGGTCCTCTTTAACTAACTAGTTGTTAAACTTATAGTCCTTGTTTCCACAAATACTACAAGATTGCCATTTTTGGTTATTTAATTTTCTCACAATTCTAAAGTAGTCTCACTCCCTTCTAAATTTTGATTACTATTTTTTGTATAATTATCTGGTATTTTCTTTTGATTAAGGAACATATAATTTTTTTCGTAATTTATGTATGTATTGATTATATATATTTTAAAATTATAAATCAAACACCACGTTAATTTATAAAAGCAAATATTATACTTATACATGATTTAAGGTTTGTTTGAGATTTCTATCGAAAGTTAAGAAATATTATTTGAAAAAAAATAATTTTTTTATTCATAAAAGATTAGGTGATTATCAAATCGATAAAACAATTTTTAAATAGAAGCAAAAACAATTTCCTTTTGAGAAGAAACTAAAAACTTTTATTTCTTAAAAAAGGCAAAATAGAAGCAGAAAATTATATTTTCTATACTTCCATATATACATATTTTTCAATATATCTCTTATTAATTAATTAATATATCTAATTAAGTTTGTACTGTTTCATATAAGATTTTCATATTTTTATTTTTATATGATATATTTTATTATTTTATTTTATGCTTATTTATTATTATTTTATTTAATATTATACGTTTTGCAAGACTAGAAATGAGAAAAAATAAAAATTAAAGATTTCAGCCCTTCAGAAAAAGGTATAATATTTATTGAAAATCTAGTTATGTACCTTTCAATTTATTGTAATAAATATTTAAAATAGTTTCTCTCCATAAAATAATTTTATATTAAAAGCACATTAATAATTATTCTTTTTTCATAATTTGACTCTAAAATATATTTTTATTTTTTTACACTTTTCTGAAAGCTATTTTTCTAAAATAATACTTATAAAAACAAGCCTTTTTAATCACAATGTCAAATAGGCTCCTATTATCAACATAAATTATCCTAAATCGCAACCGAACGTGATACTTCTTTTATAATTTTTTTTAAAAAATAATTAACAAACTGATTTCACAAATCTTGAAAAATGTATTCTCTTTGGTTGACTACTTTAAAAAGGAATATCAACTAGTTACGTAAAACATAAGTTTAATTATTTGAATATATCCCAATAAAATAAGACCTGACTAGTTAAATTAATAAAAGCATAACTATATAGAGAAAAACAAAAATTACAAAACTGTTAAGATAAAATAATACAATTAATTATATGAAACACTAATTTGATGAGTTATGAGTATATCTTACTAATATATCTAGAGTCATATTCCAAAAAAATCATTAATTTAATTAGTGAGGGAAAAATAAAATAAAATAAAATAAGATGATGAATTTATTAGACAAAACGATATAATCAATTATGACAAACAAAATTTAACTATTTGAATGTAACTCGGAACGTAACATTTTTAAAATGTATTTACTTCAACAACTTTAGATTAATTTTAATTAATGAGAAATGATAAAAGAAAAAAAAATAAATACATAAAATAATAAAATAAAAGATGACCATGAAAGGGCATAAGAGGAAAGGGCGGTGGGATAAATCGGCGCAGTTTTATATTTCATTATTTTGAATTAAATATTTAAAAACTTTAAGCATGGATTAAGAAATGGGACTTGTCTAATTTTACTTGGTGAACCAAAAAAAATAATAATTAATTTTCCATTGTATGACGAAATTTAGCACTTCATTGTTTAGGCAACAGCCAATACAAATTTATTGACCGACTAACTCAATAATGTGTCTGATTGGACGCAAAAATATTTTCTTAAATTCTTTTTTCTAAAAAAGTTTTTGTTTGAAAATAAAAGTATTTCAATATTTGCTAAATAAAAAAAAATTCTTAATTATATGAAAAAATTATGCGGTTAAACAAATTTAGAGTTCGTTTAAATTGACTTAAAAGTTAATCAAATCTACTTTTAAGTTAGTTTTGCTTGACAAGACAAAAATGACTTAAAATAAGTTTTAAATGACTTAAAATAAGTTTTCAAGTCAGAAACCAAAAATAGGTCTCCCGATGCTTTTTATTTTTTAACTTAAAAGTCATTTAAGTTTAACTTTTTATTTTTGACTTAAAAACTATTTTTTTTAATTCAATCCAAACGAGCTCATCACATATAGCTTGTTATAATTACTATTCACGACTAACATTATACATTAATTACGTGGGTTGACTTTAAATTTCTATAATTAGCCACATTATTATATGTATAATTCGTCAGAGTATACAAATATATATGTGTAACATAAAATTATCTACATATACAATGCACCTCTTTCCCACTCTCTGCCCTCTCTCGCTCGCATCTCTCATCCATCTCCCAATCTCGCTAGCCATCTATGCAAATGCATATTCATAATATACAATTATCTAACCGATATACCTATACAATTCACCTCTCTCTCGCTCGATGTCCTCTCTCTCTCTCTCCTCTCTCCTCACTCTCTCAATCTCGCTGCCATACATACAAATACATTTATATATAATATACAATTATATAATAAATATAAATATACAATTCACCTCTCTCCTGCTCTTTTTCCACTCTCACTCGCCTCTCTCCTCTCTCTTCCAGTCTCGCTTGTCTATAACATGTAGCTATAAATTGTGGTTATCAAATTATAACTATAATGAGCAATTAAACTATTTTTAAATGATTATATGTAAAAGTTTCTCCTTTTATATTAATATATTAAAAATATTAGATAAGCGAAATGGACTAAAACCTAAAAAATTAAGATACTTTAAATAATTAATTATAAAAAATAAAAAATATAATTAAGAAAAGATTTCCTTCACATTAAATAGACAAATACTCTCTCTTCACGGCGTTGCACATGGACCTAACAATTCGTCTATAGCTTTGCCATTAATATAACTCTTGCTCATTTTATTCTTTTGGACGTTTCGTATTCAGTTTAATATATTTAAAAATTAAATAATTCATAATTAAAAATTGATATTAGATATTTTATCTATTCCAAATTAAATAATTTTTAACTTGAAATACATTTTAAAGAACATTAATATACTTTAAAAACAAATCATATTCTACCTTTTTACTCTTAATTAAATGATTTTGAAGGTATAATATTCAATAGTTAAATATCTCTGAGGCTATAAATAAAAATTGAATAATTTCTAAGGACATGTAAGAGCCTCAATTCATCCATCGATTTATCGAAATAACCTTTAGAGCATATAAAGACATTTTATTTTATGCAAATTATGACGAGTTAGGTTAATTTGTACTTACGGACGGGGACAGGGTTTTGTTCTATAGCTAAAAATGTTGGGGAAAAAACGTTATTACAAAAAGTTTTTATAGTTTGTTTCTTCTTCGAGAAAATATGATTGGATGGTTTATAATTGCTCATCGTATAAGAAATCTATCCACTGCCTTAGTGCTATAAAAAGAAAAAGAAAATTAATATAAGAATCAAGTAAAACAAAAATAAAAGAGTATAGTCTGTTTAAATAAATCTAAATTCCGTTGGTGATCGAGTTTGAAATGTGAAACTATCACAATCGATCAATCAAGAAATGCAAAAGGCTAGTGAAATTTTGAGTTTGGGAAGATCACTAATTAGTTGGAGTCATATCTATAATCTATTTATGTAACTTATAAAAATTCCAAGTTTAGGAGGTAATTATTTAAATATATGCTAATTTTTAACTGATGCGTTCAAATACATGTATCTCGGGATGTATGGTGTCAAAATTATATATAATTTATTCTAGATTTACTGTATTTAAGTGAAATCATGTATTTGAGACACATAGATAAATTTCATCTCTCCAATCTCGCTCGTCACTCTCATATTATTCCAGATACATGTAAATCACATCAAATATATGTATTTTATATGATTTGCATGTATCTCCGAGATACATAGACAAATCTCACTCACCTCCCTCCCATTTTCGACCGTCACTCTTCCTATTTAAGTGTATCTGATAGCAAAATATGTATCGAAAAATACCGCACTTGAAACATGATATGAAATTATTAATTAGTGGGATAAAATGTAATTGTTTTAAACTATAGAAAAAAATAATAAATATGATAGATATATTTGTATAATTAGATAATTTCTCCATTTACTTATGTTTGAGGGTAAGTTCTTATTAATCACTATAAACTTCTAAAATTTCAAGACAAAAGTATCAAGTGAGGGTAAGTTCTTACTAATCACTATGAACTTCTAAAATTTCAAGAAAAGTATCAAGAAATCTTACACTCTGTTTGGATCATTGTTACTCATTATTTTATGATATATTGTCTTATACTTTATTGTATAGTAGATATAATGTTTGGTTAGATTGTATTATTTGTTGTTTAATAACATTTTTTTGTTTGATTTTACTGTATCGTATTGTATTGTAATATATAAATTTACTAAAATATCCTTAATTATTTTAGGGTAGAAGATTTGACTATAATTAAGGTAAAAGGTAAAATAGTATTATGAAGTATTCCGTAAAGATATAATTGAAAATAGAAATTAAGTAACAATGGAAACACATCAAATTGGTTGATTTATAAAATGAGGATTTTTATTGTAACGTAATAACAAAATTTAACAAT
Organism: Solanum peruvianum; assembly: GCA_027705065.1. NCBI lineage: Eukaryota > Viridiplantae > Streptophyta > Magnoliopsida > Solanales > Solanaceae > Solanum > Solanum peruvianum. Next base: position 2,560,873 of record JAKWJD010001757.1, on the reverse strand, counting down.
ATAATACAATATCTACAATCAAAATAAACACTTTTAGATATACTAACGATGTAATACAATGGATAGCAATGATCCAAACAAAATGTTAAACTTCGGGAAAATAAAAAGCTATCTCCTCTCTCTTAAGTAATTTATTGCTAGAAATTTATATCTAAGAAAATTATTGTCTCAACAATTATAATTGGGAAAATTTCATATATGGCAAACTTATTAGATTATATAACATTATATGGGTATAGTTTACCTAATTACATAATATGGGTATAGTTAAGTTATTAAAGGTGTCTTTAATTTTGTATATAATTTTTTTTTTTATTATTTATACAATTTTATTTTAAAAAGTTGTTTGTAACTGAATCATTAAATATGGTAACAATAAATCAAGATAATGCCAAAAAATTAGGGAAACGTCCCTATTTTCAAGCCAAACGTTCAATTTCAAAAACATTTCATACAGCCATTGAAACCAAAAATAATTAGTATTTTTTTTTGCTCTTTGTGAAATGAGCAGAGCTACAAAACACAAAGAAACCCCAGAGTAAACTTATCCATATTTTGTATATATATACAAAAACCAAAAAAAACATAAACATGCAATACTACTATATACTATTAATTACTCACATTGAATATACTATATACAAATACTTAATTTAATAGTATATACAAACACTTATTCAATGTTTTTATTAATTGTAATAGTATATACTAACACTTATTCAGAGCCATAAAACACAAAGAAACCCCAGAGTAGACTTATACATATTTTGTATATATATACAAAAACCAAAGTTAGGTTGATCAGTATCAAAGTTTTAAGAGATCGAGCAACATAACAAATGAATATACAAATATCATGCTTGAGAAGTTCCAGAAAACACAAGGCACAACACACAAAAACAAAAAAATTACCAATGCCCCTTTATTCCACAACACTAAACAAGTCACAAACACACAAAAAGAACATGCAATATACTATATACAATTACTCACATTGAATATACTATATACAAATACTTAATTTAATAGTATATAGTAACACTTATTCAATGTTTTTATTAATTGTATATAGTATATACTAACACTTATTCAGAGCTATAAAACACAAAGAAACCCCAGAGTAGACTTATACATATTTTGTATATATATACAAAAACCAAAGTTAGGTTGATCAGTATCAAAGTTTTTGAAGAGATCGAGCAACATAACAAATGAATATACAAATATCATGCTTGAGAAGTTTCAGAAAACACAAGGCACAACACACAAAAACAAAAAAATTACCAATGCCCCTTTATTCCACAACACTAAACAAGTCACAAACACACAAAAAGAGCATGGAACATAATCAAAAGTCAAAAAAATTTTGACATTCACCTAATTCAAGAAATGAGCAGAGCTACAAAACACAAAGATGTAGACGATTCGTTCATTGTTTGACGAATTTTAGATCTATCAAGAACAAAAATTGACTTCGACTAAGGAGGGGGGACTTCAAATTCGGGAGGGATTACTGAAATTTTGGACAAAATTTGAAATTCAAATCTGATATTGGAGTATTGAATGTAGGAGAGAAGTTAGAATGTGGAAAGGAGAGAGAATTAATTGTGAAAAGGAGAGAGAAAATTAGATTTTGTATAATTATAAACAAAATTAGAAAATAAGGTTTTTAATTAATTGGTTACATAATAGGTTGTGGACCCCAATTAATTATAGCAACATAAAATAAACTATAATTATATAACGTAAATAAATTAAACTATATCCCTAATATATAATTAGTTATGAATGTTTGCCATTTCATATAATTTTCCCAGGGAAAATTTCATATATGGCAAACTTATTAGATTATATAACATTATATGGGTATAGTTTACCTAATTACATAATATGGGTATAGTTAAGTTATTAAAGTGTCTTTAATTTTGTATATAATTTTTTTTTATTATTTATACAATTTTATTTTAAAAAGTTGTTTGTAACTGAATCATTAAATATGGTAACAATAAATCAAGATAATGCCAAAAAATTAGGGAAACGTCCCTATTTTCAAGCCAAACGTTCAATTTCAAAAACATTTCATACAGCCATTGAAACCAAAAAATATTAGTATTTTTTTTTGCTCTTTGTGAAATGAGCAGAGCTACAAAACACAAAGAAACCCCAGAGTAAACTTATCCATATTTTGTATATATATACAAAAACCAAAAATAACATAAACATGCAATATACTATATACAATTACTCACATTGAATATACTATATACAAATACTTAATTTAATAGTATATACAAACACTTATTCAATGTTTTTATTAATTGTATATAGTATATACTAACACTTATTCAGAGCCATAAAACACAAAGAAACCCCAGAGTAGACTTATACATATTTTGTATATATATACAAAACCAAGTTAGGTTGATCAGTATCAAAGTTTTTGAAGAGATCGAGCAACATAACAAATGAATATACAAATATCATGCTTGAGAAGTTCCAGAAAACCAAGGCACAACACACAAAAACAAAAATTTACCAATGCCCCTTTATTCCACAACACTAAACAGTCACAAACACACAAAAAGAACATGCAATTTAAGGGTAAATATAGCACACATTGGATTATTAAAAAGTCAGTATGTACAATTGCAATTCACTTTAAAGGGAGATTATATTGCAATTTTTTTTTTTAAAAATAAATAGTCTGATTAAGTTTACGTTCAATCTAATGCGTCAAAGGATATTGTTCGTAGATATTCTTTTGAAGAGCTTATTTGAAAAAGAATTAGTTAATTGATATCGATCCTACAAAGGACCAGATTTTGGTTGGGGACCTATTATGAAAATATTATACTAATATGAAAAAATAATAATGTTATGACTCAAACATTACATGTTCTAATTATAAAGTAGTTAAAATCATTCAAGAGAATCAGAATAACATGTTACATAAATCAATTCAACAATCAATCATTCATGATCAAGGGAAAAGAAATAACAAAATAAAGAAGTAAACACATTGAACGCTGCACAATTGGGATGGTAAAATAATTGGGGATTTTGTTAGTCAAATTAACCACTTAAACATAGACTTTTTCATATTCTATTTTATTGATATCTCAAATAAATCTAAATGGATTGCTTGGTACTCACGCTTAAAATATGAATTGAAATAATATCAATTTTAATTGATCTCTATTTAGTATGATCTGGAGGAAAAATATTTTGTTTCCATCATGCTAAAACAATATGTTGATGTCTCTAGTAAGCTAAAGTCACCATTCAATAGATGTTTTGATTCGCTTTCTTCTTTACAAATAAAAACTTGAAGTTTTAGTTAGGATTAAAAATCTCTACAGTTACATTTTAGAACAACGGAAAGGGTATGGTGCATCTTAGTAGCACATTTGTTTTGGCTACAAAATGCCATGGGTTCCATTCTATCATCTCTATCTACGTGATATTGTTATAGCTTCAACAAAATCCAATAAATTAAAAAAAAAGATTAACTATCAAGTATTATTGAAAAGATTTGAAAAAGAACACATGAAAAACATATTTTAAATTCTTATAGACGAACAATCTATTTTAAAAATTTGTATATTTATACAGAAAATTTATACAAACTTAATAATGGTCATAGATTGCCTAATTCTATCTAACTCTTATTTTCTTAATGAGACTGATAACATGACATACCCTCTTAATTACTTGTACTCATTCTTTTAATTTTAATAGGACACTCGGTACTCCATTTAGTGGTAAAAATTTATGCACAAAACAGGTCCTTTAAACTTGTAAAAATTCAACACTTTGAATATCCATTAAATTTTAACAATTATGATCGAAATAGTAAAAAATTAAACATGTAATCAACTCCATTAAATTATAGATTTTTACAACACACACAAATTTGCATGTGGTAAATTCAATTTCTCTTTACTTCTAAATAACAAAGTTTTCGCCATAATAATTGGAATAAGATTAAATATACATACTTACAAATGTGAAAACCTCCTCAAATGGTTAGTTATTTTAGTTTGACGCACAATCTACACTACACTTATAAAACAGAATCAAACAACCAATATTGATTAATTAAAGCTTTTTGTTCATCAATGGAGTTGTATCATCACAAATCAACATGTCATGTAAATTTGTTTCTCTTTAATTAGGCAATATACATTATGCATAGATCTTTTCAATGTCCAATAATTATAAATTTACCATTTTTTATGGATTTTTTCTTTATTTTTTGGAACAGTTTCTAGGGAAATTGATAGTTGTTTTGACATGGGGAATACTTTGTCTTAGAGCAGCGGAATGTATTGAGTATGAAGCTTTAAGTTGTCGAAAACACACAGCATTATTGACAGATTTTGGAGGCAAAGGTGACGGAAAAACGTCGAACACAGAGGCATTTCGAAAAGCTATATATGAACTGAGCAAATTTGCAACAGATGGGGGAGCACAGCTCATTGTTCCTCCTGGGAAATGGTTGACAGGGCCATTCAATCTTACTAGTAAATTCACTCTTTATATACACAAGGATGCTGTCCTTCTAGTTTCTCAGGTTCCATTCATTCCTTGTCCCTTTTCTGTTTTTACTTAAAAGAAAATTGGTTTGATCGGGAACCTGAACTTTCACCTTGTTGGTGAGAGTTCGATTTCTCCATTTCCCCTTAAAGGACATTTGTTTGATCTTTTTTCTTATCCGGAAAACCATCTGGTTGATTACATAAATTAATCATCAAAACAGAAATGTGTACGAAAAAATCATTGTTCAACTCTTTGACAACATTACAAACAAACAAAATCCCTGTTTCTCCCGCTCTATCTATTCGAGGGATAGGAGGACAGAGGAATTTGGTCTCCAGGATTTATTCTGTTCCTTGATACCCCTTAAAATCGTCTGCAGGTATCAATGTTATGTGATTTTTTGTACAGGATGAGGCAGAGTGGGATTTAATTCCACCATTGCCATCTTATGGAATAGGAAGGGATAATCCAGGACCAAGGTTTATCAGTTTCATTTTTGGAACAAACTTGACTGATGTAGTCATTACAGGTAAATATCCTCTTTGTACTACTATCAAGTCAAAATAATATGCCAACAATTACTACGCTTCAGTCGGAAGCTAATTGGGATCAAAAAAGACGTATGGATCCTCAATATCATGAATATTTCAGACACACTTGTAATGTTAGTTGTTTTTATATGTATGCTGATGATGATTAGGTGGAAATGGCACCATAGATGGTCAAGGTCAACTGTGGTGGACTAAATTTCGACAAGGTCAAATGAAAAACACCCGACCTTACCTGATTGAGATCATGTTTTCTGATCATGTTCAGATTTCCAATCTTACATTGATCAATTCTCCTTCATGGAATGTCCATCCTATTTACAGCAGGTTTACTTTCTTGTTCCTCTCATTTGTTTATATCATATCCTTTTATAATTCACGTCGCCATCTTTGGATTTGTGCCATGTGGAGCACACGAAAGGAAAACCCTCCTACCAGGAGGTTCTCGATTCTCAAGGGACGAACTAGACATCTGATTAAGGGCGGAGGGATCTTATCATTCCACCATACTCCCTAGTGGTGCTTGTTAACTTACTTCGATATGTTTTCTTCAATTCTGATTTTTTTTTTCTTACGAAAAATGCAGTTTTGTGATTATTAAGGGATTAACAATCATTGCACCATTTCATGCACCAAATACAGATGGGATTGACCCAGGTTTGTTACAAGAACAGATTCAAGTAATTAAGGGATGAGAAGATCGATGACATCTCCTAGTGAAGTAGTTACTAATTCATTTTTGGTTGTAGCAGATTCTTGTTCCAACACAAGAATTGAAGATTGCTACATAGTGTCAGGGGATGATTGCATAGCAGTGAAAAGTGGCTATGATGAATATGGGATAGCATTTGGAATGCCTACAAAGCACCTAATCATAAGAAACCTCACCTGCATATCACCTAGTAGTGCAGTCATTGCTCTGGGAAGCGAAATGTCCGGTGGCATTCAAGATGTGAGAGCTGAAAACATTGGAGCAATTGGTTCTGAATCAGGCCTGAGGATCAAAACTGCTATAGGAAGAGGGGCTTACGTTAAAGACGTGTTTGTGAGAGGAATGACATTGCAGACAATGAAATATACCTTTTGGATAACAGGCGATTATGGGGCTCATCCTGACGATCATTATGATCGTAAAGCAATTCCTGTCATTCAAGGAATCAATATAAAAGACACTGTAGCAAAGAATGTGACAATAGCAGGGAAATTAGCAGGGATAGATGGTGATACCTTCAACGGAATTTGCTTATCGAATGTGGCCATCGAGATGTCACAACAGGCTAATCAACTACCATGGAACTGCAGTTATATCAAAGGTGTTTCTAGCCAAGTCACTCCTCAGCCCTGTGCTCTGTTGCCTGATAAGAATATTGATTGTCCTTTTCCCACTGATACTTTACCTGTTGATAACATTCAGTTCCAGACTTGTGCTGCAGCTACTACTATGCGTTAAGTAAAAGATAGTCAAATACCCAGCCAGTCCTTTGTTAGTGAAATTATCCGCGCTTCACGCAGTTATATAATAGTAACAGATAGTTTTTTGTTTTTTTAGATAATGGAAAGTCGTAGTTGCTATCCTTTAGGTGAATTCTTGTTTTTAAATGAAGTAGTATGTAATATTTATATACATTCAGATTAGGCAATGATGATACTATAGATTTTTGTTTTTGTCCTGAATATAATATATAGTTTTTTTTTCAATATATAAAATATTATTTGTTAAACAAAAAAATGATATGTAAGTGGTAAGGTAAATGGAATATAAGAGGTTAATTTTGAAACAATAATCTACGGCATTGAATTGAAGATTTTTTTTTTTAATTTCTCGATCTTATATAGACTACGATCTTCTGTATAGACGTTGAATTTTTTTATGACATAAGTTTTAGAACAACATTATAAAGAGGCGTAACAAAACTACTATTACAAGTTAAAGGTAAGAAAATTTCTAGCAAAAATAATTTTTAGGTATGCTTCGACAAGTTTCTTCTAGGCCTTCCTTTACGAGTAGATCCATCACCATATTCCGCTCCTTGTCAAACCCCTCGTCATATGCAACTTATTAATATTTTTAACTCTATTATGAAGAAATAAAATAAATTATTTAATTATAATGACATAAAAAAAATGTATCAAAAGAGGAGAAAGAAATTTATACCATACAATATATTCGTAAAAAAATTAAGAGTAAATTGAATAAATGACATATTTCAATGTTATTATTACCAGTCTTAACAGGACTTTATGTTTTCTAAGTTCAACATTAGAATTCTAACAACATTTAACATATTTGTTTTTTATTAAAAAGAAAACATGTAAATAATAAATAAATTAATAATGGATTGGTAAGAGTATATACTTTCAATAAATTTAGGAGTATAATGTTAAATATTGCTTTCCATAAATTTCTCAAAATTGGTTTGTTTTGAGTTCTCCTATTAATCAGAAAATTTTATTTTTCTTTCATCTTTTCTCTTTACATTTAAAAAAAAATATATATTTCTTGTCTTTTCTAATCACATTTTTTTTCGTGGTACATGAGAAAATGTTAATGTTTTTTTCTTTTTTGTAGTATCCAAATTGATTTTTTTCGTTTTAAAACAAAATATAAAAAAGACTTCTAAACAAAATAAATATAAGAAAATTCAAACAAGGTAGTGTTGGTCACAATATTATGTAAGGTAGAGTATGTAATTGATATTTAAACAAATATTAATGGGGAACGCTTAACGATGTTATTCATTAATTGTATGAATTTAATATATAAATTGATTATAAACGATGAATTAAATTTAATTATTTTGAATCTGATTTTACACACATTGAGGAGGGTTAATAATTTATTTTATTTTATTTGTATAGATTCCAAACGTCGCACAAACATAATTTTTTTTAATCTATTTTAATACCCACGAGATCTAATAGTATAATTCACAAATAATGACATATATATTAACTGATAATAAGCAATGAATTAAGCTTAATTAATTGGAAGCTAATTTTATACCGTTTGAAAAAGGATTAGAAACCTATATTATAATATGAATTTCACACATTTCACTAAAATCTCATAACTAATAAACTGCACTTTGAATATCTATTTAATACTCACATCCACCAACAATAATTCATAGTGATGTATAAATTGGTATTAAAACAAGTTTTTTTAATAATTAAGTGTATACATAAAATTTATTATATAAAATGGTAATAAGTGAGGAATAAAGCTTAATCAATAATAATAAAAAAAATCAATTGGGAGCTAATGTTATACAGTTTGAAAAAGGTCAGGAACCTATATGATCGTAGATTTCACGTATTTCGCTAAAATCATACATAAATCAATAAGATTGCACTTTCAATACCTACTTCATACTCACATCTAGAGCCGTTAAAATAGACTTGACCCGTGAAATCACAAAATGTCACAAATTCAATCCTATCATTTTTATCTCTGCGATTGGCGAACCAAAATCACGTGACAATGTCAATAGCTTTAACAAAATTCAATAAATCTAAGAAGTGATGAATTATTAAGTATTATCAAAAAGATTTGAAAGTTAAGACAAGAAAAACATATTTCAGGTTTCTACAGATGAACGATCTATGATTTAAATCTATACATTTATACAAAATTAAACATACTTAATAATGATCATAGAATATCTAATTCTGTCTAACTCATACTTGTTAATTAGTAGAGGTTCTTTAATCAATTAAAATTGATAATATGACCTACCCTCTTTGCTTGTTCTTATACATATTAAGGATATTTGATTTTAATTATGATAAAAGGATACTCAACACTCCCATTTAGAAGGGCAAATTTATGTATGGAACAAGTTTGGTCCTTTAAACTTAATCAAAATCAACACTTTGAATATCCATTAAATATTTAATTATTTATGTTCGTTAGATATGATTGAAATAGTGAAAAAGTCAAAGATTTAATCATATACACCAAAAAGCTCCATTAAATTTAAAAAATTTAGAACACAAAAAAAATTACTCTAGACATTAAAAATTTCCAAAAAAAAAAAAGAGAAGAAAGCAGTAAACATCATACCAAACTCTAGAAATAAACAAAAGAATAGCATATGCTACAAAAATGGTACCTTTCAACTGTGATTCCTGCTAAATCCCAATAGAATTCAATAAATATTTGACAGATAAAATATATTTTTTCCGTCCATTTTAATTATCGATTATTTTTTTAAAGTCAAACAATAAGAATTTTGATCAATATTTTTACGATATATTTTCTCATTATATTGATATGTTAAAATTTACAATTTATAGTACTTACTGTATAATTTTTGAGTATTTATTTATTTTTGTTTAAAATATTGATTAAAATAATTTAATTTAATTTTAAAAATTAGTTTAATTGACTTTCGAAAAGCGTATCTTATAGTCAAAAAGTGGACTAAAATAATATTTGACTTTTGATTTGACTTACTTAAAAGAAGGAAACAAAATTATTTTGAACCTCCTCGTAAATATTACAAACCATTATGTCCTTTTCTCTACAATTGATACGTCAAGGTCCATTGTCCCGATTTATCCCTTATTTATTTCATTTGTAAGATTTAGAGCCGTTTGGCTCAGCTTAAAAGCTGTCAAACTGACTTAAAAACTGGTTTTGACTTATTTGACTGTTTGGCAATACTCAAAACAGCTATTTTAAGTTAAAAAAAACTTATTTTAAGCCAAAAGTTAAAAGCGGTAGGGGTGCTTTTTTTTTTTTAGCTTATAAGCTGTTTAGTTGACCACATTTTTATGTTTTTTCCCTTAATATTTATACAATCTCCAAATTATCCATATAACCCTAACATCTCTTTCTTCTATTTTCCCTTTTCACGTTTGGCATAACAACTTCAGCACTTTTATCAAAACGCATAACTGCTTATTTTAAAAATAAGTTTCAGCACTTTCAAAAGTACTTTTTTAAAGCTGCTTTTATTAAGCCCATCCAAACGGGCCCTTATTGCCTTGGCTTAATATTGCATTACCGAATAAACACTTTCCAAATGCAATATAGCAAGTGGATTCTCTCATAACCAAATCATTAAATTTCTTATTACCAAATTTGCATCTAGTAAATTTCAATTTCTCTTGACTTTTAATAAATAGCAAAGTTTTCGCCATAATAATTGGAATAAGATTAATATACTTACCAATATGAGAATCTCCTAAAATGGTTAGTTATTAAATGTTAAGTTTGACGCACAATCTACACTACACTATATAACAGAATCATACAACCAATATTCATTCATTCGAAAGCTTTTTGTTCATCAATGGAGTTGTATCACAAATCAACATGCCATGTAAATTTATTTCTCTTTAATTAGGCAATATACATTATGCATAGATCTTCTCAATGTCCATTAATTATATAATTTACCATTTTCATTGATTCTTATGGATTTTTCTTTATTTTTTGGAACAGTTTCTAGGGAAACTGATTATCGCTTTGACATGGGGAATACTTTGTCTTAGAGCAGCGGAATGTATTGAGTATGAAGCTTTAAGTTGTCGAAAACACACAGCATTATTGACAGATTTTGGAGGCAAAGGTGACGGAAAAACATCGAACACAGAGGCATTTCGAAAAGCTATACATGAACTGAGCAAATTTGCAACAGATGGGGGAGCACAGCTCATTGTTCCTCCTGGGAAATGGTTAACAGGGCCATTCAATCTTACTAGTAAATTCACTCTTTATATACACAAGGATGCTGTCCTTCTAGTTTCTCAGGTTTCATTCATTCCTTGTCTCTCTCTCTTTTTACTTAAAAGAAAATTGGTTTGAGCGGAAACCTGAACTTTCACCTTGTTGGTGAGAGTTCGATTTCCCATCTTGTAATCCCCTCCTCTATTTTCCCCTTAAAAGAAGAAGAAGAAGAAGAAGAAAGCACATTTATTTGATCTTTTTTCTTATCTAGGGGGTAAAAAGGAAAGAATCAGCCCGAAAACTATCTGGTTGATCACATAAATTAATCACCGAACTAGAAATGTTTTGGTGAAAAAGAATGTGAATGAAGGATCTCACTGAATTAAATCTATTCACGTTTAAATGTGTAGGAAAAAAAATATTGTTTAACTCTTTGACAACATTACAAACAAACAAAATCCCTGTTCTCCCTCCCGCTCTATCCATTCGAGGGATGGGAGGACAGAGGAATTTGGTCTCCAGAATTTATTTTGTTTCTTGATACCCCTTAAAATCGTCAGCAGGCATCAACAATACAAATTAAACCAGAAAATTTACACCATATAAATGTTTCAGATAAACCAATTGTGTATTATCACAATATTTTTCTAAAATTGTCTCAATGTTCCACCTTTTAATTAATTTTTGATATTTTATTTATAGAAACGACACATAAGAATCTCTACTTAAGCTAGACATATCACTTTAAAGAACTACATTAACATTATATCTGAGTTGACCTAGACGAGGTTCCTTGACGTAAGCAGTGGTGTAGCCACATACTAATTATATAGATCAAACTTTACTGTTTTATACTTATAATGAATCTCGGATACCCTTAACAAATTCTTGACTTCACTTAAGATGATGCAACAGCTGTTGCTGATATACACATATGTGATTGTTTGTACAGGATGAGGCAGAGTGGGATTTAATTCCACCATTGCCATCTTATGGAGTAGGAAGGGATACTCCAGGACCAAGGTTTATCAGTTTCATTTTTGGAACAAACTTGACTGATGTAGTCATTACAGGTAAATATCCTCTTTGTACTATCAAGTCAAAATAATATGCCAACAACTACTACGCTTCAGTCTGAAGCTAATTGGGATCGGACATATGAATCCTTAATATAATAAATCCTTTGTTTGGGTCTATAATATTTCAGATACTGATACCAACACTTGTAGTGTTAGTTGTTTTATATGTATGGTGATGATGATTAGGTGGAAATGGCACCATAGATGGTCAAGGTCAACCGTGGTGGACTAAATTTCGACAAGGTCAATTGAAAAACACCCGACCTTACCTGATTGAGATCATGTTTTCTGATCATGTTCAGATTTCCAATCTTACATTGATCAATTCTCCTTCATGGAATGTCCATCCTGTTTACAGCAGGTTTATTTCTTGTTCCTCTAATTTCATTATATCATATCCTTTTACATTTCACTGGTCATCTTTGGATTTGTGCCATCTGGAGCCCACCAAAGGAAAACCCGCCTACCAGGAGTTCTACATTTTCAAGGGACGAACTAAGCATCTGATTAGGGTGGAGGGATCTTATCATCCCACCACACTCCCTAGTGGTGCTTGTTAACTTACTTTGATATGTACTCTTTGATTCTAACTTTTTTTTACTTCCGAAAAATGCAGTTTTGTGGTAATCAAGGGATTAACAATCCTTGCACCAGTTGATTCGCCAAACACAGATGGAATTAACCCTGGTTTGTTACAAGAACAAACTATAGTAAAAATGTGAGAAGATGACATCCTCTAGTGAAGTAGTTACTAATTCATTTTTGGTTGTGCAGATTCTTGTTCCAACACAAGAATTGAAGATTGCTTCATAGTCTCGGGAGATGATTGCATAGCAGTGAAAAGCGGTTGGGATGAATATGGAATTGCATTTGGAATGCCTACAAAGCACCTAATCATAAGAAACCTCACCTGCATATCACCTGATAGTGCAGTCATTGCTCTCGGAAGCGAAATGTCCGGTGGCATTCAAGATGTGAGAGCTGAAAACATTGGAGCAATTAGTTCTGAATCAGGCCTGAGGATCAAAACTGCTATAGGAAGAGGGGCGTACATTAAAGACGTGTTTGTGAGAGGAATGACATTGCAGACAATGAAATATACCTTTTGGATAACAGGCGATTATGGGGCTCATCCTGACGAGCATTATGATCCGAAAGCACTTCCTGTCATTCAAGGAATCAATGTAAAAGACGTTGTAGCTAAGAATGTGACAATAGCAGGGAAATTAGTGGGGATAGATGGTGATACCTTCAATGGAATTTGCATATCGAATGTGGCCATCGAGTTGTCAGAACAGGCTAAGCAACTACAGTGGAACTGCAGTAATATCAAAGGTGTTTCTAGCCAAGTCACTCCTCAGCCGTGTGCTCTGTTGCCTGATAAGAACATTGAGTGTCCTTTTCCCACTGATACTTTACCTGTTGATAAGATTCAGTTCCAGACATGTGCAGCAGCTACTACTATGCATTAAGTAAAAGATAGTGAAGTACCCAGCTAGTCCCCTGTTATGCTTTAATTTTTTGGAACCATTTTGATTATTAATTAAATAACATCCAGTCCATGTTTTCCAGTCTTCTAGTAAACTCAATTTATAGATGTTCCTGCAAAATGCTTCACCCTTAGACTTGGATAATATGTCTTTAAGGATAAAGTAGCGAATAATCTTTGAAAGGCCTCAAAAGAAGTCATAGTGGGTGTTAAAACACAACAGATAAAACTAAGTACGACTTTTACTGCCTTATTCCATTTTTTAATTATGTTGCAATATGCATAAGTAGCTGATGTTATACATAGCAGTGGAAGTAAAATATAGGATGAGGTGATCAAGATATGGATGTTGCTGCTAAAAACAGCTTCAAATGTTTACATGAGAAATGATAAACATAATCAGCTCTCAAAATTTCCAAGATAGAATGGTGTTGGCATGCACAATTTTTTGATTTCTCGAATTAATGGAGCACTTGGTGGGAGGGGGAGCAACTTGATCTCGAATATCTTTGGCCATAGTTTCCCTGTCACTGCAATGAAGAACAGAATGGTATCATTCATAGAGCCATCCAAATTCTAAGTATCACTAAATTAACATTGTTAAAAACACAGCATCATGGCGGATGTTCCTTTATCGGAGATCTTATATTGGTACCAAAGGTACAAATTGTTTTGTGCCTTACAAATCGAGGCTACTACTTAAGTTGAATGAGAGCTTCCGATGCTTGGATTGCAGGTTAATGATAGAGGGAGAGGATTAGAAATATTTTATTGATACTCATTCGGTGAAAATTGAAATTTGGTTGTGTATCATAGAATAAATGCTAAGAGGTTAAGCTTGAGTGCCTATCTATCCAAAAAGCTGATGAAGATCACACATAATACTATAATGATCAATTCTTACCAAAAATACGGTCACCGTCTCTGTCCCATGCGATTCCATTCAGGACCTCAATATACTGCAGTGAAGAGCAATAGAGGATTTAGCTTTCGCTCTATATTTGTATCAAAGAACCGGGGGGGGGGGGGGAGCATGGGAATACGAAAGCACAAGGGATAAATTTCTTTCAATAATGGAAGTTAAGGACTTTACTAGTTCCTGTCTATTCAGTTAAAGGAGAGGAAATGAAGGTAATCAAATCCTTAAAATCTTGGTGTAACTTATTTCATATAGGTATGCATTTCTCACTTCCCATCAGTATAGCCTTCTGTCCATCTAGTGTAGAGGTTATTAACTTTTCTTTCATCTTCCCTCCGAACAAGGTACAGCCGTACAGCTAATTACCCATCCATATCATCAACCAGTGTTACACTATCCAAGGCTACCAAACAGAACATAATAAAAATCAAAAAGGAAAAGAAAAGGCGAGGGACAAAGAAAGAGAGGAACGAACAGAAACAGATACCAAAATTAACAGAAAACAGCTCTTAGTAATGCATCTTATGTAAAATAGTAAAAAAAGTTACCTTATAGCCTCTTGAATTTAAGTCTTCTCTGAAAGAAGTTAAAAGAAGCTATCTGTTAAAAAATCTTGACCAGAACTTGTGAACTGCAGTACATTAAGACAAAGAACAAAAGCTAATACCTTAGAGATTGAAGAAGAATCCATCCGATCACAGTGCCATCTTTGGGTGAAATTCTAGCAATGCAATCAGTCTGCAGAGAAAGGCAATACCAACATTATTTTGGTCTCTAATTCAGTGTCAAACTTGGAGCTAACAATATGACACTCAGATGTGGAAAGAATGTTATCTGCCACCATTTAGTGTCATATTCCACATCTGAGTGTCATACTCATAACCATATCAAATGGGAGTATGCTTATAAAGAGGCTAGCCTAGAAAGGTTGCTCTAATTTCTAGCTGAATAAGAAAAGGAGAGGACTTAACTAAGTGGCACAAATAGAATATTGGTTCGTACAGTGATGTCATGCACAATATATATCTTTATCAGAAACCTAATAAGTTGTACAAACTTATTTGACATAATACAACTAGCTTCTCGAGCAAGGTTGTTTTCAGGACCTATTCCACTGAATACCATAACCAAAACAACTATTGTTAAAGTTGCTCCATCGCTTCTAAATATGTGGATAGTGTAAATAAATGGGGATAACAAATCTAAAGCCCAAATGAAACTCAGTAAAAAGAGAGAGATTTGTACCCCATAGACATTTGACCATATTTCCTCTTTCACATACTCCAGCTCATTGAGGTAGTGCACTTCATGCCCTTGAGACTTGACAACTTGTTTTCTGATGACTGCATTAAGAAAATAAGTATCTCCATTTTAAGGAAGCAAAGAAAAAACTAAATATCATGTAGACCGTAGATGGAAAAACCTTCCATTGTCTTAGGGTCAATCTTATATAATGTTGATGTTCCATCACTTCCAAAAAGTACTTTCCCATCAGTTGCCAATCCCCAACCATCTTGCATGTGATGAGTAAACTTTTTGAACTGCATGTAATTTCAATTTAAAAAATAGTGAGCTAGGGGTAACTATAAAAAAGAATTTGGTTGCTCCATTAAAGGGCTTCCGCCAGCTTCTTAAGAGAAGGATTTAGTCAATCAAATTTTCATAGTTCCATGTGAAGTTATAGGAAAGGAGAATTTCATATTCGAGATGACAATTTTAACTTGAACGTCAAATCAAATAGAGGGCCTGACACCACATATCAAGGATGAAACAGCACAATATAAACAGTTAACTAGCATGTGAAGGCAGTGAAGTTAATTGAGGCAATAATCCTACTTACTTTTCTCATAAAATACACGAGGAGCTTTCATATTACAACAAGCAACATCCAAATTAAAATCATGAAAAGAAGATGATTCAAATGAAAGCACACAAAGTAATGGAGCCAAGCATACTTTGCTAAAGTTGTATCGATCATATACGAAACCAGTATCCTGCAACCATGTTAGTTGGAACAAGCTGCAAAAATCGACAGTTGTTGCATAAGAACTAGTGATCAATTTAAATTCAAAATAGTAAACTATCACTAAAAGATAAAGGAAAGGAAACAAAAAGACACAACGATCAAAAAGGAAAAGCTAAAGAAGAGAAAACTTGGTCTGGTCTAATGTACAACCAGAAAATATATCATGATTTATGAATATCTAAGTAATCCGAAAATCAGCTTTGTCTCTCTTCCGAATCAATTGTTCTAGTTTCTATTTTCGGCTATCTCAAGCATGTTTTCATTAAAGGGAAGCCATTTTTCCATACATGTATAATTTTAAACCCATTTCTAAAGACAGAATAAAATTTCAACTCTTACTTCTTCTTCTATGTACCTAGTCAGAGTTGGAGAACCAAATTGGACATAGGGAGTGCCGGAGTTGTTAATTTAGTAAAAGAAAGACTGCTACTAGAGCACAGCCAAAACTTCAGATTATAAACAAAGTTTCACCGAATTCGAGTCGGTTAATTATTATTTGAAACAGCATTTATTTATCTGCAGTTTCATAATGACAATTGGCCCAAAACTAATACAAAAGCTAAATGCTATTGATATACAAGCAACACTAGGCTTACAGATATTCCTACAGAAATTTGATGTGCTCATAACCATTAAAAAATGCTGCAATATTCAGGACAGAATTCAATTTCAACCATTACAAGGAGATGATAGAACAGCATATAAGTGCTACATATTATCCTATCTGATAAATGAAAGGTTGCTTACTTAGCAGTTATCACAACATATTTTCCACATTATTTCCAGAATCAATGCCTTACCTCTCACCAAGAAGAGCTAAACCCTCTCCAAAGTCAGAAGCCTGCATGTCATGAACAGTCTCAACCTGTGGAGCCAGCAATAGAAGGTTCCTTTTAGGTCCAAGATGGCACACTTTATGTTTCAACAATAGATACCTGTTCTTTCTCGCACCATAAACTTCATAAAAAAACAGATAATGCAGCTTATAGATAGATATGTTAGCATTTTCAATTGGCAGAAGCTGCCCTGTGCGCCTGCTATACTAAGCAGAAATGTAGTGACAAAATCTTCTTATTCTCCAGCCATGACGGAGAAGCCAACAGAGAAAAACCAGACATGAATACTTATTTTAAATCCTCACAGAACTTCAAAATTGTATTGTAGTTTTACTTTTTCGTAAGCAAGTTGTAGACATACCTTACCATTCAGCAATGCAACTTTCCGAACAGATGACTGCATTTTTCAGAAAGAGAGAACTATCCATGTCAAGCCTAAAAAATAATCATGAAGTCAAATCAAATATGTATATATATATATATAAGGCAACTCACACGTCCGTAAAGTCCAGTTGATTCAAAGAGTGTGTTATTTTCTGCATAGAGAAGCCCCTGAAGAATAAACACATCGCATCAGGACTGAACACAAATAATTAAGTTTCATGAACTCAAAAATATCACCAAAATGCTTCAGATTCAACTTTTAAAAAAATGTTTCCAAGTTAAAGCTACCGTCTCCAGAAAGTACATTTTACCAAAAATTTGGGGACGAACAACATTAGCTGAGCTATTGTGATCAGCGACTAAATTTCTCATTTCCACCAACTATATAATCCATAAAACTCGAAAATCATAATGCTAATGTTGAAAAATAGAGAAAATCGCGAAAAAAGTAAGGAACCTCAGTGTAAGCTTCGGGGTCGTGAGGGAATTCATTGATGACTTCGACTTTGTAAGCTCCATAGGATGCTTCAGCTTCACTGAATACGGCAAAGCTCAGCAGAACAATCAAGCCTACAACTACAAAACTTCGAATTAGCAGAGACATTTTCTCGTCAAGGTGAGTAGTTGAAGCAGAAGAAGCCATTGATGATTAATTATTAAGAGGATTTGATGAAAAATAATTATATATCAGTTGACCTGTTGACAATGTCGAGTTATCTCCACCGTCGGATTTGATTGATATAGGGTAAGATGGGTAACCGGCTTGGCCCTTATGCCCCAGTATACTTGCTCAAACTCCATGTGCATCGCGTGTTTGAATTTAATTATGGATGTGAAAATCTATTCCTTCCTTTAAAAATGAAAATGCTCTTGTCGTGACTATTTAGAAATTAAAAAAAAGAAATTGATATATCATCAATCTTGTTATTTAGAGTGAAATTATTCTTTGATAATAATTCATGTAATGTTAATAAATTTGATACGGTATTAAAAAGAAACTTGCACTAGTAATGCAAGTATTACTAATACATTCTATTTTGCATTATTCTTATACACTTTACCAAGTCAACGCTAATTGTATAGCTTACCTCAAAGAAGTGCTTATAAACACTTAGTTTTAAGCCAAAATGATAGGAATTTCTAACTTATGACGGTTGACTTAAAACTGAAATCTCATCCAAACAAGTTCTTATTATCTTTTGTTCTTTTAAATTCAGCTTGATGTTAATTAATTTGTTAATTCTTATGTTCTCTATTTAATTAGAAAAAACTTGTTTAAAATGCTTTTAAATTAGTGTCCAGCATGATTCAATTATTAACCGTTAACTACTTAAAATATTATAACAGTAATATTCATCTTATTTTTAGTACTAGTGTTTTACAAAGTAAACAATTAAATATAATTATTGTGATTTTAATGGTTCTCTATCAAAATATGCACTACATTATAGCCAGTACAATTATTTAGGTTGGTGTATGGTGATTGGTTAATTTTTTTATGGAGTATGACTTAAAAAGAAATCTAAGGTTCTTTCAGAAAAGAACTTGAAACCAAAATTAGTTTATTTTAATTTTTCTTCGAATAGGATATATTTCTCTTGTTACCTTCCATATTTTCTGGTCCTTTCTCCATTCATAAACAATTCTATAAAAACAAGACAATCCAAAGTAAATTGCCATTTTTATTTTATTTTTTTGTTTTATACCAATATTAATCTTTTACCTTATATAAAATAATTTATTAAAATAATATATTTTTTTAAAATTTTAATAAACGTATTTCACAGTAACGTATTAGGGTATATTTCATTTTTTAAATGCTAACGGCGTTAGGTTGATATACGTTACTGTGAGTAACGTTTTACTCCTAAAACATTTTTTTGACTAACGTTTTACTTCTAAAACGTACTTACAGTAACGTTTTAGGAGTAAAACGTTACTATGAGTAACGTATATCAACCTAACGTCGTCAGCTTTTAAAAAATAAAATATACCCTAAAACGTTAATGTAAAATACGTTTATACTAGTTTTGTAAAAAAATTAAAAATATATTATTTTGGTGAATTACTTTATATAATGACTTAGTTTGGTCAATACTATAATAGCTTAGTTTGGTCAATACTTCAATATTTTTAAGCACATTAAAGTATCGAAAAGTGATTCAAGTTATCAACTTGTTATATAGGTTTCATTATTTTCAATCTAAAATTTGTTAGTTTTGATAATTTTACTTCGTAGAAATATATTTTCCTATTTTAGCTATTTATTAGAATTTAAATATGTCAATTAAAAAATATGAATTCAAATGAAAAAAAATTATCGTTTTTCCTAAAAAAAATTAATTTAAAATTGGAGGAAAGATTTGGAAAATGTTTTCTTTAATTTTTGAAGGAAAGTCATTTTCCTTAGTTTCGAGGAAAATGAATTGATTTGGAAAACATTTTTCAAAACTTTTGTCCCAACCAAACACGAGAAAATTGGAAAACACACTCTAAAATGAGTAAACAAGGGAATGTAAGCACCACAACTCGATAACTTTAGCAAAATTTTCTTGAACAAACATACCTGTTATAGGTTCTCTGTTTCCAAACTATTAGCTAGCGTTTGGCCATAAATTTTCAAATATTCTTGGCAAATATTATTTGAGTGAAAATTTGGATTAAATTTCACCATGTGTTTGGCCATAGGATTTGGGAAATATATTTCACCTATTTAGAAAAATATGATTTATACCCATAAGTTTTAAAAATTATTAAAACTAACTATAAGTTTGTATTACAAGTTAATTGGATTTCGTTACAACAATAACAAATAGTTTCCATCACACTAGAGCAATATGGTAATTTGGAGCGAGTGCAACAAGTATCATTTTATAAATCGTGAAGTAGACAAAACACATGATTTTATTACCTTTAGTTAATTTTTCATCATTTTCATCAACAATCATATCATTATTTAATATTCACTAAATATTTCATCACTATTTTGGTGTTCACGTAAAAAAATTATTTAATACAACACAAATAACTACTATAGAGGGTGTTTTTGTAAAAGATAAAAGTTTGGGGTAAAATTTTAATTTTCAAAAGATCTCAAATAATGAGATTTGGCCCAAATACTAGAAAAAACTAGTATTTGGAAATTTGGGATATTTGCCAAAAATATTTGTCAAATAATGACAAATTGTATGGACAAACATTATTTGCCAAATTTTTCCCCAAATATTATTTGGGAAATCTATGGCCAAACGGTCCTTTAGTGTGATGCTATGATCTAACATGTCATAGTAAGAACTAACAACTTACCTGTCTTATTTTTCAAGTTACTATACATTATGAGCGGTAACATATGGATCAGCCAGTGTATAAAGATTAAATGCCTTTGTTTTTATTTATGCGTTTGAAATTATGATGAAGCAGAGGAATCATGTTTACATCGCTCAATAGTAAATCACGCGGCTGCAGCATATGAATCACTTCTCCCATTTTAGGCCTGTTGTTGACATCTGGATCAACACATCTAAGAGCAATGAGCAGAAATATTTTCACTTCTTTCATATTAGGCATTTCTGGTATCTTTGGATCCAGTATTTGATCATATTGTTGTCTTTCCACCATTGATTTCATCCAGTCAATTAAACATTCCTGCAAATTGATCATAACTCATTTTAGATCACTTTTTTGAGAGCAATTATGCCAAAAAAAGAAGTAGAAAATTTTTGACCTCATCTTCTGTGCTAGTGTACTCTATGGAAGGCTTTCCAGACACGATCTCCATGATAAGTATACCAAAGTTGTAAACATCACTCTTCTCGTCGAAAATTCCGGTGGATAAATATTCTGGTGCAAGATAGCTGAAACAAGGAAGTTATTAATCAATCGAAAAAAGAGAGGGCTTGTGTTAAAAATGCTATAGCACCTTGTATTGGATCCTCAAAAAAATAGTGAGATGAGAATATTTTTGAAGAGTTCGAGCAATATAGATTTTACCAAGAAACAAACTCACCCTGCCATTCCAGGAGGGGTTGTTATTGGGTGATTACTCCTTTCATCAGAATCTAAGAAATTGGTGATACCAAAATCAGAAATTTTTGGATTCCAATGCCTGTTTAGCAAAATGCTACTTGACTTTAGGTGTTGATGTATTACAGCAGCTGGTTCAGTATCCTCATGAAGGTAACCCAAACTGCAACAAATAGGTAAATAATTTATCTAAATGTTCCGTGAGACGACCTATAGGTCACTGGTTCGAGCACGTGTGCGTACTTAGTGCACCAGTTTTATTTTAAACTAAATTGTTAATTAAAACACACACACACCCTTTTGCAATTCCAAGCACAATGTTCATCCGAATATTCCATGTTAAGGGGCTAACTTCACTGGTGCAGTCATGAAGCCACTGCCCTAGATTGCCATTGTCTACATACTCCTCCACGATTATCCTGATCGAAAAATTACAAACAAAGTTGGCATCCAAATGCATTAAGAATGGAAGTTTAATGGATTATAGATACAGGATTTGTAGTACCTGTAGTTCCCTTCAAAACAATAACCAATCAATTTCACCAAGTTTTTGTGTCTCAGTCCCAATAATACTTCCACCTCCCCTGTAAATTCCATTGCTTTAGTCCTGACACTCATTCAATGTTCGAATCAATAATAAGATACAGTGAAAAATTTGATCCTCCTAAAATTCGAACGAGAATGTCTACCTCTTTATATTTACCTGCAACTGAGCAACCGCTTTATTGCAACTCTAGTATTGCCAAACATGATAGCATGATAAACAATGGCAGAATCTCCGCAAGCAACTACGTTTTCATCAGCAAAATCATTTGTTACTGCTTGAATCTCTATCAATTTGAATTGATAACTAGGCTTAGTTGCTCTACAAGTAGAAACTATCACTTGTTTTTCTGGGATACTTTTCATGTCGATTGGCTTCAAGGATTTACGTGTTTTACGGCGGCGGCACTGTCTGGTTATGATGATACAGAGAGTAGTGATACAGATGAGGCGAAAAGAACAATGCAAGTGATAATTGCAATCCATAATTTGATCCCAAAGAATGGAATTGGCTTCGAAAGCCTATGTATGATGGTTGATAAGTTGAGATACATTCTCACACAATGCTAAAGTGGAGAAAAAAAGCCTTTTATAGAGAGAGACTTTGAATAAGAGAGAGTTTGTTTTCAACTAAAACTCTTAACGTCTCGTAATTTAAATGTTGCGATATTTAATAAAACAAAATTGTGGCATCCTTACGCGGCGGGATATCTTCAACAAAATTGGTTCATTCGCACAAATATTGCATCAGTATGTTTTGGTTCCGTTTTATGTATTATCGATTTTTTATTTTTAATTATGTTAACTCAATAACTAATCAGTAGGATATATTTTTTATCGATTTTTAATCGAAAATGTCCATAAAATATTATATGACTTCTCAGTTTTCTAGATGCTTTATTGTATCAGTGAGAGAAAATATAGTTCAAAAGGGAAAAAATTTATCTGTACCGGGTGTTTACACCAAGGCAATGCAATTTCCATTATTACGTGATTTAACGAAGTAGAATGTATTATAAATTTATACACATGACATACAATAACCAAAAGCTACAACCTACAATTACGAATTAAAACTAAAATCAAATAGTCCAACAAGAGTAAAACTAAAACTAAATCAACTAAGCTATAGTTGTGAATCTTGAAGTGGATAGATTACTAATAATTTGATACAGTTATGATGTTTAGTTATATATTTGTTATAAACAATTTGTATTATAGTGAATGTCTAATTATGTGGAGTCCTAGTAGGATATGGTTAGGAATCCTACTTGGGGACCAAGTAAGGTTTTCATTGTAAAGTAGATTGAAAAAGATCTATGAATCCTGAATATACTTCAAGAGAAATAAGAAGTCTTTTCTCTTCTCCCTACTTTCTTCTTCTTCTAAATTTATATAGTTTCATAACACGTTATCAGCACGATTGTTCTATTCTTAAAGAATTAAGAAGAAGACGGAAAAAGTGCAAAAGATATTGCATAAGTTATGCAATAAGATTCTTATATCTTTAAGGTATGATTTATCTTTATGTTATAATTATTTATGTGACAGATCTGGAGTATCATCTAAAGTAATATTTAAGAGATTTGTTGACTTTTTATACGTTTAATTTTAATCGATTGGGAAAAGAAAACCTTAATTTATTTTAATAATTGAATAAGCACAATTAAGTGAAAGGTATGTTTTCAACCTTTATATGAGGTATGTGATCTATTAAGCTATATTTATTAACTACTAGTGTTGATTATAATAAATCAATGATCTCAATTTTGTGTGTAATTATAATGTACGATCATATTAATGATCATCAAAAGTGATAAAATTATAATTATTTTGAAGGTTTGAGGTTGAGCCTCATTATGGGTAAGACGATAAATTTAAGTTATATCGCACCAAAAGAATAAGACGATGGATTTATGTCTAATCGCACAAAGAGGGTAAGACATTGGGTTAAACTCCTGATGCACTATGATGATAAGATGTTGGATTCAAGTCCCTCATTGATTTATGCATAAGACGTTGGGTTTGAGTCTCAATGCACCTATGATGACTAAGGGAATAATGAGTTTTTGATAAAATTAGTCATGAAATTATCTCGTTAAAGCATATCCATTCCCCAAAGTGAATGTAGTAGTGCATAAATGTCTAAAAGAAGACAATTGATTAAATGATGCACATGAATATGGAATGAGGTACTAAGTTATCAAAATTTGATGTACTTAGATGATTGTGTTCCATTCATGAAGAATGAGAGCCTTTGATAAATGGTAAAAATATAAATTCATTCTTTAAAGGGAATGAGGTGTAAGCCACCATGCTAGGCATGAGAAAGATTGCAAAAATATTGGCACAAATAATATGTTACATGCATAATTTTCTTCAGATTAGTTCATTCAATGATGGGATCATGACTCACCTAAAGGGTGCAGTAATTGAGAAGAAATAAATCTGAAAATTACTCTTGGAGTAATAAAATTGAAATTTACTCATATAATAGTAAATCAGAAATTTTCTAAAGCAAAAGGCACATGGCGTAGTAAACTTGGAGTTTACGAGTACTACTAATTTTATTAGTTGGCATGAATAATTTGGTCATCCCAAAGATGTGCATACTGAGTAATGGACATACATTGAAAACTAGAAGATTCTTTGAGAATTATTTACGTTGCTTGTTCTCGTGATAAAGTTGATTGGATCAACTAAAGTTGGGACTAAATCTCTAAATTCTGAAAAGTATAAAAGGTGAATATTGGCCCGTTCACCTATCATGTGATATGATAAAAAGATGCATCTATAAGATAATCACATGTATTTTTGTTGTCAACGTGTAGTTTGATATTCACAAAATTGTTTGTGCAAAAATAATTGAGTTAAGAACACAATTTCAGAATATGTAATCAAGACAATTTATCTTGATAATATTGATAAATATTCAAGATGATGTGACACTAAATGTCTCAAATAGTAAAATCATTGTTTATGAAATAAAGTTTCATATGTTGATATGAAATACGATATTGCATACAAAAGTAATTGTACGCATCAGATGATAAATTATGATCAAATTTTCTTTCAATTGATTTATGGTCGGGGACCAAATATTTTTCATCTGATTATTTTGATATATGGTATATAATCAATGAATATATAATGATGCACAAAGATAAATTCTCCAAAAGATTGAGATATATGTTAGTTTGTCTAACATAAGGGGGGAGATTAGAAGCAACACAAGAGTTGTAAATACATCTATTGAATGTCCCTTAAGGGATAAAGTCTATGACATGAATGAAGCATGATAGACTAATCAATTCTAAATAAAATAATCCTTGAAAAAGGGGGAGGATCAAAAAAATCAAAATGATCATAATAAGGAGATAATGTGCTCTTGGAGAGCCTACGACATAACACTTTATGAAACCTCATGAGAGGGGTAGCTACCTAAAAATAATGAAGTGATGAGATCTCAATAAGTTTTGTCGTATTGTGAATCGATACAAAATGGTATGTTGACAATATCTTTGATACAATAGCGCGCAATATTGTAAAAGATTATGAGGATATGAATTCTACATCTATTAAAGCATGCTTGTGTAGAAATAATTATCAAGTGAAAAGTGGAATGATGCATCTTGGTAAGCGTAAAGCTTATTTGACTTGCAATCTAGGCACTAAAAGATGTCATACATCTAACTTGAATGTTATTGCTTGACAAAATTAAATATCCAATGGGTTCAAAATCTAAAGCATATACAAGTTTTTGGAAAACTTGTTTATCATCCTCATAAGGATTAAATCGATTCAAAATGCATGAAGCATATACAAATATTGTTATGCAAGTTGATAACTAGAATTGAAGCTCTTGGCAATAGATTATTTGATTTAAGAAGTTGAAGTAAGGAACTTGCAGAAATCTTTGACCCTGAAGGGAAGATTTATAAAAGCAGATAGAAGAAAGCATATTTCGTCAAAGTTTTTCTACTCATGAGCTCCCAAGAATGGTGATATCAACATGCAAGAGGTATGTTCAAGTACCATTATTGTTGATTTATGCACCAAGTCTCTATCAACTACAACTTTCAAGAAGATGATGCACAAGCTTGGAAAACAAAGATTCTAGTCTCTGAATTGATGTTGTCATTAGGGGGAGTTAATACGCGATGTACTCTTTTTTCCTCACAAGGTTTTGTCCCACCGGGTTGTCCTTGTAAGGTTTTTAATGAGGCATCCATAATGCGTATTATTAGATATGTGTACTCTTTTTCCTTCACTAGATTTTTTTCCTAATGGGTTTTATCTAGTAAGGTTTTAACGAGGCACATAATGTATCGACATTCAAGGGGGAGTGTTATAAACAATTTGTATTATAGTGAATGTCTAATTATGTGGAGTCCTAGTAGGATATGGTTAGGAATCCTACTTGGGGACCAAGTAAGGTTTTCCCTATAAATAAAGGGTTTTCCTTCATTGTAAAGTAGATTGAAAAAGATCTATGAATCCTGAATATACTTCAAGAGAAATAAGAAGTCTTTTCTCTTCTCCCTACTTTCTTCTTCTTCTAAATTTATATAGTTTCATAACAATATTAAATTTTTTATATCTAATATTTAGGAAGGGTAAAGTTATAAATTATTATTGTCATATTGAATTATTCGTTTACCCAATAACCCAATAATAAAAAATTCATATCGAACCAATAGAGTCATAAGTTCAATTCCAAACTCACAAAGTTATACCTTACAAAACATATTTTAGTTCCTGCGATATTTGCACCGGTAGAGACATAAGTGCAAATTAGAAACCACATATGCAACTTTTGTCGTATAAGGTCAAAAGTTTTTTGTACTTATGTCCTGCGAAGTCGATATAACACAATTTTTAGATCATATTTAAAAATATTTTGGCCCATAATTCTTTATTAAAAGAACCGTAGAAACAAAAATTAAAGACCACCCCAAAATAATCGATCCACGCAAAAACTTGATTAAAAAAAAAAATTGAAGATTGTAATTTTATCAGAGATATTCCCAAGTCCCAACAAAATAATGATTTTTTTCCAAGTAAAGCTTGATGAAGGTACCATACCTTTTGCTTTTCAAACAGCAGCCAATGGTGAAATTAATTAACTCCTGAAGCTTGAAGGATCAAACTAAAAATCAAATGAAAAGCTGAATAGTATACTCGATCATGAACATCATCTTTTGTTTCTACTTGAGTTGCATTTTACTCTAAACCAAATAATAATTGAGTTGAGTATCTACAATTTGCTTCTTTTCTGGGCTTAAGGAAGTACATATAGAAATATCTGTGTACTCAGTACACTCTCAAAATCTGCATGTGGCTCTCTCTCTCTCTCTCTCTAACTAGACCCAAAAATCGATGCACTAACAGAATAATCCAGAATTCGCAAAAGAATAATACACTGCAGAGATCATGAAAATGAAAATGCCGGGGGCATGCACATCTGCTTGATGTCTCCGTTGAATGGTGTCTTCAAAGGGTGCAACTTAATCTCATAAAGCTTCGGCCATAATTTGCCTGTGACTGAATAAAGAATAAATGTGCCGTAATGAATATTTCCTCGCTATGGTGTACTTGTTACTAAAGAACAATAGAATTTATATCAAACGGAGCTTACCAAAAAGACGGTCACCATCCCTATCCCATGCTATGCCATTCAGCACATCAATTTGCTGCAGAAAAATTAAGTGTTAAAGGAAATGTTCCAACGGTCCAAGTAAACATCATACCCAGAACCTAAAGCAGTTGCTATAGGACACTGACCTTTTTCAAATTGTGTAGCAATCCTTCTCTACATAAGAAATAAAAGTTAATGCATCATTTTACCCTAAATAGAACTTTTTCATGAAATAAAATTCCAAATATTGGACTGATGCTACTAGGAAAGAGTTTATAGAAGAACCTCAGATTGGGAAGAAGAATCCATCCAAGAACTGAGCCATCAGTTTGTGATATTCTAGCTATACAGTCAGTCTGCAGAGACATTGTGTCAGAATTAACCCTACGTCACACTTGAGTTGTAAAAGAAATTATCCAAATGGTTTGGCTTCATGAATCAAACAGGAGCTATTGTACAATGATGTTTACTAGAACTGGTATTGTTGTTAAACAAAAAAATCACAAAAGTTAGCTAGGACCCCAGGCACAAATCACAGTTAATGCGCACTTTGGCAAAGAAAGGCATAATACAGAAATAACTATAAGTACAAAAGTAATTATAGGTAAAAAGGAGTTGGAAACAATTCAGTGAATTATATGAAAAGAAAGCTTTGTCAATCAAGCTCAAAAATCAGTTTTTTATAAATCAATCAATTCAAATACCAATTAAATACCTGATTCAGTTGTGATGATGCAGCTTTGAGTCTCCAATTCAAACTTACGGACTAGTTTTTCTTATTTTATTAACAACCAATTGTTTTGTTAATTAATACCTAATGTCTCGTGCAAGATGGAGCCCTATGGACACTCAGGCAAATGCTTAAGTGCCTTGGTTTCTAAACTGGACTACCACCTAAAAGAGTTCAGAGCCACACTCTCTTCAAGACAGCGCAAGCCAGAATTGTTGAGGCTCATGCATTAGCGCTTTCGTGCACTCTCTGAAGCTCTGTCCAAGTGATGTGAAGTGTTGCCTACAAGAACACCGTGGTTTAAAGATGTCTCTGGGTGATTCTTTTATATAAGGATCTGAATTCTCAAGTGATCCTTTGACAACACTGAGAACTTATGTACTCGGAAAATATCCTCTATCATTTTGGTTGCTCGTGTTATTAAAGAAAGCTCTTTATTAAACATAGAAATCGAAGAAACCACTACACGGAAAATCAAAAAGCAGCAATTGATCCAAGTTCGGTGATAAGGTACAATATCCAGAACCCATATATTGAGTTCGGACAAAGCAGTCATTGTTAAGTCTTAATGATGATGCCTTGTAGCCCCATAAGTTTAAAAATAAGGTACCAGAAATGGACTTGTGCATAAGTACTCACACTAGCAGAACAAGTAAAATACAGATTGAGTTTCAAAAAGAATCTCAAGATGCTCTGCTTCGTAGTTAGAGAAAAGATTCTTCCTAATAACTTTCACAGGTTCATATTTGATGAATATAATTGTGATGTATTATAGGAAATCAATCGTTCTAAAGAGGAGGTTGTGGGAGAACAAGTCCATACCATCCAAACATTCGCCCAAACTTCGTCATAAACATACTCTAGTTCATTGAGTCTGTGTACTTCATCACCTTGATAATTTACGATTTGTTTCTTAACTACTGCAACAATGAGAAAAGAAAGCATAAGAACAAAATAATACATTCTTATATGAAGAATAAAACAACTGAATCGTAATTTGACCTTCAGACGACAAAACCTTTCATAGTTTGAGGGTCAATCTGATACAGTGTAGAAGATCCATCACTCCCATAAAGGATTTTTCCATCAGTTGCCAATCCCCAACCATCGGGCATATCATGGCGAAACTTCTCAAACTGAAGAGAAATTACAAGTTTGTAACTGTAAGAATATTCGGGGGGGGGGGGGTGATAAAGGAAATTCCGAGTACATATCAATACAAATAACCACAAAACAGGCAAGGATTAATACACAGCATATTTCTGCATAACAAAATGACAGTTTATATGGTATAAGAAGATTTTGGACAAAAACCCGAGCGTCATTTTCTGAAAATGGTGATCTTACAGTTCAAGCAGATGGAATACAGAAGACAACTGAAATCGAAGCGGAACCAGCTCTAAGTTTCTGTGAGGAGAAGGAAATTGAAGTTAAGTTTTTGGAGGGTTTTTTTTCCAGTTTGAAATATACACCGGAAGAAGAGTCAAAACCTTGAGAATATAGATGAAATTGCCTGATATTGCCATATCATGGTTAAGCATTATCAGCAATCTAAAAAGAACCCATTATAATTGATTACATATTAACTGTATACAGATGGTTGTCAAAGAAACTGTAGTGGAATGCTTTGCTAGTGACAACTCAGAAAAGGGTCCCAACTGACAGGGAGACCTTTTTTTTTTTTGCCGTGGTTTTCAGGTATCGCTTTGCGAACCCGACTAGTTGTACCCACCGGGTCCCGCTGTTTCAAGACGGGTGCACCACGGTTAGTTCCACGGGGCCCTGGAGACGCGGCCGGTTTGTAATGCCTCCAGTGGCCCTGCTGGGGCTCGAACTGGCGACCTGAAGGACTTTGTCCTCAGGCCTTTACCAGCTGAGCTACCCTCAGGGTTAGGGAGACCTGTATAATACAACTGAGCAGCCAAAGATAAATAATTTTCCCAATATCATACTATTAGCCAAAGTAGAAGTTTCCAGAAACATATTGTTGTAGTCAATGAGATCATGATACCATTTTTTAGTTTTTCACCCTTTTGGCCCTGACTTAGAGTCAAAAGTTGGGATTTCGCAAACAAGATCAAAATAGAATGATCAGCACTGGAAAATCTCCTTTTTCAAACTAGAAAATTCGCAATAAACATCATAATATTAGTACAAGATAAACTGGAAATCATCTAAGCAAGATACAAACGTAAATAGCACAAAATTGCAAAAAACACTGAAAAAGTATAGCATACTTTGCTGAGATTATGCCGATCATATATGTAACCAGTACTCTGCCGCCAAGTTACTTGAATCAACCTGCGAAATATATTAAGATTACTACATTAGATGATAGGACCATCTTTTTCACATAAAAAGAGAAAGCAGCAATCAATTGTACACGGAAAGACTGAATTTGAGAATATACCATGCAGTAAAGGGGTCAAAACTCTTTTTTTAATTCAATTTAGATCACCGTTAGGAAGTATAGTGGGTACTTTCCCAATCAAAGGCGTTTCAGAAGTCCTTCAGATTTGAGGAGATTGTCAACTTATTTAGCAGACATAATCATGCAAAAGCATCCAAGGGTGTGGCCAAGAGGTCAACGAAGTGAGTTGAGAACTATGAGGTCAAAGGTTCAAATTCCAGCAGAAAGCAACAGTTACCATTATTAAAAAAATAAAAAAATCCCAGCAGAAAGCAAAGATGCTAGATGTTTGTGTTGGTGGAAGGTAGAAGATACGGTTATCACAAAAAAAGGGACATAATCATCAAGTCATAAAAGATAAGAGTGGTCAGAAGCCTAAAAGGACCTGTACCCATGTGGGCAACAAAAACAACTTTTTTGTAATCAACCAAAAACAACATATTCGTCAACATCCTGTTTTCCTGGAAAGTATGTTCCAGAGAAGCATCATTTACAACCTGTATAACTTATAACTAATGGGAACCACTATTTTGTTTTGGAAAAAGAACAAATTGCTTATGTCACATGAATTTCTTCCCTTACTGAATCAAGGTAAGCAAAAACCTAGCATCAGCTGAATGAGGCAAAACCTTTTAGTTCAGATCACAAACCTATCACCAAGAAGAGTTAAGCCCTCCCCAAAATCAGAGTACGGCATTCTCTGAATAGCCTTAACCTGCGAATGCCAGAAAGAAAGGGCTCAATGATATACCAACTCAGCATCAAGGCCGATTTCACTCAGAGCATCTAGGCAATTACCTTGCCAGTCTGCAGAGTGACTTTCCGAACAGATGACTGTAATCAAATATTATAAGCACGATCAGTTATGAACCCAAAACAATATTCTGGTAAATCAATTCTTCCAAATAAATAATCAATTGGAGTCAACTACAGAACCAGAGGGAAACTCACAGCCCCATTCATCCCAGTAGACTCAAATAGGGTGTCATTTTCTGCATACAGTAGTCCCTGTAGAAAAATGTTCAGTACTATTAGATATGAAAAACACTAGTATCTAATAACTCACCAAGATAAAAGCACCATCTGATTAAT
Organism: Solanum peruvianum; assembly: GCA_027705065.1. NCBI lineage: Eukaryota > Viridiplantae > Streptophyta > Magnoliopsida > Solanales > Solanaceae > Solanum > Solanum peruvianum. The sequence goes on along the minus strand of JAKWJD010001757.1, from coordinate 2,528,943 downwards.
ACGATAACTCTTTGGATTTCTAAATAGAATGAAGTAGGATAAGTGTAGTGAACCCATAATATTCAGGTTTAGCAACAAGCAAAGAAGCTTGAAACCTCAAAAGCAACCAAAGAGAGGAAAGAACATTCATATCAAATAGCACACCATCCACAGATTTTAATCATATTACAACAATAGTTAAGATTTTACTATTTGAAAGCTGATGATCCAAAGAAAAATCTATTTTATCTTTACTTATTTAGATTTTCGCTGTAAATGTTAATTGTAATTAGACTGAACAGTTTCACCGCACTACACATAAAATCTATCCTCATAGTTGATCAAGGTACATGGAAAACAATTTCCACATCTGTTGACAGGGAATGAATAATCACATTAAAATATTCCGCCTGTAGCCATTTCATTTAGAAATGTTAAGGAAACAGAAACAGAAACATCAAATGTGAATGAACACAAGCTAATCCATGGACAAAGAATCTTTTCTAGATACTTCATCTAAAATGCACACTTCACTGGCAAATTCACATATCCACTGCAGTCATCAGATACCATCTTGATGTTCATTCTTATCGTCGGTTAGCTGAAACTCTCTATTAGTTGGTGATGTTTATTGTAAATGCAGCTAAATAACTGATCATGGGTTCGATTTGAAAGGATAAAAATGCCAGATGCTTGTACTGTTGTTAAGCAAAAGACTGGCTCTCATTACATCCCTAGAGAAATTAGAATTAGAAATCCAGCGGATCCTGCAACATGTGTTTGATAAGAGGAGCTGGGCCTCTCTGTATCTTCGCTATAGTAAGCCGGGGTATGCCCTGTGAACTGAGTAAGTTTCTTCTTTTTCACTTAAAAAAATTAAGCAATATCCTAGCTCAATCTTACACTACTAGAAATCCAAATTGGACTTCTATTCTCCTCATATATGATTAAATTTCTAATCCCTCTTTCTGATTACACAAATTAAATACAAGCGACACTAGAATTCAACAAAAATCTAGAGGATCAACTGGGATCAATAGAAGCGAAACAAAAACAAACCTGAGTAAATGCATCGGGATCGTGAGGGAACTCATTGACCACTTCGACTGTGTAAAGTCGATTCGAGGGAACATCTGATTGAGACACGCCTTCCTTTCGCAACGAGGTGTTCAAAACAACTAACAAACAAACAACTAGGATAAAAAATACAAGGGCGGAGATCTTTCTGTAATGGAGAAGAAAACGAGAGGAACAAGCGAGGGAAGAAGCCATGGAAGGTTGTTGAGGTAGGGAGTTTACTCTCCTAGAATTAGATTTCTTTCTCATTTTTGCGCCTGGCATGTGGTCCACACCTCATAAACGCCGACGTTCATGGATTCCTCCGGTCTATCGGAAGGGCACGCCGGGAACGACGACGGAAATTGTTGGGGGTGGGAGATTTACGTGAATAGTCGCGATGAAAAGCGTGGTCTAATGACTAATTCCAATTGCCAACTTTGACTTCCAATTAATCAAATATGTCTTTGGAGTTTGTTTGGAAATTTGTTCGTAGAATTATTTTATTTTATATTTGATTATAGGAATTAATTAGTTTGGAGAATATTATGTTCTAAAATTATGTGATAGTAGATGGTAATTTAGGGTGGTTTAAAATTGATTCAACATTGATAACTCAAATTAAAAAAATTTATTGATTTATTTTTTGCTATAGATTTTGATTTTTCTTGTTATCGTTATTAATGGTTTGAAATTCAAAAAATATTTCAAAACAACAATATTTTAATATGAGCCTCATAGCAGAATTTTTAATATTTATTAAATTGACAATATTTTAGTTTGTTATACTGTTGATTTATGTATTTTTATCATTTGTTTAATTTGAAAAAAAATATAATTAGTTAATAAAGAAGAAAATCAAGGAAAATAATATTTCAAATAAATAATTTTTAAATTTAAATCAACAAAGTTATATACTTTGACTCTAAAAATAAAAACCATGACAATTACACTTTGTTTAGATCATTGTTACCCATTGTTTCATAATGTTTTGTATTGTATTGTACTCTATTGTACTGCATTGTATGATAGATACAATGTTTAACTAGATTGTATTATTTGTTGTTGTTTAGTAACATTTTAATTGTTTGGTTTGATTTTATCGTACTGTATTGTAATTTATAAAATTACTTAAATATCCTTAATTATTCTAGGGTAGTGGATTTGACTAGGTTTAAATAATTAAGGTAAAGGGTAAAATAGTATTTTGAAATTATATGTAAAGATATAATTGGAAAAAGAAATTAAGTAACAATAGGAACACACCAAATTGGTTGTTTCATAAAATAAGGGGTTTCATTGTTACTAACAACGAAATTTAACAATACAGTACAATACATTTTAAATAACAATCAAAACAAACATTGTAAATATAGTAATGATACGATACAATACAATGGATAACAATGATTCAAACATAGTGTTAAAGGTGGACATAGGGAGTAGTAATATATATTGGACTCCGCCCTGACACATATCCTGTATCTAATATATATTAGGGGTGAGCATTCGGTAATTCGATTCGATTTTTTTTTTCGGTTTTTTATTCTTGTACAATGTGTACTGAACACCGAGCCGAAATAATTCGGTTCAGTTTTTATTATTTCGATTCGGTTTTTATTATTTCGGTTCGATTTTGTTATTTCGGTTTTTTAATGAGCCTGCTTAGTTGGGCTTTAAAAAATTTGCAAATTTTTTTGTTTGATTTTTCAGCTTAATGGGCTAAAAATAGTTACATCAAAAAGTGTCTTTTTCTTTTAAATTTTTCATTTTAAATTGTAATATTTTTTATTAACATTAATAATTACATACTGAAAATCGAACTGAAATATCAAAAAATACAAAAATATATACCGAACATCGAATCAAAAATAAAAAACCGAAATCGAAATACCAAAAAAGTTCGGTTCGATACGATAATTCGATTTTTCGGTGTTTATGCCCAACCTTAGTATATATAGCGCTCTTTGAGAGCATAATAAATATTTATTTATTTCCATAGTTTTTTGCCATTTTAAATTTTGAAAATCAATTATTTAATTGAATAAACTCAAAAAAAAAAAACTTGAATATTAGTCTTATTAGAAGAGTTTTCTAATATCCTAAAACCTTGTCTTGTTCAATGTCAATACACAAACCGAGAAGAAGCACACGGCCGATATGAATCTCAATATTTGATTTAGCTACTGTTATCTTTGGATTAACTAATTTTTACCTCCATAGAGTATAAATAATCATTATCTTGAAATTTATTTGCCAGTTTTTCATATTTATGTTATCAAACACTAAACACTAAGACTACGAGGATAATAATCACTCCAAGTCAATTTGATAATTTCATATTTAAATAAAATTTATAGTAATTGAGATTATTATTCTTTCTTATAAACCCTTAAACGATCAACATTGGTTCAATAAAAAAATTTAAAACAATTCATTAAAATTTATGTTCAACCTTTTTTTTTGTTAAACTAAAATTCTATCAATAATTAATGATGTGGTCTTGATCAAAGCTTTAGCCCTCCCCTAGCCAATATAACTAAAGAGCCGGTTTGGATTGAGTTTTGTCTTTTAGGACCCTTTGGCTATAGATTTTTCAAATAATATTTGAAAAAAAAATTGGTAAATAGTGTTTGTCCATTCAATTTGTCATTATTTGGTAAATATTTCAAATTTTCAAATACTAATTTTTTCTAGTATTTAGGTCAAATCTCATTATTTGAGATATTTTGAAAATTGAAATTTTACACAAAATTTTTATCTTTTACAAGAACACCCTCTACAGTAGTGTTTGTATTGTAGTACATATTTTTTTACGTGAACATCAAAGTAGTAATGAAATATTCAGTGAATATGAAAGTGATGATATGGTTGTTGATGAATATGATGAACAATCGGCTCAGGGTAACAAAAGCATGTACTTTGTCTACTTCACGATATATGAAATGATATTTGTTGTATTCACTCCTAACTATGTTGCTCTAGTTTCATGGCCACTCCTTGCAATTTGTTGCAACGAAGATCTAATTGATTTGTAATACAAATTTATGGTTATTTTTTTAAAACTTATGGATATAAATTATATTTTTCTAAAAAAGTGAAATATATTTTCTGAATACTATGACAAAACACATGGTGTAATATCATTCAAATAATATTTGCCAAGAATATTTGAAAATCTATGGCTAAACGCTAGCTTAAACTTATAAGACTAAAGTCTTAAAAGTGAGAAATTCTAACTTAACACCTATGTATATATATATATATTCAACGTGTACCTAGCTCCGACCTCACTTAGCCAGAGGCGGAGCCAGGTTTTTTAATAAATGAAAGGGGGAAAACCAATAATAATGAAAGGGGAAAACCAACTAATAATAATAATAATAATAATAATAATAATAATAATAATAATAATAATAATGAGAAAGAGTCAGTTTTTTTAAAATTAAAAAAATGTCTTTACTTCAAAATTTGTATCGAACCTGAATGCGATATGACTTAATCATCGTGCCAATGAGACTATTAATCATGTTAATGCTCATTGTTTATTTATATACTAAGTTCTCAATTTCTATATTCATATAATCTAATTTGATATAAGATTAGCGCTCAAAAATGTTTACATGGATCCGTCCTTAAATAATTAATAAATATTTAAACGTAAAAATTATAAAGTTCGAAGAAAGTAATATAATATATATTTTCAAGTTATAAATAATATTTTTTAAAATTAGAGTAAAATTTAAATATTATTATACTTTAAAATTACCTCTAATATTTTAATTAACAATTTAGAATGAAAATAGTGAAAAACATTCGTTTTTTTGAAGTTATTCAAATTTCAAAATTATAACAATACTATATTCAATTTTTTTATTTATTAAATGATGATTATTTGCGGGAACGGGTAATTATGACATTTTCAATAGCTAAAAAATAATTTTAAATATATATTTAAATTAATCAAAATTAAATGTTTCACTACTTAGTACTAGCTAGTGAAACAATCGATAATTATGACATTTTCAATAGCAAAAAATAAGTTTAAATATATCTAAATTAATCTAAATTAAATATTTTTATCAAATATCACAAAAATTAAAATCCAAATTTATGTCCAAACTAAATGAGAAGGCATTAATAAACGGAGTCGGGTCGGATTGTACCAGAAGAGACGAGTAGAAGTAAGAAATATGTGTGTAGAGGGACGTAGAATATTCCAGAAGATACAAAAATTTAAAAAAATCCAGAAGCACAGTCGTCACCTCTTTCTCCAAGCTAGAAGAGCCTAGAAATCTTCTACACTCATATATAAATCACCCCTCCTCCTTCCCTTTCCTCACGAAAATATCAACAAAAAGTGTCCATTCATAATCGGCCTTCATTCTCCATTGCTCTCTGCAAGTACCGATTTACATTTTTAAAGCTTTTTCTCTAATGGCAGATGTTCAAATGGCTGAGGCAGAGACCTTCGCTTTCCAAGCTGAGATCAACCAGTTATTGAGCTTGATCATCAACACTTTTTATAGCAACAAGGAGATTTTCCTTCGGGAACTTATTAGCAATTCTTCTGATGCATTGGATAAGATCAGATTCGAGAGTTTGACGGACAAGAGCAAGCTAGATGCTCAACCTGAGCTCTTCATTCGCCTTGTTCCTGATAAGGCGAACAAGACGCTCTCCATTATTGATAGCGGTGTCGGCATGACCAAAGCAGGTAATCGCATTTGTTCTACTTTTCCTTCTCTGTTATTTGCATAAATGCTTTGTTTATTTTACATAGAAAATTGTGAGAGCCAAGTTTTGTGCACTTGTATTTTGGCGATGGACGTTTTTTTTCTGCATGCGTTGTTTGTGTTTTATCTGAAATAAATAATGCACGGATGAAATTAGCTTCGACTGAACATATCGGTTTTCCTTTTAGTGATAATTACGTATTTAAGCGCTCCGTTTGGTCCCTGTGAATTGTGATATCCAATCTTCTCTGTGATTAGCGACCAGCTATGGATTTTGCGATATGTTTTGGATTTCGAAATAATGTAATATGTTCTGCATTTAGAATTAATTATTCTCCTGTCGATCCTACTAGAAATTTTAATTTCACAGAGACTTAATCTGGTCCTTTAGAGTAGGACTGTGAACGGTTTGGTATCAATGGTGAATTTTTTTAGGAGGAGGTGTTTTTGGTCTTTAGATTCTTCAGATACAGTTGGGATAACGGTACTGATATCTCTGTTTGTGGTTCCGAATAGATTTGGTCAATAATTTGGGTACAATTGCAAGGTCCGGCACCAAAGAATTTATGGAAGCCTTGCAGGCTGGTGCTGATGTGAGCATGATTGGTCAATTTGGTGTTGGTTTCTATTCTGCTTACCTCGTGGCGGAGAAGGTTATTGTGACCACCAAGCACAATGATGATGAGCAGTATGTCTGGGAATCACAAGCCGGTGGTTCATTCACCGTTACAAGGGATGTCAGTGGAGAGCAACTAGGCAGAGGAACTAAAATAACTCTCTTCCTCAAGGAGGACCAGGTAAGCAGCAGTATTTCCTACGTGGTTGTACATAATTTCATTAGGCCCGACTCAGAGATGATTGTTATTAATTTTGGGGTTAATACTATGCAGCTGGAGTACTTGGAAGAAAGAAGAATCAAGGACCTCGTAAAAAAGCACTCTGAATTCATTAGCTACCCTATTTACCTTTGGACAGAGAAGACTACTGAGAAAGAGATCAGTGATGATGAAGATGATGAGCCCAAGAAAGACGAAGAGGGTGCGGTTGAGGAGGTTGATGAGGACAAAGAGAAGGGGAAAGGCAAGAAGAAAAAGATCAAGGAGGTTTCTCACGAGTGGCAGCTCATTAACAAGCAGAAACCTATCTGGTTGCGCAAACCGGAGGAGATCACAAAGGAGGAATATGCCTCCTTCTACAAGAGTTTGACCAATGATTGGGAGGATCACCTTGCTGTCAAACACTTCTCTGTTGAGGGGCAGCTAGAGTTCAAGGCGATCCTCTTTGTGCCCAAGAGAGCTCCATTTGATCTTTTTGACAGCCGGAAAAAGATGAACAACATCAAGCTCTATGTCAGGAGGGTATTCATTATGGATAACTGTGAGGAACTTATGCCTGAGTACCTTGGGTTTGTGAAAGGTGTTGTGGACTCCGATGATTTGCCTCTCAACATCTCTCGTGAGATGCTGCAGCAGAACAAGATTCTCAAGGTGATTAGGAAGAACCTGGTGAAGAAATGTATTGAGATGTTCAATGAGATTGCTGAGAACAAGGAGGACTATAACAAGTTCTATGAGGCATTCTCAAAGAACTTGAAGTTGGGCATTCACGAAGACAGCCAGAACCGAGCCAAGTTGGCTGACCTCCTCCGTTACCACTCTACCAAGAGCGGTGATGAGCTGACCAGCCTGAAGGATTATGTTACTAGGATGAAGGAGGGCCAGAAAGACATCTACTATATTACTGGAGAGAGCAAGAAGGCAGTTGAGAACTCTCCGTTCTTGGAGCGTCTCAAGAAAAAAGGATATGAAGTGCTCTATATGGTTGATGCTATTGATGAATATGCTGTGGGACAGCTGAAAGAATATGATGGTAAGAAACTGGTCTCTGCCACCAAGGAGGGATTGAAGCTTGATGATGACAGTGAAGAAGAGAAGAAGAAAAAGGAGGAGAAGAAGAAGTCTTTTGAGAATCTCTGCAAGATAATTAAAGATATTCTTGGTGACAAGGTCGAAAAGGTGGTTGTTTCTGATAGGATTGTTGATTCTCCATGTTGCTTGGTGACTGGTGAATACGGTTGGACAGCCAACATGGAGAGGATCATGAAGGCTCAGGCTTTGAGGGATACCAGCATGAGTTCATACATGTCCAGCAAGAAGACAATGGAAATTAATCCTGATAATGGAATCATGGAGGAATTGAGGAAGAGAGCTGAGGCAGACCAAAATGACAAATCAGTGAAGGATCTCGTGTTGTTGCTCTTTGAGACAGCTCTACTAACATCTGGTTTTAGCCTTGATGACCCCAATACCTTTGCCGCAAGAATTCACAGGATGTTAAAGTTGGGTCTTAGCATAGAAGAGGAAGAAGAAGGAACTGGTGAAGATGCCGACATGCCTGCACTCGAGGAAATTGGTGAGGAAAGCAAGATGGAAGAAGTGGACTAATCATTGAAATCAATTGAGACTCTTGAGATGCGTGAATACAATTTGAGCGTGTTGCTTTTTTTCTCATCTTGTGTCTAGTATAGGTTTTTTTTTGGCTAGTGGTTCGGAGGGGTTATTCGTCTGTTGTGTAAGTAATGTGTTTTTGTGTCCTGTCCAAGTGTTAAAGAGAATATGTCCATCAGTTAACCGAAATGTTATAAAGTTCTATTTTGGTCACATTGGTTTTAGCTATTCTCATTCGGTTCTACTCTTTTCCAGTATATATAATCCAACCTGTTAGTCTTCAAAAAATACTAGGGAAACATAACGTTGGATTAACAGACTGGATTAGTTGGGTAGTTGGGTAGAGGAGAAGTTCCTGCAGTCAATCGTAACATAGTATGGATTCTTCTTAGCTGATTCCGTTCTCTTCTCCATCTTTGTAGCATAAAATGATTGCCCAAAGGGACCAAATACAGAGGCATTTGAGTGAAAAGGGGTGTATATCAGCTGTGTAATAAATGATACATATGTTTTATTGTTGAATCAAAAAAATAATGAACTTAATTTATTATCATGTAATTTACAGAAATTATTTCATCCATTTTATTTTACTCTACCGATTTAAATGATAAAAGCATTGAAAGAATGAATGTATGAAATAGTACCGCTTAAGAAAAAATATATGTTAATGAAGTCATATAACCTTTTAAATGACAATACATTATGAGTTCTAACATTTTCCAGAAAAGTTGTAAATACCAAAAATTGAACCACTAATCCTTTCAACTAAAGAGAGAGAAAAAAAAGAAGAGAGAGAAAAGTCTAGTTTCATTTTAATTAAAGAAAAAAAAATAATTTTGACATTATAATAGGTGTTATATGACAGGAGATTATCTTCTCGGGTTACCTTGCTTCTATTTTGAAAAACTATTACACTGTGTTTTTCGCTTGTGTCAGTTTTCCGAACTTTGTAAAGAAAATTTTTCATTAACACAACACAATAGAACTCTATTTTGCCATTGGAAACAGTTCTGAGACTGTATACTGAAAATGAAATTAATTATCGGCAAGTTTTTGAAAATTTTCTAAAATAAAATAAATGTTGTTCAAAATATGTCTATAGTGTAAAGACTGTTCTAACCCCACCTATACCTCAGTACGTTGGTGGAGAAGCAAAAGTACCTCTGGTTAGTCTGTTACTATAAAGACAGATACCTCTCACTTCTGCTACTCTTGGAGAGTCATGCTTTTATTTCTTGTTCTACAATCTTCTTTCCGCTTTTAGTATGAAAAAAGTACACGTTTTCCAGCCATTTGTAAAGCTCTCTCATCTTCATCACTGCAAAAGAATGTAAACAGGTAATCGTCTCTGCCCATTTCCATGGAGTTCCGTTTGGACTTTGGAAATCGAGTTTTCTAGTTTCCTCGTTCTGCACAGGTGTGGTAGCTAGGGTTTTACAGAACATATTCATCAACGTTGACGATACAAAAGCTTGTTATCTCAAACAAAGAGTTGATTTTGGTTGCGACTGTGAATTTGACGCTCGGAAGATGAACGTAGTGGAGAGTTATATGCGGGAACTGCATAAGCTTGCAGGAACTTGTACGGACTGTGAAAATTTGTGCTGTGACTTTGGGATGAGTGTGGAAGTTGAACAATGCAGCTCGGAAGAGCAGTTGGAATCGGAGGAAACCAGAACCACTGCAGAGATCTTAAAGTGATATTAGTACTTTTCTGAGTTATTGCGTTTATTTAACGGAAACTAGCTACATATACTAGCGGTTAATCAATTAGCAACTGTTGACATGAATTTCTGTTATAATTCTTGTGCTGCAGTGATTTGAGGCTTACTTATACTAAAGCATTCATGTTATCATTGTCTAACCTGCATATTTGTAAAGCCTTGCCCGAAGATTTTGATCCATCAGCTTTACAGTGAGTGATAAGTAGCAGCTTTCAGTTGCTTGATTAGATCTTTATTTTTGACAATACATTATTGATTGCTTTATATCATCAATTGATCATGCTTTATCTGCAGAGACTCAAGGCTTACGTACACTAAGGAATTCATGTTATCATTGTCTAACCTGCAAATTTGTGAAGACTTACCCAAAGATTTTGATCCATCAGTTTTACGGTAATGATTAGTGATAAATCATAACTTTCAGTTGCTTGATTAGGTCTCTGTTTTTGACATTGCATTCTTAATTGCTTTATCTCATCACGCTTTATATGCAGATATTCAAGGCTTACGTACAGTAAAACATTCATGTTATCATTGTCTAACCTGCAAATTTGTGAAGACTTGCCCAAAGATTTTGATCCATCCATTTTATGGTGAGTGATGATTCACAACTTTTTGTTGTTTGCTTAGATTTCTGCTGTTGACATTGCATTATTGGTCTCATTTTAGTTCATCGTGATTTAGCTGGGAGAAAAAGTACTGAACTGCCACTTATTGCTGATAAAAGAAGAAATTTCACTTGAATTTAATTGTCTGGCCACCATGAACTTAATCTGTGTATTTCCATGTACATCTTAGAATTTTGATGTCGTTCTTGTCTTACATTTATTAGCTGATAACAACTCAGTTTCCTACCATACGAAAAAGAAGAAAATGATACGAAAAAGAAGAAAATGAAATGAAAACAGAAATATTATATTCAAAGCCAACGTTGACTGGTGGACGCACGACACTGATAGGTTAAAAATTTTCTTATTTGTTTCTCGTGACGTGGTGGTTCTGTGTTCTTATAATTGCTTTTGAAACAGCGAACTTGATGGTTTATCTGAGTGTAAGCTGGGAATGCAACAAACATCTACAATCCTACCCCCATATTCTTCAAACAATTATTACACTGGCTCATCACCTGTTCTTAGATGTGATTTGGTTGCCTATTCTCGATTATGCTGTGGGAGATTGGGAAAACAAGTTTCACAGGGATGCTGTGATTCAGGTATAGTCAGTGCATGCATCGAATTTGTTCTTTTTCTTTATGATCAATTAAACTCAATCCTTGATATCACATTTTCACTTTGTGAACCATGTAAGGAACAGGCTTAAGTGTAAAATCTTTATGCACAGAGCACTTGAACTGTATTATCAAGCTTCTTTCAAGAAACAGAGTTTTTATGTACAGGAAACAATTGTAATAGATTTCTATGTTCTGGTGGATCAATTTCACTTGGCTAAATCAATGCTTCAATAGCACACTTCATTTTTCTACGTGTTGATGTTGCATACATTTATAAGGCTCAGTCACAGATGGTTCACTATTTAACTAATACGTAGCTAAGAAAGTAGTGCTCATAGCCCTGTTCTGATAATATATGTAATGCAGATTCCAGGGCGCAGAATGATTGTTCTGGGATTTTGGGATCATTTCTTAGTAAGAGCAAGAACCCTTATCGTCCACCACAGTATTACAAGGTCTGGTTATTATGCACTCGAAATTGGTCATGATTATGGCTCCTCTAACACTATAATGTTCTAGTACGTCTCTTGAGCAAAAGAATAACTCACTTGTAATGTTCTAGTACGTCTCTTGAGCAAAAGAATAACTCACTTGTATGTGACCTACATAAGCTTGATCTTTTTGTACGTGTTCCATGAAGAGCATTTAACTTTTATAGATTAAGACTGGTTATTATGCAGGTTGGCGGTTCCAATTCATATGCTAGCCATTCATCTAAAGGAACAAAGTCTCTGACTAACACGGCCTGTACTGTTCAAGAGGATGTACAATCAAAAAATGATACTTTTCAAGATGATGTACTTGGGAATAGAAGTACTCATTGGAGAAAGCAGATTGCAAACTTATCTGAAGCCCAAAAATCTGTCATCAAGTTTGTGGATGACGAGAAGTCACATTGCAAAACACATGGTTCTATCAATGGTGCCATCACTACTCAGCAAGAACAACTTCTTGATTCTGAACCTAAAGCATCAATTGCGATTATTAATCTGGAAGAATTTGAAACAAGACAATTTGGAGAGTCACTAGAGGTAAGTTGTGGACACGCTTAGATGTTGATTACTAAGAGATACTTAAGTCCCAATATTCGTTTTGTTATCCCCTTTTCCCTCTTTTCTTAGTAGGTTTGTGATAAATTATCAGCTTTGTCTTGTAAGTGGTGTTAGGGACATTTCCTAGATTTGAAAGTTTATTTTCCTTGCAAGTATCACATTTTATAGTTTGCTTTGACGTTTAGATGACATTTCGTTAAGTCAACGAGGGAGGGGTAGGAAGGTTGAGAAAGCAAATGAAATGTGGCTGTAGAGTTCATTTTCATTCAGTTAGATAAGCATGATACATCCTAACTCACAACTGCAATTATAGTGATGCAAGTTTGTCCTGTTTCATCTTCTTTGCAGAAGGAAGTATCACTGCAACATACTGACTTTCCTGGCATTGAAACAAGATGCTTGAAGGGGCCATGTACTGGTAGAATGGAGAATGGTATTCATACAGCCAACATTTTAGCAGCAGAAAGGCATGAAAATCTTAAATTGAATTGGGAGTCCAAGGGAGATTTTGAAACTGAAATCAATAATGAGTTGCTCTTAGGAGAAGCATTCTTTCCTTCACAGGAAAATTTGTATGAGAGGATATCTAAAACCAAAGAATTACAGCCCAATGAATTCTTCTTAGCATCAGTTCTCAGCGATTGTGGAGCTTTTGAGACAGATGGTGAAGGCATCGCAGATTCTATCTTTGATTGTGAGCTTGAGTTGGATGAGATCGAGGAGAGTGAATGTCCATTTGATGATTTTTGGACTGAAATATTGGATGTTATTCATTTGGAGCAAGAATCTAGGGACAGTTACTCAGCTGATACAGTTAACATAACTGAATCTGAAGTTCCACTACATATACAGGATGAAGATGAATTGGATTTGCTCAATTATCAGGAAGAGCCAAAAGATCCCAAAATCGCTAATGTGGACACTTCTATTGATTTAGATATTGTGGAAGATGAAATCAATTTGCCTGATGAGGACAGTTTGATTTCTGTTGACCATCTTTTGTCCCTCTCAGACCATTGCTCGGAGGTAACTTTTGTTGGTAAAACTGATAGATTGAAGCCTAATCTCACTTCTGACAGTACTGGACACCCAGAAGTTGCTCATTGTTATGAGAAATCATTTCTACCTGGTCGGAAAGTTTCAAGCTCTGCAACCTACCGGAAACCATATCCCCATCAGATCTCTTCTAGGACCTCGTGTATCCATGTTAATCCAGAAATTCCAACTTTTCATCCATTGGATCTTTATTTTACTTGCAGTCATTTCAAGAATATAAGAGAAGAAAAACTTGGTCATTATTACCCTCCTGCAACATATTTTTACCCCTGGTCTAAAATTCATCACGAGTCTTCCATGAAAATCGCACCTGCCATGGAAAAGAAACATGAACATCTTGAACGGTATCCAATGTTGTATCAGCCAGATAATTCACTTCAGCAAATGGAATTGCTACGTGAATCACAAGCAGATCTATTGAGCATGTCGTTTATGATGTTGTACAACAATGGGATGACATGCAAAAATTACCTGAGACTTATCATCAACAATTACACTACCCCGAATTTGGATTTCCAATATGAAGTGAGGTACCTTTTCCGACCCTGTTCTCTTACCTCCAAATTATACATAAGACCCTGTCATAGGAGAAAGACAGGAACTTGTATTTATTTGGTCATTCTCCATCCTTGATACTGCATGCAAACATCTTTTCTTTTATCTGGACTGTTTAAAATTTGTCATTCTCCAGTCCCATTGATTCCACCACCCAAACCCAACGAGCGGGAGAAAGAGTTTGAATAATTACTCAATTTCTCTTCATCATTGCAATGTTTCCAAATTTCGGTTAGAAGAAAGTTCAAATACCCTACTCTAGTACTTTCTTTCTCCCAAGTCCCAATTGTTTGGGACTCCTTTCGAAATTCGAAAGGCTATGATGACTTAATCATCTGGGCAGTGACTTCAGGTTTTGCCTTCCATACTTACCTCAGCTACTTTTCCCATTTTCTTTTGTACTAGGAAAGGTAAATGTTTAACTGAAAAGTACCAAGAACATTTCAACTATATATCTCTGTTTAAGCGGTTAATATGTATCTTCTATATGGTGTATATAAGTAGTTACATATCTAGCGTATTATGACATATGATTAGTACTGCTTCTAATCCATGTTACATTTAGCAGTCTCTGAATTTCTTCTCAAGATCAGTCATTGCTATGTAGCACACCTTATGATGAAGAAGTAGATGAAACTTTTATGTTAGCACCATGTAAAGCATAAGACCATCTTCTCAATAAGTTTCAACTGTAATGTCTTTATTTTAGTTTCATGCTAGATGAAGATGTTCAAAACAGCTTTAGCCTCAAATCATAATGCTATAAGCAATTGCCAATACGTTAGTATGCCTATTCTTTTGTTTTTCTTATTTCCATCTGCTAGATTCATCTGAAGACAAAGATTTCAAGGTCCTTATCATACTGCAAATTATCCAGATGCTGCTGCTGTATAACCGGAAGCAAAAAGGAAACTCAATTGCAGCTATCCAACTTCCAGTCTCTGCAGCAAAGAATGCGCCGTAGAATATTAGTATGTAGTAGATATGATCATTTTGATGTTTGCTGACAATAATTGCACAGATCTCACCTCCTGCTGAGGTTTGTAGATAACACCTTCACTAGGTTTGGACAGAAAGGCAGCTTGCAGGCACTTGTTTTTTAGTAGCAAAAGTAACTGACTATAGGATAACACAACATTCATCATGATGTTAAATAAATCAAACTTCAGTTCTTATCTCTGGATATCAATATCTTGATTCACACCAGTTACCAGTATATGTAAACATACTAGAGTTGAACGATTTCTGCAATGCAATTAACAAGTTCTTTGTCTTTTAAACAAACTAATGGTTAGATAATCAGATACTCTCTAGATTATAATCTTTTTAAGGATACTAAAATAACCTTGATGGAAATAGAATATCACTGACTCCTTTCTTTCTTCTATTTTCAGCATCACAATTCTCATCTCTGTTTGTTTTTTACAGTATGGACAAACTGCACAGGTGAAAACAACAACGCATGTATAAGTACTTGTTATTAAGCTAAATCCATGGCTGCTATATAGTAATATCCTATAGATCCTTGATCCGCCGTTGTTGTATATCCTGTGGTTGAATTAGTTTCAGAGAGTTATACAACTCAGTCGGACACAAAGATGTGAACTGTCTGCAAAGACCATCATATAATTTATTTTAGGGACGTCAAATAGGCGAGTTGAGTTGAGTTGAAATTGGAGATATAAAAATAAGTTGGGATAAAGATCGGGTTGCGTATTGACCCGTCCATGTTTACTTTGGGCTCAAATGGATTGGGTTCAAATGGGCTAAAAAACGAGTTGGGTCTTGACCTACTCGATATTAACTTTATTAATCATAATTCGAATTTTCGCTCAAAGATTTTTTTTTTAAAAAAAAAGTAATAAATGAATAGATAAATCATAAAAATGTTAAATAGATAATAACTTATATGTGTGATATTGGAACATATCTTAGTAAAAATTTTAGGGAAAAGGGTCTGATATACCCCTTAACTTTGTCATTTAGAGTTGATATACCCCTCGTTATAAAAGTGGCTCATATATATCCCTACTTGTAAACAGATGACCCACATATACCCTTTTTCTCTAACGGAAATGAAAAAAAATAATTTTAATCTAAATTTTTATTGTTTTTTTCTAAAAAATATAATCCCATATGAGTAAATTTAATCCTTGTCAACATATTTTTTTTGACTTTTTTTTTGTTTTAATGACTAATTTATAATTATTATTTTGATAATCAAATTTATTTATGTTTCACTAATATTCTTGTAAAACTTATTATAGATGATCAAGTTTTTTCTTCCAATACGAAATTAAATTACAATACACACAAAAAAAAGTTTAAATTTTTTTCTTTAAACTAAGGAATGAAAGAAAAAACAAAATAAGAATAAGAAACTCAAATAATTATAATAAAAGAAGTAAAAAAAATAATTTATGTATGAAAAAAATTAAAAATATATCTTGAACTTTGATAAAAGAATCATATATACCCCTAAATAATTTTTTTGAAAAAAATTAGAAGTAACAAATATAAATTTAAAACTAATTTTTTATTTCCGTTAAATAAAGGATATATGTGAGCCATTTTGTAACGACAGGGGTATATGTGAGCCGTTTGTATAACGGTAAGGGCATACATGAGCCACTTTTATAACGAGGGGTATATCAGCTCTAAATGACAAAGTTGAGGGGTATATTAGACCCTTTCCCAAAATTTTAAAACGGGTTGAAATTGAATATTGAATTGTGCTCAATTGAGGATTTTCTTTTAAAATGGTTAGATTTGAATGGGTTGAGATTAAACCCAATTCAAATTATCTTAAGCTCAACCCTTGAAATTCTGTACAGTTGAACGGGTTAAATATTTGGATTTCATTTTTAACACCTCTAGTTTACTTGAATTAGACCACACTTTCAAGCTGGTTGCCGTTAATGGATTTACCCGAATCAAACCATGCTTTCACCGCAAATTGCACAATGAAAAATAAATTTCCATTCAAATACTAAAAAAAGCCACTCAATATTTTACTTTTCTCATGAAATCTTAAAATATTCGTGGAAATAGTTACCTAATATTTTTCAGACAGAAGTTCCAATGGAAATAGTGTTTCGGAAAAAAATCCAACATCGCACTAGCGAATACCTATGTGAAGTCCTATATAAAATTCAAAACATCTCGTTATTTTTATGTGTTCAATTTAGTCATTCTTTACTAATACTATAGGACTTTTAAATACCACATAACAGACTAGTTTATATTAAAAATATGGATTTTTTTTCCACTAAGAAATTCATATTAAAACATGAATTTCCTATTAGTCCCACCAACTAGCTCATTAGGAAAATGTATACATATTAGAAAATAAATTTTTGTTGAAATATTAGGCAATAATTATTGAACTTTTTTACTTTTCTCACGATTCAATTAAAATATTTGTAGGAATAGTCACTAAATATTTTTGAGTGAAAATTTTCAATACATTAATTAACTTAGAAATATAGAGAAATGAGAAATCGATCGTGTCAAGACGGTCGTATAGCTCAAACACTTAGCAGAGATTGTTTCAAAATTCATATAAATGCATATTCCGAATTATTATCTTTTGTTCAAATTAAATACTGTGAAAATATTAATTCATATAGTAATGGTTAATATTAAAATAGTACTCTATTAGACGTAGTATATTTAAGCTTTCAGAGGAAGCTAAAAGGAAATGAAAACAAGGATAGAGATGACAAAAAAAGTTAAAGAAGTTGGTGTGTGACAATTGACCAAAGGACATGAAATGTTGCTTCTCCATTACAAATTGAATATCATCCTTTACTTTTAGGTACATGCCAAATACTGTCAAATTGTTGTTTTTTTAGTGTTCTACGCATAAGAATTTTCAAGCGTATAAATAGAGTCAGTCAATATAGACTAGGCCCATTTGGCTGATCTGGTCTAACCATTTTCTGATCCACACAAAAAATTAGCTAACTTGGCCTTAACCGTAAAATATCAAAACCTATATGGATTAGTCCGAATAGGATGGACTAGCCCATATTGACAGCTCTACGTATAAATGTGCACCACTCTGCTTTCTCAACAAACTTCCCTCTATTTTAATGTTACTAATAATGTGTATATTCTTTTGGCCATGTTAGTAAGGATGCAACTTATTCATGTTTTAGTTTTTGTATGAGTTATACACGTCATATTTGATAGTTGTTAAAGAGTAACTAAGTTAATATTCATAGTATGACTTTGATTTGTAATTCAAAAAGCTATATGTTAGAAGCATAATTTTATGTGAGCTAAAAAATAAAATAATTGTCACCAATATTACTAAAACCTCTACAACTCTAACCGATTGGCAGTACAAACCATCCTGAAATATTTTAAATTAAAGTATATAGTGTTATTCAGACGACAATAAAAAAGAAACATTAAACTTTATATTCAGGAAGAAAAATATTTCATTTCAAAAATTAAAGGAGAAAATGAACATATGGGATCGATCCGTTTGTTGTTTATTCACGTCCATGGGTGGAGCTAATATATAGTTTACGAGTTTGGCCAATCAATATTTTTATAATTTATTCTAGTTTCTTCTGCATCGCGTTCGTGCAGCAGTAGAATATGTAGATATTTTAATAATGACATAATATGTATATTGAATTTTAAATTTAGCTTTAAATTTTAACTTTGACTTTCAACTTTCATAATGCACAAATAAACGTTTTAACTATCCACTTTTAAATAAATAAATGGTAAAATATACATAGGACATCATGTAGGATAAAAAATGACACGTAGGATGACATGTTGGATATGTGTGTCTATTTATCAACTTTATATAAATTTAAATGTCTATTTGTACTTATCCATTATTAAAGAACATAAATATAATTTAAAATCAAGTTAAAAGGGTACGCTTTGTAGAAATATTTAGCAAAATAATTATAGGAACAAAATAGTCTAATTATGTTAGGAATATATTCTGTACAACCATTTTCCTTATCTGGTTCCGTATTTCTTTCCATCTTACCTGTATAAATGTAATAGTATTTTCACAAGAGCAATACACAGAAAATTAACCAAAAACTATTCTCTTTATTTACGTATTTTTAACATGGTATCAGAGCCGTAAGGTCGATCTTCGACGGTTTTTCGTACTCATCATCTACCGGGATCTACCGAAATGGAAGACCCATCGGAAAACCCACCGGAAAATCCAAACCAGCTTATTTCTATGGAACATATGCAACAACTGTTTCAAATGTTCCAAACACTCAACAAAAATTCAACCAACATCGAACCAGGGACTTCACAAACAGTGCGAGTCGCGGAAAAATTGAACTTCACCAATTACACCAAATGGTGTAAACTGATGCAGATAGCAATTGGTGGTCGGGGAAGGCTCAATCACATCATCGTCAACCCCATTTCACCAGACGATCCAGAATACCAACAATGGGCTCAAAAAGATTCGATGGTCATTTCATGGATCATCGAGAATATTGACGGAGATCTCGTGAATCAGTTCTTGGACTACAAAACTGCCCGAGATTTATGGAAAGGCATCGAAACTCTACTTAGTAGCGGCAGAGATGAATTACAGATCTATGATCTGAACACAAAGGCAACCTCTATGAAACAAGGGATAGACACGATAGAGGTGTATTTCAGCAAATTAAATACCCTCTGGAAAGAAATCGATAGACGAATGCCGAACCCAATGAAATGCGCAGAAGACATCACACTATTCAACTCATTTATACAACGACAAAGGTTGTACCAGTTTCTGGCTGGTGTGAATGATTCACTTGACAAAGAAAAGCGAGACATCCTGAATTTAGATCCCCTTCCAACCATTGATGCCGCATATGCCACCATCAGACGAGAAATTGCTCGTCGTGGCATAATGACCGGCAACTCATCACTGGAACGAGGTCCCTCAGAGATCGGAAGTGGTCTTGTCACTCAACGCGGTCAGATTCTTCATTTAGCCGGTCAGATTCATCATTCCGGCGAGAGGACAAAACTCACCTCAAATGCAGCCACTGCGGAGGAACCAAACACACCAAGGAAGGATGTTTAAGCTCATCGGCTACCCGAATGGTGGGGGACCTGAGACAGCGTAAATCCCCACCAAGGTAACAAAGACCGGCGGCAAGGCTAACGCCGCCATCGGAGAAGGAGAACCGACCAGCGAGGCTTCGTCAACCACTATCACTAACAGGCGAACAGGTACTAGCGAGGCTTCGTCAACCAGCGTTACCGACAGGCGAACAGGTATGAGTGGCAAGGATGGGTTCACCAAAATTTCTGGTGAACCATGGATGGAGACAGAGAAATCGACGGGAAGAAGAAGAGAGAAAATTCTAGAGGAGCCGTCCTCTAGAAATGAAAGTGAGGGAAAACAAGAAGCCCTAAAAAAATTAGACTCTTTAGCCCTTGTCAATCAAAAGCCCAAAAAATCAGAAGCCCAATCATACAATAAACCAAGGAAAACAAAGTGGGGCTCATGTGCAATAAGTCTAATTGGATTTTTGACTGTGGGGCCACGGACACTATGTCATATGACCCATCCGATTTTCTTTCCTCCACATCAACTACCCGTACTAAGATTCAAACTGCAAATGGGGATTTATTCCAATTACTCAGGCGGAGATGTAGATATTACATCAGAAATCCATTTAAAAAATTGTCTTTTAATTCCAAGTCTTACCCACAAACTTTTATCTGTTAGTCAATTAACCAAGGAACTAAACTGTACAATTCTAATGACTTCCTCTGATTGTATTGTACAGGATGCTCAGACGGGGCGGATCATTGGTCGTGGTATTGAACGAGGAGGTCTATACTATGTGAACGAGGTGACTCAACAGGGTAACGCTTTGCTTGCTCAAGGGTCGCCGGAATATCAGATCTGGATGTGGCACCGACGGCTAGGTCATCCGTCTTTAAGTTATCTTAAACGATTATTTCCCTCTTTTAAGGACATTGATTTTGTTTTGGATTGTGAAGCATGTGTACTTGCAAAAAGTCTATAATCATTCTCTCACTGTTTCTCCAGTTCTCATGTTTCCAAGCCATTTACCTAATTCATTCTGATGTCTGGGGTCCAGCACCTGAATTTGCCTTTTATAAATATTCCTATTTTGTTTGTTTTGGATGATTGCACCCGTATGAGTTGGGTTTATTTCTAAAAAATAAATCTGAAGTATATGATGTGTTTATAAATTTCTACAACATGATCTGTACCCAATTTGCTGCCCAACCTCAAATTCTTCGATCTGATAACGGAGGAGAATACATAAACTTAGATATGAAACATTTATTTTTGATCATGGCCTCATTCACCAGACTACCTGTCCGGATACTCCTCAACAAAACGGGATAGCTGAACGAAAAAACCGAACCCTTCTTGAGATTACTAGAGCCATTATGTTAGAATCCCATGTCCCTGTCCATTTTTGGCCAGAAGCCATTGCCACAGCCACATATCTAACCAACCGACTACCTACCAAACCTCTTGCATACCAAACTCCTCTTGACACTCTTTCCTCCCATGTGTCCATCCCTTCCTATCACTCTCTACCTCCACGGGGTTTCGGATGTGTTGTCTATGTTCATCTCCCAAAAAGAATCAGAAATAAACTTGAACCACGAGCCATTAAATGTGTTTTTATTGGGTATGGGGTTACTCAAAAAGGGTACCGATGCTATGATCCCATTCAAAACAAAATCTACACCAGTCTTACGACTGCGAGTTTTTTGAACACTCCTATTACTATACCCAGCCTGGTCCTCAGGGGGAGACTACGAATGATGACCTTAGCTGGTTATATATCCAGAATGATGGACCATGATCCTCAACACAAGTAAGCAATACCGCCGACGTCAACTCTGAAACATCTGTATCAGCTCCTTCTCCTCAATCCACTCCAATGACAACCACTGAGCACCCTGAGTCAACATCAGTTGAGGTAAATTCTGAATCATGTACTGTTCCTACTGACTCTGTGTCTAGTGATAATTGTCAAAACAGATATGAGCTTCCTCCCAGAAGCACGAGAGGTGTTCCTCCCAAAAGGTATGACCCGGAAAATGAAGATCAACGGTCCAGATACCCCATAGAAAGAATCAGCAATGAAAACTTGTCCAACACAGCTGTTGCCTTCACTACCTCCCTATACTCAACAAACATTCCCTGAACCGTGGAAGAAGCTTTTGAAGATGAGAAGTGGAGACAAGCCATGAAAAATGAATATGTTGCCTTGGAAAAGAATCACACATGGGAGAAGTGTATCCTACCCAAAGGGAAGAAAAAGGTGGGATGTAGATGGGTATTCTCCATTAAGCACCGGGCAGATGGAACTATTGAAAGGTACAAGGCAAGATTGGTGGCCAAGGGTTACACTCAGACTTTTGGGATCGACTATTCAGAGACTTTTTCCCCAGTAGCCAAGATAGACACAATACGAGTATTGTTCTCTGTAGCAGCAAACAAAGATTGGCCCTTGTATCAGTTCGATGTTAAAAATGCCTTCCTCCATGGAAGCATTGAAGAAGAAGTCTATATGGAACCCCCTCCAGGATATTCTCATGACTTTAAAGATGGAGAAGGATGTAAGCTGAAGAAATCCCTGTATGGTTTAAAGCAGTCTCCAAGAGCTTGGTTTGGAAGGTTCACTAAGGCTATGAAGAAATTTGGGTACAGACAAAGTAATTCTGATCATACCTTATTCATAAAAAGGACAAATCAAAAAATCACCTGTCTAATTATATATGTAGATGATATGATCATCACCGGAGATGATGAGGAAGAAATTGTTACCTTAAAGGGGAAGTTGTTTCAGGAATTTGAGATGAAAGATCTAGGAAACTTAAAGTACTTTCTTGGTATAGAAGTCCTAAGATCCACGCAAGGGATCTTTATTCACCAACGAAAGTATATTCTCGATCTTTTAACTGAAACTGGAATGTTAGGTGGTAAACCGGCTGACACTCCAATTGTAGCAAATCATGGTCTTCAGGTCATAGAAGGGGCAAAGGCGACTGACATCAGAACAATATCAGAAGATTGTAGGGAAACTCATCTATCTAGCCCACACACCAAGACCAGATTGCATATGCATTGTGAATAGTGAGTAGATTCATGCATCTACCTCAGTATATACTTCATGATCTACCTCAATATATCACATGAGCAGTAATGAGGATTCTGAGGTATCTAAAGGGTACAAGCAGCACCGGGATCTACTTCGGAAGAAATGATAGCCTCGATATATTGCCTACACCGATGCAGATTGGGCCGGAGACCGAGATGAATGAAGGAAATCCACTTCTGGATACTTCACCTTGGTAGGAGGGAATCTTGTCACTTGGAGAAGCAAGAAGCAAAAGGTTGTAGCCCTGTCAAGTGCGGAAGCTGAGTTCAGAGGAATTGTGAAAGGAATAACTGAA
The DNA here is from genome assembly GCA_027705065.1 of Solanum peruvianum. Taxonomy (NCBI): domain Eukaryota; kingdom Viridiplantae; phylum Streptophyta; class Magnoliopsida; order Solanales; family Solanaceae; genus Solanum; species Solanum peruvianum. The sequence continues at coordinate 2,505,666 of JAKWJD010001757.1, read as the reverse complement.
ATCCTATGGATTAGGAAACTGCTAAATGAACTCGGTTTTCCTCAGAAAACAGCCTGCAAGTTATTTTGCGACACAAAGCAGCAATAAGTATTTCTGAAATCCTGTCCAACATGACAGAACAAAACATGTTGAAGTTGATCGACACTTCATCAAAGACAAGTTAGAAGACAAGGTTATCAAACTTCCATTTGTTCGATCAAAAGATCAATTGGCAGACATCCTAACCAAGGGTGTTAGTACTGAAGCTTTCAGCAATGTCTTGCGCAAGTTGAGCATTGGAAATCCGAGTGCACACTGAGGGGAGTGTAGAAAATATTTAGCAAAATAATTATAGGAACAAAAGTCTAATTATGTTAGGAATATTCTGTACAACCATTTTCCTTATCTGGTTCCGTATTTTCTTTCCATCTTACCTGTATAAAGTGTAATAGTATTTTCACAAGAACAATACACAGAAAATTAACCAAAAACATATTCTCTTTATTACGTATTTTTAAACAGCGCATATTTTAATTTTGATTCTTTTGGTGAAACGGTAAAAAGTAAAAGAAGCTGGCAGCCACATTTGATGACTTAAAACATATTGACCAATAAGTCGACTTTTCTTCATCTCTCTAATGTCACTTGACTTTGATGAGTTACGTTGCTTCTTCCTCACATTACCCACTCAAACTAATAAAAAAAAATATCACTCATATAAATACAAACAACTAAATAAGCTCATTATTCATTACACTTCAACAAGTTTCTCATTTCTCTTATCTCTTTCTTCTATTTGTCTTTCATTCCTTTGAATATTCTCTTGTTTACTCTTCTATTTAGAGACGTAATAATAATAATCTTACAAAAAGTAAGAAAGCAGTTCTTTATCTGATACTTTCTAAGATACACCAACAAAAGCAGATCTCTAATTATCAGCATATTAAAAGATGAAGGTTAGTTTTTCTCTCTGTTTCAATTTAACGCTATTCGTGGATTCTGATTTTCAAAGGAAAACTAAAATTTAAACTCGAAACGTTGTTCTACAGAAAGTAATTCTGAAATTGGAGTATTTCGACGAGAAAATCAAACAAAAAGCCATGAAGAAAGTGTCTGGTCTTGAAGGTATTGTTGAATTAAGCTATTCTTTTGGATAATGCAAAAGTACCCTCGACCTATGTTCTAAATTTCAGAGACACACTTATATTATATTAAGATCCTATTACCTCTCTGAAATTACTTTATTAATAATTCTCTATCTTTTTCAGTCTACGTGACACTATCTTGTAATGCTAGTCGGCTTTTTTTTCAAGTTGCTGCCATGTAGGCCGAAAAGTAGTAAAAAATTACTTATAAAATAAGTTCAAGAAGGTACTAGAATATTAGTATAATATAAGTGTGTCTCTAAAATTTCGTACGTAGATTAAGAGGATATTTGTGCATTTTCCTAAATTTTTTTTCATAATTACTCTATCAGTTCAATTCCGATGGCTGTTGAAAGATTGAGACGGGATGAATTCCCCAAAAGTTGAGATACTGAATTTCGATGGTTTTGTGGTGTGAATTTTGTTGTAGGAGTGGAATCAATTTCAATAGATTCAAAAGAGAAGAAATTAACAATAACAGGGAACATAGATCCAGTTTCACTGGTTTCAAAATTGAGGAAGCTCTGTCACACTGATATCGTCTCAGTTGGACCAGCAAAAGAGCCTGAGAAAAAGAAGGACGACGGTGCCAAAAAAGATGAAGGGGCTAAAAAGGATGACGGCAAAAAAGATGATGGGGCTAAAAAAGGGGATGATAAAAGGGAGGAGCCGATAAGACGAAAGAAGAAGCTCTTCCAGTAATGAAAGCTTTTCCAGCTCCTATATTTTATCACTATAATCAGAATCCTTATCAACATTATCAAACCCCTGTTCCTGCTTATTATCACCAACGAAGCGTTGAAGAAGATCCAAATTCTTGCGTCATCTGTTAAAACTGATGTTCATGATGAATTTGATTCATATCATGTTATCACTGTTACTCTAATATATATTTCCTGTGAGTTTTGTGATTAATTTAAGAACAAAAAAAATAGCTTTGTACAAATTTATGTTTTCTTTTCACCCATGATCACATTTTTGTTCGATTAAACCGTTTATTATAACCTCTCTTTATTAATGTATATATTTAAATGTTGATTTGACGATCATTTATTTCGAGTTATAGACTGATCAGATTAATATTAAGTTGTGGAGCCTCATAAATATATATAACTGTTTATGTGTTTTAACCTTCGCGGTGAAGTTGGCAGGGGTTTATGGGAGAGCGGGAGCCCCCTTCCGAAGGAGGGGTTTGGGGCAGCGCCCCGACCTAAATTTTAGGTTATACTATTTATTCTCTGTAACAAAAAATATTCGAATTTATTAATATATATATATCCAATCGCTGTGAAAGTTTACTCACGCGATATTACCACGAAATATTGATTTTTCTCTTTCTCTCTCTAAATCTCTCATCTCTTTCTCTTGAAAGTTTTTGTATTCTTAATTTATCAAGTGTGTGTGAATTCGATCCTAAATATTAATATATGTATGTTGGACATGCGCTTCATATCAATTTACTAATAATGAAAAAGAAATCATAACATGTCGTAATAAAAATTTGATTCAGAATTTAGTAAAAAGTGGATCGAAGTTAAAAAGATATCATTAATTAAGTTGAATCTTCTCTGCTTTATTTGGTAAAAAACGAGTAATTGTGAAGCAAAGAGGGAAGAAACAATATAATTTGAATTGGCTATGGAATTCAAGTTTCCATGGAATAAGTCTCAACTCTAGCTCAATGTTGGTCAATGTATGCTTTCCAAATAAAGAATTAATTTTATAGACATAAGAGTCAATTAGTTCTTTCTAGATTTGTGTAATTTTTTCTAAAGTAATTTATTTTTATAGTTATGCCAATTGCCAAATATGATTTAATTAGCCGCCAAATTTGACAAATTATCATTAAGAAGTGTAATGAAATGGACTTGTTAAATGATAAAAACCCACAAAAAAAACGTACCCCCACAATTATTTTTGACGTGCTTCATCAATGCCAAGTTTTTTTTTTGTGTGATAAATTTTCTTTTTGAAAAGAAAAAAACAACAACAATATCATTACAAGTTTGAAAAAAGTTTCTAAAGTCTTTTTTTCAAAGCAGAAATAATAAAATGAGGAACAAGATAGGATATTAGGCTCCAAAAAATATGTAGGCCTTTATCGACAGGTCAACTTCACTGGCCTCTTTGAAAATATGCTTCAAGTCTATTATTACAATTATAATATGATGTTAAAATTATATTTATTATAAAATAAAAGAAATATTTGTTGAGTTGAATCCCAAAAAATTATTTACTAAGATTTAAGTATGGATAAAAGATCATTTTCTCATCAAGTTTTAGCATGTAGGCATTTAGCATTTTTTAAAATAGAATTACCATCTACATTTCTTGGCTTAGAGATGATTATATTGTTATTTGAGAATAGAACGTTGGATTAGATGAAAATCATGCAATTATTGTCTTTATATATATATAAAAAAAAAGTAAAATTGGTGGTGAAAACGCCATTTTAGATTTATACCATGCAATAATTAATTAAGAACAAAAATGGTCAATTTTTAGATGAAAACTATGCGATTATTGGTGATAAAAACAATTAGGATTGACATAGACCGCTATATTTTGCAAAGTATTTAAAGATGAGACCGGGGCCTAAAGGGTATAAAATGTTAACAAAAATTTTAAAATGATATATAAATTTTTATTTTAACTAAAATAGCAAAATCACTATTATAGCAGCGATTTGCAAAATTTGAGACATCGATTTTCAAAATAATTTTTTTTAATAAACAAGTTTTTTTTTATACAAATCACTGCCCTTGTAATGATTTGCTTTTAAAAAAAAAATCAAATAAATAATAAAAAAATAATTTAAAGAAAAAACAACGCTGCCTAGGCAGCGTTTTATTAAAAAATATTTTTAAAAATTTATTTTGAAAATCGCTGTTTTGGCAGCGATTTTTTTAAAAAGAAAAAAAATAAAAATCAAATTTTGCAAATCGCTGCTATAGCAGCGATTTTGCTTTTTTCAGCGTACTAAATTGCTTTCATTCCAACGATTTTACCTTTTTGATTAAAATAAAAATTTATATATCATTTTTTAAAATTTTATTAACATTTTATAGCATTTAAACTCCGAATTCATTTAAAGATTATCTATTAAATAGATCTCCGGATCATATCTTCTATAGGCGGCATTGGAAAAAAAATATTACGTGTACCGTGAGTATCTGCTGCATCAAAAATAATAATATTCTCCTACGTGTAACTTTTGCTGGCCACAAAAAGCTAATTTTACGTTAAAATCCCCTCAAAAGAAAAGTCTCAATCAATTAAGAGAAAAATCTTGCTAACAAGTTGTTTGAGAAAATGAAGAACAAAATTAAATAATTGGGGGGTCACTGCATAATCCAATATGTCAGCATAAGAGCAATTCGAAACGATATAAATACAAAATTTAATTGATAATGACAAAAGACGTATAGTTATTAATTATAAGAAAATTAAATAAAATTAAAAAGTCGTCCTGTCAAAAATTGTTCACTTGTCTTTTGGTTTGGTGTGCCAAATTTTGATACTTTGTGCTAATGTTCTTTGATATTATCGTTTAAAGCTTAGTGACAAAATTAACCAACAGTTCTTGCTTGGCAGCACGAGGTAAGCAAAAATATTAAAATCATTAATATTATAAGGAAAAAACGTTGAATAATAATTAATTGAATTATTAAAGTTATTTTATCGGACTTTCGTATTGTATTAAAATAGGATAAAATGTAAAAAAAAGTCATTTTAGGAATCCTATTTAGACAAGGTTAGAAATTTATAAAGTTGTTTAAGTTAATGTAAATATTTGGTACAGATTAATTGTTTGTCATGTATTATGTATTAACTATTTGTCTATATATTATATATTGTTTTTAAGTATTGTATACAACATAATTTTGTACTATAACAATTGAACATATTTAATTTGTCTCTCATGTGATAACTTTCTTTGATATATTATGTAATTAACAGGTTAATCGATGATTGGGTACTAAATTAAATGATTATATTTATACTTATTTTTATAAAGTCTTTGATTTATTGTTCGATTTCCTATTTTTATTTCTGATTGTTTCAAACACTTGATTATTCTACAATTTCAAAATATTTGTTTTTGAGCAATATGTAACTTTGTAAACTCATGTACATGGTCCATTTGGTTTATCACCTTATTTCTAAGTTATTTTCGGTTTTTTATTTGTGTGCCAAATCTTAACAGTTAAAGCGATAGCAATCAAAAATCGATAAACCAATAACAGATAAGTCAATATATTAATAATTCGATAACGGTTTAGTATCTCTGCAAACCGAAACCAATAAGCCAAGTCGATAAACTTCAATATTGAACCGAACCGAACCGACCGATACGCAACCTAGAGGGTATACTACTTGACTTAAAAATTAGTCAAATGTACTTTAAAGTCCGTTTTTTATTTCTGGAATAAATTAAAATATATCAATTTTGACTTAAAATAAGTTAGGAAAGTGTCGAGATAAAAAAATGACTTAAAATAAGTCAAAAAATCAAAAGTAGGTCTCCTCGTACTTTTTATTTTTTTGATTAAAAACATCAATTCAGTTTGACTTTTTACTTTTAACTTAAAAACTACACTTTTTTAAGTCAATCCAAACGAGTTCTAAGTCATTGAATAAAAAAAAAACTTTTACCGTTTGATTTAATTTTTCGATTTATTTTTCAATTTCTTGGTAAGCACGCCTAAGTGGGTTAAAAGTTTGTACGGCCGTACGGATTCATAGCTCTAATCAAAGTTTTGCAATCTCTGTGTTGTTTGACGATGTCCACCGGCCCAACACCTTCTGACGACCCTAAAACTGACTCAAATTATAGACAAATGACAAATATCTCTAATACAATTATGTACTTCTGACTTTCTCGTCGTGACTGTATTTTGATATTTACTCAGCTCCGACTCAATTTATTATCTTATTTTATTATAATAAAATTAAAAAATTAAAAAAAAATATTAAATTATGTGTTAAGTTTCAGATACATCAAATATATTAAAACGGTTATTAATTTTAAAGTTTTTAACGTGTCACGTGGATAAAAAAAAAATGAAAAAAATGTGGAAAAAAAAAAAGCAATCCGATCCGTTTTTCTTCGTATAGCTTTAGCATATATAACAATTAACATTGAAGTAGGAATTCTGATATTCCTGCACGTTCAAATTTATCATGATTGGAGCACAAAATAATTTACAAATTAAGGGGAAAAGAATTGTTCCAAGTACAGGTGTTTAGCCATGTTTTATTGTGAAAATAGATAAAAAAAAAATTATTTTTAAATTAAAAAATTATATTTGGAAATAGTTGGGTTGGGCTATGAAATAAATTAGAGTGGTTTTTGAATTTTTGTGACTAAGTTGGGGGAAATCATAAAAATAACTTTTTGTTATTTTAAAATAAATGAAAATTCTTGAAATAGATGATTTTCCGATAACTTAAATATATTTGAAGATGAGATTTTGAAATCTGACCAACCTTATGGCTAATGTATAAACAAACATTTGGAGATAAATTTTTAAAATTTAAGATCGCACGCTAGCTTAATATTTGATTTTAGTTTTAGTTTGTATTGTAGGCTATAGCTTTTGCAGGTTTGCAAAGGTCTATAATTTGATTAACATCAGAAATTTTATATTATATTTGGCGGTGGCATATAATTATAGAATACTCACATTAACCAAATAAACATATATACCACTGTATACTATCTATTACAATAGAATGCTTATAACGTATATTAAATATACTATTTAATATAATAGAATACTCACATATATTCTATTTGGTTATATATGTTTATTTGGTTAATGTGAGTATTCTATATATATACTATTAAATGTACTAATTATTAAAGTACAATACTTAATATATACCAAATATACCCACAATATAGTATGTATAAAAATTGTGTATATAAGTTATTTTTCCTATATTATATATCAATCCAATTCTGCTGTGCTTCTTCCAGCCCAATAAAGGGAGCCCTGTTTCTCCGGATCCCAACTGGCTGACAAAGTCCCATAAGTTATCTGTAGCTGCACTTTCATATATACCAAAAATAAAATTAAAATATGTGACCACTGACACAAAATCCAAACAAAATATTTTTTTTTAAAAAAATAATTCATTAATTCCTCTTCAAATATTACCATAAATCAGGTTTTTTCGAGCTTTAATCATATAGTCTCTCGATGAAGCTCTATACCGAAAGATATAACTTTTTTGTGTTTTCCTTTTCAGTATTAATAATTTTTTTTCATGATTTCACTTTTTAAATATAAAGTAAAATTAAATGAGATAAAGTGGAAAGTAAATTTTTAAAAATATTCTTTAGAAACTTAAAGAAAATTTTAATTTGTAAGTCAAAAAGGAGTTTGATAATTGACTTGTTTTTTTCAATAAAGAAGAATTGGATCAAGGATCTTTCGGCCATTTTCTTTATCTAAATAAATCAAAATCTAGTAAATTTATAATATTATAAATTAAATTAATGTAAATAATGAACTCTTCAATTAGTAAAATTTTGATAAATTTTCCAATAAATAATGCCAGACAATAGTTGGACTTGGCATCAAAGTAATTGAATGGCAGAAACCAATTCAGTACACTATGTAGCCTAATACTGATCAATGTTTCAATCTAACGAGCGAACTATCTTCGATTATTTTTTATTGACCAATTTAGTTTTAAATCAAAGGATCCTTTATTTTTCTAGGGAGAAATTTATAAATTTAATCAACTGTATGATACCCAATCCCTAATTTTTTTGTCAACCACTTATCCAATAAATAACCACCGATAAAAAAAATTGGATTAAATTACACTTATTCAATTAAAGAAGGGAAATTGTATATAATATCAAACTAATAACCTAAAATAAATGGAGTAGATATGATTGATTTAATTTTGCTCCATAACAAACGTTTGCAAAAAATTGTCACCTAAAATAAATGAGTAGATATGGTTATTTAATTGTGCTCCATAACAAGCGTTTGCAAAAAATTGTCAGGCGTCTCTCTCCCAAATATCTCGCTCGCCACTCTCCTCCAGTATCTCGTTCGCTTCCTCACATTTTATACAAACACAAGTGTATAAAAATTGTTTCTAATTGTATAAAGCAAAAAAAAAATTGTATAATACATATATTTTTGTTCACCTCTCTCCCATATTCCAGATCTCGCTCGCCACTCTCCCAATTCTCGCTCGCCACCCTCGCCTTTCTCACTTATACAAACAGAAGCGAAATGTATAAATTTTATTTCTGCTTGTATAAATCGTGAGAAAATTGTGCATACACATGCAAACAGATGTTTTTGTCCTATACACTTATAATTATACAATAAAAATACTCTCCTGCCCAGTTTCTTTTGTCTTTCTCTCTTTCTTGTTTATACAATTTTCAAATTATATATCGAATTTCTCTCTTTCTCGTTTTATACAATTTTCAAATTATATCAATTTCTCTCTTTCTCGTTTTATACATTTCAATTCAATTGTATATTCCTTGTAAAGTCTCTTTTGTCTTTCTCTCTTTCTTATTTTATACAAATAAAAATTGTATATAAAATCGTTCTATACACTTATGATAATACAATTTATTTTATATATTTCGTTTTTATACAGTTCTTTGCCCAAGTGTCTTTCTCTTTCTTGTTTTATACACTTCGTTTTATACAATTTGTTTCAAATGTATATGTATAGCGAATTATACAGTTTCTATGTTTGCTATGGAACGCAATTATGCAAACTTTGCTATAGAATACAAATATAAATTTTTTATTTGGTACATATGAAAGTTGTCATTAAAGAATAATAATCATTAGTTTACATTTCTTAATCAATCCACCTATTTTCTTCTTCTTTATCAGCACCATCTTCAGCCCACATATCAACCCAATTCTTCTGAGCTTCTTCTAGCCCAATAAACGAGCCCTGTTTCTCCGGATCCCAACTGGCTGACAAAGTCCCATAAGCAGCTCCAAGTGCTGAAGCCCCAAATGTGATAAACGTCGTCAAAAAAGGCAACCAAATTGGCAGATCCAACAATTTCTGCTGCTTTATTAAATCGAAAATCTGCAGCAAAATCACACCGCCGATCAACGGAGCTCCAACGTAAAACAGAATCCTTCCGATAATCCTTTCCCATATCTCCGTCGGAATTTTCTCGTCGTTATCGTCATTGTTGTTATTATTCCTTCTGTTTCCCTTTTTTGAAATTTCAGGTTTTCCATTGCCGAAGCCTTTTGCTTCGGCATTCAATTTCCATGTGGTTCGTTGTAAATTCGGAATTCTGATTATTCTATTATGAAAATGGATTGGGAGTTTTTGATTCAATGGAAATGAGTTTGTGATGAAGAGATTTGGGATTTGAAGACATATGAGAGTTTCCATATGAGCTAATTAATTTTGCTTATGGAGTTTGTGTTACTTTGTAAATGAGTAGTAGTGTAGTACTCTTATCCAAATACATGAATGGTTGTGCCTAAATCTTTTCTTTCATTTTCAAGATATTTTTTATATATATATATATATATATACACTTTATATTAAGTATAGTTGAAGAATTATAATGCATTTGATTTTTTTTCCTACTCTATAACTATCTCTGTATAGGAAGTGCACAAATACTAGTTTTTTGATAGACATATACATAAATATGCCCATTTAACTTGGTTTCGAATTACATTTATGTCGTTCAACTTTGGATGCGCACAATAGACACTTAAACTTGTATAAAGTTGAACAAACAGACACACATGTCCTACATGTCATTTTTTTGTCTTACGTGATGTCCTAAGTGTCTTTTGTGCATTATGAAAATTGAAGATCAAAGTTAAAATTTGAAGCCAAGTTAGAGT